>CM057450.1:533443026-534643026 GCA_016271365.2 Neoceratodus forsteri
ATTAGTAATAATGTGTGCTGGTAATGTGACATGTCACACTCACTGTTGCTGCAGACAAAGACCTTCAGGGAACACATGCAGGGCTGGAGGAGGCTTTGGTGCTGGCTGGTTGGCTTTGCTGGTACTATGTTGACAAAAGAGACTGGGCTTACACTGCTGGAAGAGGATGCTTTGGTGCTGGTCAGAGGAGGCTTTGGTGCTGGTTGATTGTTGGCAATGGATCTTATGCTGGCACAAAAGAAATGATTAAGTTGCTGGAGAAAAGTTGTTTTTAGCTGCCTGTTGTCAACGGGACTTTGTCTGGCACAAGAGACCAAGTTGCTGGAGAGAAGTTCATTTTAGCTGGCTGGCTGTTGGCAACTGATCTTATGCTGGCACAACAGAAAGTTTCTGGAGGGATGTTCATTTTGACTGGCTGGCTGTTGGCAACTGGTCTTACACTGGTACAAGAGACCAAATTGCTGGAGGGAAGTTCATTTTGGCTTGCTGTTGACAACTGGTCTTACGCTGGCATAAGAGACCAAGCTGCTGCAGGGATGCTCATTTTGGCTGGCTGGGTGTTGGCAACTGGTCTTATGCTGGCACAAGAGACCAAGTTGTTGGAGGGAAGTTCATTTTGGCAGGCTGGCTTGCTGGCTGTGTGGAGTCTGTCTGCCTGGTGGCTGTGTTGTGGTTTGTTGGCCACAGGTTCTATGCTGGTGCCAGATACTGGATTGCTGGAGGTGGCTGGCTGGATGGTGATTGTTTGTTGGTGGTGCTGGCTGGTGCTACTGGCTGCTGGCTGGTTGCCAGCATTGATGCTGCTATGCTGGCTCAAGAGTCTGGGTTAGAGGAAGATTTGAGATGGCTGCTGCTGGCTGCTGGCTGGCTGCTGGCTTGTGCCTGGCTTTGGTTGGCTGTTGGCTGGCTGCTGGCTGGCATTGACCAACTACTATGCTGGCCTATGAGTCTGTGTTAGAGGAAGACTTGGGCTGGGTTCGGCTGACTTTGGCTGGTTGCTTACTGGTGGCTGGCTCTGACTGGTGGCTACACTGACTCAAGAGTGTGGGTTAGGAGGTACTTGGCTGGTTGCTGGCTGGCTTTGACAGACTGCTGACTGGTGGCTATTTGGCCTAATGCTGGCACCAAAGGCTGGGTTGCATGAGGTGACTGACTTGATGTTAATGTTGTCTGGTGGTGCTGGCTGGTGGCTAGTTAGCCATGTGCCCTATGCTAGTGCCAGAGACCAGGCAGCTGAAGATGTCTGGCTGGATGGTGATGCTGGCTGGTGGTTCTGGCAGGTGGCTATTAGGCCATGGGTCCTATACTGGCATCAGAGACTGAGTTGCTAGAGGTGGCTGGCTGTTAGTGCTGGCTGGTGGTGCTGGCTGGTAGCTGTTGGCCATGGATCCTACACTGGCACCAGAAACTAGGTTGCTGTAAGGGGATGGCTTGATGGTGGTGCTGGCTGGTGGCTAGTTGTTATGGGTCTTATTCTGGCACCACAAACTGAGTTGCTGGAGGTGGCTGGCTGCCTGGTGGCTAGTTAACCATGGGTCGTCACTGGCATCAGAGGCTGGGTTGTTGGAGGTAACTGGTTGGATGGCGGTGCCAGCTGGTGAGGCTGGCTGATGGCTTGTTTGCCTGGGGTCCTACACTGGCAACAGAGTCTGGGTTGCTGGAGGTGACTGACTGGATTGTGGTGTTGGCTGATGACTAGTTAGCCATGGGTCCTATGCTGGCACTATTCTGGAGGTTGCTTGCTGGATGTTGCTGACTGGTGGTTAGTTGGTCATGGATCCTACACTTTTGCTAGAGACCAGGTTGCTGGATGTGGCTGGTCAGATGGTGGTGCTGGCTGGTGGTGCTGGCTGGTGGCTAGGTGGGTATGGGTCCTTTAGCTGGCACCAGAGACTGGGTTGCTGTAAGGGCTGACTGGATGGTGGTGCTAGCTGGTGGCTAGTTAGTCACAAGTCCTACTCTGGCACCAGAAACTGGGTTGTAGGAGGTGGTGGCTGGATGGTAGTGCTGGCTGGTGGCTATTTGGCCACAGGTCCTATGCTGGCACCAGAGACTGGGTTGGTGAAGGTGGCTGAATGGACTGTGGTGCTGGCTGGTGGTTAATTAGCCATGGGTCCTATGCTGGCACTATGCTGGAAGTATCTGGCTGGATGGTGGTGGCTGGTGGTTAGTTGGCCACAGGTCCTATTCTTTGTCAGAGACAGATTGTTGGGGCACTGGCCAGATGGTGGTGCTGGCTGGTGGCTAGTTGACCACAGGTCCTACGCTGGTGCCAAAGACTGGGTTGCATGAGGTGGCTGGCTGGATGTTAGTGTTAGCTGGTAAAACAAAATAAAAAAAAAAATCAACTTTTCAGTTTCGTGATCCAAATGGAAACTGAAGACGTCACTTCCCAAAGGATCCATGACCAAGAACAAGAAGGCCAGAACTGGGCCAAACCCAAACAAGAACACCGGTGACCTGGTATACTGCACAGCTGAAACCATCGTGGTTCCTCTCGGTGAAGCTGAAAAATGAAGACCAGTGACAAGGTGCACTCCAACCACTCACTCCATCTTCCTCCTCTGATAAAATGAATCCATGGCCTGGATCTGAAGATGACAGCACCATGGAACAACATGCTCCTGCTGACTAATGATCGATGACTCCACCTCGGCTACACCGTCCAAATGCCATCTCACACCTTTAACCATCCATCTACATAGAAACATAGAAGTTGATGGCAGATAAGGACCACAAGGCCCATTTAGTCTGCCCATTTCTTTTCTACCTGACACTCCAGTGATCAGCTCCCAGACTTACTGCACCATCTCTCCACTGCTCCAAGGCCTTCTCCTACTGTTCTGAAACTCCACACCATACCGTGCCCACCAGCTGTCCTCATGCTGCACAGATGATCCACCTCCCAACATGGCAAATGTCCAGCTGAAAAAGGAATTATATCACATACATCAGCCATGCCCTGATGCAACTAATCACACCCTTAACCAATCAGAGACATTTTCCTACAGTCTCCCATCCAGTCAGTACTCAGTGATGTGGCTCATTCATTCTGACTAGCTAACCATGCACCACAGCTCACATCCCATTCACTACAACACCATTACACCGTGGAACAACAAAAACGCGAATAATAATAATAATAACAATAATAACAAGTCCCATAAAACAAATTTAAAAAAGGGCAGGGAGGATGGGAAAAGTGGGAAGGGAGGGCAGGGACACATTAGCTCAAGCTGTGGACCCTGCAATACGAGCAGACTTGATAGACCAAATGGCCTTCTTCTGCTGGCTTCTTCATATGTTCGTATGTTCGTAAATAAAAATTATTAAAACCACAAAAGATGAAAAAACCCAAACTTCAACCAAAAAAGGAGCCCTATTGCATAAACTGAATATGCAATTGGGGCTGCTGTCGTATAAACAATTTATTTCCACTGGTTCCCAGTGACCTCAGGTAAACCACTCGTGGCTCTGCTGTGCTCTGACACTCGTAAGTTACCTGAAGTCACTGGAAACTCATGAAAATAAATCATTTATGTAACAGCCCCCATCACATATCCCGTATTTATGCAATAGGAGTGGTGATAAATTTACTCTGATAAATACGTTTATCACAGCAACTAAATGTCTAAATCTCATACCCCTGATTTATTCACATAGTAAATATGTCATAAAATTATTAGGGTTTTGGGTCTCTGGTGTCTTGGCGAATCAGTGACGGGATCTTCTTTGAGGTTGCCAACCCTAATGCTCACTCCTTCCCCCAGTCTGTAGCTCCAGTCCAAAGCATAAGGTACAGATCCAAGCCAGTGCCTCAGAGAGATACATTCTTCAAAGGTAGAGAGTATGCCTCACCACATGTTGCCAACACACGTGAAAAAAGGAGATGTGTGTGATGTTGTTTGCTCAGGGAATGGGGTGAGCATTAGGATAACAACCCCAAGGAAGACCCCATCACTGATTCCAAGACTCTGGAGACCCAAAACCCTAATATTTTTTCCTTTTCCTGCTTGGGGGATGGGATTGGGAGTTAGAGTTGGAAACCATAACTCCACATTTCCCTACTTTTGTGGCCTTAGGCTACCTTAACTGGTGCACTAATGAAGTTTTTTTTTTTACAAAGAATTTGCTTTCTTTTTGAGATAGTAGAATCGTATCATCATTGGGACCTACGTGAACAGGTGCAGATGTGCAGGGCACTGTGGGCTATGCATAATAGGAAGACTCCATTCACCTAGAGAAGTGCAGGGCCTGGCACATTCACTCTTTACACATTCACTCATTATGCATTAAGTCTTCAAACATTCAGTACACATTCTGTACACATTCACTCTTCACACATTCAGTCTTTATACATCCACTCTTCACACATTCACTCTTCATGCAATCACTCTTTTTTTTTAATTTTGACCCCAGATTTTCAAGATAGTCATTTTATGACTGCCCTTATAAACATGACATGTATCATTTATAGTATATTGGTGGAAATGTAATTTAGTACCATAAGTGCAAAAATACATCTTGGCCAGGATTTAATAAATGACACCTGTCACATTTATGAGGTGATGTGGAAAAATTGGTATGTTGAATGTTTGGAGTCAAAATATGGAAAATTAGCAAATGTATGAGTGAATGTTGAAATACTACAATGTTCAGTCATAACCTAGGCATTTTACCATCTTTGTACAGCATATTTCCAGCATAGTCTTCTTATTACCACACCTCATGAAGCCAGTAGGTGAAAATTTTCAAATCCACGCCAAAATGTCATTCCATGTCACTGAAATGTCATTCCACCCCAGAGGTGCGAAAACACATTTTGGCCAGGATTTGAAAAATGACAGCTGTCCCATTCTTGAGGTGGTGTGAAAAAATGGCTATGTTGAAGATTTGGGGTCAAAATATTTAACATTAAGGTTATGAGAGAACGTAGAAGAATGTCATCATACATGCCTAACTTTGCCATTTTTGCATATTCTGACCCCAAATTTTCAACATACATTGAAGACCGCCAGAATGAAGCACAATGTCACAGTTTCTTGCTTGAGAAAAGAGATTAACTCCGATTGAAATTGCCTTGTTTCCTGCAATAATGCTGTTGCAGAATGCTGCAGAATCAGGTTTCATCCTTGTGGGCTTCACTGTAGCCTTCTTATAACCCCACTTCATGAACAAGGGTGGTGACAACTTTCAAATCTGGCCCAAAAGATGATTTTGCAACACAACTGTGAAATTGCCTTTTTGGCCTGATTTGCATAATTCTACCACCATTGTTTATGAGGTGGTGTCTCACAAAGGCCATGTTGAAAATGTGGAGCCAAAACTTGCAAATATGACAAAGTTATTCATCAAAGTTCAAAACCCATTGGAATACACTGAACTGCACTTACAGAACATTAGTTTCTCATATTGCAATCTCCGGTTCCAGCAGCAAGACGTGTTTTTGATCGGAGAGTGGATATACACCATGGGACCTATTCATGTGAGTGAAGGTGTGTGAGGGGTGTACTGGGGGTGTGAGGTGGTGACTGCTGAGTGGGAGATCAGGGTGTCAGGGGTCAGATTGGTGAGGGACCATTTTCTTTTACAGGTTTAAAAGAAAATAACATTGAGGGATGGCTTTTTTATTACAGGTCAGATTTGTAAAACTAATAAGGGATGGTGATCAGAGAGCAGGGGTGCCACTAGACACCAGGGAAACATTACAGTAATACGGGATGGCAATCAGAAGGTGGGGGGGGGGGGTGCCACTAGATACCAGGAAAAATTTGCAGCAATATGGGATGGTGATCAGAGGCTGGGGGTGCCACAAGACATCAGGAAAATATTACAGCAATACGGGACAGCAATCAGAGGGCAGGAGGTGACACTAGACACCAGGGAAACATTACAGAAATACAGGGTTGCAGATCGAGGGCGGGCAATAGACACTAGGAAAACATTATATATTAGGCGGACAAGGGTCCATACTTGGCCCCTACTTTTTTCACTGTTCATCAACAATCTAACTACTGTTCCCACTGACTGTCGCTCCTTACTATATGCTGATGACATGGTTCTCTATACCTCCTCCAACTCTGTCAATGAAATTAACTCTCTCCTCTGCTCTGAACTGTGTTGAATCCAAACCTGGCTCTCGTCCCATCAGTTGGTGTTAAATGTTGCCAAGACCCAGGCAATGCTCTTTGGGACCCCAAAGGAAAACCGGTTCCTTGACTACGCCTCTTCAGGTATCCTGCCTCGATGGTTCACACGTCGATGTTACCCAAACCTTCAAATATCTGGGGTCTCCCTTGACCCATCCCTTAACTTTTCTCACCACATCAATGTTACCTGTAAGTCCATCAACGCCAAAATTGGCCTGGCCTACTGGGTCCAACAATCTTGACTTCTTCAGCCAGGATTTGCCGCCCATGGCCTCCTGCTCCTGGCTTTTGCTATGCACTACCTGTCTTCATGCAGGCACATGCCAACATCCTTCATATGTGGATGTCACCTACAATAACGCCTGCAGATTTGCATCATCATCTCCTCACCTAAAACACCACCGTGCCCTGTACTCTGACCTCCAATGGTTATCCCCATCTTCCCATAGAACATATTCCTTAGATTGCCTCACTGACAGCATAATTCATTCTTCTTCCTCTGGCCTAGCTGCAATGTTCACCCCCGCGCCTGCCCTCGGCCCTTTGGTCATAATCTCTAGCAATGCTCTCGGTCCCTATATGTGCCACCAGAATGGGTGACCTTTCCTTCTCCTACTTTGTCCCAAAATTCTGGAACTCCTTCTACCTGAACTAAGATACAATGCTTTTGACTTGTGTACGCAACCTCGGGACCAGCCAAAGTGTGCACACAACCGAAAATGCACTAAACCGAAAATTCATTAAAATGCCCAGAGTTAATCGGGGGTTGTGGTAAAACTCATTCATTACATTTCTCATGGACAAATATCATAGCACAGTAGCACAGTACAAAAGCACATTAAAAAGCACCAAACAGTAGCAAGCAGTAATAAATATCCCAGCCTATAAAAGTTTAGTGCTGAAAGTGAAATGTGGAAGCATCAACAGCACTGCAGCAATGTAAACACTTACAGTATGTTAAGCATTTTAAAGTTCATCCCTTATCCAACATTCAGATGTTTCAAAGACAGGGGAGAGGAACACTGTGATCTCTTGCGGCAGTAAACCACCTCAAAAATGCATCTTCAATGCGACAATCCTTTCCTTCCTACTTGCGCTTTCTGTCCTTATTTGCCCCGGTACTCCATCACCTAATTTCACACCTTGTTGCTGCTTTTAATCCTGCTGATTTGAAGTTCAATTTGTGCACAGTAATGAAAATGTGTGTGCACACAACCGATTCATTTAACATGAGCACTATAGGAAATGAATCGGGACCTGGTGATTTTGTGCACACAACCGGGAAGTGCACACAACCGAAATGCACACAAGTGGAATGCACTGTATACCAAAACCCAACTTGCAATCAATAAAGTTCTTTTTACTTACCTTGCATCCCTCGATACATGTAACTGCACCTAGCTTTGTGATCTGTCCTATTTGATCCTGTCTTGTACTTCTTCCAGGCCTGATCTGGCTCCCCAGCTCCCTGTCTCTCCCTGAGCTGAGGATTTGCACTTATGTTGCCCTTCCCCTGTTGTGTCTCCACCTCCCTGCTGCCTTACTAATGTCACCTCTATTGCTCATCTCTACATACCTTACCGTTCCACCCTTGCCTTCACTTCCTGTCTTGGTTCATTCTTTTTGTTCTTTGAAAAATAGAATGTTGCACTACTGCCAATATGGTGCAGACTGACCTTGTACCTTGCTATGCTGCTGTATTGCCTATGCATAACAAACTATTCCTCACAACTGCCGCTATTTGTTAAGCATCCCTGTACCTCTGTCAACCTGCTGTGATCTCTGTATGAATCTGTACCAATGTAAAGATGCTGTTATCTTAGTATGTATCACAATGTATTGATTGACTGTACTCTCCTGGGTCATGTCTGAAATTGAGCAATTTTGTCTAGTATGCTTACCCAGTTACCAAATGCTAATAAATAAATAAATATGGGGCCAGCTATTGGAGGGTGGGAGCATGCCACTAGACACTAGGGAAACACTATACAAATATGGGGCCTGCGATCGGATGGGGGTGCCACTAGACTCCAGGGAAACAGTGGCTCACTGTTCTCAGTACATCCCACAACACAAGCTCCAACGGTGGCTGCTGAACTTAAGACATTTCTGCTGTTCTCATACAGAGAAAGTGGGTTAACAGCACCTCTCACTAAGCTGGGAACTCTGGATTTTGTGGTGCCCAGAAAACGTATTCCTGGCAAGTTTAAAAAAAGAAACAAATAGCAGAATCTAGCTAAATGGGTTCGATTAGCTAGGTTCAGGTGTTTCTTTTTTAAAAAAGATATTATTTTTATGCATTTTCTGTTTGTGTGTTTAAAAACAAATTAAATGGCGGCCCACACGATCAGTATTTTTTTTCAGCACGACAGGGAAATCATGAAAATAAACCGTCGCAAATAATTTTTTTTACTGTTTGTGTCAGTATGTTAACGCTAAAATCATTATAACTCTGGAACCATATAAATATTTTTTCACTAAGGAAACCTTCCAAAGGCATACCTCTGGCATGGGCCTTTTCAACCCTGAAAATGTCATGAAAAAATACCACAGTAGGTGAGAGCAAAAAATACCCGATGTTAAGTATAGGGAAACCAAACGTGTTTTTTCCATTCTTTGGTGCTCCAGATCCCAAAAATTGAACAAAATGCTGTCACAAAGCTTTTCACGTCTTGAGATTCTGGAAGCCTGAATGTGCATGCCAAATTTTGGACTAGTTCATCAAATAACACCAAAGTTATGAACCTGTAAAAACTGGGGTTTAACATTAAACAACCTACTCAACCTTAACTATACTGTAGGTGTGCTATACAGTAGGTGTGCTACAGTTCCCCTATAATTTAAAATATTTACAAGGTGTTGATATGTCTTCTTGGTCTTACTCTCATGCCATGTAACTAATAGCTATTAGGTAATGGTACATAAAGACAAATATGTACCATGATACAATGGCTTCAAAATATAAAAGGCAAACACATACATGTGATAAATTACACAGCGCAACCAACATGCATCCAGATGCCATATAAGCATATGGGGTAAAAAAAATATAAAAAAGATAAAGACATATAACCATGTATAATGAAATACCACTGCATGTGGCAGGTAACCAGAGAAGAGGTGAGATTGAGAAGATGCCTGGAACCATAACCAGTGAGGGGTAACAGTGGTGGGGACTGGGAGTGGGGGTGCCTTGTTTGTACTGTACCTCTAGCACTTGAAAATCCTGCCGTGTGCACAACAGGGGTGACATGGGGTGTGTGATCTGGCGGACAACAGGAGATGATGTTTCTGTAGGTGATACTAAAGAACAGGAATACAGACAAGTCCACTTGTCATTTACTTAATTTCAGGTCAGCAAGCATGACTTGCATGTGTTACGACAGAGATTACAGACGGCTGATGAAGAAGATAAGACATGGTTAATGTGGTAATATGGAAGCATCCTCCCACCTACAGTGCCACAGTCAAGTGGTGCCAGTCTAGTACCACGTGCTGTCATCTGCTTTATCTTCCCAACCAGTGTCTTTAGCTTCAGCCCCTCGCACTTTCTATGGAAGAAGTGTCAAGGGTCACGTCCAGCAAATGAGGAGGACATAGCCCAAAGTCCTTATTCATCTTAAGGAATATGAGCATCTTCACATTTCCAATGGTCAGCGTGCTGAATTTCACCACAATGGCTCCAGTGGCACTGAAAACACACTCTGAATACACACTGGAATATGGGCATAATAGAAAGTACACAGCCAGTTCAAACAGCTCAGACCACACACGTATCTTGGTGCTCCAGTAATTGAGTGGATCTGAACCACAAGAGAAACTTGGGCTGTCCTTGAAGTACTCCTTTAGATGAGTATGAATGTCTATGGATCTCTTGGAGCCCACCTGGGATTTCTTTGTTGTCTTCATCATTAAATTTAGGACAGGAATGCATTCCAGCAACAAAGCCCTGGTGTAGGCAATAGCTCCTCTTCACCAGCTGACCTCTCCCTCTGTGCATCCACCATGTTATCCCTTGCCCTCAGGGTCTTCAGCTGGGTCAGACTCAGCAGTCTTCTCCAAGTTGTGATGCAGAACATCTCGCCAGTACTCCATGTCATGATCAGGAGGCAAGATGTTTATGAGGTTATCCTTAAAACATGGATCCAACATCATAGGGAGGACATACTGATATCCTTCAAACATCTGCTGCACTCTTTTGTTGCCACAAATGAAAGCCAGTCAGTTTCCGTGAGTTTTGTGTGAAGGGTGGACAAATCTAGGGATCTGAAGGAGTGGAGGCAGAGTACGTTTGGTGGGGCTTTAGGCCTATGGATGTTCCGGACACAGTAGATCATGTGGTGGTCACTGAGTGCATCTGGGAGGACACCTGAAGAGACAGTTTGGTGGGGGTGAGAACCCAGTCAATCAGGGTATGATTCTCTGACTTGAGGTTTAGATGCGTAGGCTCAGATATAAGCTGTTTTGAATTTAAGGCAGAGACCGGCCTGTCAGTACAGCAGTAGGATTTCTGCTTGCAACGCCAGCAACCCAGGTTTGGGAATGGGCCCAGGTCACTGGAGGGCTGGCTGGGGAGAAGGATGGAGCATCCTATGGACTGCTCTCATTCTCCAGGGGAGGGGCGGGGAAGTGTCCATCGCATGGGGACACCTGGCAGAGGCTGGAGTCACTTAAGCTACCGGCCTTCCATGCATATGGGAGGCGGGGCAGATGCTGGCATCATTGAACATCCCTGCCTCCAAGAAAATGGTGGAAAAAGGAAGGTGGGTGGGTCCTCTGTCTCCATGAAGCCCTCTTTGTAGCTTCAATTAGCCACCATCGCCTAGCTCTCCCAACTAGGTACCGGTCCTGCGGCTCTGGATAGTGGACCAGTGCCACAGCCCTGCCCTCCGGGGGGGGGGTAAGCCAGGGGTAAGTGGGAGATGCTGGACATAGATGGTAGGTGGGAGCTCCAGGGGCCGTGACCAGGGCGGAGACCGACAGAAGGACCTGCCAGGTAAAAATGAAAAAAAACCAAAACATTTAAGGCAGAGATAGAGTTCCAGAGTTTAGAATGATTTTTGACCAGCTTGTTGATGTTAAATTCACCAATGATGTAGAGTTCTCCATTCAAAGAGTGGGTAATAAGAAAGAAGATAAGGTCAATGACAGTAGAAGGGAAAGAGGAGGAAAGGGAGGAACTACAGTAGACACCTCCCACGAATATGGGAGGGAGCATGGAAAGGAAAACTTTAGTAAGAGAAGTTCATATGCGGAGGGGAAAGAGATGGAGAGGCAGATAGAGTATTGAATGGAAGAAGAGATGTAGATGGCCACCCCCCCTTGGATGATCAAGCTTGCTGGATGAGGAGTAACCATGAAGATGATGGGTGTCAGGGGTTTTAGAGGTGAGCCAGGACTCAGTGAAGATGAGAACAGAGGGCTTCATGCTAGCCACAAGTGGTTGAACAAGGTCAGCCTTGGGGAGGAGACTCCTGATATTAAGAAGGACTATTTTCAGTCCTTTAGGGAGGACAAGGGTGCAGGGTTAGGACAACATCCCTGGCTGAAAATAGCAATAATAGGATAAATAGTTTGGAAGAGAAGGATATACATCTCCAATGGTGAGAGGGGAAATGAGGGTGTGGGGAAGGGGACTACCTTAGGGACTGGCTGCAGGGGGAAAGAGAGAGGCGACATGAAGCTACATGAACTTCAGAAGAACAGAGATGGAAGCACATGGGCACCAGGAAGAGCTGAGAAGTGGATGGTGACAAGAATTAGGGTTGGCAGGGGAGGGGGAGATAGGGCAGGGGGTAGGCATTGGAAGGGAAGGGAGGGAGGTAGGGAGGAGAGATGATGAGGTGAACAGAAGGGGAAGATAGCAAGGATAAGGAGGAGTATGGTGAGAGTGAGTGGAGGAAATAAGGGAGAGAGGGAGTAGATAAAATGCTGGGTAGGAGAGGTCAGAGGAGAGAAATAGAAAGGGTTGAAGGACTAGAAGAATAAAATAAAATTGCAGGAGAGAGGACAGCAGAAGTAGCAAAGCGCAATAGCTGAGACAGAACACCTTGTGACACTGTTGGAGATGGAATAACATAACGAACTAAGTATCGCGGGTTGCTGGATAATTGGGCATATAGGGTCCCACACAACCACATCAACCAACTAGTGGGAAAGTGGGAGATTGTTTCAGATTAATGCAGAACCACAGTCCTTAGACTGAGGATTTTATGCACTTGAGTTGCAAAATGCAGTTAATTACAAGGAGGGGGCTTGAAATTGGGGTACCAAGGACCATAGTGGATAGTTCAGGGAATTGCTAGGGAATAGTTCAGGGAATTGATTGCAGGCAGGAGTGAGGAGAATAGAGTTGAGGCATGTAATTGCAATCAGCTGAGATAGTAAGGTACTGGAGTTAGACCCTGTATAGGGAGATTCCAACTGATTCCAACAGGTGTAGTTGGGGTGTACTACTTGCAGAATGAGAGGAGGGTGTCAGAACTTCAGTGATTGGTGCTTGGAGAATACTTCCATGTCTATATAATTAGAACAAGCTTAGGGTGTGAGGGAGGGCTGGGGAGGGGGAGGCAATAGTGCCTACCAGTGTCCTGTGGAGAGCCTGTTGTGAGTAGGGGTAATGGCGCTGGACACCAAGCCCCTCGTGGCCCCTTTGTTGAGTGCAGCAGAGCGATTACCTGGATGGCATCTGTGGAGTGGGAGGGACAATGGATGACACTCATGACCCAGCACTGCAGGAATGAAGAAGAGGGAGCCACTGGATGGGGTTCATGGAGTGGGAAGGGCACAATGGATGTTCCTCATGATCCAGTGCTGCAGGAATGAGGAAGGAGAGCCACTAATGGCATCCATGGAGTGAGGAGGGCACAATGGATGTCCTCATGACCCAGTGTTGAAGGAGTGAGAGCTATGACAGCGAATCTCAAAATATGTCCAGATGCCAGAGCCTTTTGAGTTTTAGCTTTCTCAGGTGATGGAGACATCAGGGACAGGGAAGGACACCCACCATCATTACAACCACCAGTTCACCCAAGAGATGGCATAGCAACACTTTTTCTTTTTTTGCTAGCAGTTGACCTGCCTTCGACAGTCTTTTTTCCACTGGCCTTCTCTAAGGGTGCAGTCAATTTCTTTGTTGATTTCTTCCACTTCTGTCCAGCATCTTTAGCCCTAGTTTCATCTGGTAGCTCCTCCTCCTCTTCCTCATCATCATCCAATGGTAATGAGGGAACATATTATGCATCACCATCATCAGATGCTGGTTCTGGTTCATCTTCAGTCTTGATGATTTCTTCCACAGCAACATCCGGTTCAGCCTCAGCCTGCACCTCCACCATATCTTCCCCCACTTCAAGAGCCACAACTGGTACTGGTGATACAGGCCTGGGTTCTTGAACCACCTCTGACTCTGACTGACTAGTAGGTGGTGGTGCAATATAGGTGGTGGGGCTAGTACTGGTGTATCCAGTTACTTGCTTGTGTACTGCATATGTGCCATAAGTGACTCACCCAGTCTGGATCACAGTTGTTGGCTTCTTTATTTTTTCAACAATATTATCCTCCCCAGAATCATGCTCAGAAACCGGTTTGTTGGCACCACCAGAACCACCACATCCTTCTCCAGAAATTTCCTACTGCGACACAATTGAAGATGTCTTTTTTCAGTCACAGGTGACTTGCAGACCTTGACCAGAGACACAAGACATCCTGCATCTGTCACACCACTCATAGGAGAACTAGGGCCAACGCCCCTGATACAAGGAGAAAATTCCTCTACATCATGTCCCTCAACAGTGGTACCACCAGCCTCTAGCACACCAGTGGCACTAGCCGCCACCTCTGTATACAGTAAGAATGCTTACCAGCTGCTCTGCTGCTGACTCCGGACATGATTTTTGGTATGTCAAAACTCACAAAAGCACTGGAGGAATGCTTTTTTTAACACAATATTTTTTTTTTACGACTATCACTTTAAGAGAGACTCCAACAGAAATAAACAGAATAAACAGACTTTTTGAATTAAAAAGTCAAATTCACAGTACTGTAGTTGCCAATGTTTACTCAAAAACGGCCTGGCCTGCTGCCTCAGCTAAATCAAGCAGACAGATCCATACACAGACAGACACAGCAACAGCAAAGCACAAAAGCACTGTTTTTTGGGTTAATGCCAAACCACTCCACAAGTACAGAAGGTTGAACGTATCTTAATAACACTTCAAGAAAAAGGCTCATTAAAGGCACAAAGATCCAGGATTCACCCAGAAGGACAGAACTGGCTCTCCAAACTACCATTACACATGAAAACCACCAAGAACTACAATGACAGAATAGACAGACAGGCAGGAAGTACAATATTTTGTTTTCTGTCTACATACGTAGCTTCTGTGGCAAAATCAGATTTCAGACTTGGATTTCAGAATCGGACTCTAAAATCTAGTTCCAATTTTTAATTTTGGTACTGTATTAGGATTTCACAGTTTTAAATTCTAAATACCTAAATCTGAAAAACTGGACCAGAATCTAATGAATCCGATTCCGTTCCACGGATTCTGAGCAACCATAGTTAAGATTAGCCCATGAGAAAGGCCAGGACTATTCACTAAATGCCCTACAAAAATGTATGGAGTTTACCCCAGTGTGACAAACACTGCATGGACTGGGAGTGGTACAGTGAGGCTTCCTCACGGTATTCTGAATTGAGAGCAGCAGAGTTTCACGTAGCTTTACATCAGTCAGAGAAGTGACAGACTTTATACATAGATCCTGGGCAGTGATGCATAATTTGAAAGACTTTTACTGTCAGAAAATCCCCAGCCTGTGACAAGGCTGGCATGCCCAGGCCAGCACTGGGTAGTAGGGCCGATCTGACAGATATTCCCCAGCCATATCTACCAGCACCACTCTCTCCAGAATAGTGGCAACAGCACTGCTTCAAGACAAGGCAGAAGACAGAGGTAAAGGTCAAGAACCCAAAGCACACTGTGTAGCATCTGAGCAAAACCAGACATAAGACAGAGTTCTAATGTTTAATATTGGTCCTACTATTGATGAGGTATGTAGACAAGCAAGAGTTCTTGAATTATTCTTAAGACAGAAAGCGATGTGTGTAAATTGAGAACGACTGGGGTAAATGTGAGGGTAATATGATGCAGAGAAAATCTTACTGTATCTTAGAGGCACACAAAGGTTTAATTTAATCTACTAGGTAATATTTCTGCAAGTAATTTAACTTAAGACTAGAGGCAAATAGTCACCTTTCAGCAACATTCATTTGTTTTATTTTGTTTACCAGGTAGGTACCCTAAATAAATGAATGCCTATTTTCAGGTATAATTGGCAAGATTACAGAAGAATGGTGCTGAAATATTACAATACTGTCAGAAATTACAGTTTAAGTGTAGGCAACAATGAAGTTACAGTAACAGCAGCATAGATTTCCAGAAATAAGTTCAAATGCACTGAGTAGCAAATATACCAAGTGGACAGCTGGCAACTTTAGAGGCACTAATTATATTTTTCTATTTAGGAGAGCTACTACAGCAAACAGGTAGTCAAAATTATGGATTACAACAAATGGCACCTTAAGAAAGTCAATGTAGAGACAGTGACAGCGAGTTTTTATGCACAACTACAGGTGAAGAAGACCAATAAATGTTTTTCCAGGCTTCTCTGAAGAGGGATAGGGAGTGTTTTGTAGAGACACAGAAAGACAGTGTACACCCCTAGGGTGGAGCTTACCTGTTGGGCCCTGGAGGCTGGAACTGGGTCCACCCTTGCTGCATGTGATCTGTGACTGGGACTGGTGTTGATGATCTGGCAGTGATGAGGAGATTGGAGCCTATAGTAATCTGTACCACTAATGAAGTGAGTGCTCCCACACTCAGAAGTGGACCAATTGGACTGCTGCTGCTGTTGACCAGGAACTGGATTACAGATCTAACAAGACTGATGACTAAAATCAAAGTAATGTCAGCATTTAGGTAATGAACTGTTTAACATGCATGATCTCTGTGATAAGAGCTTTTTCAGTGGCATTGACATTACCATCTTGACCACCCCTGACCCCAGAGCTAGCCAACCAGAGACTGAGGATCCATGCAGAAATCCTGAAACACTCTGTGACCAAGAGTGACTATATGCTTGGCACATGTTCTGCAGCAATGAAAAGTCAAGAACTGTGACTGACAGCCAAGTCAGCCAATTCAGAGACAAAAATTCCTGGGTCCTGCACTGGAATCTTGCTACCCCTTATTGATGTTTCAGGCAGTCCTGTTCGGGCATTCAGAGGAGTCAGATGTGCTGAGGAGGAATAGCTGAGGTCCTACTGGACTTATGTCACCAAAGTGGTTGCTGTGCTGTAAAGAGCTACAGAAGTTCAATCCAAACTAAATCACTGTGTTTGGTTATTGAGCACTGCAAACAGAAGTGTTGCAGAGAGAGATTGAGAGATAGAGAGAGAGAGAGAGAGAGAGAGAGAGAGAGAGAGAGAGAGAGAGAGAGAGAGAGAGGAGTGTAGCCCTGCTACCTTTGTCTGGTGTGACTAATGGAAGGGTGATGTCAGGAGCTCAGGTTCCAGGTAATTGGTACCCTCGATCATGAGTGCATTCAAAGGTGAGGTGGGTGACCACCTTGGTCTAGGCCTCATCTAGAACTGATCGCTGCCGCATTGCTCTAAGTGCTGAGCCAGATAGCACTGCTGAGAGTGAGGGTGATCGGGCTCGAGCCAAGGCCTGCTGCTGTTCCACATAACTGCTGCCTGCTATGAACCATAGGTGCTAGTCTGCACCTGAGGCCTGCTGTGGAAAATTGTTCCAGAGAACCTGCGCCAGGAAAAACAGACTGTGTTATCAGATGTGTGAGAACTGGCCTAGCCAGCCAGGGAGACATCAGATCCTTTCTTTAAAGTTTCCTTTTGGATTACAGTTTTCCCTGTTGGAATACAAATTTCCTGTTTCAATATTTGTTAGTAAAAAGTCAGTTGGGTGGGGTATTGTTACAAGCTTGCTTAAACAGTATAGCCTAGAGGTTATAGGAACGAGGTGTGAACGAGCTTGATACATCCAGCAGACCAGACCTGAGTTTGATTCTCACAACCTCCACTTGCATACTGTGTGACTCTGAGCAACTCACTTAACACCCAGTACTCCCATCGTCACCCCTGAAAACAGGCACTTGTGCCTAGTGGGCCTTACTCAGTTACCAAAGACTAAAATAAATAAAAAATATTTGAGTGCGTCTCCGCAAGATCCCGAGCACTGCTGCCTCAGGCCTGGAACTGTTAGTTAGTCTGGGTACCCAGTAACTGGTTTGAACTGCACTACTGTAAATATTTCCTGAAAGTAAAATAATGGCTAGAATTATAGTGTGGGATATTCCTACTGTGGGTAGTGGGGCTTAACAGTACAGTTGGGTGATGGGATCCCATACGTGTGTGTGTGTGTGCATGGGGGAAGGGGTTAAGGGTGTTACAGCTCTGGGCCTATGCTGAAAAACAATGAAATAACTTTCAATCTGCTCTCACCTCTTGCTAGCGACTGCTTTTATCTGTCAACTGCTTATCCATTGATCTTTATTCACAGGACCAGTGAGAAGAAATAAAGTCCTGTTGTCATTTTCTTAAATCTGGTGTGTGAGCATATTCTCAGGGATCACTGGTTAATAGTGTTTGAAAGTTATGTTTTGGCAAGAGTTTAGAAAGGGTACTGGTTGGTCTCAGGAAGATGTCCTGTATCCTGTGGGGAGGTGGATTGGCACTGCATCCCAGGGGCAGTATTACACACCTGACCTGACCTATTAGGTCCATACTAAGGTTCATACTAAGGTAAGATGCAAGAGCAAGAAGGCGAAGCCCATGAAGCTCTTATACTAATCAATACATAATAGGAGAGGTCATACCCTTTACATATAAGACCATCCAATCTATTTTTAAAATACTTTTAGTTTCACTAATAACAACATTTAGTGGTAGCCTGTTCCATGAGCCAACAACTCTGATAGTAAAAAATATTTACAGCTTGACTTAACAAAAGGTTTTCTAACTAGGGATGTCCCTGATATTATGACCACAGTTTTTAAATTCTAGACCCAGTTCACACAATAAATAAGGGTCTTGAATAATATCATACAATAACATAAGATCACTTCGAAGTCGACGTGTAGATAAGGGCATAAGATTTAAAATGTCTAGTCTGTTCTCATAAGGAACTTCAAATAGCCCAGAAACTTTTTTAGTAAATTTTCTTTGAACTCTTTCCAGTAACTGGCATTCAGATTTTTTTATATGGATTCCAAAGCTGTGAGGCATATTCTAAATGTGGTCTAACGTATGTTTGAAACAAAGGCAACAATACTTCCTGTTTTCTAGATCTAATATTATATAATATAGACCATATCACTTTATTGGATTTGTTAATGATATTGTGTACATGATTATTGTAATTAAAGTTATCTGAAATATTGACACCCAAATCCCTTTCATCAGTTGTAGTCTCAAGTAGTATACCATCAAAATAATAGGGACTTTGTAAATTACTAAAACCCAAATGCATTACTTTGCATTTGGAGATATACAAAGTCATACCCCATTTCTTAACCCATGTTGTAATGTGGTCTAGGTCCTTTTGAATGGCAACAACCTCATGGTCAGAGGCGCATGGGCCACCTATTTTTGCGGCGTCGGCATATTTAATAGTAAATGAGGAACAGCCAGAAGTAAGGTCAGCAATAAATGCCTGAAACAGGCAAGGGCCCAAGACTGAACCCTGTGGCACCCCACTAGTCACACTACCCCTAGATGAAGTACTCCCATTAATGATCACTTGCTGAGAGCGATTATAAAGCCAGTTAATTATCCAATTGACTAGAAACTTGTTTATATTGAGCTTGTGAAGTTTAATAATTAAAGCCCAATGTGGCATGATGTCGAAAGCCTTACTAAAATCAAAGTAAATAATGTCGCATGGAACATTTCTGTCTAATAATAAGCTGATTTGTTCATAGAAACATATTAAATTTGGCAGACAACTTCTGCCTTTTTGAAGCTATGTTGTTCTACATCGTGACAATCCAGGACTGGGAAATTAAATCTTTAATTAAACTCTAATAATTTACAAATAGAAGAAGTTAAACTTATAGGCCTATAATTATCCCAGTTATTTTTTTGGCCCTTTTTGTAAATAGGGATGACATGAGCTTCTTTCCAGTCATGGGGAACAAAATTGGTGGCCAAAAAATATTCGAACATCAATTTTAAAGGAACTGTAATTACATCAACTAATAAAAATAATACATGTCCTGCTATATTATCTGGACCAGGACTATATTTTCCTTTCAGTTTGAGTATTTTATTTCTAATGGTGTCCAAAGAAAATTTAACTGGTGAAACATTGGCGGTATCTAGTAAGGCATAATCATAAGTTTGATTAGAAGATCCGGAAAAATTTTTACAAAACTTTGCATTGAACAAATCAGCCATTTTTTTTGGCTCATATATCAAAGTGTCACAATCCAATAATGGACCTACTTGACATGTAGGTTTCCTTAAAGAATTGATATATGAATAAAATTGTTTGTTATTAGATTTGTTGGCGCTAAATGCTAAGTTTTGCTCCCAGTTTGATTTGGCCTTCCTAATCATTCTTTTGCATTTTCTTTGTATATGTTTGTAAGAAATCCAGTTAGAGGAAGTTTTAGTCTTTTGAAATTTAATATATTTCTTCTGTTTTTGTCTAATGCATTTCTTGATTGATTGATTCATCCATTTAGGAGCTTTAATATTAGTCTCATTTTTAAGTTTGGATGGAATATATAGTTCTTTGAGTTGGAAAATGATATTCTTAAAATATTCCCAGTAGTCTTCCAGGGTAAAGTCTGACAATGATTTCCCAATTAATGTTTCCCCATATTATGTTTCATAGTATCTAAGTCAGCTTTATCGTACAAATAGATTTTAGTATAGTTGGGATTATATGCAAAAGTTTGTACAATATTAAATGTGATAGTATTGTGATCACTATTCCCTATAGGATCGCTAACTAACATATTTTCTAATTCAAGGTCATCATCACAAAAGGGCCAAATCTAATATCATTTTTCCTCTGGTTGAGCAAAGTACATTTTGCAGAAGTCCCAACTGAGTACATGTATATAATAACTTCTTCCCTTTACAGGTATTTGCATGTAGATTATGCCAGTCAATCGAGCCACTGTTTAAGTCCCCAGTGATGACAATTTTACCTAATGATTTTGCCTGTTCAAATTCTGATAAAATTGCATCTAATATGTATATTGATGAATTTGGAGGATAATAACAGGAACCCCAATATGAGGGCCTCAGAAGTAGAAAAGTTTATCTTAATCCAGATAGACTCTGTTTGTATGTTATGAGTTTTGATATACTTTGTTATATCTATAGAGTTAAGCTGATTCCTTATAAATAACGCCACTCCACCACCTTTCCTGTTAGATCTATTGAAAGTATAGGTAGTGAAGCTGGGTATGTTGGTACCCCATGATGTTTTATCGTCCCTCCAAGTTTCACTGACTGAAATAATGTCGACATCCCCATTATTAATTCTACATTTTAATTCGTCCAGTTTTTGTCTTTCTCTGGGTGGAGGCACTGCACTATTTCTCCTTCCCTTTCTGCAATGAATCTCCATACTGAGGATTTTAATGAGTCCAGAACCCTCAACCTCATTTGTGGCACCACAGGCATACGGTAGGGGTAGTAACTGTGAGTAATAAGCAAGTCAAAGTTTATTTGTTCGACTCTTAAGTCATTACAGCATTAACATGTTTTCTTTAAAATATACAATAATAAAAATAGTAAAAAGCAAAAGAGAAGCCATTTTGAGGTACAGTTTTGTCCTGTCTGTGTCATATAAAAATAGATCAAGTAACCTTGTAAACATAGGAAAATTTTATAAACAATTTATATTGCTGGAATGAATTAATAAATACCCTCAGGGTGATGAGTCCACTCGTGTAACATTCTGTTAAAGCTTCAACTTATATACAATATATAAATGGGAGGGAGATGTTGCAACACACTTTAGAAAATTCTAATAAGATTAGAATCTAAATCGGTCACTGAAGGGTTTGGGTCTGGATACCTACACACCCTAAACAGTGTAGTGTAGCCTGTAGTCCTCATTTTCCTAATGGGAAACTGAAGTCCTGAAAGACAAAAAAAGTTGTCACAAAATTTCACTCCCACACTTAATATATAGGGGAAAATCCCTGCATACATTATATTACCATAAGAGAATATAGTTTGCCTCAGTATATATTGAACCATTCGATATACAAGAGGTCTTGATGTTATAATGTGAAATTTTCAATCATAAAAGTGTAAATCCTAACAGGTAATCAAAAGCCTGGAGAATTTATCTCGATATGAACATTCCGTTCTTCACCTATTTGCATACTAAAAAATTAATATTTTCATACAAAGATCCTAACTAAGCATAAGAGACTGTAGGAATTGAATCAGTGACTCATCAACTACTAGATTCTGAGATGTGAACAAGACCAACAACATTTGAGATATATAACTTTCTTTGAGTGCCATAAAAAGGACAAACTAGGACTATATATTCTAAATCATCTACATCCCAGGACCACAGTTACATAATGGGGAATGAACGTTGTTCCTTCTCTGTTAGTAACATACAGCATCTTCATGGTGACCCAGTTGCAAGAGTTTCTGAGTTTTGTGAAAGAGGAGCAGGCCTTTTCCTCCATCTTGGTGCATTTGGGATAGAGCAGGGATTTATTGGAGGATCTAAGAAGGTAAGCCTGATGGAGGTTTGACATAGCAGAGTGATACAGGCAGGAGCAGAGGATTGTAGCAACCTATCCAGAAAACATCCAAGGGCAGATGAATACCCTGCAGATAGGGATAACTAACCATGAACAAAATATAGATCGCAATGATAAGTGAGATGAGGGAGGATGATGCGACACGATAAAATATTATTGTATGCCACATCACTTTTAGCAAGGTTAGATTTAGCCACGGGCAAAAGATAGTAGTCTGTAATGAAAGCTAGGCAGTAGGACACCTTAAGCAATGGCAAGCCTGTCTTTATGGGTAAGTACCATATACTGTATGTCTGATTCTGGGGGCTAACCTAAGCTTGACAGTTATAGTCTTGCAAAGAGAAAGGAGAAGATCAGGAATAGAAGGATGCAAGGTCAAACCTATGAGGACATGGTTTTTGAATTTAACAGCTGAGGCAAGCAGTGAGCCTTAATACAGGAAATGGCTAAGGGATCTGTGCAAGACTTAAACCTGACATTTTTACCAATGAGCATGGCGTGTTTTTTTTAGGTTTATTTTCCAAGAACCATTTCTGAACATGATGAATGTTGCAGCTAAGCTGAAAATAATTATGGCCCATGGTTCATGAGCTAAAGTAGAGGGTGTGGTCATCCACATACATAAGGGAGGATTGAAAGGTAGACTCATGAGGGAGATAGTTGATAATAATGTATGGAGACAGTCAATTAACCTGCATTTTCTGCAGTCTTACAACCTGGTAATCCCATCAATATGATGTCAGCATGCTGTAAACCTTGCATTGGGACGTCACATTAATGGGATTACAGAATAGAACACCACCAGTGGATATAATTCCAAACATGGAACGCTAATCAGTTAGCGTTCAAAAAAGTCAGCAGTCCCACTCATTCAGTCCCTGAACCGCCGCAGCACACATCGCGATGGATAGCAGTACAGCCCCTCCCCCAGACAGACAGACAACAGGGCAAGGGGACTCAATCGCAGGAATCAGCACGGTGCAGCCCATCAGCCCCCAACACTTCCAACCAAACTCAGTTCAATGCAGCATGACAAGCACAAAACACAAGCTACCAGATGGTCAGCAAACCGACTGTAGTGATCAGTCAGTCACTGCATGGATGCATGGCAAGCACTGATGTTATTCCAGGCCATGAGTTACCACACACCAGTGATCACATCTAACTGCACAATTATTACACAGCCCAGTAATGGGTTTGGACAGAAAATACCATTTACCCAAGAGATAATCAGAGTGACGGACAGTGTGGCAAGCAAAGGGTATACAACATTGTCCCCTTCCCCTCCTCCCAAAGGGTCTCCCATCCAATCCATGGAGTGGTATGTACTGCTGCTGCCAGGTTGGAGGCTGCAGTCTCTGGTCTCTCAATCATGGCTCCCCCGCGTGCTCTGTGCTGTCCCCGGGAAGGCAGATCCAGCTGATGCTGCTCGAACAGATGGATCGAATCCACACAGAATTTAATTTTTAAAAAGCACTCACTCCATACACTATAAAGAATAATGCCTAGAAAGTGGCTGTTAACACGGAGGTAATCACCTCGTTGTTAGGACAATTAGAACCTTCTAGCTGCGCCCGAGGTTTACTTAGTTGTCCTGGCAACCACTCCAGGTGATTACAGCATAGTTAACAGCCACTTCCTAGGCATTATCCTCTATATAATAGAGAAGAGCAGACTGTGGATGATAGAGCCTTGAGGAGCATAGATATCAACAGAGCCAAAGTTAGACAGGATCTGATTAAACTTTTAATAATTTGGGAACTGTAGTTCTCAAACTAGTAGACAGCATGACAGGACAGAACAGGCCAAGTGAAGTCAGTCTGGAACATAATAATTGGTAACTGACCTAGTCAGAGGCCTTGGAGAGATTGATGAATGCAGCTCCGGTCAATATACCCTTGTACCTAGTTTCTTTAATACAGTATGATAGTATAACAAGAACAGTGGGCATACCATATTGTCTGCAGAAGCCGTGTTATTTGGGGGTTAACAGGCTGTATGTCTGAAGGTAGTCAGTTAATTGTGTCAAAACAACCTTCTCCAAGAGTTTACTTAAAACAAATAGAAGAGCAGTAGGGTGGCATTTCTTAGTAAGTTTCAGGTCCCTTTAGGAATATTGTAATGACTCTAGCAATTTTCCATAAGTCAGGCTCAACTCTGTAGATAAGTTATGCTGTAGAGTGTAGACTGAACTTGTGGACAATAGGAGAGCAAGCCTAGGTGCAGTATGTTTAAGGATATTAGATCCAAACCATCAGGCAGGGAGAGAGAGAGAGAGAGAGAGAGAGAGAGAGAGAGAGAGAGAGGAGAGAGAGAGAGAGAGAGAGAGAGAGAGAGAGAGAGGCAAATAATGAACTTTCCTTGGGGTGAAAACATTTAGAAAAAGGAGGGTGGTGGGATGTGGAGGGAGAAAACTTCAGTTGGTATGTTGGGTTGCTTTCTGACAAGGAGGGGAGGTGAGGGCTGTAAGATCAGTAAAGTGAGCTTTGAAAGCATTTGCTATTGTTGTTGGGTTGCTACAGTTAATTCCATCCAGTACCACGTCGGGACTTGTTTGGTAGAGCTACCTAAGAGACCTTTAATATGGCCCAAGAACCTTAGAGAGTCCCCAGCAATGGCAAAGCGTTTATCCTTACAGATGGATCTTTGAACGTCATGGGTAGTTGTATTGCAGGCATTTATAAGCTTTCTGCACTCATTCCAGATGGATGCACCCATGAATAATACCACACTGCTACCAGTCCTGAGGCTACTCTTGTTAAGTAGGAAGTCAAGGAGGCAAATACCACATGGGGGGGTGATAACCGCAGATCTCATGAAGCTTTTTTGTATGACCCAGGAAGAGAATTAAATGTTAAAATTCGCAATAGTACATTTCAAGTAGGCCGTAATGCACAGAAGACACATTTAGATGGTATGTAAAGTATAACATTAGACCTTCTTCTTATTTTAAATCAGGCTGATCTGCTCTGAAACAGTTATAATTGGTGAGGGAGCAGGCCAAGTCAAGAGCAGAGGACTTAAGCCAGGGCTCAGAGATCCCGACAATGTCTGGCGAGGAATAGGCAACCCAGGCTTTATGCTCTACCTTGTTTGCCGTTAGGCTTCTAATATTAAGGTGCGCCAATTTAATACCATTTTGGTTTTGCCAGAAGGGACAAGGGGGGCATAGGACTAAGATTAGATTCCACATCACCACCCAGCTCAAACAGAAGATTAGTAACCAGTAGTGAGAAAGCTTGAGTGTTAGGTGGACAGTAAGACCAACAGGAGGCACTACAGTTACCATGATGCACAATGGTCAGAAATACATTTTGCCTCAGTAACCAGGTAGCACTGGATTCACTAACACAGGAGGCCAGGATATTAGTTTGTTTATTTGGTGTCAGCGTGGCTCAGTTGGTAGCATATCCGCCTCTGGACCAGAAGGTCGTGGGTTGTTGTCCCACACCGGGATTGGACTTGCACCTAAAAATCGCTGGCATCTGAGTGCAGTTTTGGGGGGTGCTGTACTGCTGGGGTGTGCCGTCCTTCAGATGAGATGTTAAACCGAGGTCCCTTCTGCCCATCCTGGTGTTATCCTGGTGGGTGGCCAGGTGGAAGTAAAGAACCCAGGGCACTCTTCGCAAAGAGCAGGGAACATTCTCGGTGTCCTGGCCAACATTCCCTTCCCATAAACTGGTTCATGCAATTATCCAGGCTGTCTATGGTGATGATGTGTGATATGGCCACCACCGCACATTCAGTCACTTCACTACCAGTCTAGCATTGTTTGTAAAGTGCTTTGGGATACTGTGTATGAAAAGCACTATATAAATGCTGATTCTTCTTCTTCTTCTTCATTTATTTGATTTACCAGGCAGGTGGACTGGATCAAAGACCCATTTTCAGCCACTCCTGAGGAGGGAGGTAACAATAAGTAAACAATGCAAGAATACAAGTAAGAAAACATCTGATCAGAAATACATATGTGTGTGTATATATATATATATATATATATATATATATGTGTGTGTGTATATATATATATTGGGTTGAGTAGCACTTTTAAGGTTAAAGGGTCAAATTTTGCACCTTAAGAACTTTGCCACCATTCAACGGATTTGCCAGAAATGTAATAATCACAATTGGGCATGGTAGATCTTGTGATCTGCCAAGTTTCGTACTGGTCGGATATACGGCTGCGGAGTTATTATGCCACAACCAATTGCACAATTATGCTTTTTTGCGATTTCTTTGCTCTTGCTTACAGGTCGCACGGTTTGTGCAACCGATCCGAAAACTTCAGGGAACGTGCAGCTGGGGCCCCCGATGTGCCTTTTGAAGATTTCGTGAGAAAAAATATTGAACGGTTCAAAAGTTATTCAAAAAACAAGTTCCCATTACAGTATAAGTCAATGGGAAAAGTTAACAAAAAGTTCGAAAGTGTCGCAAATGCACTTTTTAGTGTCGCAAATGGCCCTAGTAGTGTCGCAAATCTGCCATTTTGTTTTCAGTTGCTGATCAGAAAAATGCTTGTCATTTAAATTTGGGACCATCTAGGGACACAATTATTTTTGTGTTCACCTAGTCGGACCCTGAGGATGCTAGCCATGTCTTTATTTTGTGAGTTAAACACCCCAGAAATATGTTTTTCAAATTTCTGGAAACAGTAGTGTCAACAAAGTAGTGTCACAAGCACGACACTTGTGCAAATTTTATGAAAAGTGTCGCAAATTAGCACTACTTTTCAGGCTATGGCCAAAATGACAGGAATTCTTTGCCACCCTGCTGCAAACAAACGGTTTGGTCTTTGGGATGAAATTTGGAGGGAAGGCAGCCAACATTTCACAGATGTGCCTTTTCATGGTTTGGTGAAAAAATAATGCATGGCTGCAAAGTTACGATACTCTGAAGTTGGCATTTTTTTCCCATAGACTAACATGGTGGTGTATGCCGTGCCTTTCGGCGCTTGTATCTCAAAAACGATGTGAGATACATATTTTTTGTTGCGAGTTACATAGCCCTGTGGGCTATGTAACAACAAAAGCCTAGCCAGGAAAATCAAGATTTTTGTGAAATTTTATTTTTTTTCTTCATCATGCGGTTGCTGAGATATTAGCAATTAAGTACTTTCAATGCTTGTTTTAAGTTTCAATCCCCATTACAATGCATACTTTCTTTGTACACACTGGCCCAGATATTCAAAAGGGTTGCACATGGCATAACAGTGTTGCACCATGCGCAACCCACTGACACGCCTCGTCGCGATATTCAAATGGGAATTGTGCCTGGCACAAATCCCGATGCGCCAGAGCGCATCAGTAATGTATGCGGCGCAGGTAGGGGGGTGCCCATGCATACTCTGCACATCCCAATATTCAGCCCGGGATGTGCTGAATCCATGCATGTGCAGCCCCTACTGGTGCCACACACAGTTGATCCCCAGAAAAAAGGAACAATGGCTGGCCACCCACAGGTGAGCTGCCATATTGCAGGGCACAACATGGCAGCTGCCACCTGTGGGTGGCCACCGAGCTCTGGCTGCACCTAGCAGTGCCCCCATGCCTGATCACGGGCATTTGTAAAATAAAATAAATCCCTATATCCCTGGTGGTCCAGTGGACCGCTGCCAGCCGATCACAGGCTTAAGTATGAAGAAAATTAATTCTAAATCCTGGTGGTCCAGTGGACTGCTGCATATCAATCGTGGGCTTAAGTGTAGTAAAATTACTTTATATCTCTCAGGTATCCAGTGGCTTGCGCCCGATCAAGGGTTAAGTGTAATAAAATTACCCTGAGTTCAGGCACTAGTGATCGCTCGATTGGGTTTAAGTGTAGTTAACAAATTCTCATATCTTGGTTCAGTGACCTCCCACCCGCCCACTGAGTTCACTGCCCCACCCTGCCTGCCGCCTCAGCCCGACGATCGACACGCCGCTTATTGTCCACAGCGTGAGCCAACGGCAGTAGCCCAGATTATTATTATACATTCCAGATATGTGACTGATCCATCTCATATCTGGAATGTGTAGTACGACACGGGCTGCATGCCCATTGGCTCACACTGTGGACCAATGGATGACAGCCCTACCTACAGGTCAGTCGGCAGGTGGCGGGTGGTAGGCGGGTGGGTGTTGCTGCCCGCCACTGACCGGGGTGGAGCGGGCAGTGGGGCTCAGTGGGTGGGTGGGGAGGAGGTCCACTAGACCACCAGGGATATAGGAATTTATTTAACTCACACTTAAGCCCACAATCGGCTTCGAGCGTCCACTGACCACCAGGATATAGGAATTAATTTTACTACACCAATCCCGTGATCAGGCTGCGAGCAGTCCACTGGACCAGGATTTAGGAATTTATTTTCTTCATACTTAAGCCCACGATCAGGCTGACAGCGGTCCACTGGACCACCAGGGATATAGGAATATCTATTATTTTACAAATGCCTGCGATCAGACTGACAGCGATCCACTGGACCACCAGGGATATTGGATGAGTTATAGTTACTGAAGCCTATGATCAGGCTGTGGGGCACATTGCTGCGCTGTGCAGGGGGCGTCGGTCTCTGATGGCTGCTGCCTGGCAGGGCGCCAGGCACAAGTCACCGGGGATCAGCGCACCTGCATGCAAATAGGGCCATAATGACATGCAAATAGCCCTATTTGTGCCTTGCATACATTATGGCCGCATTTGCATGTGCACTTTTGAATATCGCGGTTGCTACACATAGTGCAATGGAACTTGCGCTAGCGCATCCCCCTGCTCCACTCTGGCCACTTGCACTGGCGCAGTGCCACTGTGCCATGCACACTGCGGGTGGCCATGGTGCGATATTCAACGCTGCTGAGCCATGGCGCAGCTCTGTTGAATATCACCCAGTCAACACCCCTGCTCAGCCAAGTTGCGCTGCATCTAGGCTTGCGCCACAGCCTGGTGCAGTTTGAATATCTGGGCCACTGTGTTTCTGTATGCACCTGTTTGGCAAAAACAGGGTATGCATTTCTGTTACTGTTACAGTTACTGTTTCACTTATGCTTATGTCCCTGTTTATGCTATCATTCCCTGTAAGCTACCGTGGTGTATTACATTTCTTTATGCTTTTCAAGTATTGTTACCATTTGCATTTCCGCTACTGTTTCTGTTTGCATTTTTGTTTTATGTCACCGCGCGCATTGCCATTTGCATTTCGCAGCCCTTTCATTTGCTTTTCCGCTTCTCTTCGTTTTGTGTCTTCCTTACTGTTACTGTTACCATTTTGCGTTTGTAATTGTGTTACGCGTTCGCAAGCGCATTACGGTTTGCATTTCCATATGCGCTTGTGTTTCCTTTTTAGCTTCTGTTTCCTTTGCTGTTATTGTTGCTGTTACTGTTACCATTTGCATTTACAATTGCAGTACTGTGCCTGCACAGCGTTCGTTTGGCATGCTCGACGCGCTTCTGTTGTTCCTGTTTCCATTTCTTTCCTTTGCCATTATTCTTCATGTTAACTTTGCCGTTTGCATTTACAATTGCGGTATTGTGCCTGTGCATGTTACAGTTTGTGTTTATGTGTGCACTTGTGTTCGCATTTCCGTTTATGTTCCCTTTCACATTCTTTTTGCTGTAACACTTAACATTTCCATTTAAAATACTGCTGCCATTACTGTTCGCGTTACCAGTTGTGTTTTCATATGCGCTTCAATGTCCATTTGCGCTACTGTTCGCTTCGTGTCACTTTTGCGCTATGCTTCTATTCACATTTCTTTTACCATTTATGTTCATGTTATCATGTGCACCAATGTTCGCGCTTCTGTTTGTGTTGCTGTTCCTGTTACTCGGCCCTGCACTCCTGCCACCGCATTACATTCACTATTTCTCTTCATCATTCTCAAAAAGAAGGAAATTAGAGGCAAAAACTCTGTTTAATGCATTAGTTAGGTTGTTCCACAGTGACAAAAGTGAGGAAATTCAGTGTTAGGGTTGAAATCCCCCTTGAGCCCCCAGCCCACCCCCAACCGCATCGGGTGCACGTGGGGTGGTTGGTCCTAACTCTCACCGCCATTCTCCCAGACCCTGCTTCTTCACACATGTGATGGGGTGAGAGTTAGGGCCGACGACTCCAACACACACCCCAATGCCGGATAGGGGGTGGGCTGGGGTCCAAGGGGGATTTCAACCCCACAATCGAATTTCCTTGCTTTTGTCGCTAGAACAACCCTAACTAATGCATTAAATGGAGATTTTTGCCTCTAATATATATATATATATATATATATATATATATATATATATATTAGAGGCAAAAATCTCCATTTAATGCATAGTTAGGGTTGTTCCACACATCGAGAAATTAACTGTTAGGGTTGAAAACCCTTGGACCCCTCACCCTCAACGCATTAAAGCGATTGGATTGTCAGCCCCTAACTCTCACCCCATGACATGTGTAAAGCAGCAGAAGTATAGGAGAATGGGTGAGAGTTAGGACCCACGATCCCAATGCACACCCCAATGCCAGTTGGGGGTGGGCAGGGGTCCAAGGGGGGTTTTTCAACCCTAACAGCGAATTCTTCACTTTTGTCGCTGGAACAACCCTAACTAATGCATTAAACTGAGTTTTTGACTCTAATTTCCCTTCTTTTGAGAATGATAATGAGAAATAGTGAATGCAATGCAGCGAAGCGGGCCCGCCTACAAGATGTCTTGTGGCATACTAATAGGACAGCAACGCAAACAGAAATGCTAACAGTGGCTACATGGTAACACAAGCAACGAATGAGAACAGAAAGGGTAACTATATGGTGGCGAGCGGAACGGTCTGCTACGTGATGTGTTGTCACATAGTAACATGGTGCCTGCAAACAGAAATGTCAATGGGCATGGTGATGTAAAGTGAAACAGAAAGATAAACAGTACTGTAGACAGAAATGGTGAAAATAACAGAAACGCAAGTGCAAATGAAAATGCAAAGGATAAACACATGGTGGCGAGACGCTAACGGTAAGTGAACGGAAATGGAATCGCAAGCGAAAGGGCAACAGTAACAGTAATGTAGTGCACAGGCTGGTTTTCCCAAACCTGCATAGAGAAAGACAGTGAGTACAAATAATGTATGCATAATAATGAGTATCGAGCAGAAAATGAGAACTTGGAATACTAAATACGTTATATCTCAGGAACCTGCATTTACGAGAAAAAAATTTTTAAAAGTCATATTATTTACAACTGTCCTGGCTAATTTGGTACTTAGCCCTGTTAGGGGCTAATAATTTTCTGACGAAAAGTCTGTATCTCGCACTGTTTCCGAGATACGGGCCCTGAAAGGCGCGGCGAACACCGTAATGTTATCCTATGGGAAAAAAAGAAAAGTTCAGAGCGCCATAACTTTCCCTCCCTGTAATGTTTTTTCACCAAACCACTGGAAGGCACATCTGTGGGCTGTTGGCTGTCTTCCCTCCAAATTTCAGGAAAAAAGACCAAACCGTTATTTTGCAGCAGGGATCCAAAGGATTTCTGTAATGCGTCGGGCGCCGTAATGTTATCCTATGGGAAAAACTGTCAACTTTGGAGTGCTGTAACTTTGCCACCGTGTAATATTTTTTAACCAAACCACTGAAAGGCACATCCGTGGGATGTTGGCTGTCTTCCCTCCAAATTTCAGGAAAAAAGACCAAACCGTTATTTTGCAGCAGGGATCCAAAGGATTTCTGTAATGCGTCGGGCGCCGTAATGTTATCCTATGGGAAAAACTGTCAACTTTGGAGTGCCGTAACATTGCCGCCGCAATATTTTTTAACCAAACCACTGAAAGGCACATCCGTGGATGTTGGCTGTCTTCCCTCCAAATTTCAGGAAAAAAGACCAAACCGTTATTTTGCAGCAGGGATCCAAAGGATTTCTGTAATGCGTCGGGCGCCGTAATGTTATCCTATGGGAAAACTGTCAACTTTGGAGTGCCAGAACATTGCCGCCATGTAATATTTTTTAACAAACCACTGAAAGGCACATCCGTGGATGTTGGCTGTCTTCCTCCAAATTTCAGGAAAAAGACCAAACCGTTATTTTGCAGCAGGGATCCAAAGGATTTCTGTAATCGTCACGTCCGCTTACTAGGGAAAATGTCAACTTTGGAGTGCTGTAACTTTGCCGCCGTGTAATATTTTTCAATACAACACTGAAAGGCACATCTGTGAGATGTCAGCTCCGTTTCCTCCAAATTTCAGCCCAAACTCCCAATGGTTCTTTTGCGCACAGTGCCAAAGAATCGCTGTCACTTCCACAGATGGAAAACTACCTTAGCAATTTGCATAAATCACAAAAGTTCGACACTTTGTGAGCACAAAAGTAATTTGTGAAGTACTTTTTCCAGAAATTTAAAACATATTTCTGGGTGTTTTACCACAAAAAGACATGGCAAGCATCCTCAGGGTCCGACTAGGTGAATACAAAAAGAATTAGGTTGCTAGAAGGTCCCAAATTTAAATGCCAACCATTTTTATGATCACCAACTGAAAACAAAATGGCCGATTTACGAAAGTAACAAGCCCATTTGCGAAAGTAAAAATGCATTTGCGACACTGTCGAACTTTTTGTTAACTTTTCCCATTGATTTATAATAGGAAACTGTTTTTTGAATAACTTTTGAACCGTTTAATATTTTTTCACAAAATCTTTGAAAGGCACATCGGGGACCCTGGCTGCACCTTCCCTGAAGATTTCAGGCCGGTCGCGCAAACCGTACGACCTGTAGGAGCGACCGTAGAATTCAGAAAAAGCATAAATGCGTGCACAGATCATGCTAATAACTCCGCAGCTGTATATCCAACCAGTACGAAACTTGGCAGATCCCAAGGCCTATGGTTCTTGATCGTGTATTCGAAATTTCAGCCAAATCTGTGAAACGGTTTGCAAAGTTATTAAGGTGTAAAGTTTTGGGGTTTAACATAGAAATGGCTCCTCAACCCTAACTGTCGCGGCACTACCGTGCCACTATAATATATACTGTGTATATATATATATATATATATATGAAGTATATACAGTATTTACAACTATAAATAAATAAGCAGATGAAACTTAGATTAAAAACTTCAGGTGTTACCTAAATAACCACACACTGATAATCTGTGTAAGAGTTTTTTTTTTTTTTACAGTTTATTAAACACATTTGTTTTGGAGGGAACATCTATTCTGTGTTTAATACAATCATTAAATAGCTGGGACAATAAACGCAGACAAAGTAAATGCAGAGAGGGCCATTCGATTAAGCACTTGATTACTTTCTAGTTCAACTGGGAGGTTGTCATTAACAGATAGTAAGGATAGCAGGACAAGCCCTACTGAGACATGTGAGACACAGGGAACATGATATACTGTAGCAGGAACAGTGGTACATTGCACACAACTATGGTTGGTGCAAAATTGTAACTGTTGAGAAATTATGAAACAGTCTAATCTAGAGTAACTCTGATGTGAGGCTGAAAAAAGAATATTGCTGTGTATCTGGGTTAATTTCTCTCCATATATCTCTCAAATTCAAATCCTCCATAAATTTCTTAACTGCCCCCTCCCCATCATATTATCTTGGTAGGAGAAAGATTTATCCACTGTACAATTTATGGCCAGATTCAAATCTCCACCAATAATGTAAGGTTCCTCAAACAATGTCAAATGTAAATAAAAATTATAAAAAAAATGTCAAATATGTTGAGTCCATATATGTTTGCTACTGTAATTATTCTGCCTAGGGTTCTAATCTCAACTATAACAAACTGGCCATGTGGATCTTCTATGGATTTTCCGAACCTAATGGATTTAGTGTTCTTCTTTGTAAAATTGTTGAATCTCTTGCTGCATTTGTAAAGTTGGCAAGTCATACTTCTCCATTTATTTGAATGAAATATTGCTTCTTTTTACAGAAATGTGTTTTTGAAGTAAAAATATGTCCACTTTTTCTTGTCGATAAAGTTACAAATTTTATTTGCTTTTTTCTATTTCTTAGACCCTACACACTCCATGTTAACATTTTAATCATTTATGTACTCTGATCATTCTTGTTTGTTCCCATCTTTTCCTCTTACTTTCACTGTATTTATTTTCACCTCTTATGGTTTCCCATACTTCTGTTGCTCCTGTCTTCTCCTTTTTATTTTCCCCTCCTCTCCATAGCTGCAAAGGTAGTTTGCAAAGTACATTCTTAATTCTACCCCTACTTCCACCCGCTCCCCTTCTATAGGAGACAATGTCTCCTTCACTCTTACACCTACAAAGATGGCTTCCTGCTTGCCTTCCCTTTCCTGAGGTAATAGAGAGTTGTCTGGGAGCCCTGAATCTGTTCTAAGTCAACTTTTGTTTTTTAATTTTTTTACCTTCGCTAGTCGTAACATTTTAACATAGTTCCTTATTCAAAATACACTTTGATTGCACTGCCTTTCATGTAATTAAGCAACCAAGAAATCCTGTGGGCAATCTGGATTAATTTCCCCTCTTTTTTAACATTACCTGTGTAATGAGGCTTGCTTCATGGTATCCTTAATTGCATCAGTCTCAAACCCCTTATCATGGCTTCCTGGGATTTGATCTAAAATAGTAAAATGAGGAAAAAAACAAAAAACAAAGAAAGGAATCATTATTAATCATTATTAATTGTAATTGTAGCTTTCATCCTTATAACATTTTACTCAGTTATGCCCCTCAGGCATCCCCCTTTTTAGCCTTATCATTATCTTCTGCTTCTTGCTCCCCCCCCATTTGCTTCTCTTTTCCTTTCCTGACCATTTTTATATCAATGTAAATCTAAGCTGACATTTTCATCAATTCCAGTCCTGTACATTCAAAACTTTGTTCTGAACTTTTCCGTTTTTCAAATTGTGAACTCTTGAGTGACAACACTTGTTGCTGTGTCATCATGGGGTTAGCTGTAGTTTGTTCTTTAGCTTAAGTATTCCTTTTTATAGCTGTAATTGTTTTCCTTAAGTATATTTTCTGCTTAATTTGGGTCTGTGAAATAGCGCATTCTGCCTTTGTAATAAAATTTTAATTTGGCCGGGGAATTAGCATTGTATTGTTTTCTCTTAGCAATACCATAACTTGGTTAAAGGATTTCCTTTCAATCATTGTTTCATTGCTAAAATCAGGAAAAACTTGAAACCTATAACCTTTGGCTTTTAGTCCTTTCTCAATTCTGGCTTTTCTGAGAATTGCTTCTTTGTCTTGAAATTTATGTAGTTTGATAAAGACAAATCTTAGCCTGTCTGTCCCACCTGAGTTCTTAGTCCCTGCTTAGTGGACCCTGTCTAAAATAATTTTTTTGTATCAGAAATTCTAGTCCCATTGTTTCTGTCAATAATTCTTCAAATTAGGGGATTGGGTCCCCAGTGCCCTCAGCCCCTTCTGGAACTTTGCCCATCTCTGTGAGATCGATCCTCCTGGTCTTGCACTTTCTTAATTAAGAGTTCCAATTGTACTGTATGTTGTATCACTGTTTTTTTTTTTTGCTGGGCCCATTGTGTCCTCTAAGTTGCTTATGCATTTCTCATTATCAGCCAATCTCATAGTTAATGCCTCTATTTTTTTATTTATTCCTGCTACCAAGTCTGTTAAAAAGCACAATGATGTTTGTATATCTGTGATTTCCTTTAAGACACTGACTTGAAAGTCATTATTAAAAGGTACATGTATATTTTCTTCATTAGTTTTGTTCTTTGTGTTTTCAGGTGTTTTTTGGACATTTATCTTTGCTGTCCTTTTTTCTTTCTGTGTTATCTTTTTTCCCTTTATTTTCTGTTTGTTTTTCTTGTGGTTTTACAGTTTTGTGGGTTGTAATATTTTCTCCTGGCTCTGCTTCACATTGCCCGGACTCCTGGATGTCTTGGTTTTCCATTGTGAGTTCTTGGATCTTTGTTTCCCAGGGTCATTCTTCTTCCTGTGCAGATAGTGCCTCCTGGTCTGATGTCTCCATTGTATCTGCGGGACTAGTTGCATCGGCCTCAGTGCACCCTTCCTCATTGTTCTGCGCTGGACCTGCTAAAAGTGTGATAGATTCAGCCTTTTCCTGTGGAGTGACCCCATTCATCTTCAGTTCACTCGAATGACCTCCGGAGCCTGACGGCGACTGCAATTGGTATAATATTGTTTGTAAAGGATTAACTGTCTTGTTCCACTTGACAGAAGAAAATCGTTGTTTGTACAGGTTCCCTTTTGGCACTCCTTGTTTTCTTTTTCTGTTCCAGCTTATCATTGTTCTGTGTTTCTTTAAAATCTTTTGCTTTTTTTACATGTTTAGGCATATTTATGATGGCATATCCAATGTGGTTAGTGCGAGTGGCTTATTCGTCTGGTTGTGTGTCAGTCTGATTTTTGCTCCTGATCTGCTTCCTTCCCAAGATTGTACTATTCTGCCATCTTGGATCTCACACACAACAATGGTTGATGAACCTCTACTTACATTCAAGTCCCCTTTCTACATCCTAACTCAACCACAACTATGTGATCCAACTGTAGAGCAGCATGCCATGCCCCTGCCTTGTCTGCCTCAGATGACTTAGCAGACTTGCCACTCAACTAATGCCACTCAGCTACAGGCCACTCATGGAAGGCCATTGGAAAGGGCAAGGAGGCTTTAACTGTCCAAAACAGGAAGTCAGGTGTGTCTTCCTACCTAATGAGTGAGTCCTGGGGTGAGAGGTGCCAAATTTAAATTAAACACATTTCTGGCATGTGGAATGGATGCAGAGTGCTGTCTGTACTTTTGCAACTATAGTTGGTTGCTGCTGCCATTTCCTTCAGTCCCAGTTGGATGGTTTCAGTCATTCCAGTGGCTCTAGTTAGCTTGATAGGCTACTGGATGGGCTTCTGCACACCGACCATTGGCTTTCAGGGAAATGCAGTCTTGTTCAAGTGTGCATTCACACAGCCTGTGCATCTCTTTGGGTGGGAGGTGCCAAATTTTATTTTTTAACACAGTTCCAGCCTGTGGACTGGATGGGATAGAGATCTATCCATACCCTCATAAGCCTTGCTGGCTCAAGTCTTTGATTCTTACAGTCCCAGTTGGATGGTCAAATCCAGGGAAGGAAGGGTCAATGCACATAGTGCAGGGACCATTGCAAACCAGGGATAGGCTAAACTCCATCTTTTTAATTATTTTTACCAGAAGGTGTGAATGTACTTTTGGGTAGTTAGGTAATGAGTTTAAAGGTGCACCAGAGTTATGGTTATTAAAAGATGTACTGTAATTAAATGCAGCATCAAAAACATTTATTCAAATGCCATCAATTCACCTTTTTTTAAACTTCATTTTCAAATTTTGAGCAGATACAGACAGAAATTGGTATATTCTTCATCTGTCACAACAGCATGTATGGCCACTACAATTGTTATAATAACACATAATTCAGTGATAGTGCATTACCTAGGTCCCATGGCATACTTATACAAACTGGGTCTAGTTTGTTAGCTGTCTAGGATTACCTTGTATGTCAACAGTTTCCAAACTCAAGGGTTAGGAATTGGTGACTCATTTCTTAATTTATACTCCATTAGTCCCAGTGGGGTCACCTTTCAGTCACCCTGAGTTGATCCCCTGTTCCATTGCCCTTATAACTGGTTGCCACATCATTTCAAATTTGTTCCCTTCCCCACTGGCCCTCATATGAACCCTATCCAACTTCATACAGTCTAGCAGGTTTGCTAGCCAGAACACAATTTGTGGTAGGTCTACCTGTCCCTAATACTGTGCCAAAGTCTACCTAGTGTTTACCAAATCTGGGTACCTAATGGAATCTGGTTTTCCCTCTTAGCCATGATCTCAGTGCCCAGCATGAATTTTACCAGTGTATTGGGTAGGGTGGTCTGCAGAGTTGTTTCCATTATAGAGTGCACTTCTCCCCAGTACTTCTGGATCTTGGGGCATTCAGGACCTTATGTCCACAACACTTTTACACTTAGGGCATTGATTACTAATGTCAGGCTTATGTTTGTGCAATGTCATGAAAAAACAGTTCCACAGGAAATGGATTGAGTCTTTTTACATATGTAAAAGCTGCCTCTCCGATGTGTAAAGCGTTGTAAATGTCGTCTCCCATACAGAGTAAAAGAATTGTGAGGGCTTAGAACAAATATATCCATGAGACAGTCTTCTTTTAATTTTCACACTTCCTTTTATTACTTTGAAATGTGGCAATCCTCAACATTTCACCAAGTGTCTTGCTTTATCAAGAGATGCCCTTATAAAAACATACATAAATACACAAAGTTAAAAGACCATCTACCCTATACAAATAATCTTCTAACTTATACAAATATATCTTAATTGAATAATTAAATAAATAAATATCTACTGATGCCACTTACTTCATAAGGTCTTATTGTTTCAATGATATTATCCTTGCCATTTGCATGGATTTCTAATCCTATGCAAAAATAAAACAAAATAAACTTTTATATGTGTTGTACCCCTATCTTATACATCAATTATAAAGAATGGAAACCAAACACCCATCACCAAACCATAATACACTTTGTTACCTATATTTTAGATCAGAATTTATTTTATACCTGTTCAATCACAAGTATTCTAGATTCTAATGTGTGCCAACAAATAAGGCCTCATCATTATTTGTTTCTTCATAGCTCCTCCTCAACTAAAACAAAGACAACAGAAAAGAAAATTATTAATAGCCTGACCATTGGGGAGGTATGTTACTTCCAAGATCAAAAGTGAGGGCTTGTTTCATTTGTTCCAATACCTCATGGAGGTAATCTCACTCCAGGGAGTCGAATGACTTTTTGAAATCTATGGCCACTACAGCTGTTGGGGTATGTAATTGAGATGCAATGTGGGTTAAATTAGTCAGAGTCCTAAGGTGGTCCGCACTAAACCTACCAGGGACAAAGCTAACTTTGGAAGGGTGTATTAGCTGCGGTAACAAGGGGCCCAATCTTAGTGCTAATGCTTTAGTGAATATTTTACTGTCTATATTCAAAAGTGAGATTGTCCGGTAGCTACCTGGGGACGTGGGATCTTTCCCTTTTTTGGGCAGTACTGTAATAACCTCCTCTCGTAGTGTGGGGGGCAACATCCCTTGTACCTCGGCTTCGACATAAGTTTGTTAAAGTGCTGGGGTAATGATGTCAGTTAAGGCCTGCCAGAACTCCACTGAGTAACCATTCCCCCTGGAGCTTTCCCTGGTTTGAGAGAAAGCAAGGCCTTTTTTATATCCTGTATGGTCAGTGGGGCATCTAGTTGTTCCGCCTGCTGTGGGGTTAAGGTGGGAAGATTAAGTGTTTGGAGAAAAGTTTGAGTTGCTTGGAGGTCTGCCTGTCTGGATGAGGCATATAAGGAATGATAGTATTCTGCCATGACCGCATTTAATTCCCCACTTTTAGTATGCATCAGTCCTGTGGTGTCTCTCAAGCCAGCTATGTAGCGGTCCATTTGCTGTTTCTTTAACCTACAGTATATGCTAACACCCCCCCCTTTTTTCTCCCCCATCCCAGTATTTATGCTTCAGCCTCAAAATGGAGAGTTCAGCCTTCCTTGCTAAAAGAGAGTTTATCTCCATTTTGAAACCAACTATCTTCCTTTGGAGAGAGTCGTGTCTCACTTTCCCTCTTTGTTCCTTATGCTGTCTCTGTGCTTCTTTAAGCTCCTCTTCCAGGTCCTTCAATTTTTGTTCCCTACCTCTCTTCCTGGCTCCTGCACAGGCAATAATCCTACCTCTCATGGTGGCTTTAAAAGCCTTCCACCTAACCCCAGCTGTGGTATCCTGTGCTGGGTTTTCCTGAAAGAACCTCTGTGCCTCCACCTTGGCCCATTCTAAAAACTCTACGTCTTTTGTTAACAAGGGATCTAATCTCCAAGAGGTGGAAGTGGGAATGCGAGGGCCCCATATCACAGACAAGTGAACTGAAGCATGATCTGAGATTACTATGAGAAGTATATTGGACTCCATAGCTGCCTGTGTAATCTGAGGGGATGTTAAGAAGAAGTCAATGCAGCTATAAGAACTATGTACTGGTGAATAAAAAGAGTAATCTCTCCCCCTGGGATTCAGTACCCGCTATACATCCGTCAAACTTTGGTCACCCATCCAGTTCAACAGGGCTCTCCTACCCTTCCCATGGATCATATCTCTTTTTATCATGGTTTTATCTATCATGGGGTCAAGCACTAAATTAAAATCCCCTCCAAAAATGGTGGGCATACTGTCTTTATTCATATCTAAAAGCACTTGAGAAGTCTGATGAAAAAAGGCTACATCATCCTCATCTGGCCCATAAATATTCCCCAATAATATAGGCCCTGTAGGGGTCTGAAAAATACCTATCACCCATCTGCCTTGTGGGTCGGCCCTAGAGGCGGTGAGAGACCAGTGTAATTGCTTATGTATTAATATAGCTACTCCATGCTTTTTTGTTGCAGCTGAGGCATGGATCTCTATTCCCACCCAATCCCTTTTAAGGAGCCCATGGCCCTTTCCATCTAGTTTCATCTCCTGCAGAAAAAACACCTGGGCCTTGGTCTTTTTCAGATATGACAGTACCTTCTTCCTCTTCACTGGCGTGTTCAGACCCCTCACATTCCAAGTGATACAGTTAGTTCAGCCATAATCATAACCCTCGAGAGGCAATGGAATGTGAAGTAATAATTCCAAACTGCCAGCGAAGATGAGAAGGCACCATTCTATAACATACCAGTACCCCTGGTCTATCCAAGATTTTGGCCCCAGGCATGGTAGGCCTTTTAGGATCCCTTTGCCTTGTACAATCAGTCTACCAGTACCTATGATCTTTCCCCTATCATTCCTTGACAACCAGGTTTCACTCCAATACATGTTAAACGTGTACCGCCCTATAATCCTAAACACAAACACACAAGTCAACCAAACACTAAACATATTTACATGCTGCACTTCCGTGCTCCGTTGGAGCCATCCTGCATTTAGGATCCCTTGCCTCCCTTGGAGAGGCCCAATCCATAGAATAGTTCCTGAGGACGCGGTGGTCTGAGCATAACCCGACCTAGCCATCTTCTGTTTACCAGAGATTACAGCAGTTGGGGGGGAGCTGCGTGCATAGTCGAGCCTCAAAAAAAGGACTGCACCCTTCTAATTACATTTTGCAGCCTAGCTATCAGTTGGCAGTTACTAAAAATACATCTGGGGTTACCAATATAAGGGGGAACTTAGGCTGTGAGCTTTATGCTGCTGTGACCCTTCCCATGCCACCGTGAAGTTAGGTGCTATTTACATAGTAGAGGGAGGCACTTAAACCTATGATTAATGGCTCCTTAGGCCATATCCCCAACCCCACCAGGGCTACCAGCCCTTGTACCATTAGTAACCTGGGCATACATTTTAAATCATATAACCAGGCAGCTCCTTCTGACTGATCTCTCATCTCAGAGTGCACATGCATAAACGTAGCACATACTCCAAATCACAACCACCGATGGCACCTGTGAAGTGCTTCCCATATATACACGCCATACCCAAGAATTGACTTCCATTCACAGTGATTTTATATTGCTTACCTGCTACCCCAACACCTTCCCCATATTAAACTGCACACAGGCTACTGGTTTCAGCCCAGAGATCAGTGTGCCCTGAAGGGGCATAAGTCCCAATGTCTCATGATCTCATGGGCAGAGATCTGAATTAAATCACCCCAGCCTAGGCAATATCATTGTACAACATATACCCCTTGCTGCACAAGGCCTAAATACAGAAACACTACTTATCTAATCGACTCCAGATGCTGCTTCTCCACTCGCGGATCTCTGGTCACACGATAGCGCCACTTCAGTGGCCTGGTCACCTTCATGGTCTTCGGGTGCTGCGCCTGGGGGTGCTGTTCCTTCTGTGGTTCCCTGCCATCGCTAACTTTCACCACTGCCTCATTCAATGTAGTACTGCTGGCCTGGGGAGCTGCTTCCACCATGAAGGTTCCTTCTTTGAAGTGGACATTGAGGGGAGGCAAGGGGAATCTCAGCGCCTCGTAGGGATTGCGGGTTATGTATCGCACCAGAGCTGTGCTCTCACTACATTGTACCTCCCGATCTGTTGACTCAGTGTACAGGCTGGCTCTAATGTGGGGATGATCTCTACGCCTGTGGCTGTCTCTCGCTGTTCTTTTCCTGCTACGATGAGGTATGACGAGGGAGACCATTGGAGGTCTTGGGCTGCATTTCGGGGTCTGTCGCCATTTGTTCTGGTTCAGGAGGGTCTGGGCAAATGGGAGGGCAAGGCGATTCACCCAAGTGTCTGTTCAGAAAATCTTCTAGGGCTACCGGAGTCTCAAAGAGGAGTGGGGTCCCATTATGCATTATACGCATTGTGGATGGATACCTTAAGGAATATTGAATCCCTAGTTTTTGCATTTTGTGATGCAGTGGGGTATATTCTCTTCTCTTGTTTGATAACTCCCTGGAGAAGTCTTGATATATCGATATTGAGTGCCCCTGCCAGCTTAAATGGCCCACATCCCTGGCATGCTGTATCAGTGCTTGCCTTGTGTTATAAGATAATAATTTAAACAAAATAGCCCTAGGCTTGCCTCCTTTAACCGGCACTGGGATGGTTGTTCTGTGCACACGTTCTATCTCTAGACAGAAGTCTGCTTGCAGGCCCAAGATTTTGGGAAGGGTTTGTTGGAGAAATTTAGCAGTATCTCATTTTTTCACACCCTCTGGAAACCCTATTACCCGTAGGTTGTTTCTTCTGCTACGATTTTCTAAGTCGTCGACTTTGGCCAAAAGTACATTTATTTTGCCCTGCTGGTCCCTCTGTGTTCCTTTAATGTCCTCAATTGCCGAATCTTGCAACAGCACTTTGTGTTTGATTTTTACAATCTGCCCAGTTAAACTCTGAATTGCCTCTGTGGTATGATGCGACACATCGGTTACCTCATCCATCCGATGCAGTAACTTCTCAAACAAGGCATTGAAGTGTGCTAAATCGAGCATTGGGCCTGGCACCTCCTCCATTCTGCAGGTCACAAATACTGAAAAGGCTCCTCTCACTAGTTCACGGCTGCTTTATTTCTAGAAATTTATATTTATACACCCGGAGCCTATTTGGGTTTTGCTTCAATATTTCTCATGGTTCTAACCTCCGTAGATGTGGATAAATGTGGATTTAAACACCTGCACGCAGCAGCTCCAAAAAATTAAGCTGCCATTCTGCTCACCAGTTAGGCCACGCCCCCAATATATTTTTTTTTGCTTCTCAAATGATCTACTTTATTGTTGTTAAAGCCAGACTTCTTAACCTTTTCCTTTAGCTGCATTTACCTTTCCTTGAGGTCCTTTATCAATAAGTTGATTTCATCAACTTCTTTTTTTGAGATTGAGTCAATAATTGATTTAATGCTCCGCTCAGCTTGAATTTCTGGTTTATTACACCCATCGATTTTCCCTTTATTGTTCTTAGTTTTTGGGAGTTCCTTAACCATGGACTGCTCTGAGACTACATTTTCTGTTTCTATTACTGCAACCTGTGATTTCATGTTAGTTCCATGACATTGCCAGTTATCTTTATCAGAAACACAAAAATCTACAAGAGTCCTTACAATAGTAACCAGTTCCAAAAGCTGGGTATTCCCAAAACTAATTTCTTTCTTTAAGTCATTTATTTTAGATATTAAATTTTCATTTTCAACTCCATTAAACCCATCAGTCTTTTTATAGTGAAGGACTTCATCTTTTAAGTGTATATGACTGCTCACTTTCATACAACAAAAAATATTTTTTTACATTATCAGGGTTTATTAATTTTCCATCTAAGTTGCCATACTGTGTAAATGGGGACAAAAAAGAATCAAAATCTTTCAAGAAGGATCTACTTTTTGTAGATTGTAGTTCAGGCAAATGAATATTTATGTTTCCTTCAGTGAATTCCCAGCCTTTTGGAGTTGATTTTACAGAGTTAACTTCATCAGTAATACCTTCAGACTTATTAGTAACATTAGAAAAGGATGTTTGACATTTGTCAGGTATCTGATTCTTTTTTGCCACAAAACTAGACACCCTCCCTATAAGATCAGATAAATGTAGTTCAGGAGCTGCACCAGATACGTTTTTCACATACTGATTGTCTGGTTTAGAATCTAGCGATCTCCCTATTGCTTTTCCTCTTGAGCATGGTTGATTCCATTTTTTATGACTCTCCGAGACTTCTTCTAAGCTCCTCATTTTTTTTTAACAATGGGTGCATAGATACCTGAGACTCTTGAGGTTCAGACCTTGCTGGGGATGAAGTCAATTTAGGAGCAAAAGGTTTTATTATTCTATTGTTTCTTAACTCTATTTGATTAATTGGGGATTTAAAAAACTGTGTTTTTTTTTGTTTAGCCCCTTTGGGACCTTCTCCACTATTTTAGGTCCCTTTTCCCTTTTATTAAGCCCTTTTTTGCTATATGTTTTCAAAACCTTCTTCATTTTCAGCTTAAACCCTTTAAACTTTCAACAATGTATAGCAAATAGCTTCTAAAAGACCATATAATATACATGTACTGTTTCTTTAAAAGGGTCCAAATATACTAAAGCGAAAAAAAAAAAAATTGAGCAAGAGCAATGACGAATACAGATCTTCATGCTCTTCACACTCATCAACTTCTAAACTTCCAAAGTTCATTCTCGTTTGTAATTTATAAATCTTCCAAGAGAGTAACAACAATGTCCAGTGTAAAGTCCAAAGTCCAAATATCAGGATGCAAAAATATCTAGGTAACCAGGTAACCAGGTAATCAGGTAATCAATGAGTCCAGGTGAGGACCAGACAGGGAAACACAGCAAAGGTGGCATCCAATTATCCACTTAACACTGCAATTCGCAGGATTGCTGACTTGACAGTTTATTTTCCCAGGTGTTAAACACACAATGGTAAAAACAAAAAGGAAAAAGCTAGTGAAATAGTGAAATAGTGAGATACTGTTCCAGTGAACCAAAATACAACCAAAGAACAATGAGCGATAGTATATAACACGAGGCCACAATAAATATAAATATAAAAATTACGGAAGTGTGCAACAACGCAATGGTACAACAAATGCCTGCGAAGGGAAGTTGTATAAGAGATGTTAGTTAAAATGGTTTAAATTAAACCCTCTGGACCCACTAAGGGGGGAAGCAAACAGTAACACTTTACGCTATCTAACTTATTGGAAACCTTAGAGGTTTCGTTGACAATGGAGTAAAAATTTGTAATATAAACAAATACACGAACTCTTATTGATGTAAACTTTCCCCCTACATGGAAGAACACCTTCAGGTATAATTTCCTCCGTATTGCCTCCTTGTTAAAATAGGTGAAAATTCAACCCCTGTAGAACAAGAAACTGCACAATCGGCACAATCATCAAAATGGCTTTAAAAACAAAATGATATTCCAGAGAGTTTGAAAAAAGCAACTCTCTCCAAAGAAAACGTAGGTGAAACACAAAAGCAGAATCCAGAGCAGCACGACACACATGCACATCTTTAATGCAAACAAATGAATGATTGCTAAGGAATGCGCATGCTCTTTTATACTTCTATAGGGCCGCCCCTTATTAGCATATGGCAGGAATTACAAATGGATAGTTTTAATGAAATGCACTAACTATACCTAAAAAAACAAATCCTAAAACCTATAGCTTTCTAAAAGCTCTAAAAAAACAAATCATAAGCCGCCCTCCTAAAAACCTAAAAAACACTAAAAACAAGAATATAAATAATAAGAAGCAAAAATACAGAGGATTACTAAAATTTCAAAAATTCAAAATATATGTAAACACACAACTTAAGATATAATTGGTAGCTCATAGAAGATGGACTCCACTAAACGTAAGGGCGCGGATATATTCTTCTTCTCGCCGATCCAACTGGCTGCTGTGTAGCTGTGTAACAGGCATCCAATCTGGCCCGATCAAGTCACTCTCCTCTCCCGCAGCTCAGCACACTATTCGCCACTCACTGGCATCCAGCATCAAGCCGTACTCCTTGGGCTCCTAGCCTCTCCTCTCAGGACCATACAATTCTAGCAGGAGATGCTGGGACAGAGGCCCTTGTCGGACCTGGAACAAAAACACAGCAGAGAAGAAAAAAACACCGCACCAGCAGCACTACACAAAAAGATGGACTGGAAAGGGAGCAGACTAAGGCAACGATATGATACCTTTACTAAGATAAATACAAGCACTGTTCCGCTGCTTCTCAGTTTTCCTCCTCAAAACTGAGAGCGCATAGTGAAGAAGCTGCTACCTCTCCATCCTCCTCTCAACTACCTGGTTGGACTGTTCCTGTTGCTCTGGGGATCCAGTTAGCCTGACTAGCTACTGAGGGGTTTATACCAACTGACTGCATGCTGGCAGGGATTACTGTAGATAGGGATTAAGCAACAACATTCAGTAACATAATTAGGGATTAAGCAAGCAGCTGATACTAGCAGATATAAACACACAACAGAAAAACTGCCCTCTCTATAAGTCAGACATGGAGTAAAGGGAAGTGGAAAGGAGAAATTGTTTAACCAGGAAAGGCACACTAAGCCGAAGCTTGTTTCCAGGTGTGACCTAGGGGAAGAAAGAAGTTAAGTGACTTGCTCAGGGTCACACAGTATGCAAGTGGGGGCTGTGGGATTCAAACCCAGGTCTCCAGGTTTGCAGCTCAGTGCCCTAAACCACAGTGCTATACTGCCTCCTAAGCTGGCAACAAAGAGTTCCCAGCAGTAAACTCCCATGAGGTAAATGGAGTTAGCTCAGTTGGATTTGGGCTGAAGGTACGGGGCCATGGAGCTAGCAACTTATTTTCAAACACAAATAGGGTAAGATTTTTTGGTTGGTCTGTGACCGGTGCAACCTGGCTGCAGTGCTGAAGGCCAGAGTCAGCAGGCTCAGGGGGAAACTAGTAGTGCTCCCAGATACAGAGGTAGGACAGTAACAGCCAGCAAGGTCACAGCAGATGTGAAGCAGAAATATAGGTCCATGTGTTGGAGGCAAGGACTAGTAGAACAGAGACGGGATCTTGAGATGAGGCAGGGGCCCCCACCAGTGGCTTCCCAAAACCAGTATCAGTCACTGGCTTGGAAGGTAGTGGGTGACATCAGAGTGGTGGTAGCTACTGTCGGATGTCTACATGCAGGGGTTGCCACAGTACAGGAGGGCCAAACAAAGGGAAGTGAGGCTGGTTGGGTGGAAGGTAGTAGTAATGTCAGCAAGGTGAGTGGAGTGCTAGGAGACCTGCTTGGTTATTTGACTACTTTTTGGGCTGTTTGCAGACATCATGGCAAGGGATGACAGGCATTCACATGAGTGTGACAGGGCTGCATAAAATCATGTCTCATTTGTTATGCAGAGAGAGTTAAAAGCAAGGATCTGTTTTGTCCTCTCCTATTTCTGCCACTTGTCTGTCTCTTGCCTGTCTGATTGTGCAATCAATTTTCTTGTGGCAACTAGGAATTGGCCACTCTGATAGTCCCACAATTGCTCCCTGTTATCTCATTTTCTTAATTTGCTGCTTCTAACTGTTTTTATTATTTTTTCTCCCCTTGCTTCTCTGTGGTTAAAAAATACATGTGAATCTTTATGTGAAACTGGGATCCCTTGGTTTGCAAATGTATATAATTGTATTGTTGAAATGAATACAGAAAGCACTTTGGGCTTGTTAGAAAATATATCCATCTGGAACACAGGCTTGTTTACAAAATTGTCAACAGAAGACCAGCCCTGGTACAGAATGTTTTATTTTGTTGCACCTACAGGCTGGCCTCAGGAAAGAAACTGACAAAGTTCTGAGACATTTTGTGAGAAACAAGAGATTGAGTTACACGAACAGGATGCAGAGCTGGCTCCATGGCGCTGAGTGATGAGGGATCACTTGGCATGCTGGCAGTCTGGGTTTGAGCCCAAGCACGGGATGGCAGGAGCAGAGTCTGATGGGAAGGGCTAGGAGCATCCATTGGATGCTATCCTCCCTGGGGGGGTGGGCATGAGCCTGCATTGCCCTGGAGCAACTCCTGGTGGCCCTTAGTGGTGGCACACTTTGCAGCATGGGTAATCACATGCCACAGTGTGCTCAGTTAGGCCACCATATGTTTGCAGCCGCACTGTGGTTGGGGGCACAAAAACTTGCAAAATGGCCACTTGGCTGATCAGATGATGGTCCTTGGGTCCTCTCCATCATGAAACCCAGCAAATGCCTCTCAAGGTGCCATGTAGCCCCTATGCATGGATCAAGGTTGAACCCCAGTCTCTTCCCTCTCCTAAGCACCCCAGGGGAGGCAGACCCTCAATGAAAGGATGCATCGGGCGTGCTAAGGCAAGGGAATTGAGTGGGGGGTTAACAATCCAGGATGGCAGGAGGGGATGCCTTGGTCAGCTGGGGGCCCTAGGCAGCCTGAAGGAGTGCACAGCTGAGTGGTTGGGGGGATAAAAAGAGAAGAGAAAAAAAACAGGATGCAGAATGTAAAGTGTTAGGAAAAGACATCTTATGAAAAAGAGAGCAATGTTTTTGTTTGGGGATAGAGAAAAGGAGATTTTTAAGGGAGACTGTCAGATGTAGGACTTTGTTTGAACTGCCTGTATTAAGAGCTATCATATACAATTTTGATTTTTGTATTTTATTGTTGTTAATAATAATAAAATGCTACTTGTGATTTTATAACTTTTCCTGCTTGCTTATGCTTCCTGACCTATACATCTACCACAAGGAGGCAGAAGAGGAACTGACTATGGTGGTACATGCTTACTCCAATGATATGGGCAGAGGTCAACTCCAGGTCTTGCAGCATACATTTTGGGAACTTGGCAGCAACCTTAGAAAAAGGACCTGCAAGGCAGCATTTTGTGAAATTCTGTTTGTGCAATGGGCAGAGCAAGTAATGCAGCAGCAGACTAGGCATATTAATGCATAGCATTTGGTTTAGTAGAGGAACAAGTACTGACTTAGGTTGCTCACACTCTGGAAGGCTCTCTGGGACAGTAGACATCAATACATAGTGTATGGGCTTTACCTGAGTCCAGAAGAAATGTGGGTGTTGGCACAGAGCATAGAAAGAGTGGATAAAATGGAGTAGGGGCTTTAAACAATAAGAGGGATAGATACCTGCAGGAGCACTCCCATGCCCCAGTCAGATACAGGATGTAAAAGTTAAAAAGCAGGCTCTGAGGGGCCCAAAGCAGGAAGGAGAAAAGCAGTCCTTTGCTCTTGATGGCAAATGTGAGGAGCGTGGTTAAAAGGATGGATGAACTGGTGTGCTGGTTGGACTCACAATAATAAAGAACAAGGTCCTAGAGGCCATTATCAAGAACAAATTAACGGTGCCCTGGGTTGAGGCCAAGGTCCTTGGCTGCTCTCAGAATGACTTTATGAGAGGCAGATCATGGCAAAGCAACTTGATTACCTACTTTAGGGGTCTGACAAGAGAGGAGGGACACAGACAGGGCCTTGGACATAGTCTATCTGGATTTCAGAAAGGCCTATGATTCTGTGGTGCATGACAGATTTCCGGGCAAAGTAAACCAGTTCCATATACATGAGAGATACACAAAGTGGATTGCTAACTGGCTGGGGGGGCAGCAAGCAGAGTGTGCTCATGGTCAAGCACTAATCTGAACAGAGAGGAGTATTCAGCAACAAGGATTGGTGCTGGGGCCACTGCTATTCAACATCTTAATCAAGAGTCTGGAAGCTAAGGACTCCAGCAGGATGTTTCAGTTCATGGATTACACTAAGCTGGGCAGGGTGGTAGACTCTTTTGAGGATGGAGACACACTCCAGGATGACCTGAACATACTGGGTAATTGGACAGACCTCTGGAGCCTCAGATACAATGTGGCCAAGTGCAAGATGCTACACTTTGGGAGGAAAAGCAGAAGTAGGACCTACACACTGCTGCAGTGAAGGAGAAAGGGACCTGGGGATCATAACAATGAAGGGGCAGATGTAGGACAAGCAGAGAGCAGCTGCTGTCAAAAGGGCCAGCTGAATGCTGGTGAGCATCAAAAGGGGTGCCCAGCACAGCAGAGGAAATCATCCTGCCACTTTACAAGGTCCTGGACAGGCCCCATCAATAGTACCAAAGCAGTTCTGTTCTCAGTACAAAAGGGACATTGATGCAGTCAAGAGAATGCAACACAGGGCCACAAAAATAATTAGTCTTGTGAAGAACAAAAAAGGATACCCTGGAAACCCTTAACATGTTCACTCTGGAGAAAAGAAAACTGAGAGAGGACGTGATCTCAGGCTTTCACATATTTAAGAATATTGACAAGATCGACCATGTAGAGATTATGGAGTTTGTGTCCATCAGCAAGACATGGGGACATGAAACTCAGAGGAGGCAAATTCAGGGGCAATGTTAGGAGGCAGTTTTTCTCTCAGATCATTGTAAACCTATCAAGCAGTCTACTAGCAGAGACACTGAACATGAAAACAGTACAGGTCTTTATGTAAGTGTAGACAATTTTTTGCTTCTAAAGAGAATTGTCACGTACCTTGGGCAGTAGAGTTGGTAGGTAATCCCTAAAATTAGTATGTGTTTTCACCATATACTTATTTCATTCCTGCTTATGAAGCAGGGGCTGGAGTGTGGGCATGATGGGCCCCTTCAGCCTTTAATGACTAAGTTATTATTTTGTCAATGTGAGACACAATATGATATATTAGGACTCACAGCAGCCTAGCAGAATAAGGGAATATGCTGGGATACAATATTAGACAGGTACAGACTCTTCAAGAAGTACAATCTCTTCAGTGAGGATTGTGAGTTCATTTGGGAATCTGTCATCATTGGCAGAAGCACTGCAATTGTATCTCTCACAGCATGAAGAAATCCCTTCTAATGTATGCAGTTGCTGATGACATCAGCAGACACACACTTCGAAGCCAAATTTATATCCTGCAACAAACTACTACAGTATTTGTAAAAGCATTGATCCAAATATGACCTGGGGCCAGATATTCAAAACTTTGCCCTGGGGCTAAATTAGCCCTGAACCATTAGTAAGCTATATTCAAAGGAATAGTCCCAGGGCTAAAACTGCTCAATATAGCATGCAAAGGAAGCAGTGCAAACAGGGCTGGGAGTGCAGTTTTAAAATAGCCCAGAAAAGAAGACAGCTCTGACTATAGAGACAGGGAAGTGCAAAATGCAGCAGCAGCCCAGTGGACACAGAGGAGTAGTAAGGCAGAGTTGAAGTTGGTGGACAATGTGTGTGACAGCAATGAAGTGTTGCACAACAACTGCAAACGACAATGCAGGCCACACACTGCAGAACTGTGCTATGCTGATGAAAGGTTTGCCGGGTGCTAACCCGATAAACAGGTTAGCCCAGGGCAGAAGTCTGCTATATTCAGAGATCATATGCAAATGAGCTTACTTAGGTAATCCGTGGGCAAGCAGTCACATTTGCATCTCATTATATGCTGCTTTGCATACATTTCCATGTAGTTTGCCCGGTGCTACTGCATGGAGCACACAGCTCCACCTTTTGCTCGGAATGGAAGTACAGGCCAAGGTGTGATCACAGGATACCCCTGTTGGTGGGAATGGAAGTGCAGGCTGAATGCTGTAGGATATGAGTGTTGGCAGGCACAAGCAGTGCATACAACTTACCCATGCATCACTATAATCAGTAAAAAAAAAAAATATATATATATATATATATATATACACACATATATATATATATCTATATATATATCTATATATATATTAGAGGCAAAAAACTCCGTTTAATGCATTAGTTAGGGTTGTTCCACAGCGACAAAAGTGAGGAAATTCACTGTTGGGGTTGAAAACCCCTTGGACCCCCCCACCCCAGCCGGCATTGGGGTGCGCATTGGGATCGTCAGCCTAACTCTCACCCATGACATGTAAAGCAGCAGAAGTATGGGAGAATGGGGTGAGAGTTGGGACCCACGATCAATGCTGAACCCGGTGAAGTGAGCAACAACTGCTGAGCCACTCCTCTTTAATAGCGTAATTCTTGCTTTGCTTCATAACGAGTTCCTACTCTTTGAGAATGATAATGAAATAGTGAATGTAATGCAGCGGCGGGTGCGGGCCCGCTGGGCCCCGCTCCCGCTGCACACTGCATCGTGGTGGGGCCCCGCACTCCGCCACATGATGTGTGTGGCATACTAACAGGGACAAGCAGCACAAACAGAAATGCTAACAGTGGTGCACATGGTAACACAAGCACAAATGAGAACAGAAAGGGATAGCATTGGTGGCATAGGCAGGAATGGTCTGCCACGTAATGTTGTCACATAATAACATGGTGCCTGCAAACAGAAATGTCAATGGGCATGGTGATGTAAAGTGAAACAGTAAGATAAACAGTACTGTAGACAGAAATGGCAAAAATAACTGAAAGCATAGCGCTAAATGGTAACAAACGTAGCACATGGTGGCGCAGGCGTCAATGGTAAGTGAAGCGAATGCGGATCATAAGCGGAAAGGGCAACAGTAACAGTAATAAGCGCACAGGCTGGCTTTCCCCAAAACCTGCATTGAGAAAGACAGTGAGTACAAATAATGTATGCAAAATAATGAGTATCGGCGCAGAAAATGAGATCTTGGAATACTAAATACATTATATCTCAGGAACTGTACGACGTGGAAAAAAAATTTAGAAGTCATATTATTTACAACTGTCCTGGCTAATTTGATTCTTAGCCCCATGACAGGGCTAAGAAATTTTCTGATGAAAAGTCCGTATCTCGCACCGCTTCCGAGATCACGGGCCCTAGCCTTGACGCCCGTAATATTATCCTATGGGAAAAAGAAAAGTTCGAGCGCCATAACTTTGCCTCCTGTAATGTTTTCACCAAACTACTGAAAGAGCACATCTGTGGGCTGTTGGTTGTCTTCCCTCCAAATTTCAGGAAAAAAGACCAAACCGTTATTTTGCAGCAGGGCTCCAAATGATTTCTGTTAAGTGTCAGGCGCCGTAATGTTATGCTATGGGAAAAACCGTCAATTTTGGAGTGCCGTAACTTTGCCGCCATGTGATATTTTTTCACCAAACTACTGAAAGGCACATCTGTGGGCTGTTGGCTGTCTTCCCTCCAAATTTCAGGAAAAAAGACCAAACCGTTATTTTGCAGCAGGGTGCCAAGGATTCCTGTAATGCTTGAGCGCCGTAATGTTATCCTATGGGAAAACTGTCAACTTGGGAGTGCCATAACTTTGCCGCCATGTAATATTTTTTCAATACAACACTGAAAGGCACATCTGTGAGATGTCGGCTACGTTCCTCCAAATTTCAACCCCAAAACTCCCAGGTTATTTTGCAGTGCAGTGCCAAAGAATTGCTGTCATTTTCCCACAGACTAGAAAATTACTGTGCACTTCGAAAGCTTTGCAAAAATTTGTGACACTTCTGAGCAGAAGTAATTTGTTGAAAGTACTTTTTCCAGAAATGTGAAAACATATTTCTGGGGTGTTTACTACAAAATAAAGACATGGTAAGCATCCTCAGGGACCGACTAGGTGAATACAAAAAAATTAGGTTGCTAGAGGGTCCCAAATTTAAATGCCAACCATTTTTCTGATCACCAACTGAAAACAAAATGGCGGATTTGCAAAAGTAACAGGCCCATTTGCGAAAGTAAAAATGCATTTGCGAAAGTGTTGAACTTTTTGTTAACTTTTCCCATTGACTTATAATGGGAAACTGTTTTTTGAATAACTTTTGAACCGTTTAATATTTTTTCATGAAATCTTTGAAAGGCACATCAGGGACCCTGGCTGCATGTTCCCTGAAGATTTCGGTCCGGTTACGCAAACCGTACGACCTGTAGGCGCGACCACAGAATTCCAGAAAAGCGTAAGCGCGCGCACAGATCACACTTAATAACTCCACAGCCGTATATCCGACCAGTACAAAACTTGGCAGATCCTAAGGCCTATGGTTGTTGATCATAAATTCCAAATTTCAGGCAAATCCATCAAACGGTTGCAAAGTTATTAAGGTGCAAAGTTTTGGGGTTTAACATAGAAATGGCTCCTCTACCATAATATATATATATATATATATATATATATATTATAGTGTCACGGTTGTGCCACTATAGTTAGGGTTCAGTGGTCACTTACATACCAAACTCAAAAGTTTGCATATTAATAACTTTGGACCCATTCAACGGATTTGCCTTAGAAATTTGGTACGCGCGGCGGGGCAGAGTAGATCTCTTGATTTGCCAAATTGTGTTTTGGTTGGACTTACGGTCTTTGCGTACAAAAGCGCTGAAAAATACAAAAGTATCCATTTTTGCAGGCACCTTTTGGGATACTGTATGTGGTCCTGCACAGCCGTTGTGTGGTGTGGCAGTCTGTGAGAAGGCTCATTTGAAAGAGCTTTGGTGGCGGAACATGCCGCTTTTTGTTTGGTGAAACAATATTAAGGCATTCAAAGGTTATGCCACTTTTAAGTTCCCATTAAAAGTTAATGGGAAAATTTATATGCTTGTTTTGCGAACAAAGAATGGGGTTCTGGCCATCTGGTCCCGCCTGGTGATCAAAGAATTTGCAGCCTTGTAGTTCAAGAATCTTTGTCCCCGAGGATTTTCTAAATTCTTTGATCGCGAGGTCTGCCATTTTGTTTTTAAATTTCCAATTGGAAAAACACAAATATCTCGGCTCAGGGGTCACTTCTGAAGTAAAACTTGGATGGGTTTTACTAAGGTGGCTCAGATCTATTGAGCCATGCCTTTGGTTTCATCCAAATTGGTCAAAAAATAGAGTTATAAGCTTTTAAAATCTTAATTCGCGGCTCCCTAACGATCTTTGATTACTAGCCTGCAAATTCTTTGATCTTGAGATTCTTTAATCACGATCTTGCATTGTGACCTAAAAACACAAATATCTCAGCTCAGGGGTGGGATAGGGACACAAATGAGGGTGGGTTTTGCTCAGGAGGGTCCATTCTATTGAGGCATGCCATTGGTTCCATTCAAATTGGTGAAAAATTTGCGTTTCACCATTTTTAATTCTTTGTTTGTGAGCCTGCAAATTCTTTGATTGTGACATTCTTTGATCGCGATCATGCATTGTGAGTGAGGGATGAGATGACCCAATTTAAAAATCAATTTTCTCAGCCCAGGGGTGCCCTAGGAAGTCAAATGAGAGTGGGTTTTACTCAGGGGGCTTCGTTCTGTTGAACCATGGTGGTGGTTTACAGCAATTCCTTCCATTTTGTGATTTATAACATTTTTAATTCTTTGTTCATGAACCTGCAAATTCTTTGATCGTGAGCCTGCAAATTCTTTGATAATGAGATTCTTTGATCGTGATCATGCATCGTGAGCGAGGGACGAGATGGTCCAATTTAAAAATTAATTTTCTCAGCCTAGGGGTGTCCTAGGAAGTCAAGTAAGGGTGGGTTTTACTCAGGGGGATTCGTTCTGTTGAACCATGGTGGTGGTATACCGCAATTCCATCAATGTATTGATTTATAAGATTTTTAATTCTTTGTTTGTAAGCCTACAAATTCTTTGATCGTGAGATTCTTTGATCGCAAGGGCAGGACAAGATGCCCAGATTTTTTATAATGGAATAGATAGGGAAATTTAACCAATGTTTAACATTGAATATCTAGAAAACAGTTTGGTGTTTTTACTTGAAATTTGGAAGGTGTTTACATCATGTCCTGTAGGTGTAAATTATGGTATTTACATATCAGAGAAATTTTTTTTTGTGGAGATATTGTGTGACACACTTTACGTGTTGCGGCAGTGTTTTACTTGTGATGGAGACTTGAAATTGATAGGATACCTAGCCTTAGTGTCATGGATGTAGTTTTCAGTTGTTGTGTGTGTTAAATGTCAACAGGTGTGGAACTGTGTCAGTCTGCCAAATGAAAATCTCATACGTTAAAATGTTACGTCTCGGACACGGTTTGGTCTTCTCACTTGAAATTTGGAGGGTGTTGACGATGAAAAGAGTAAACAGGGAGGAGAGGAGGCACTGTGGGTCACCTTGGAGACTGGAAAGGGCACCACAATCTGCACAGGGGTTGTGTACAGACCCCCATGTCAGGGGGAAGGAATGGACAAGGATATGATGGAAGGCATTCTTAGAATGGCAGAGAAAGGGGAGATACTGTTGATGGGAGACCTGAATATGCCAGATGTTAACTGGAGCACATTTGCTGCAGTCACATCCAAGAGCAGGGCCATTCTTGATGCCCTACTGGTGGCAGGCATTAGACAGCTAGTTTTGGAACCCACTCATGAGGGAGCAATCTTAGACCTCATGCTCTCAAACGAGGGCAATGAGAGGATCTCAGATCTAGAAGTGGGTTGCCATCTGGGGACAAGTGACCATCAAACAGTGTGGTTCACGTTAAACTCAGCTACAGAGTCAAGCCATACAAAAGTGAGGGTACTGGACTTTAGGAGGGCTGACTTTGGCAAGATGGGAGAGTGCCTCAGAAAAGCACTAGCAAACAGGCTAGAAGGAGGTGTGGAGCAACAATGGGGAATTATCAAAACTGCCATCACAGAGGCAACAAGCCTTTTGTGAAGCAAATAAACAAATCAAACGAAAGAAAAAGCCACTATGGTTCTCAAGAGGTGGCTGTGAAAGTCAGGAAGAAAAGATAGCATTCCAGAAGTATAAGAAAACACAGAAGGAGCAGGACAGAGAGCTGTACCAGTTAAGGCAGAAAGAAGCAGGGAGGGAAGTCAGAATAGCAAAGGCCCAAACTGAGGAAAAGATAGCCAACTCAGTTAAGAAGGGGATAAAACCTTTATAGGTACATCAGCAGTGTAGAAAGACAAAGGAGGGATAGTGAGGCTGAATAGAATGAATGGTGGATGGGCAGAGGGGACAGTGAAAAGCAGGAATATTGAACGAATATTTCTGCTCAGTATTCACAAAAGAGGAGGGAAGTGCCTAATCCAATTAACAGAAACACTCTTGATAGGGGTCGATCCCAGTCCTTTCACAGAAGAAAGGGTTCTGCAAGAACTCCTAAAACTGAAGCGGACAAAGCAATGGGTCCTGATGGAATTCACCCCAGAATTCTAAAAGAATTAAGGAAGGAACTAGTGAAACCACTGGCTACTCTTTTTAATAAATCATGGGAGGATGGTGTGGTACCTGAGGACTGGAGGAAGGCAGATGTGATTCCCCTTCACAAAAGTGGGACCAAGACAGAGGCAGGAAACTACAGACCTGTCAGTCTGACCTCTGTGGTAGGGAAAGTGATGGAGCCACTTCTGAAGGAAAGAATAGTTGAGTACCTGTCAGTGGAGCAAAGGATCCAAGGCAGCATGGGTTCACAGCGGGAAGGTCATGTCAGACGAATCTAATAGATTTCTTTGACTGGGTGACCAAAGTAGTAGACCAGGGAGGGGCTGTGGACATGGCCTACCTAGACTTTAGCAAGGCATTTGACACAGTCCCGCACAAAAGATTATTAGTCAAATTAACCAGCCTGGGAGTGGGTCCCAGGGTGGTAGCCTGGGTAAACATTGGCTGGACAACAGGACACAGAAGGTAATTGTAAATGGAGTCCACTCTGATGAAAGGGCGGTTACTAGTGGGGTACCGCAGGGTTCAGTATTGGGTCCAGTCCTTTTTAATGTCTTCATCATTGACATTGCAGAGGGACTGGAAGGAAAAGTATGCCTTTTTGCAGCTGACACAAAGATCTGCAACAGGGTTGATACACAAGGAGGCGTGGAAAGAATGAAAAGGGACTTGGCAAGGTTGGAGGAATGGTCAGACGTATGGCAGCTAGGATTCAATGCAAAAGTGCAAAATAATGCACCTGGGAAACAAGAACCCAGGGAAGAATACACAATGGGGGGAGGTAGTAACAACAACAAAACAGGAAAGGGACCTGGGGGTAATCATATCAGATGACCTTAAGGTTAGCAAGCAATGTGAGAAGGCAGTAGGGAGGGCCGGGGGTATACTGGGATGTATAGGGAGAGGCATCAGCAGCAGAAAACAGGAAGTTGTTATCCCTCTGTACAGACAGTTGGTGAGACCCCATCTGGAATATTGAGTCCAGTTCTGGATACCCCATCTCCGCAAGGACATAGACAGGATAGAGGCAGTCCAGAGGAGGGCAACTAAAATGGTGCAGGGTCTGCAAGAGAAGCCGTATGAGGAGAGACTACATGAGCTTAATATGTATACCCTTGAGGAAAGAAGGGAGAGGGGGGACATGATAGAAACTTTCAAGTACCTCAGGGGAATCATCAAAGTCCAAGAGGGTAGCATCTTTCAGAAAAAGAGACTTGCAAGAACAAGGGGACACAATTTAAAGATAGAAGGAGGCGGTTCAGGGGCAATGTGAGGAAGTATTATTTCACAGAGAGGGTAGTGGATGCATGGAACAGCCTTCCTGAGGAAGTTGTGGGGTCTAAAACTGTGGGAGAATTCAAGAATGCATGGGACAGACATAAGGCAATTCTTGTGGGGGGCAGGAAGATATAGGCTGTTGGTTAACTAGGATCTGCGGCCTATCCTGTAGGTAGGGAAATGGGCAGACTAGAGGGGCCTAGCGGTCCTTATCTGCCGTCAAAGTCTATGTTTCTATGTTTCTATGTCCTGTGGATGTAACTTACAGTGTTTCTGTGTCGGAAAATATTTTTTTGGTGGAGATATGGTGTGGCGCACTTTACATTCTGTGGACAGCGTTTTGCTTGTGGTGGTGGCTTAAAATTGATAGGATACCTAGCCTTAGTGTCATGGATGTAGTTTTCAGTTGTAGTGTGTTTTAAATGTCAACAGGTGCAGAACTGTTCCACTCTGATGAATGAAAATTTCAAATTTTGACATGTCATATCTTGGACATGGTTTGGTCTTTTTACTTGAAATTTGGAGGGTGTTGACGGCATGTCCTGTAGATGTTAACAGAGGTGCTTACGTGTCAGACAATATATCTTTTGAGGAGATATTGTGTGGTGCAGTTTACATTTTGTGGACAGCATTTTCTATTGTTCAACTAGATTAACATTTGTTTGGTGGCTGGCCTTGCTGTTGTGAATGTACTTTTTAGTCATTGGGTGTGTAATGTGGCCTGACACTTACAACTTGGTGGGAGTGCGGGGCCCAAATTGCGCAACTTTCTACTTGTCTATTCTTTCTTAAAAAGTAAGGAAATTCTATGCAAAAAAACTTTGTTAATGCATCAGTTAGGGTTCTTCTACAGCAAAAAAAGCAAGGAAATTCGATTTTAGGGTTCCCACCCCTTGAACCCCACTCCCACCCGCCCCCACCAACAGGCATCGGGTGTGCATTGGGGTCATTGTCTTAATCTCAACCCATTCTTCTACACTGCTCCACCTCAGCTTGTTTACACATGGGATGGGGTGAGAGTTAGGGCCGATGACACCAATGCACACCCCAATGCCTGTTGTTGGGGTCAGGGTGCAAGGGGTGAGAATGATAACATCGAATTTCCTTGCTCTTTCTGCCGTAGAAGAACCTTAACTGATGCATTAATGAAGATTTTTGCATAGAATACATTATGGTAGCACGGTAGTGCTACCATAGTTAGGGTTCAGGAGCCATTTCCATGTTAAACCCAAAATTGTGCACCTTAATAACTTTGCAACCGTTTGATGGATTTGCCTGAAATTTGGAATGTATGATCAAGACCCATAGGCCTTGGGATCTGCCAAGGTTCGTTCTGATTGGATATACGGTTGCGGAGTTATTAAGCGTGATCATGCACGCTGATACGCTTTTCTGAATTCTATGGTCGCGAGCAGGTCGGACGGTTTGCGGATCGCCCGAAATCTTCAGGAACGGGGCGGAGTCCCCAATGTGCTTTCGAAGATTTTGTGAAAATATAAACGGTTCAAAAGTTATTCAAAACAGTTTCATTATAAGTCAATGGAAAAGTTAACAAAAAGTTCGACAGTGTCGCAAGGCGCATTTTTACTTTCGAAATGGGCCTGTTACTTTCAGAATCCGCCATTTTGTTTTCAGTTGGTGATCAGAAAAATGGTTGGCATTTAAATTTGAGACCCTCTAGCAACGTAATTCTTTTTGTATTTAGCTATTCGGGCCCTGAGGATGCTTGCCATGTCTTTATTTTGTGGTAAAACACCCCAGAAATATGTTTTTCAAATTTCTGGAAAAAGTACTTTCGCAAATTACTTTCGTGCTCACGAAAGTGTCGAACTTTTTTAAAGCTTTTGCAAATTGCGACAGTAATTTTCTAGTCTGTGGGGAAATGACAGCAATTCTTTGGCACTGTACTGCAAAATAACCGTTGGGAGTTTTGGGCTGAAATTTGAAGGGAACGCAGCCGACATCTCACAGATGTGCCTTTCAGTGTTGTATTGAAAAAATATTACACGGCGCAAAGTTATGGCACTCCAAAGTTGACAGTTTTTCCCATAGGATAACATTACGGCACCAAGCATTACAGAATCCTTTGGCACCCTGCTGCAAAATAACGGTTTGGTCTTTTTTCCTGAAATTTGAAGGGAAGACAGCCAACAGTACACAGATGTGCCTTTCAGTAGTTTGGTGAAAAAATATCACATGGCGGCAAAGTTACGGCACTCCAAAATTGACGGTTTTTCCCACAGGATAACATTACGGCGCCTGACACTTAACAGAAATCATTTGGAGCCCTGCTGCAAAATAACGGTTTGGTCTTTTTTCCTGAAATTTGGAGGGAAGACAGCCAACAGCCCACAGATGTGCTCTTTCAGTAGTTTGGTGAAAAACATTACAGGAGGCAAAGTTATGGCGCCCAGACTTTTCTTTTTCCCATAGATAACATTACGGCATTCGCCACGTCTTTCAGGCCCAGATTCGAAACGGTATGTAGATATGGAGTTTTCGTCAGAAAACTTCTTAGCTCTATAACGGGGCTAAGATCCAAATTAGCTAGGACAGTTGTAAATAATATGACTTTTAAATTTTTTTCTACGTCAGATGGGTTCCTGAGATATAATGTATTTAGTATTCCAAGATCTCATCTGGCTGATACTCATTATTTTGCATACATTATTTGTACTCACTGTCTTTCTCAATGCAGGTTTTGGGAAAACCAGCCTGTCTTGGCTTACATTACTGTTACTGTTGCCCTTTCCGCTTGCGGATCCATCCTGCTTCACTTACCATTGACGTCCTGCGCACCATATGCGTTATCGTCTTGCTTTCATTTGCGCTGCGTTTTGTTATTTTTTGCCATTTTGTCTACAGTACTGTTTATCTTACTGTTTCACTTTCCATCACCATGCCCATTAACATTTCTGTTTGCAGGCACCATGTTACTATGTGACAACACATCACGTGGCAGACCATTCCCGTCTACGCCACCATGTGCGTTACCCTTTCTGTTCTCATTCAGGCTTGTGTTACCATGTGCGCCTCTGTTAGCATTTCTGTTTGCGTTGCTGTCCCTGTTAGTATGCCACAACACATCATGTGGCGGGAGCGCGGGGCCCGCCGCTGCAGCTGCATTCACTATTTCTCAGTTATCATTCTCAAAGAAGGAAATTAGGGCAAAAACTCGTTTAATGCATTAGTTGGGTTGTTCCACAGCGACAAAGTGAGAATTCGCTGTTAGGGTTGAAAACCCTTGGACCCTCCGCCCACCCCAAACCGGCATTGGGTGCGCGTTGGGATTGTGGGTCCTAACTCTCACCCATTCTCCTGTAAACTGCTGCTTTTACATGTCATGGGGTGAGAGTTGGGCTGCGATCCCAATGCGCACCCAATGCCGGGGGGGGCGAGGGTCCAAGGGGGTTTTCAACCCTAACAGCAATTTCACTTTTGTCGCTGTGAACAATCTAACTAATGCATTAACAGAGTGTCTACCTATATATATATATGTATATATATATATAGAGAGAGAGAGATACCTCCTGTGTCCATATGTGCCCTGGAAGATGCCCCCCAAGCCTCCAACACCAACATAAGCACCTCACAGCAGTTGTGGGTGGAAAAACAGTGGGGGGAGTCAAGAATGCACAGGACAGGCATAAGGCAATCTTGGTGGGGTGGATGCAGGATGTAGGCTGTAGGTTAACTAGGATCAGCAGTATGTCCATTATGTAGGGAACTGGGCAGACTGGGTGGGCCAAACAGTCCTTATCTGCCATCAAGGTCGCTGTTTCGATGTGTGTGTGTTACAGTCCCTGCTAGTCTAGTGGTCCCCAACCCCTATCACTATCCATGACCCCCGTCATGTGTAAAAATAATGTTGTACCTGGTAGTCAAGTGGTCCCCCCACCCCATCACGATCCCTGACCCCCATTATGCATAGAAAATAATGTTATCCTGGTAGTCAAGTGGTCCCTCCACCCCCCATCATGATCCCGACCCCAAATCAATTAATTCCTGGTGGTCTAATGGTTCCTCCACCCCCTACCTGGCAGTGATGACCCCCCGCTCCACCCCGAATCATCCCCCAAATGGAGCCGGTGACTGGCTCAGCCCTCCTCTCACCACCACAGCCAGTTGTCAACTGAGTTGTGAATGAGCAATACTGTAATGAATAAGCACATCCTCATGCAAGGACACACTCATTCATTACAGTACCACTCATTCATAACTCAGTCGGTGGCCGACCGTGGTGGTGAGAGGAGGGCTGAGCCTGTCGCCAGCTCCATTTGGGGGATGATTTTGGAAGGAGTGGGGTGTCATCACTGCCGGGCTGTGGGGGGGGGGCACTAGACCACCAGGGAATTAATTGATTTGGGGTCTGGGATCATGATGGGGGGGAACAACTAGACTATCAGGGATAACATTATTTTCTACACATAACAGGGGTTGGGGATTGTGATGGGGTGGTGGGATCACTAGACTACCAGGGATAACATTATCTTTTACACATAACAGGGTTTGAGGATTGTGATGGGGTGGTGGGGACCACTAGACTACCAGGGATAACATTATTTTGTACACATAACGGGGTTTGGGATTGTGATGGGGTGGGGGGACTACTAGACTACCAGGATAACATTACTTCTTTACACATAATGGGGTGGGGATCGTGATGGGGGTGGGAGACCACTAGACTACCGGGATGGAACTTGGTAGTATTATTACATCAAATTACTATGGAAGCAATTTGAAGTGTAATCTTGAATTACTTTGGGTTCCACCACTGAATTACCGCATGCTTTTTGCAGGTGGTATTCAGCACTGCACTACAGGGGGTGCAACAACCTGTAACACGGTGCTGATATTTTGAATATACCATTGTGCTGACATTCATGGCCACTCCCCTACCTCCCTCCCCTGAATACATTAACTTTTAGCATCGGTGCTATCACACAGCGCCTACACTAAAAGGGCTTTTGAATACTGCAGCCCGGATTCATGCCAGGCACAAGACTTTGAATATATGACACAAATGTTGTGTAATTCAGTATCTAGAGTGTAGGAGTGTGAACTAGAAGGTAGCAGACTTGAAGCCCACCACAGCCATGGATTTGCTGCATGGTAAGCATGTCACTCCCAGATTCAAAGTGCTCCTTCACAACTGTAAAATCAAGTTGAAGTGCGACACCATTAAAAAAAGATGTTAAACCTTGGTTGGGCCATCCAAGGGAAATGTATTGTAAAAAAAATCTGCACATATAATAAGTTACAAATAATGGGTTATTTCTCTCTCGAATGTTACTGCCATAGTACTACAAGAAGCCATTACCTCATTCCTTCATATACATTACTCAAAATGATAGCGTGAAAATGAGATGACATTTAAAGATGGTATCCAACTGTGTGCATATTGCAGCATATTGGGAAAAAGATATGACAGTGATTAGCTCTGATAGCAATGCTGTCTGTGAAGAGAGCTCTGTCAACATGCTCAGTTCTCCTTGACAAGTCACAGACCGGGAGACGAAGTCAGTGCTCAAAAATAAGAACAGTATCAAATTAATGGATGCTGATAGACTTCATTTGTCAGTGGATTTCAAATAAAATGGATTGTAATAGCAAACTACTAAATGCACTTGACTGCAACAATGGTAGTTGGACATAGTTGGGTATTTGGCATGACCAAATTCCCACTTATGGTATGGCAGTTGTTTCATGTGTCATTGTGGCTCAGTTGGTAGCACATTAACTTCTGAGCAAGAAGGCTGCAGTTTCTAGTCCCTTACTGGCATTGGGTTCATACTATAAATGCTGGCACCAGAGTTCATTATGAAGGGGATGCTGTACTGTCAGGGTGTGCTGTCCTTCAGATGAGATATTAAACTGAGGTCCTGTGTTGTTCAAGTGGATGGACGTTAATGATCCCATGGGACTTTTTGATAATTCTTTATTCATACAAAGAAACACGCATCAAACAATTAAAAAAGAACAGAGAAAAAGAAATACTGTAAGTACAAAAAATAAACTGCAGCCCATATATTCCAGCCTTCCTTTTCTGTGTACTCCCATGTTCTGTTCCGTCACAGTATCACCACCTAGGATACTTTATGCCAGTAGTTGCTTAGTGTAATTGTTCCAGTGGCAGTAACCCACTTACAGAAGCATATGGTCTCCATAATGATGTTTCAGTCATTCCAATCAGTCCATGAAAAGAAATGTCCATTTGCTATAAGAGAAACTTGCATCTGACTTGCCAAATAGAGTTATGGATACACACAAAAATTTAGATGCAGTGTTGTCTGATAATATTTTTGGGAGGGTCTGAAAAAACCTCTTCATAATCAGTTATTTTTTATAGGTTATCCTTGCTCACTGTGAATCCCTTCATCTTACTAGCAGGGACGTTTCCCTGGTGTCTTGGACAAATTTCACTCATTCAATAGAAATACCACTAACAGCTTTTCCTGGTTCGATTTCACTTGGTTTGCATCTAGGGCTGGGTAAAATTAGTAAATTCCAATTTTGCGGAATTATGAATTTTGTGAAGTGTTGTAGAATTTTCCAAAATTCTTTTATTGGTCATAACTCAGTTAGTCTTATAGCTAGGGATCTAACATTTGGCATGCATACTATTAGGAAGAAGCCCTAGATGGATACCAAACCTACATAGAAACATAGAATTTGATGGCAGATAGTCTGCTCATTTCCCTACCTGATGGATAAGCTGCAGATTCTAGTTAATCAACATCTTACTTCCTCCTACCCCCTCACTAGAACTGTCTTATGCCTGTCCCATGCATTCTTGAATTCTCCTATTGTTCCTGACTCCACAACCTCCTCAGGAAGGCCATGATGCAATGTTTCATGACATTTGGATGAGGGGCAGGGAAGTTACAGGGGCTTAGAGTCTGGCAATTTATTATTCATGAGACCATTTATGAAAATATTTCAGTGCTTGCAACTTAGCCACCTCTGGAGCTAGATAATTGGAAATTTATATGCATATTTTATTGTAATAGTCTTAGAAACTGCTTAGTAGAGTGGTAGTTGGTTATGAAAATTGTAAGTCACAGAAGTTCAGCATTTCATAATTTAATTATTTGTTTAAATATTGTGAAAATTTTCAAGATACATGGATCTTAATAGCTCCACTACTATTGCAGGTATACACTCAAAATTTGGCATGAATACCAAAGTACTGTAAATATGTCCTTGAATCTAATTAAGCTGGATAGATGTAGTTTAGTAGGTTAAAATGTATTGTGTCATCTTTAGATATTACTTATTGGAAACATTTGCCGAAAAAATCATGGATACAGTATAGGCAATGCCACTAGAATTCCACTTGTGGAATTTAACTTTCACAAAGCACTTACCATCACTGAATCATCTTACCTGCACTAGCATCATGGTCCTACAATGCCCTTCCAACACTCCTGCGACAGTGATGCCCAGCACCATACCCTGTCATTACTAAATATATCTGGATACTTCTGTTGCAATGGCCTTAGTCACAACTAGTTTAAGGATTAACTGAACGCAGCCATTGTTCAGTTGCTACCTGTGTTTTCTCCCAAATGTTTCTCTCCCACCTTCCCTGGTAGGGACAGTGCATCTGTTAGCCTTGCACAGCCACAGATTCCCCAGTTGCAGGAGTAAGCTCCCTGGCCCAGCCACAGGGGTGGCTGTGTTGGTATAACCCACTTCCAACCCTCCGTGACCGAGATGCACTGCCAAACCACAGTTGTCTCTGACATGGTTTGTCTCCCAGTGTAACTTCCAGGGCTTGCCTCTGAACCCAGGTCTTCAGCATGGCAGTGCAATGCTCTGCTGGGCCATGGGTGTGGCCCCAAAGCCTAATATTTAGGTTGTCACAAACCCACTCAGCAGCTCAGGCCCTCTGCTCCCACAGTGCCAACCTCCAAGCGCAGTCTTGTGAACAGTTAACAGAACAGGGTAACCCTCCTGTCTGTTTTGTAGGTTCGAATCAAACTTTGGTCTCAAGTTCTGGAGGGATTCAAACTGTGAACCTCTTGTTAGCGGACCCAATGTACAGGCTCAGATAATTCTGTTCTTCGGGGGTGTCAGATATTTTTCACCTATGGGCACCTTACCAGGAGTACAGCATGAACCCTTAAAACTCTATTAAAGACCTCAGAATAAACTCTTACCTTTTCCCAGTTTGGTAAAACCAGTAAGCTTTGTACAGTGTCAACTTTAACCATGTATGCTTCACTTGTCAAGAAAAATAATTTCAAAGATACATCAAGTAGTCTCTAAAGTAGAGGTTTACTTAAAAATAGATGAAAAATGTAAAATGTAAATACAGAACCATATGTCACAAAAACATACAATCATTTAGAAGAGCAAGGGTTAAAAAAAGTACAAATTTCCTACCACCAGACAATTAGACTTATATATCTAATGTATCTCTTCTAATAGTGCTGATAGACAGATGTTGTTGTCAAGAGAGTCCAAACATGTGTGTCTTAGTGGAAAACAGAATACTGTTTTAAAACTGGCTTTGCCAACCTCTTTGCATGAGGTCACCTAGCTCCTCCCTGTCAGAATATAAAAAATTATACACCCAGGATGTCTTATCAATCAGGATGTAAATTAATTAAGTGACATTTCAGCAAAACTCATTTTACAAATTATGACATTCTTTAAATAACATCCCCTCTTTGATCTCAAGTAGCTCTTCTTCCCAAGACACATCAAAAAATCTTTTATGACTTCGCACTAAAGCATCATTACCTGCTCTCTTCCTCTAAACGTTATAAAAGTTTATGATTTCCCATCCTAGCAGCTGACAAGCTACAATTAAGCTAGATAAATAGGGGATCCTTAATTTAGTCTCTTCTAGCCTGTAATTATTTCCTGGCTGTTATCTTTGAGCTGAAACAGCATGTCTCATGAGAGACACTCCATAACACATTCTTATATTACAAAAATCATAAAGCAATCAGAACCAGCTGTTCAAGTGTCATAATCCTCCCCACCTAGACTGAATGTGGGGGCTCTATCCCCTGCATGGGATGAGCTTCCCAAATCAGTTAACTCCTCGTAGACCCGAGACAGCCCACCGGAGTTCTGATTTTGGCTCCAGCCCTATGTAATATTGTCATATCATACCCTTACAAAGCAAGACTCTATCTTAGCAGTCTACCATTGTTTTTTCACATCTGTGACAGCAAAACCAGGGGGTTGTGGTCAGTCTGTACCACAAAATGCTGCCCATACAAGTATGGCTCTAATTGCTTTAGGGCCCACACTATGGCAAGACACTCCTTTTCCACAGTGGAGTATGCCTGCTCCCTGAGAAGTAACTTTTTACTCAGATATGCTATTGGGTGATCCCTCCCTTGGCTGTATGTCTGACTCAGTACTGCCCCAGTACCCACGTCTGAGGCATCAGTCTGAACTATAAAGGGTCTGCTATAGTCAGGACTTGTCAAAACAGGAGCACTGCACAGTGCCTCCTTCAGTCTGGTAAAGGCTTCTTCACAGGCTGGTCCCCAGGTAATTTTCTTTGGCATCCTTTTCTTTACCAGGTCAGATAGGGGAGCAGCCAGGGCACTGTAATTGGGTACACATTTTCTATAGTACCTTGCTGTCCCAAGAAAACTCCTGACCTGCTTCTGCATTTCTGGTATGGGCCAAGTCTGGATTACCTCTATCTTTATTTGGTTAGGATGGCGCTGTCCTCGGCCTACCACATGCCCAAGGTATGCCACCTCTACCATGGCCACCTGGCACTTTCTGGCTTTGACAGTGAGCTCGGCCCTCTGTATCCTGCCCAGCACTTCCCTAAGGTGGGATAGGTGTTTCTCCCAGCTGGTACTAAAGATGGCAATGTCATCCAGGTACACCACGGTGTACTCCTCAGCACCATTTAACACCTGGTTCACCAACCTTTGGAAAGTGGCCGGGGCGTTCTTCATTCCGAAAGGCATTACTTTAAATTCAAATAAGCCTATCGGAGTGATGAAGGCCGACCTCTCCCTAGCTCTGTCCGTCAACCCTACCTACCAATACCCTTTGGTCAGGTAAATGGTCGTAAGGAAGGTCGCCCCTCTCAACTTGTCCAGGAGTTCATCCATCCAGGGCATAGGGTGGGAATCTGACTTTGTGACTGTATTCAGTCCATGATAGTCCACACAGAAATGAGTAGATCCATCTGGCTTGGGCACAAGGACTATGGATGAGGCCCAGGGGCTGTGGGATCTCTGGATTACCCCTAAATCCAGCATCTCCTCCACTTCCCTCTTAATGTCCTTTTGGATAGCCTCTTACACCTTATATGCTGTCTGTCGTATGGGTGTCTGTGTCCCTGTCTCCACATCGTGAGTTGCTAAGGGAGTTAGTCCAGGCTTGGCACTAAATAATGGGGCAAAGTCTTCTAAAACCTCCCTTACTTTCTGGATCTGGTCCGTGGTCAGCAGGGGAGACAATTTAACTGCCTCCACAGAGGACTCCCACTTACTTTCTTCCAGCAAGTCCAGAAGGGGGTCTCCTTCATCCATCCCCTCCCCAGGACTATACACTGCAAACACCATGTCAGCCCTATTTGCATATGGCTTCATCATGTTGACATGGTACATCCTTTCTGTCTGTCTTCAGCCAGGTAACTCTATAATATAGTTCACATCATTTACCTTCCTAAGCACTTTGTACAGTCATGCCCACTCAGCCTGCAGCTTGTCTTCCAGACTGGAATAAGGACCATGACTTTCTGACCCACCATGTATGAGTGAGCTCTGGCTCTGTGGTCGTAACCACACTTTTTGTTTCTGTTGGGCAGCTGCCAGGTTGCTCTGGGCTGTCCCCATAAGCTCTTTCAGCCTTTCCCTAAACCTAAGGACATAATCCACAATGGGAGTTCCCTGGGTAGTGTGCTTGCCTTCCCAGTCCTCCCAGATCAAGTCTAGGGGCCCATGTACCCGGCGTCCATAAAAGAGTTTGAAGGGGAAAAATCCTGTCGACTCTTGGGCACCTCCCTGTATGTAAACAACAGGTGGGGAAGGTATTTCTCCCAGTCCCTCCCCATGCTGTTCAGCAAACATCTGGAGCATTGACTTCATGGTACCATTGAATCTTTCCACAAGCCCATTGGCTTGTGGGTGATACGGTGTCATGTATCTCTGCACCACCCCACACTTCTCCCATAAACATTTCAGCAGGTCCAACATGAAGGAACCCCCTCGATCAGTGATAACCTCCTGCGGAAACCCAACACGGAGAATATCCCAAGTAAGGCATCTGACACTTTGTCTGTCCTCAGTGAGGATAAGGTGACTGCCTCTAGGTACCGAGTGGCATAATCCACCACAGTCAGGATGAATCTCTTCGCTGAGGAGCTGGGGGTATTTAAAGGCCCCACAATATCCATTCCCACCCTCTAGAATGGCGCCTTGACTATGGGCAATGGAATCAGGGTGGCTTGGGTTTTCTTGCCCACCTTCCCTATTTCTTGGCACCGGTGACAAGACCTGCATTACTTCTTCACCTGCTGGGTGAGAAGTTAGGCCAATAAATTCTGGGCCAACCGCTGCATAGTGCGCGCGATTCCCAGATGACCAGACAAGGGAACATCATGTGAAATCTTGAGCAACTGCTCATGATACCCCTGGGGAACGTCAAGCTGCCTGCCTAGTGCCCCTCCCTCTGTCTGAACAGACTGAGTATACATCAGTCCATTTTCCCAAGAAACCTTATGTCTGCCGTCACCTTCCCGTGCCCCATCAGAGTCTGCCCAAGCTCTCAGCTTCTCTAGACTAGAGTCACTTCTCTGAGCACCTGCAAAACCCTCACACATTCCCAAGGCATGAGACAGGTCCCCTTCAGTCTCTAAACTAGGGTCCCTAGCACTAGCATCAGGGCACTCAGGATCACTGTCATTCCCAACCCTCTGACAATGGGTCACCCCTCCCTCTTCGGAGTAACCCTCTGTAGCTGTGTGGTTACTTGCTACTGGGGAAATTTCTACCCCTTTTGTTAGTCTCCATATCAGGAGACACAGGCTAGGGAACCAGCCTCTCAGTGGTTTCCACAATGGCTTCTGTGGGGTTCAGGGAACTACAATTTTCCCTTGCCACTTGGCTACAGGTAACTGCACACACCATCTCCTGTTTGAGATTGCTGCCCAGGATCACATCCACTGCTAAGGTTTTGGCTACAGCCACCTGTTGCGCAGTTCCCCCTGTTTCACCCCAGTCTAGGAGAACACTAGCGAGGGACAATGTTTTCACCTCACCAGTAAAGTCCTGTACAGTGACATATTTATTGGGTATAAGCTGACCTGGCTCTACTAGATCCCCCTTTACCAAGGTCAAGCATGCCCCTGTGTCTCTTAACCCTTTCGTCTGTACACCATTCACCATGACTGGGTGCATGTGTTCTCTCATGTTCACTGGCCTGCTCCCAGGGACACACAAACAGCCCACTTCCTTCCTAACCCCCTGTTGTGCACTGATCACCTTTTTGGGACACTGTCTGGCAATATGCCCAGTTTCTTTACACAACCAACATTCATTTCTTCTCTTAAAGAAATCTTTTCTCTGAAACCTGGGGCTGACTGGTTTTGGTGGAGGCAGTGAGGGTTTTAGCTGCCCTGAAGTTGCACTTTTCCCTTTCTGCACTGCCACGCCCACCCCATTCACTCTCAGAGCAGGTCTACTCTTGGCATAGCGGTCCAAGAGTTCAGCAGCCTCTTGCACTGTTTTGGGATCTCGGTCCTCCAGCCAGGTTTTCAGCTCTGCTGGGCATGCCCAGAAAAACTGTTCTAAAAATCACATATTCAATTTTATCAACAGAGTTTGCTTCAATTCCTTCCCACCAACATTTTAAAAACTGACATTGTTTCGTGGCTAGCTCCTCTTAGCTCATGTCAGGGCTTCTCCAGAGCTTATGGAATTTAGCTCTGTATGATTCAGCAGTTAATTCAAATTTCTTTAACAATGCAGCTTTAAGTTTGCTGTAATCATCACTGTCCTCATTGTCCATTTGACCCAATGCATCCTGAGCTTTCCCGATAAGTAGCGGGGATAGCTGGAAGCTCCAGGACTCCCTAGGAATTTTAGCCTGAATACAAACTTTTTCAAAAGAATTGAAAAAGGCATCCATATCCTCCCCCTCTTTAAATTTGACTATCAATTTGGAATTCAATTTGTAACCCAGTCCTATAGTCCCAGTTAAACCCAAGCCACTTACCTGCTGTGGTATTGCTGGTTGGAGTCATAGCTTCTCCAGTTCATGTTGCCTCTGGGGCTCACACTCCTCATGGTCTGCATCTCAGCATTCTCGCTCTGCCTCACAGTCTGCCTCCCGCTGTTCATGATCAATCTCCCTCTGGAACTCCAGCTCCATTCTGCGCACCTCAATTTGCAGCCTGAGTACTTCTGGATCCAGGATACTGGTGACCTACCCCTGCTGCTGTGACCCTTCACTGACAGTGGCCCTGTTGCCCTCCTCATCGGATCTGGACACTGCACTGGCCGCTAGCCCTGCCACACTCAAGGTCTGGTCCATTTCAGTCACTGTCTGTGACTCGATGCTCTGGGTATCTGCTACCATCAGGGCATCCACAAGGTTCTGTTTGCTGGCTTTCACCTCGAACAGGACTCTTCTGTCCCCGCACAACTGCTTTAAGTAGTCAACAATGTGCCTGCTGTAGTTGGAAGCCATCTTCTTCCCTAACTATGGCTACTCTGACTTGCACTTCAGAAAAGAAAATAAAACAGGTAGGAACTTGACTGTACACCAAGTGATATAGTTCTGTCTCCTTTTAAAAAACAAATCACTGCCTTTTTCTTTCTTTGCAAATGAGCTGACGGTCTCAAGCTGACACAGTGAACAATAAAAGCTTGTAATACCAAACTTATGCATACCGCTGCCAACCAATCTGCCACAAACCCACTCAGTAGGTCAGACCCTCTGCTCCCACAGTGCCAACCTCTGAGCACAGTCTTGTGAACAGTTAACAGAACAGGGTAACCCTCCTGTCTGTTTTGTGGGTTTGAGTCAAACTTTGGTCTCAAGTTCTGGAGGGATTCAAACTGTGAACCTCTTGTTAGCGTACCCAATGTGCAGGCTCAGATAATTCTGCTCTTTGGGGGTGCCAGATATCTTTCGCCTATGGGCATCTAACCAGGAGTACAACATGGACCCTTAAAACTCTATTAAAGACCTCAGAATAAACTCTTACCTTTTCCCAGTTTGGTAAAACCAGTAAGCTTTGTACAGTGTCAACTTTAACCATGTATGCTTCACTTGTCAAGAAAAATAATTTCAGAGACACACCAAGTAGTCTCTAAAGTAGAGGTTTACTTAAAAATAAATAAAAAAATTTAAAATGCAAATACAGAACCATATATCACAAAAACATACAATCATTTAAAAGAACAAGGGTTAAAAAAGTGCAAAATTCCTACCACCAGACAATTAGACTTATATATCTAATGTATCTCTTCTAATAGTGCTGATAGATGTTATTTTTGAGCTGAAGCAGCATGTCTCATGAGAGACACTCTATAACACATTTTTATATTACAAAAATCATACAGCGATCAGATCCAGCTGTCCAAGTGTCACATAGGCCAGTGCACCTAATAAAACTGGTGACATTCTGTTATCTAGTTTTAAGGTTATACAGGCTTAAAATTCATTGCCCTTACCCTTGATGACATCCTGGCACCTCTTACGTGGATAATTAGCTCATCACTGGTACTCCAAATTCCCACATAAATGGAAAGCCACCACAGTAACCCCTGTCTTTAAAAGTGGGGATCGAGCACACCATGATAATTACAGACCGATCTCCATTCTTCCTCCACTCTCTAAACTCTGGAGAGAATAGTTGCTGACCAGTTAGTTGAGTACTTGGACAAATATTAAATACAGACCCCTCAACAACAACACGGCTTTAGGCCCGGGCATAGTACCACCACAGCATTATTAGAGTTCACTGGTTCCCTCCATTGTGCCCTTGACCAAGGTCACCTGGCTTGTGCAGTCTTTATTGATTTAACCAAAGCTTTTGACATGGTTAATCATACTCCCCTGGTCAACCAGTTAATTGACACTGGACTCTCCAGTGATGCCACTGCTTGGTTTGAGAGCTACTTCTCTTGCCACTGTCAGTGGGTGAAAACAGGTGACATCCTCTCAGATGAAAGATCAGTCCACTTGGGTGTACCTCAGGGGTCCATTCTTGGGCCACTACTGTTCAGTATATTTCTTAACAAGCTCCCTAAAGCCTCCAATGGCCACATCTTACTTTATGTTGATGATGTTGTTATTTTTTTCCAGCAGTCCTGACCCTGCACTCCTTGAGCACCAGTTACAACACAGCTTTACCAATGCTGAGAAATGGTTTGGCGACCATAAATTCATGAACCACAAAAAAAATAAAACGTTGCTTTTTTCCAGTTTACTCAGTAAGCACAGAAATTACCCCCTTTCCATCACTCATGCCAAGGGCTCCCCTATAGAGCTGGTCCAGCAATTCAAATACCTGGGGAGTATAATTGATAGCTTATTGACCTATGCTAGACATATTGACAACATTACAAAAGCTGTAAACACATGCATTGGCCTGCTCTGCAGGCACAAACACTGCCTAACCCCAGATGCTCTGAAGCTGGCTATTCACAGTTCAGTTGTCACCCTGATAGACTATGGGCTAGTAATATATGGGTCTGCAATGGATACTTCCCTACATAGAGTTAAAATGGCTCTTAATAAAGCCTGTTGTCTTTTCACAGGATCTGCATGTCTCACTCACATCTGTGAGCTTTACTCACAAGCAGACTGGCTACAGTTTGATAATTGAGTTAAGTACCAAATCTGTCTAGTTGCCAAAAAAGTTCTCCTAGGACTTCTGCCACTGGGTTCAGAAGCTCATTACCCCATGCGACTGTCACTGGCAAGCTAGAAACTCTGAGAGCCAGATCTTCAAGATCCAATGATGCCATACTTCCCTTGGTCAAAGGTCTTTTGCCCATAGGGCCCCACTCTGGCACAACTCTCTCCCAAGTGAAATATCTTCCTCCTGCATGCTGGGATCCTTTAAACCCAAACTCTGGCAGTACCTTTTAGCTACCTTCAGCTGTGATTGCTTCCAATAGGTATACCCACCACTGTTTTTATAGATTTCATAGATGTTCCAAGCTTAAAAAACTTTCGTCCATATGCTTGCCTTTTTTTTTATATTTTCTAGTCAGTTTGAATCCAATTCAAAACTGACCCCCAAATTTGGTCTCATTTTTCGTTGCCTTTTCTAAGTTATGTTTAAATGTATACATATCTTTGCTTGCAATTACCACCTCTGGTAAAGCATTCCATGCCCTTATAGCCCTGATACTAAACCAGTTTTTCCTAGACAGTAAATTCCACTTGTCCAAATACATTTGCTCTGAGTGTTTCCTACCACTTACTCTACTTTGATTGAATGTTAGTCCAAGCTCGGCTCTAAGAATGCTATCATCTAATGATCTGAATAACATGCACAGATCTCCTCTGCATCTTCTGTATTCTAGGGCATAAAGATCTAATATTTTCAGTCTTTCCTGAAAAGATTTGCCTTTTAATCCAGTAATATACCTGGTCATTCTGCGTTGGACTGACTAAACCCTTCGTATATCTTGCTTGTTGTAAGGTGACCAGACCTGGATGCAATACTCCAGGTGAGGCCTAACCAATGCCATGTACAGAGGCATAATGACCTCTTTGGTTTGACTCGCTATATGCCTGAAAATACAATTTAACATGTTATTGTCCTTCTTAACTTGTTCATTACAGTGTAGATTAAATTTGAGATCAGGGCTAGCAGTTATATCGAGATCTTTTTCGTGAAGTGTAACTGCTAAAGGTTGATTATTTAAAAAATACTTTTGCTGCTTATTATGAGGACCTAGATCCATAACTTTACACTTACTGACATTCAAAACTAATTTGTTCTGTTCGGTCCATAGAAAAATTTTATCTAGAGTGTTTTGTAGTGCTATAGAACTCTCTGCTTCAGTAACCACTGTGCCCAGGTGACAATCATCAGCAAATTTTGCCAGCCAAATATTAGGTGAATCTGATTGTAATGAGGTAATATATATATTAAAGAGGATTGGGCCCAGGATGGAGCCCTGGGGCACCCTGGTGGCCACCTCAGCCCATTCAGAGAATACACCATTCACCACCACCCTCTGTCTGCGCTCCTTCAACCAATTGGCAATCATACATACAATATTACTGCTCAAATTTATATTATCTAATGATTTAACAAGTTCGAAGTGCGGCAATTTATCGAAAGCATTGGCAAAATCGAGAAATACTGCATCAACAGGGTTCCTTCTGTCCCTTTCCCGGCTGACATTTTCGTAAAATGACAATAAGCTGGTTTGACAAGACTGGGTTTTGGTGAAGCCGTGTTGGTTAGGGTCCGTAAGATTATAGGTGAGTAAGTACTGATGTATATGTTCTTTTATAATACTCTCCAAAAGTTTACCCATAAGTGAAGTCAAACTAATTGGTCTAAAATTTTCAGGTTTTGTTTGAGGTCCTTTTTTTAGGAGGGGTATCACTTTAGCTACCTTCCAGGCTGTTGGAATTTCAGCAGTATCTAGTGAATGCTGAAATATGTCTGTCAAGGGTAAATATATATAATCTGCTAATTCCTGCAGTATTTTGGGATGGATATCAACCGTCCCCGGGGATTTATTTATTGGGATCTTCTGGAGTTTTTCATGAACAACAGTAGGGTTGATAGAAATTTGCCCAGTTATGGGTATCTGTACATCCTTCGATGTTTTAGTAAATACTGTACAAAAATATCTATTTTGTATATCTGCTGTTTCTTTATTATTAGTAGTTACCCCAGAGTTGTTAGTAAAAGGGCCACTGAGTTCAATGTACCCCTTAGGTTGTTTATATAAGAGAATAAGGCCTTTTTATTATCGTTCAGCCAAGGGCCAAATTTAACTCATTTTGAGCTTTTGAAATTTTGATGGCTGATTTAATTTCCCTATTCAAAGCCCTATACTCAGGAATTATATAATGATTACCATGTTTTATACTTTTATATAATTTATTTTTTTTATTAATTAATTTCTTAATATGGGGCTTCATCCAACAAGGGTTTATTTTTTTATTAGTATATTTCTGAACACTAGGTGTGTTATTGGCTACTTCCCTTTTTATTTTAGAAGTCAAGACATTCCATTTCTCTTCTACTGAGTGACCAAGAAACTCAATTTCCCAGTCCCAAGTTGCCATGTTGTTCTTAATAATATTGAATTTGGCTTTTCTTATATTCAATTTACTGATTATTCCTGTCCCAATCTGCATATCCTGACCCCAAATTTCAAATTTGAGACACATGTTGAGTATCCTTTCAGCACTTGCTGGCCCAACTTTTTTTTATTGTTCTATATGGCCACTCCTTTCACTCCCCTCCTCCATTCATTTCATGCTCCTCTATTTTCCTAGGCCCTCACCCTACCTTCTCCCTTTCTCCTTTCCATACTCCCCTCTCTCCTATGCCCTCACCCCTCACCATTTGCATATGCCCTCTTCCTCCTACCATACCTTTCCCATCCCTCTTTTACCACCCTACTCCTTTCCACTTCTTGCTCTTTCTCTCCTCATGACGAGGCCTCTTAGGTTGACACTCAATGTTGTTGTTACTTGCATTATAAACTGTGCATAATTCATTGTCTCCTAGTCTCAGATGTAACCAGTACCAGCTCCTGTTATCTGATCACGATTGTCACATATGTACTCTTCACCATTGTATTACTTAAGTCACTTGTCCCTGTCTATCACTCGCTGTATGTAAACAGACTGTCTGCCAGTTCTGTAATTTATGTTGTGTGCTGTATGTTGTTTGCAAATCATGATGTGGAACCTATGTAAAGAACTGTTAGCTCAAAGGTTTAATCTGAAATATTCAATAAATAAAATGCTATAGTTTACATTACCGCACAATGTAAATTAAAAACACCCAAAGGTTTGGAGGCATAAAACTCAGTCACCTGTAAAGATAGGTACTTCAGACTAACTACACATCTGTATGGACCTTGGCAGAGTCATCATATCAAATGTTGTGCAATGTGGACAGACACTTTGTTAATTTGATGGAAATAACTATTTCACCAGTTCTGTGTGAATGGTCAGAACAGTCCTGGAAAACACCTCCTAGAACCATCAATAGCAGATCATTATGTAAGCACCTTATCGGTGACTTTAAGGATTACCTCACCAGAATTGACTGGACCCCCATGGACAATTGCATTAACATAAATCATGCCCTTGATTACCTCATAAAGCAATTTACAGTTGATTTGACAAATTTGCCCCATATAGGAGATGCAAAGTCAGAGGACTCTCTGCAGATTGGATCACACCCTCCCTCCTTACACTCATGAGAATTTGGGATGGCCTATGGAGTAGAGCTCATGCCTTTGGTGACCCTGTGGATCAAATTAAATACAAAGAAGCCCATAATAAATGTACTAGGGCCATCAGAGAAGCAAAAGCCAACTACTACAAGACCCAGTTTAGAAACAGCAATAGGAACAGCCAGAAGTTCTGGGCTATGCTTAAAGAGTTAGTGGTTAAGGAGAATAAAGCCCTCCCCCCCACCATGTTAACCTCACACAGCAGTGCCATTACCTTCACTATAGACATAGCCGAAGCTTTCAACATAGCATTCACTGATCTCAGGTCGGTACTCCCTGCCAACCCAACACACACACAGAAATAGCTAATAAAGACCATGAACACTGCAGACCTAACATCCCCAACTTCTGTTTTAGGTGTGTCAGCACAAGGGATACCATCAGATATGTTAAGCATGTTCTAGAAAAAACTAGGGTTGGGAGTGATGGGATTGATATGAAACTGTTAGCTGTCATCCTGGATGAACCTGGCTTTACCCATCAAGAAAATCTGTAACCTCTCGCTCACATGCTCCTAATTCCCCCATGTCTGGAGAAGTGCCTTAGTAACACCAGTTTTCAAGAGTGGTGACATCTCAAGCGTAATTAACTAGAGGCCAGTATCAATACTGTCCCCCTGTCTAAAGCACTTGTAAGGATAGTGTTGGATCAGCTTGTTGACTACCTAAATAAATATAACCTTTTGTATGCTGAACAGCATGGATTCAAGAGGCTGCATAGCACAATCACAGCTCTCACCAAGTACACACCAACTTGATCCATGACACCCTAGATAAAGGACTTGTACTTGAAGTCATCTATGTAGATCTCACAAAAGTGTTTGATCTTGTTGATCACACACTGCTGATTTCCAATCTACGCACACTTGATCTCCCAGATGAAACCATGACCTGGATCCGGTACTACCTCTCCGAGTGCTCGCAAAAGTAAACCTAAATAAGGTCTTATCGACTGCACGGAATGTCTCCATTTGTATCCCACTGGGATCAATATTAGGCCCACTACTATTCAATCAATTCATCAGTGGACTGCCTGAGGCATGCGCAAGGTCAAAGGGTGCTGCTTTATGCGGAAGATGCAGTGTTCTACAGCAGCAACACACAGCTCTCTCACCTCACACAGGATCTCCAACACAGCTTTGAAACCCTGGAATCATGGTTTAAAAATAATAAACTTGTCCTCAACTATAAAAAAATATAAAAACCATGCTTTTTACAGGAATTCACAATAAACATAAATTACCCCACCCCCTCCTCATACACAACACGCTGGACACCACCCTTGAACAAGTACACACACCATCTTATGCTGAACATATTGACACCATTATTTGGAATGGAAACAAGAAACTAGGCTATAGACCTATAGACAGAGATTAAACCTCAACAATGAGGCCAAACACCTAGCCGTTACTAGCTCTGTGCTGTCATTAATAGACTATGGACTCCTGATATATGGATCAGCCATGGATACAGTCCTAGACAGAGTCAGGTTGCTGTTCGGCAAAGCCTGCCATTTTGTTATTGGCTCCCAGACACATGCACACCTGCAAACTATATGCTTTCACAGATTGGCTCCCCCTCACTGATGGCCTCTGCTATCAAACACTCCTATTGGCTGAAAAAGCTCTATTAGGCCTTGCACCTCCAAACACTTGCTCCGTCCTCAACCCGGTCCACAGCCTTTACACCACATGGAGCATGACCCAGCAGTCCCTTATGATACCACGTTGCAAAACTAGTCTGTGCCAGTGTTCCTTTGCAAGTCACACGGTCATGTGCTACAATGAACTCCCAGCAAGTATCACCAACCTTCCTAAGCTGTCATTATTCAAGTGGACTCTCCAGACTCATCCTGCCGTAAATTCCAGTTGTTGCTGCCCAGACCCACCTTAAACGATATTTCTCCCTTTTCACTCTCCTCACCCTCTTCACCCTCAAAATGCACCCCAGCCTCTGGTTGGACTACACTCTGCTAAATCTACCTCTTCCTCCCCCACCTGGGAGCTAGTTGTACAGGGTCTTGTACACACCTGAATGTTCTCACCAACATTCTAATTATTACTGTATCTCACTGTCCAGATGTGACATATTATTGGACCTACTTGGAGTGGAATTTGCCTATACTGAACAATATAAATGCTAATCAGCATTTAGGTTTTAATGTATTCCTACCTCTTTATGAGTTTAATGGTTTTTATCTCAGTTTTAGCACCTGTGACAATGGTTCCATTGGAGCTGAAAAAGTAACTTTTTCTTTTAACCTCTGTATTGTTTCTTCATCTGATGTGGAACTTTTGCAAATGAGCAATTGTGCTCAAAGGTTGTTACTGAATATTACAACAAATAAATAAGCAACTGAAATCACAATTTTTACAGACATTTCATAGAAGCGACATCAATAATTTTGCCAGGGTTTTTGCCTGTGGAATATAAATTTCTCCCAGCCCTATTTGCATCTGTGTTTCCTTCCTGTAATGTGGCTGAAAATAGGCAGTATAGCCTACAGTTTAGAGTAACAAGCTGTGAATGAGCCTAGTACCTGCAGACATGGGGCTGATTCCACAACCTCCACTTGCATACTGTGTGACTCTGAGCAAGTCACTTGACCAGCCTAAAGCTCCTGGGTCACCTCTGAAAACAGGCACTTGTGCCTAGTGGGCCTTACCTGGTTAACAAAGACTACAAAAAAAAAGTATTGTGTAGCCCTCCTTCAAGGTAACCGAACACTGAACAAACAGAGGTCATGATGGCAATGCTTCTCAGGAGCACTTTGCATGCTGAGGAGCATAAAGAGTTGTCATGGAGTTGGAAATGGCTTCATGGGCTACTAAATATTTTTCAAGCCCATTTAACTGTAAATATACAGTATATTCAATCTATTCTCTGGGTAACCCAGAATACAACACAAAGAAAGGCAAAAGGACATTTTTGTTTCTAGGTATTTGTATATAGTGATAGTGGACCATTGTTGTGTATGGAAATCAGAGGTTCTCAAAATGTTGTTCTGCTGCAGTTCAAAAGGTCATGGAACGTGATAATACCCCACTGCAGCAGAACAACTTTTGAAAACCTCTAGAGGTTCCATGCGCATCACCTACCATAGCAGCAGAAACGGATGGATCCACGCTCCCTCGGCGACAGTCACATGAGAACCTTATAAGATGCAGGATCAACCAGATACGAAGAAATGCAGGATCAACCAGATAGCTGCACTTGAAAATAAAATTAAAAAAAAAAAAAATACCCCTTACTCCACAGCTCTCTCGCTTAGCGAGCGTTATGGTCACCATGTTTTTTTTTTTTTAAACCAACTCAATGTACCTGCCAGCCAATAGGAAGACATGCTAGACACATAGCCATGCCTCCTGCATAGCAACCGGTTGGCAACCGCTCTTTACCACTGAACATTTTGTCGCACACAAAAAGTAAAAGGCTTCTAAAAAAATAACTGTAAGTGATTTTCCGGGTACTATACACTATATAAAATAGTGGATTGGCAATCTCATGCACAACCAGCCTTTTTGTGCCACCTCGGGGTTCTGATACCATCGGACCTCTCGAGCTTCGCTCTCGAGGTCTGATATTATCAGAACCCCTCTGTGGCTCAACAGGCTGGTTGTGCGTGGATGCCCATCCACTATTCTCTATTTTTTTTCTACTCTTGAATGCGGTATAGACATGTTCAGAATTTGCCCAAGGAATGCTGAAAATTCTACAGAATTTTGAAATTCTAAAGATTAAATGTCAAGTAAATATTTTGTGAAATTTCCACAAGATGCAGAATTGCAACAGGAAATTTGGCAGAATGAGTACTTTGAGGTCAAATTCTGCAAGAAGGCCAAATTGTTCAGAAGAAATCCACACAATGAAAACACTGCACTATTGTGAAACTTCACCAGTGGCATTGTTCTTATTATGTTTTTTAAAGATTTTTTTTTCTGTATGTGAATTCAGTGCTCATGAAAGGTGCCAGATTGATAGTACTGGTTTGTAGCCCTCGATTTAATCACATGACAGATACAGCATGGCCGATTACAATGAAAGTGTCCACACAATGTCCCACCGATGTGCTTCAGTCCTGTACTGGAATGGCCAACTCAGATGAGAGGTTAGTACAGACTCTATGCCCATTTCTTCCTTGGTCTCTCTCTTGTGAGACTGCCAAAAAGGGTACAAATCAGTGCCAGTTGTGTTGGTGGTTTTGTGAGGTGCACACCTGCCTACTGGGATATGGACTGAGATCGCTACTCTTTATGGATGTAAGAGTTGGCAGTCAACTATCATGCTATCCACTGATGAAAGAGAACCTTCCCTCTGAAAAATTCAGCAGGTGGACTCATTGACAAGCCTTGGAAAAACCTAATGTATTCTGAGATACAAAATGTTTTTTTGTGCATAAAACTGGGAAAGTGTGCAAAAATTAACCTTCCTGGAGGTTCTGAACAGGTTGGCCCAGATATTCAAAAGAGTTGAGCCATGCACAATGGGGTTGCGCCTGCGCAAGTCCAAAATTGCGCCATTCTGCGATATTCAGCAGGAGGCAGTTGCTCCCCCGAAATCATGCTGAGCAACAGTGCAATGATAATGAAGGCATGCACAACTAAAGGGGGAGGAACCATGCATAAATGGCGCAGTGCGATATTCAACAACTTGCGCTATGCGCAATAGAACAAGCAGAGTTGCGCCATAGCGGAAATGAGCCAAAATAAAAGGCAAGGGAGAGGTGCAAGAATGCTACAGGGAAGGCACAAGAGGCAGAACTCTAGCCACACAGACAGGGCAGGAGGGACACACAGGGCAGGCCAGGAAGGGCACCCTGAACACAGAGGCACAGGGAAGGTGTGGGGAGCCACAGCCACTGCAGAACGGGGAAGTGCCACACAGCACAGAGGCTACCACAGGCAGGTGTTCCTGGTGCAGGGGAAGTAGCAGTGAGGACAGCGAGGGGAATACTGTAACAGCTGCCAGGGGGGTGAACACAAGCCAGGCACATGGCCAGTGCCACCTTCCAGATGGAGGCCGTTATGAGTGAGGTGAGAAGGAGGGCGGTGGGGGTGTGTGGCCGTGGAAGGGCCCGTCAGTGGTATGCCCACAACAGGCATTGCCGAGCCTGCACCAGCTTTGAGCTGTACAGTGATATTGAGATTGTGGGCCGGTAGTGCCTGAATAGGGCAATTCTGAAGTGGCTCTGTGAGCTGTGCAGTGATGTGATGCAGGCACCCACACGACGGAGCCATGCCCTGTCAGTGGAGACTAAAGTAACAGCTTGCATGTGCTTGCTCGCCACGGGTACCTTCCAGAGACCAACTGGGGACACCACAGGCATAACCCAGTCGGCCATGTCATGCCACCTCACCCAATTCCTCAGCGCACTGCTGCCACATGCTGCGGAGTACATCCATTTCCCCAGCACACCAGCGGAGAGCACAGCAAACATACAGGAGTTCCACAGGGTAGCACGTATGCCTGGCATGCTAGGGGCAATAGACTGCACCCATGTGGCCATATGCACACCACCTGGCCCTGAGGGGGCTGCATATATAAATTGCAAGGGCTATGCCAGCATCAACTGCCAGGTGGTGTGCGATGCCAGGGAGTGCATAATCAACGTCTGTGCCACGCACCCTGGGGGAGCACTTGATGCCTTCATCTGGCACCAGTCAGCACTGTGCCACAGATTTGAGAGTGGGGACATCCCCACTGGCCACCTAGTGGGTGAGTATGCAAACCACATGGACAATCATAGGGCCTGGGGGGGCATGGCCAGAGGTGACATGGGTAGTGGCCTACATGGCCTGGGGCAGGGCAATGCTGATCACCAAACTAACCTCCACCCTCTACACACAGGTGACAGTGGATACCCACTCTGTCCCTGGCTGCTCACAACCTACCGGCGGCCCGCGACCCCATCGCAGCAATGCTGCAATGAGGCACATGCCACCACATGTAATGTCATCGAGTGGGTGTTCGGGATGCTGAAGGCACATTTCCGTTGCCTGGACACCTCTCGGCGGTGCTACAGGTACAGCCCCTCAAAGGCCTGTGGGCTATTCCTGGACTGTTGCATCCTGCACAACATGGCCAACAAATGTGGGATAGCTGTACAGGTCAAAGGGGGACAGCGATAGGGACAATGAGGGGCGCTGGTGACAATGGTGATGGGCAGCCCCTTGGAGCAGGGACCCCGACTGATCCGGCTGGCACAACTGCACGGGACACCATCATGGAGGACACTGCCAGCCAACCCAGGTAAGTCATGGGGCCATGTGCAGGCAACAGTGGCTGAAGCACAACCCACAAACCGCATGGACACACACCAGGGGTGCATGCCATCAAGAAGTGGCAGGGCACAGAAGCACACACAACAACCAGGGATGGGTGAGGACTAACATGCCATGTGGACGGACACACACACATGCACACACACACAATGCATCAAACTTGCACAGAGGTTAGGAGTCACACCGACCCAGAACGCCAACCCTAGCCACACACATGTCCACAGGCCATCACACCCACTGCCTGTCCATGTGCATGTGTCAGATGCTGAGCACCATTGCACATTGGTGTACAGCACAATGCAGGCATCATCATGCACATGCAACTGCGGACAGCAGCTGGGAGGGTGTGCAGGTGGACTGTGTGTCTGCGTCCAAGGCTGGGTACCCACCCATGTACTGCCCACTGAAAGACACAGTGCACACAGGGCAGCACCAGACAGTAGCCGTGCTGGGAGACAGGTCAGTCATGCGACACAGTGCCCTGGCTGCCACGGATGTGAGGGGCGGCCCTGCCAAGACCCGCCAGCACTGACAGGCTGACCACTGGCCTCATGGGGTGGCACTGATGGTCCCCAAGGGGTTCCACTGCGTGAAGGCAACCGTGCTCATGCAGGGGTCTGCAGCACATCGAACATGCCTGCGCCAGGAGTGCTCGGGATGCCCGCAGCTGAACCTGGTGTCGACAGGGAGGGAGTCGCACGTCGCCGGGAGCGGGCAGTGGACAGTGCACTGCATGGTGTCCGTGATGCATGGGCACCTGACTGTGTGCCCATTGTGGCCATGACAGCAGTGAATGCCTGTGCAAGCCTGTCAATGGCAGCGGTCACATCCTACCACAACTGGTCCATCCCTGCCAGGATCAGAGTGGTGTCCCTGCTGTGACACTCCTCTGCCTGCTCCAGAGCCACATGCAGTGCATCCACCAATGTCACAAGCCGCATCTGCTGCTGGACTGATGCTTGCAGTAGGCGGGTGTGCTCGTCCAAGAGGTCATCTGCCTCCTCGGCATCCTATCCCTCTGGGTGTGCGCAGCCCTGATGCTCAGCACCACTTGAGGGTGGGCGCTGCACACCAGGACCAGGTCTGGGCATGTCCACAGGCGGTGCACAGACACCACCGCTGAACCCTGTACCCCCAAGCCCATTGGCCGACTGCTGATGCTGCCCCTCCGGCTGCCACTCCCCAGGGCTCAGTGGTGCTGCCACAGTGGCCGAAACAGTCCCACTGTCCTGAACAAACACCAGTGCTGCCCCACTGGTGCTGACAGGCACAGGCTGGGACTGTGATGACACACAGGCCTCCATGCCAGCACCACCCACAGCCATGGTCGTGATGTGTCCTGTTGTGTGGCCATCCCGTGGCACACACGTGTCACTGCCCATGACGTTAGTGACATCATCATCGGTGACAGACTCTGCACCGGCCCCAGTCACAGCATGCTGGCATCTGTGGATGCCAGCACGCTGGGACACAGGCAGGGTTTCCTCCGCACCTGTTACAACAACATCAGTGTGGACAGCCAGGCAGCCCCACTGTCTCACTGATCCATGTATACCTGTGGAGGTGGATGCGCCCTCCTCCATCTCCAGCTGACTGTCCTCAGTGGACAGGCCCACCACTGCTGACCCATGCAGATGCTCAGGATCTGTAAGGGAAAGCAAAGTCACGTTACTGCATGTGACCTACCTAGCCCCCCCCATAGACAGACCATGACTTACCATGCAGTGATGGGCCACCACCCGTCTGAGCCACCACCGGAACACCCTCAATGGCACTCGCTGCATGCTTCCAGCAAACCTCTCCTCTTGTGGGGTCAGCTGCCACCTCAGGCTGTCCCCACCTGTTGCAGCTCATGCTGCCTGATGGCAGCCACCTTCTCCTTTATCCTCCTCCTGTCCATGCCCATCTTTTCTTACACTCCTGCATGGGCTGGTGGCTGCCATGCAGGTTTATAGCACATGCCACCTCCTTCCATGCAGCAGCACGGGCTTGAGTTGTTCCCTGCTGTCCGCTGAGAAGCGCCTCCTGATCCAGGTAGGCGTCAAACAGGGCTTCGGTCTCGGCCTTGGTAAAGTTAGTCCTCCTTCTCCTCCTCCCACCACTGTGTTCCTCCTCTCCCACAACTTGCTCGGTCATTATTTAGCCTGTAAGAATGGCAGTTGTTACCTGTGACTGTGCAGTCCCATGCATGTCCCTAAATCCACAGTCCACACTCCCAAACAGCATGCAACTCACCAATAGACTGCAGTAACCGACTATGGCCACTGCAGCCCAATGTCACACTTTTATAGTGCAACCCATGCAAATGGTGAGGCGCAACTTTAAGTGGATAGCAAATTGCAGTGCTGCGCCATTGAATGGCTGATTAGATGATTTGCATATGCGGCTGAATATACTTTGCACTTAGCAATTGTGTTGAGCGTGCTGAGCCAATGGCGCGGTTCTGTGACATGTGTAGTACAGCTCACTGCATGCCTGGGTTGCTGACGCAGGCATCTGCCATGCTGCTGACATGCTGTGCACGGTAGGCAATGCAGAGCATGGCCACCATTGTGCCAGTGGTGTTATAGCAATGGTCACTACATGGCGCTGTGGCACTGGGCCATCATAGGCACACTGGGCCAACTGCGCAGTAGGCTGCTAATGGCAGTAGCACACAGGCAGCCAGTCACGCTACATGCATTGGGTTCCAATGGCGCTGTGCGTGTCCGTGCGCCAGAGACCCTTGACCCTGTGCCCGACCTTTGCCCCTAGGTGCCATGCGTCAGGCATGGGTGCACCTCTATCGCGCTGTTCGGTGACAGCGTGATAGGGAATGGCAGCACTGTACCGCGCAGCATCTGCACAAGGGGAGCCACGCTGGAGAGCGCCATATTGGCAAACTGAGCAGAAAGCATGGCACACAGGAGGGTAGCTCAGTGGTTGGCAATAGAGCTGGCCAACCTAGTGGCCATTGTGGAGCCAAACCATGGACCACTGTTCGGGGAGGTGCCCCTGGACAGGTCCAGGACCCAGGTGTGGGAGGAGGTGGCCACTGCACTTGAGGAGGCCACAGGAAGGGGGAGGAGCACTGAGCAGTGCCACCACAGGTATGGGGACCTGCGGTGGAGAGGGCCGGAGCTGCTAGTGCACCTGCGGGCACGTGCCAGGAGGGGCATGGTGCCATGGCCAGGTAGGTGTTACATCAACACACTTTTATCTTCCATATGGGTAACACTGTTGTATGTGTCCGGCACATGGGGGAGGGATCGTCCGGGGTTGGCTGTGGTGATGTTGTCAGGGTGTGGGGGTGGATGGGTCTGGCTGGGTGGGAGAACACACACCTGGGGGCAGGTGGACTTTGCTACGGGATTGTACTGATGTTCTTCTCTCCATGTTTGCACCACAGGCCCAGAGGAACACCGCCGTGCCCATGATCTTCAGCGGCAGGAGAAGCAGAGGGATGCCAGGAGGGGCAAGGGCACTCACCACCCACTGGACCAGCCCGGTGAAGGTGAGTGCCATACCTCCATGATTGCTATTGCATGCTGTGTAACAGGGTGGGCAGCGGGGCATGGCCACCATCCATCGACACCACTGTCAGGCATGTGACTTGTTACAGTCAACACTGTCCAGTGGCAATGCATGTCTGGGAGTGTGTCGATGGTGGTCCATGCATGCACCAGGTACATGGTTGTGCCACTGCCTTTGCACCACATAGCCATGTCACTAAATGGCCACGGTGGTGCTGATCATGACTTGGCCGGTGGGTATGTGCAGCATTCTGCATGGCTGTAGGTGCCTGGGTAGGCAGGTCATGTGGATGTGATCACTGTGGGTGGTCACACACCATCACAGAGGTATATCCCACAGTCGTATGCCATGTACAGTGGGTGGGCTGTATGGGGCTGTGCATTCACACCTATTGACTGTGCTCCCTTGTCCTAGGTACACGCCATCTCTGGGAGATAAGGGAGGTGCTGCGGGACATACTCCGGGTGGCAAGGGCATCGCTGGACAGCCTCCATGGATTGACGACACCTGGACCCTGGGAGGCACCCGGCAAGACGGAGTCAGAGTGGGGAGCGGCGCCCACTAGGAGTCCCTCAGCCCTGTAATCCTCTACCCCCGGATCCACCCTCACACCCCTCCTTTCCCATCCCATTTGTCCACCTGCCCCTTACCCACCCCACCTTGTTTGTGGCCTCCCCCACCTTGTATATATTTTGTAAATAGTCTTGTAAATAGTTAACTTTTCTATGTTTGTTCAATACAGTTATTTTGATATGAATACTGTGGTGGTCTCTGATTTGCAGCGGGCTATAGGTGCTCAGCTGCAGTGGTGTGCATGGCGTCAGGGGTGGTGCGGTCATGGGTATGTGTGTGTGTCCATGTGGAGGTGACTATGGTGTGGGGGTAGCTATCAGTCAGTGTCTTTGGTGTGTGTGTTGTGCCCTGTGCACTGGATGACTGTGTGCAGTGGTCCATGGTGCGTGCTTTGTGTCCATGGTGCCCCTATCAGCCCATCCATGGCCTGTGCAGCTGACACACATGCATGTCTGTGACCTGCACGGTCCGCTGGCATGTCAGTGGTGGCAGTCCCTGCAGGGCAGCCACTGTACCCGTCACAATGCTGGGTTGCCTCTGTCACTGGTGTGGTGCATGTCTGCCTCAGGTGACTCTGTGACCTCCACAGTTGTTGTCCCACCTCCATGCTGTGTCTTGTGTGTGTTGCAGGGGATGTGCACCACTGCCTGTGACTTGTGCTCCAGGCAAATGATGGTGGTATACGGGTCCACAGTGCCTGCACAGGGTGGCTGGCACTCAAATGCCATGGAGGACTGCGGGTTGTATGTACTCAGTTTACATGGGCCCACACTGGGGGCTTGGTTGCCCCACCACTGCGTCCCTGTGTTGTTGAGCCCTTGGGTATGGGTGGGTGTCCGTCCATGCACTGTGTGGCATCCGGTGTGGTGCATGCTTCCACACACCACTGTGGGTGTCTGTGCTGGCTGTTGTGGCCAGTGGTGGGTCGGGGTGTGTCACTGGAATACTGTGCAGGGTGCTGTACCACTGGTGGTGGTGTCCGGGGCAAGCCCTGTCCCATGTGGGGTACCTCATGTGCCGACGCATAGTTGGTCTCTCAGCAGTACCTTGGGGGGACTGTGCATGGTGGCACTGTGTATGCCATTGTTGCATTGCAGTGTGCTTCCACCCACTGATGGGTGCTCGTGGTGGGGCTGCCTTGCATGGTTCTGTAGTGCACAGGGTTGCAGTGTCACAGTGGCGGTGGTGGCATGCATGGGGTTTCCTGCAGTAGTGGTCGCTGCTCCTGGGGGGGTGTCTGGGGGTTATGGTGCAGGGTGTGCTCTGCATTGGGGGATGGTGTGGCACAGGGTGGTCAGCCCTCCTTGTGTGCCAGTCACAGCTTGCCGGGAGGGTGTGATGAGGCACCATGGCCCAGCTGTGGGTTGTTTGCTTGTCTCCATGGGCCGGTGGTTATTCCAGCCCTCCCCCAGTTGTGCAGTGCATGGGGTGTGGGGGGATGATGTCTGTTCTGCTGTGTGTTCCTGTGTCCATATGTGGCATGGGTGGTGGACCCCTACCTCCTTGGTTGTGCAGTTGCATTGCTCTGCTGCTCAGGGGCATCCCTGGTTGCGCTATGGCACCTCTGGACTGCTCAGCTGCACATCCCTTGTTGCACTATGGCGCATCAGATCTGTTCAGCTTCCCTTCCCTAGTTGCGCTATAGGCGCGTTAGTGCGATATTGATCAGTATTTCTTAGGCGCCAGTTGTATGCTCTGTTTTAAATATCGCGCCTCTTGCACATGGGCACAATGGACTTGCACTTGCTCCTGCTATTGCGCACTTTTTGGGAGCAGTTTGAATATCTGGGCCGTTGTGTTTAAGAATGGGGAAAGATGAGTGTAATACACTTAAAAGAGGTAAACACAATAATGAGAGCATGATAAAGTGGTGTTTTCCATGAAACAGTCTATATTGTGGCCTGTCAAATTAGTAAATACATTTAAGAAAAACTGTTGTTTGGGAGTGAGCCCCCCCCCCTTGTCTTTGTCTGTGTCTGATATAGTCATAGGGGTATCCCCAAGATCAAGAACCTTTTGGTTTTTCTGTTGAGTAGGGCGTTATGTCAAGACCACATGGTGAAAACAGCACAATCAATAACTATGCCATGTGGCCAGTACAAAACAGCATGGTCCAAAACCACGCTAGATTAGCTATACTAACTCTGAATCTGCGCGGTGCTGTTATGGCCATGCGGTTTTTGACCATGCATATTTTCTGTCATGGTTTTGACTGGACACCATTGAGGAGCAGAGCCTCCAAGAGATTTTTGGGGTTTAAAACATTGGGAATGTAAATTAATACACTAATTGTATTGCTTTTTAATTTGTGTTTATGTTCTTAGATGAAAAACTTTTTTGGGGGTGTTATTCTAAATTTAAAATATATGGGGCCTGTGAGAAGGTAGAAATTGGCATGGAGGTAAAACAGAGATTACAGAGGCGTCAGCCTCAAGCTTATCAATAAATAGTAACAATCACTATAGCTCAGAATTAGGACACATTAGTGGTACCTATTGAAGACTATGTCACACTGCCACAAACACACCAGCAATGGCATGCAGACACCACCTGCCATAATAAGCTTTTGTAATTAATATTCCTTACCACCCTCAAGGCTTCCCCCCCATACCCTATGCCAGTTGCTGGATTGGGAGGCAAAGTGATTTGGCCTACTTGGCCGAATTGTTTTTGAAAGTAAAAAACAAATTCTTGAACTATATTTAATTTGTAGCAACATTTCTAAAATCTATGGTTTATCAGTAGATCAAGTTAATTAATAAAATGTTTTTGTTCTATTTGGCTACTTTCCCTGGTCAAAGTTGCTATATAATTCTTCCAGAATGATCTGCAGGTATTATGGCTTTCCCAATATGTTATCTGAATGTTCAGGACACACTATGGTCAACCATGGTTATCCACTATTTATCCAAGTTTGACCATAGTTTGTCCATGATTGCAAAAGCATGGAATGGTAACCAAATTTTCATAATTTATTGGCATATCTGATCACAGAATGTTACCCTTTAAACTAATATAAATAATATGTCTTTCAGTTTATGAAGAAAAACTAAGGTTTATACAAATGAATCAATTACTTAAACATAAAACAATTAATATGAGAATTTATCACATCTTAAAGAGCTTCATCTCGGGGTGGTATAAATAGCAATTAGGCCATTTTATTAGTTATGAATGAGGAGAAACTCAATTAGAAAGAGGAACACCAGCAGTAATGAATAACCCAACAAAAACTATTTCAAAAGTATGTATGGATAATATGTATTCATTAAAAAATGTTAAGGTTGCTGGGAAAAACAAAATTACCAGAGCTGTGTAAAGGTTTGTCTTATAACACTGGAAATATCTGAAATGAACAACTGTGGACAACCATGGATGGCCATAGTCAACTGGAACAATTCACAAACCACATTGTCCATGGCCATCCATGGTATGTTGCTGGGCCATTTACCATCACTAGTTATTCATGGATAACCATGACTATAATCAAGGACAAACAATGAGGGGGTGGTCACTAACCATGTATAATCATGTTTTACTACAGTATGTACTGTTCAACCTTGGTTTATCCATGATCCTAAGAGTAAGGAAACTGTCACAATCGGCTGGAATCACCGTATACTTGTAAGCCCTTCCCACTCAATGGTCCCATTTCAGATCACAAGCCGATTGCTGAGTAGCACTTGTTTTTCTGGATGAATCCCTACCTGTTCCCACAGTGCAACACTCCCTCCAGCTCTGACAACAATATAATCAACTGGGAGTCTGCAAGAGTGGAAACAAAATGTTTCTGTTGTTTGCTTGCAGTACTCCAGCACTATGTAGAGTGACTTTTTTCTACTGGCAAAGGGGCTTCTTAAAAGCTCAGATTTCCTCCCCCCCCCCCCTTGCCAAATGTTATACAGAAATTGACCTAGGAGAAGAGAGAAGGAGAGCAAAACTGCAATTGCTGGCAATCTGCCAAGAGTCGGTGTGGCATTTCCACACTGCAATTGCAGCCCAAGTGTCTCAGTCTCTCTCTGTCTCTCGCTCTCTCTCTCTCACTCTCTCTCCCCAACATGCACATGACAGACAGAGTGAAATCAAGGAGAGACTGTTATCAGTGCTAAATGTGCTAAAAGCATTTCACCATGTGGCTTATCTGTGGGCTTTCTGGTATGATATGGTATGGTATGGTATGGTATGGTATGGTATGGAGCTGGCTTACTAGCCGACTCTCCCTTTGTTTGGCCGTAGTCTGGATATATGCATCTTTGTCCCACCCCTAGTGGTGTTGTGGGCATTGCTCTTTGCCCAGGTTATAAAGGGGGGAGGTGCCCCTGGTTTGGGGAGAATGTAGGGCAAGTAGGGTCAGGGTCTTGTGCTCTAGCCAGGGAGGTGCCAGCTTCAAGGGATCGTGGCTACATGGTCAATGGGTTCCGATGGGGTGGGTGCATAGGAGAAGTGGCAATTGTGGGTTCTGGGGATCTTTTTAATCTGGCTGCAGGCAGCATGGTCAGGAGGAGAGACTAGATGGCTGGAGCGGGAGGCCTGAGACCCTGAAGGATAGAGGTATGACAGTGGGGCTGCCGTGGTGGAGGCAGGGTCACAGCAGGGCCCCCAGAAGTGGCAGATCTGGTGGGGTTGTACCCGGTGTGGCATGCTGCTTGTAGTACTGAGGATGAGGGCATTCTGTGGATTTACTTTATTGGGCCTGCCGTGCACTTGTCTGGGGCAGGACCTATGTAGAGCAATTTAACAGAATGTGCAGTTTGGACATTGTAACAGGAAGGAGGGATTCGGTTCATCCTTTCACTTTAATAAAATTGGACACCCGGTCTGTTTGGCCTGAGGGTTGCAAATGTATTGGGCAGGTTTAAAGGTTTCAGGGTGGCCGCAGTGAAGGTTATAGATTGCATTCTGGGTGTTAAGTTTATCTGGGGAGGAGGAGTAAGACACTCCTCCATGGACACATGGTTAGACATCTTGCACCCTCTAGGGACCTGAGTGGTTGTCTTGTTCAGGGTGGTTGTATGGAGACTGCGTTTGGTCTATGTTCCAGGCCTGTGAACCGTGGACCGAAGTTTTAGCAAAAGTAATGTGATCTGTCTGAATACCTTGGGACTGTTTGTGCCTCTTGTAATGATTGCCCGGCATATCCCTGTCTCCCAGCTCCATGGAGCTGATTAATTTAATTTATTTTTATATGATGATTAGAATTACAACGGATCACAACCCTTAGACGCCTCTCAACTGCCTTAAATAAAGCATGTCGGCTCATCACTGGTGCTCACCGTCTCACCCACACATGTGACCTGTACACTCAGACCGGCTGGCTCCAACTATCAAACCGCATAAAGTTTCTCACCTGCTCCATGGTCAAAAAAATCTACTTTGGCCTTGCACCTTCTGGGGTCTCAACTCTGTTACAACACCGAATTAACAAAGCGGTACCTTAGGAGATCACGCTACAGCTACTGAAAGTCCCCCACTGTCACACTTCACAGGGACAACGCTCTTTTGCTTATCGAGCACCACTCTGGTTCAATGGCCTCAGCCCAACCATCTCCTCTGCCCCAACTATTGGTATGTTTAAAACTAGGCTCCGGGACTGTCTCACTACCAACAGCTCCTGTGACTGCCCAACTTAACCTTGTTCTCCACTTCCCTTTCTGCTCTAGTTGTCCCCCTCTCCTCCCCTCCTCACTGGATTCTACCCTCACATCTTGGTATACCCAATGCTGCACTTTTCACCCTCTTGACACCGTTCCTACATTCCTTCTCCCCCCTACCCTCTTCCCTCTTTCTATGACTCTGGCACTTCTTATCTGTTTTCTGTTTTCTCTGACAAATGTCGCTGGCTGCCTTGTTACAATGCTACCCTTGAACTGTATTTAACTGTACTAATCTGTACTCTGTTTGCAATGTCCACTTTGTTGTAATGCCTGTCTTGATGTTCCCCATAATTTGTATTTCTCTGACGTGGAACCTTTGTAAAAGAGCCATGGCTCAAAGGTATTTGTAATCCTAGACTTGATAAATAAATAAAATAAAGAATTAAATCTTTCTGCTTGTTTCTAATTCTGGATTCCTGAGATTATTGAATGAACTGCTTGTTCCTCCCATTTTTAACAAGATTCTGGTCCACTCTCCCTGGCCTGGTCCCGAACCTGCAGCTGGCTAGTGAAGGAAAAGAGTATCTGAAGTAAACATAGAAACATAGACTTTGACGGCAGATAAGTACCGCTTGGCCCAGCTAGTCTGCCCATTTCCCTACCTAATGGATAAGCTGCAGATCCTAGTTAACCAACAGACTGCTTCCTCCTACCCGCCACTAGAATTGCCTTATGTCTGTCCCATGCATTCTTGAATTCCCCCACTTTTGTTGACTCCATGACCTCCTCAGGAAGGCTGTTCCATGCATCCACAACCCTCTCCATGAAAAAATACTTCCTCACATTACCTCTGAGCCGTCCGCCTCTATCTTCAAATTGTGCCCCCTTGTTCTTGCACATCTCTTTTTCTGAAAGATGCTACCCTCTTGGACTTTGTTGATTCCCTTGAGGTACTTGAAAGTTTCTACCTTGTCCCCCCTTCTCCCTCCTTTCCTCGAGGGTATACATATTAAGCTCCTTTAGTCTCTCTTCATATGTCTTCTGTTGCAGATCCTGCATTATTTTGGTTGCCCTCCTCTCGACAGCCTCCACCCTGTCTATGTCTTTGTGGAGATGGGGTCTCCAGAACTGCACGCAGTACTCCAGATGGGGTCTCACCAACTGTCTGTACAGAGGGATAACAACTTCCTTTTTCTACTAGTGGTGCCTCTCCCTATGCATCCCAGTATCCCCTCAGCCCTCCTTACTGCCTTCTCACATTGCTTGCCCATGTTTAGGTCATCTGATATGTCTGCCTCCAGGTCCCTTTCCATTTTTGTTGTTGTTAGTATCTCACCCCCCATAGTGTACTCTTTCCCTGGGTTTTTGTTTCCCAGGTCCATTACTTTGCACTTCTTAGCATTGAATCTAAGCTGCCATACATTTGACCATTCCTCCAACCTTGCAAAGTCCCTTCTCATCCTTTCCACCCCACCTTGTGTATCAATCCTGTTGCAGATCTTTGTGTCATCTGCAAAGAGACATACTTTTCCTTCCAGTCCCTCTGCAATGTTACTTTTAAAGACATTGAAGAGGACTGGTCCTCCTCCTCTTCCTCTTCTACCCTCCCTGTCCCTCCTGTAGATAGTGTACCCTGGTATGTTGACGTCCCAGTCATGGTTCTCTGTGTACCATGTTTCTGTGACTGCCACAATATCCAGGCATCCCTCTTCCATCGAGGCCACCAGTTCAGGGAGCTTGTTACCTAGACTACGGGCATTGGTACCCATTATCCTCCATTTTTGGATGGCCTTACCCCTTTTTGCCCCATCTCTGTCCTTACTGCCTTTGTCTTTTTGTCCATTTACCTCTGCCCTTCTCCCTATCGACTTTTCTATCTTGGTGTTTACCTCACTAACTACCCAGATTTCTTTTTGGGGGGGGGCACTACGATTTCCCTTCTCCTTTTCAGTGCCTCCCCACTTAGTTAGTTTAAATGCTTGCCAATGAAGCATTTAAACCTATCACCTAGGATCCTGGTTCCCCTCCTGAACAGATGCAGACCATCGCTCCAGTATAGGCCTGCATCCCTCCAGGTGGACCCCAGTCCCCAATGAAACCAAAACCCTGAGCTCTGCACCAGTTTTTCAACCACTGATTGAATCCATTGATGCTGAGCACCCTAACCTCATCCATATCATAGACAGGCAGCACCTCTGAGAAGGTTACTATGCATGCTACTTGTCTAAGGCCCTTCCCCAACTCCACACACTCTTCCTGCACTGCTCTGATCCCTTTCCCAGCTAGGTCATTTGTTCCTAGGTGGACAATGACATCCAGCTCCTTCCCCCATGCAGCTGCTCCTGCGATCCTGAAGATTCACTTCCTGTCCCTCTAAGCCATGGCACCAGGCAAGCACCTTACCTCCCTCTCCCTTCCCTCCCCTCCCCCAGTTCTACCCTCCTAACAATGGAGTCCCCCACCAGGAGTTGTTTCCTTCCCCTGTGCTGTCCCATACCACCCTCCCGTGGGTCTCCTTTGTGGAGGTTCCCAGCATCTTCCTTGGTCTCCACTGTGAGTGCCTCCATAGAGGAACCACACTCTGCCAGAATGGCATATGAATTGTGGAGAGGTACAACTTGAGAGATGAGCCTCTGTTCCACCACCCTCACCCTCCCTCAGGCCACTGTGGTCCAACCACTCCTCTTTCTTGGCAACATCTGAGGCAGCGGCAGTGGCCTTAGTGGTCTCCATGGGTGGGAAAGGAGGTCCCTATATTCTTCGGTAGTCTCCTTCTTACTTGCTCAGAGTCAGACCTCCAGCAGCTAGGTGAGGGGTATGAAGAGCTATTCTTTTCCTTCTAGGATGGTGAGCCTTTAGTGCCTCTGTGATCACTCCTTCCTGCTCCCAAACAGGAAATTCCTGTTGTCAGTCAAATCCTGTGCCTATAAAAGTAGAACTGGCTAAGGGTGGGGGGGGGTGGAGGAGAGGATGGAGGACAATATAGTGCCAGTAAAGTTCTAACAGCAGCTCCTTCATCTTGATGTTCTCTGCCACAAGCTATCTAGGTTAGCTTTTAAATGCAAACACCTGGCTTCCTTCTCTCTCTAAGCCACTCCCCCAATTCACAGTTTCTTTTTTGCCTAGCTAACTGCACAGATAACAATTCCTTCACCCAACTCAGACAAACACACTCCTTTTTTTGTTTGTTTTAACCCTAAATTGAAATTCCCAATAGTAAAGTTCTAATTTTTTAGTCCAGTACAGTAATAAAATTCTAACAGCAGTTCATTCCTCTTGCTGTTCTCTGCCACAAGCTATCTAGGTCAGTTTTTAAATGCAAACACCTGGTTTCCTTCTCTCTAAGCCATTCCCCCAATTCACAGTTTCTTTTGCACCTACTGTAGCTAACTACACAGATAACAATTCCTTCACCCAACTCAGACAAACACACTGTTTTGGTTTTTTATTTTTACCCTAAACTAAAGTTCCCAATAGTAGAGTTCTAGTTCTTCAGTCCAGTAGAGTAGTGAAGTTCTAACAGCAGCAGGAAGTGAGATCTACACCGTGCTGCTGGACTGCACTGAAAAAATGCCTTGTTTTTTCTGTTTTTGGCTTTGCCTCATCTGGAGGGACTCTGGTTTGTACCCCCTCCCCCCTTGTGCATAACATTGGGACCTCTTGATGTAAATGGGGGGTGGAGAGGTTACAAGTCAATTACACACCCCAGGGAGGAGATGGACCAATGGCCAGCAGTCCAGGAAGGAAGAAGCCCTCCCTGGACCCAGTAGATGCCAGGGATACCTTTAAAGAAATGGTCCATAGTCCAAAGGGCCCTAACTAGGCTGCTGGACCACCAGGGCTATACATATTTTATAAGAAGGCATCACAGGGCACTAAAGGAGTTTATCTGATATCTTAAGTCAGGCCATGTCATGTCACCAATTTATATTTTCTTTCACTAGAATAACTATTTTATTCTGGCCATGTCTGTAGAGTTTGATTTCTTTCAATCTGTAAGTGGCAACAATGGAAAATATACAACTACATGTATCTTTTTGTTTTATAATTTATTTTCCCAGGATAAGCCAGGTGAGATGGAACGTCCCAGTTCAGGGGTCCTGTGCGTCTCTATTTTTACCTCTAGATGGAATAGATAACTCTGATGTTAAGCAATATGCTGAAGATTACACAGTGAGTAACTGCCTCAAGCAGCATGTGTATGAGACATAGGCATGGGCTTTTGGGGTGGTGTACCTATAGAAGGGCATGTCTATATGTCAATTCATGGCTGCATTTTTAAGCAATGTCAGATTTGTCATCACTGAGACAGACACCTATTGTGTGCATTGCCTAGTTTGTAAAGCGGTCACCAGGAAGCTGTTTATAAACCAATGGAAAGGAAATGGGAAAGAAATGTGGTTTTGTACAGCACCTTTCATACTAACTGTATCTCAAAGTGCTTTATAATCTTGGAGAAAGCTGCTACCATTTCAGGTGTAAAGGAAGAGTCAAACAGAACAGAGACAGATTACAGACAAATAAGAAAGAGATCATGCATCACACGGTTGCTCAGAGCCTTACAGTTACTAAATGGCAGTTGTGAGATTCAGACCTACTGTAGGTAGGGGAGAGGGAAGGGAAATGGTAGCAGCTAGTGATTACTCAGAACTAGGATATGCAAACTTCTATTAACTGTTACAGAACATGGAACAGTCATTCTGATAAAGACATTCCAGAAGAGAAAACATTTTTTTTTCAAACTCTGTTTATTCGCCGTCTTTTCGGGGAACTCTTTTGGGCATTCCCCACTTCACAGCTCTACCTCCTAGCTTGAATCTCCTCCATCTTCCTGACACCAGCCTGGCTATCCTCCTGGCTCTGAGCCCCCCGAGGTAGGGTCACCCTATCCACTCAGGGCACTGTATCTACAATTCGGGCCGGGCTGGGCTCGGCCCAGGAGAGGAGAGCTGAGTCCAGCTGTTGGAGTGTGGCTGATGGTGGTGGTGCCATTTCGTATCCCCGAGGATGGAGACTTAGGTCCATCCCCATTGGCTCAGTCGTGCAATGCATCCCAGCATGGGCATGCATACTCCTGTGTGTGCCTACAGGGTCACCACAGCAGCCAATCCCCGTGCACTTCCTGGTCTCAGGCTGCTGTGCTCCCAGCCATAGCTAGGAGTCCCCAGAGCCTGAGACAGGATCCCCCCTCCCTCCCGGGACAGGAGAGCAGTCCTCTAGATGCTCAATCCTGTCCCTCTCCCGCCAGCCCCTGACAATCTGAGCTTGTTCCTGAACCCGGGTCACCAGCGTGGCGCTAGGTGTGGTGTCCAGCGACTCAACCCTCATTGCCACCGGGCCGGTGAGAAAAAGGTTAATGTAGCTTATGCAGTGTGCAGTACCATTTAGCAGAAAAATATGTGCATAGAAAAAGGTACATTAGAACATTTACTGCAGAAGAAAAATTAAGCATAGACAGTGTGGTATACTGTGGACAGCAGAATCATTATAGGCACAGAAACACTGAGTCTGATTGCATAAAAGTTCAAGACTTTTGTCAACTTTTCCAGTCATTTGGAATGGCATTATGAGTTACCTGAACTGATTCCTGACAAGAAGGAGCAAGGTCCATCGACCTACTGAAAGCTTGCAGGTCCACTGCACAGTAACCACTAAGCTAATCTACTTCCCAAATCATAAGTTACAACATCATGAAACACTGTACTTAATGTTATTTCACTAAAGTAGCAGATTGGATCCTTATCCACTGAACTGTAAATCCATTCAGTATGTATGTTCTTATTTGTAGTTCTGCTGTTCTTATATTGTGCAGTTAATGTACAGTAGTTTAAAGTTTTAGTGCAGGTGAAAGCACTCTTTCCTCTATCAATATTCAAAAAGCACTATCCTGCCAGCTCTTCCTGAGCAAATCAGTTTCCAAATCACTGGAGTTCCCATCTTGTTGCTTTAATTAATGATGTTAATAGGATCTCTGTGTTGAGGATTCCAGAGAATGAGTTCATCCTCCACAAGCCTCTCCACATATTTTGGACCAACATGTGTTAAAGTTAGGTAACCCTTTTTTACCACCTGCTGACAAACATGGATTACAAACATATGGATATATTAAATATAGCAATGTCTCTGAAGAAATGCTGGCATGTTAGTTTAAGAAACAGAGAAGCAAAACGTGTTCAATTACTCAACCCTGTGAAATTTACAAAAAATGGAAACTGTACATGTTTAAAAACATAAAGATAAATATATTAGCAACAGATGATATACATATGTATTTTTAAGTAATCTCCATCATGGCTGATTGAATAATACTCTTGTTATTATACCACATTAGATCTGAGGTCTCAGAATCTTTCAAGGTACCCAGAGGCCACAAAGAAATGATAGGCCAAAAATCCTGTGCCTACTGTGTATCTCAGACTGGGAACAAACACAAAATTCCCTCTTGCCCATCCCACACATGTACAGTAATCACTTTTCAAAAGGAACTAAAATCCCTTTGATTGCATAATGGAGCCTTGTTTCTGACGTCTACATTTAATGCAATAGGGAACGTATCATGCTGTTTGATCATAATATCTTACTTTATTATTACTGCACCTCCCTTCAGTTTACACTCGAAAACAAAACAACTACATCTCAAGTAATTTGCCCTGCTGAGGAAAATTTCAATGAATAAATAAACAGTGGAAAGAGAGGATGTAGCTTTTCTGCTTCTATACCAAGAAGGATTTGGCACCTCACTGTGAGGAGATGGCTGCCTTTTGAAATAAAGCAGTTAGGATATCTACACTCATGCTTTCTGAATGGACAATAGAGACAAAACAGCTTTTAACAGAGCAGGCTACTGCAGGCCAATATTTGGTGGGGGAGAGGGAGACTACTACAGGAAATGAAGAGATGAATTATATTGCTCAGTGTTGTGCTTTCACTGGTACAGGATCCTTTACCTTCAATCTCTTGCTTTACTCCCACACCAACACCACTTGTCAGTCCCAAAGGGCTCCTTGTACTGCAGTCCCCCTGAACATCCTTGCTGCTTCACTGGCCCAACAGGGAACCATCCACCCAGGATCCAAGATGAGTGCTGCGTGTCCCCAGTGCCACTGGCAGACCATTGTTGTGTGAGGAAGGAGAGGGCATTAGTTTTGCTGGCTGGACCAGTTTTGTCTCCTTTTATATCCTGCCAGCCCCCACATACTTCACCACCCATGTGGATGACAGGCCTTTCAAGGGGTAGGATTGATGCTGTGTGATCACCAACAATGATAAGCTCCCTTTTGTCACTGAACAACAGCGTTTGGTTTATATGGAGGTCTGCACCCTCCTACCAGAGGTTGAAAGTGCTACCTCCCACAATTTACAGGCCTCGGATCACAGACATGGTCCTCCCACATGGCAGTATAGTGTACTGCTATCAGGCTGGGCGGGGGATTTGTTTTTACCCACGATGGAGGCAGGCCAGGGTCAGACAGAGTACAGACATGTAAAAATCTGTTATACCCAGCCCCAATAGTACCCTGGCAGTACAAATGGTTCTGATTTCTGGAATCAATGAGGCATTTTGAATGTTTGATGCCAATCTCCACAACACAGCAGTGCTAGAGGCCTGTTTACACTGCCACATTTGTATCGCAGCATCCTCTTTGCTTGGGTTGCTGTGGTGCAAATGTGCCAGTGTGGACACTTATCAGATCATGGTAAGTGATGCCAGATCCACTCATAAAGTCCCAGCCAAGTTGGGGACACATTGTGATGTGAGCAGTGTAAACTGTTGTGTAGACAGGCAGCACCGGTCACATCATTGCAACCACCCGTGAAGAGCTTATTGTGGCCGAACACCCATCTAATCCCTGAACTCACCCCACCCCCAGCATAGCTTGCAATGGCACTGAGAGGGTCTGTATAGATGCGGCTAGTTGGATCAGCATAGGAATAGCAGTGACATTAGAGCCAAAAACCACAGCCATACCTAGGCCATGTAAACACGGCTTAGGACACAGCCAAAACTGGGAATGGCTATGTCGTGATACATCAGAAACTCAGAAATGGCAGCATGTGCATGCCAGTGTGGAAGAAGCTAGGACACAGGTACAGTTCACAAGTTAGGACTAGAGATGGGCAAAGTAGGGAAAATTTGCACTGTGAATTCATTTGTGGATTTAGCGCAATTCACAAAGTGTGGATCAATTCGCGGAGTGCAGAATTTCACCCCAAAGTGTGGAATTTCACCCATAGATTCTGGAATTTTGCTGACGAACAGCAGATTTTTGCCATTCTACAGGCAAAATTCCACCATTTGCTTGCAAACTTCTGCTGTACGTGGGAAAAATTCTGCTGTTCATGGGTGAAATTCCACAATTCGAGGTTAGACAAATTTTTAAGCTAGTAGCATAAATTTGCAAATTGCTCCATTGAGGCCATTTTGGTGACTTGTGCCAGAACTTCACTGATGAATTAAAACTTTGCAACATCTCTAGTCAGGTTCATTCCACTGGGGTAACATACTGATGAGGCACACTGATGAGTCCTGGTAGGACGAAACACGTGTCTGTCTTCTGTTGGCACCCTTTGCAGACTGTGTGAGAGGCCTTTCGGCACCATGCATTTCTGCTTAAAGTTGAACCAGCATAATATTTTGTGGTGATTTGCATATACAGCCCATGATGTTTTGCATTATGGGGGTTTGTGTGATTTTGTATTTCTCTGAAGCTTGGCTTCCTGGCCAATGCCCATTGGGGTAACCCTTGCCTCAGTGCTTGCGCACTAAGGTTCTTTGTCTTTTAACTTGTATTTTGTTTTTATTTGGCTCACCACAACCCAACCCAGATAGACCAACTTAGGGTAGCTGGTTCATTCCACTAGGGCATCATACAGATGAAGCACACTGATGAGTCCTGGTAGAACAAAACACGTGTCTGTGTCTTCTGTTGGAACTCTTTGCAGACTGTGTGAGAGGTCTTCTAGTACCATGCATTTCTGCTTAAAGTTGAACCAGCACAATATTTTGTGAAGATTTGCATTTACAGCCCATGATGCTTTGCATTATGGGGGTATGTGTGATTTTGTATTTCTTTGAAACTTGGCTTCCTGGCCAATGCCCTTTGGGGTAAACTCTTGCCTTAGTGCTTGCACACTAAGGTTCTTTATTTCTAGTCAGGACTGCTCTGTCTCTCACTCAACAACTGTTATCCTTTACATACAGTGACATTGCAGCAGAATATGCCAACTCTGTTGCTGATCTCATACAACTAAAAGTAAAGTATGTCTTCACTAAAATAGGGAGACACTGTAGGTGGCTGTACTACTCTGTATTGTTTGAGAACCCTCCTCCCAACTTCACTCTCTTTGACACATACTCTTTCACGAGGTTGCAATGGGTCAGGCTGGATATTTCAGCCAGCTGGGCATTGCCTCACATTATTAGATGGGCCATAATGCTGGTTTCCAGCAGGCATGCAGAGTAGTATAGCAGCACCGTGCCATGCTGCCATCTTGGAGAGCAGGGTTCTCTGGGATTTCGCTATAGGATGAGATGACTGGGAAGATAGTTGGGGGGGGCAGCTGAATAAAAAAAAACTTTAGGACTGGAGAGTCAGAATTAAGGCTAGAAAGAAAAAGCAAGGACTATAGAGAAATGAATCTAAAAATAGACTTATAAGGAATGAGAGTCAGGGCTAGAGCATGTTGGAGGAATGTAGGAGCAGTAGCATCTGCTCTACACACAAGTCATAGTTGGTAACTTTGTTCCCTGTAGGAAGAAATATATTTTCTGCCACCTCAGCATGAGACTGGCTGCATATCAATTGTTTTGTCCTGTTGTGCAAGCACACAGAAATTGACAACTAGCACACCAGTGAACAAAGCAGTGTGAAATCACCTGCAGGCTATTTTTAAAGCAAATAATGCTGCAGTCATCCACCTGACCTGGCCTGATTGACACCAAGAATGTGGCCCATACGTAGTCCACAGAAACGTAGATTTTGGTGGCCAGAAAAGGCTTTATGTCCCATTCTAGCTTTCTATCTTTACCTAAGGATGGATGTGGTCATCCAGAACATCATTGCCATGATTGCAACCTCCTCAAATGCAACCCACCATCAAATGATCACTGTATAAAATTGACAAATGTCACTTCAAGTATTTGGTGGCTAGGGAACGATGTGCTGCTGTGGCCTAAATGCTTGTGGTGGATGTGCTACCATACTCGTTTATTGAAAACGTTGAATTGCATCTTGTAAAGAAAGAGCAGTGCATGCTGTGCCCAAATGGAAAGTTGCTTTGGGACATATTTTCCAACCAAGACAGTTTGTAAAGTACATGGTACCTACATTTCAAATTCTATTTATACTTGCTGTATCACTCTCCTCGTACGGCAGTTCAGACAAACCAAAATCTATCACAAAAACACAATTAACAGAGGAATGAGATGGGGTGCCCTCTCTCCCCTTTATTGTTTGCTATCATCATAGAACCTGTTTCTGTGGCTATATTGAGCCTTAGAGCATTGAAAGGTATTTGTCAGGGAAACCAGGAGCAAAGGATCAGCCGAAATGCAGATGACACATACATTTTTTTTGTCTGATCCAAACAACTCTATTCACTCATGCATAAATATCATTAAAACGTTTGGTGATCTATCAGGATGTAAAATTAATCTGGATAAGAAAGGGGGACTGTTGCTGTCTAAAAACAGAAAAATAGATTTACTAGAGGAAATTCAAAGCAAACTATCAGATCAGAAAAAATATTTAGGAGTATAAATTGCTAAAGATCTATCACAGCTATTTGATAAGAACTATATACCCCTGTTAAATCTGATTACTTCAGATTTAGAAGCATGGGTTAAATTATCTTTGACCGTGATAGGAAGATCAAATCTGAATAAAATGAACATCCTTCCCAAATTTTTATTTCTGTTTCAGGCATTACCAATCCCAGTAGAGCATTAATACTTTAAGCCCCTTGGTAAAACCATTGCTAAATTCCTATGGAAAGAAAAGAAACCTAAAATAAGTAAAGAGACATTTTACCTAACCAAAAACATAGAGGGCCAGATATTCAGAGGAGTTGCACAATGCACAACTGACTTGCGCATGTACAACCACAGAAATGTGCCCCGGAGCCATATTCAACGAGTGTAAATGCGCAGTTCAATATCCACTGCATTGATGTGCAACAGTAATGTATGCAGTGCAAGTACATGGGTGTGTGCCCATGAATAAGCTGTGCAATGGCATAATCAGCTGAAAAACAGTACGCAAACAAGGAGCAAGTCAGAGAATGTGCCACACAGAATTGAACATATGAAAGGAGGCTCAAACACACACACAGCAGATGCGCAAACCATTGCAGGACACAGCCATGGATGCAGGCCCATTTTTGATGAAACAGGTAATGAGGGGTGTGAGGAGGATGGAGGAACACCAACGTAGCCGAGGAAGAGCCTGTTGGCAGTATGCCCAACACAGATAGTACTGTGCCCACCTCACATTTGAGGACTATGGGGACACAGAGATCGTGGGCTGGTACCATCTGAACAGGGCAATTCTGATTCAGCTCTGTGAGTTGTGCCATGATGAGCTGCAAGCACCCACTAGAAGAAGTCATGCCATGATGGTGGAGACAAAGGTGACAGCAACAATATGCCACCTCTTCACACAGCTCCTCATCACCCTGCTGCCACAAGCTTCAGAGTACATAAGATTCCCAAGCACACAGGCAGAGCATACAGCAAACATGCAGGAATTCCACAGGGTGACATGCATGCCTGGTGTGATTGAGACAATTGACCTCACCCATGTGGCCATATGCACACCACCTGGCCCAGAAAGGGCTGTCTACATTAATAGAAAGGGCTACCCCTCTGTCAACTGAGAGGTGGTGTGCAATGCCACTGAGTATATCATCAGTGTGTGCACCACACACCCTGGGAGTACACATGACACATTCATCTGGCACCACTCCATCCTGAGCCAGTGATTTGAGCATGGGGAGATCCCCACGGGTCACCTGCTAGATGAGCATGACATGAGATGGGGTGACAGAATGGCCGTGTAGGTGTGGACAGGCCCAAGGCATACATGAAGGGGGATGTGTGGGTGGCCATTTGCAGCATAGGGGGAGAAGATGGGAACATGCAATGCCACGCGCTAACCAGTATGTGTATTACTCCCACAGGTGACAGTGCTTACCCCCTCCGATCCTGGCTGCTCACCCCCATCCGGTGCCCATCCAATGCTGCAGAGGAGCATTATAACAAGGCACACATTGCAACGTGCAGCATCATCGAGCAAGTCGTTGGCATGCTCAAGATGTGATTCTGTTGCCTAGATAGGTCCAGTGGTGCCCTACAGTACAGTCCTGCAAAAATCTGTGGCCCATTCCTCACCTGCTGCATGCTGCACAACATGGACATTGACCGTGGAATAGCTGTCCATGTGGATGACGGCAACAGCAGTGATGAGGTTGGGGAAGATGAGCCACATGGGGGTGTGCAGCCACTCATGCAGAGGAGGGATCTCAGGCTGGCAGCCCATGCCAGAAGGCACCATGACACTATCATAAAGGAGCACTATGTTAACTGCAGGTGAGTACCAGACATGACAGCCATGCATGCACGGAACACCACACGCACAGATAGAGGCACACGGCCACACAGGGAAGCATGCAGGGACATGGGCACACACACAGCATGCACAGGGAACACACAGACACACAGCCACACACCCACACCACAGTGGACAGGCACGGGTGCACACACACACACACACACACACACACACACATGCATGGGCCCTGCACTGGACACAGAGGTGGCCGTACCCTGCCCTGCACATGCACCACCATCACCATCACACGTCATACATCAGGGCACAGTGGGGCATGTGGGTGGCACAGTCAGTTGTGGTTAGCGAAGTGGCAACACACTCACACCAGTACAGCAGGCCATGGCATGGATCAGAGTGTATGCACTGGCACACAGGCAAGGCCCGCACAGTGCTGCTCTCATCACGCTCACACCACATGGTCCAGCAGCACGGCATTCACACATAGAGGACATGCCACATGCCACGCGTATGTGATGGCACACATGTGCCCAGCCAAGTGCACACCAGCCAACATCAGTGGGTAGCAGGATGTGGCAACACACCCAGTAGGCCTACCGTGCATGCCACGGCCACAATGGCCATGTAGGCAGCTACGCCCGGTCTGTGTGGCAGGCACAGGCTGCTCAACAGCCACAGGAGGTGTTACCAACATGCTCATGGGCGAAGAGGCCTGACAGTGTGACTGGGTCCTCACTGGCGTGTGGAGACCAGCAAAGAGATTACTGTCGGGTGTATCAGGGATGAGCATGTCTGAGCACGGGGTCAGCCATGCAGGGGTCACCAGGTGCCATGACCCTGGTGTTGACATTGCACTACAGGGAGTCTTTCGCACCCTGCTGTGCCCAGTGGATGCCAGTGATGCAAATCCGGTGGCGATGGTGCAGGCAGTGTAGTTCAGTGATGCGGTCTTGGCCTCCTGCAGGTGCCAGAGCTCACCTATCAGCTGGGAACGTCCAATGTTCCCTTGCTCGGTCAATTGACACACCTCCACCCGCAGTGCACGTATCCATCACTTTGGAATCACATAATTCCATCACTACTGAACTCCAAAGCAGCTTCCTCAATCTTGAATCCTGGTTCACACAAAACAGACTACTATTAAACTACAAAAAAACTACGAGTTTACTCCTCTCTACCTCCCAAAGCAAAAAGAAATACCAGCCTTTGCTCATACGTAACCACAAGGGTGAGATACTGGAACAAGTAACTAAGTTCAAATACCTCGGCATAACCTTTGATGATACCCTCACTTTCTCAAGCCATATAGACTCTGTAGTCAAGTCAGCTAATATAAAGCTTGGGGTCCTCTACCACCAAAGGCATTCTATTGACACCTGAAGCTCTCAAACTTGCCAGCAGTAGTTCAATACTGTCCTCCATCGATTATGGGCTGCCTATCTATGGGGCAGGCACAACTGCCCTAAACAGGATTAGCACACTCCTAAATAAGGCCTGCCATCTGTCATTAGGGGCTGCTCATGACACCCACACCCACACGCTGTACGCTGAAACTGGGTGGCTCTCACTCCATCTTGGAGCACAATACCAAACCTGCCTACTTCTAAATAAAAGTGCATCTTGGGCTTACTTCTTCCTCACTGGGCTGTCTCTTTAAGCTGGCAGTTCTAACGAAATCAACTAGAAGTGTGGCTACTTCAAAAGGACGAAACTTGCCCAGAAATCCATCCTGTACCAAGGACCGAAATGGTACAATGAGCTACCTGCTAACCCCACTGATACATCCAAGATTAGTACCTTCAAATCTGGGCTCAGATCCCTTCTTGACACTACAAAGATCTGTACCTGCCTGCACTAATGTGGCAGGACCTCAGCTTCCCAACCTCTCCCCCATCTCCCTTCTTTTCTCCTCAATCCTCTCCTGCACCACCTCTCTCCAAACAAAGCCCACTCACGGCTGACCACGCTTCCTACTATGACGATGCCATTCCTGGTTGCCCACCCTACCCATTTCCTCCTAGGCTATCCCACCAACTAATGAACTCCAATGCAGAGTCCTATCTACCTTCTCTTACTTAAATCTCTTACTGGATGTATATAATTTCATTGTATTTGATTGTCCGGTATAATTGTTTTCCTGCTTTTTCTGTATACCCTATTATATTTGTAATGTTTGTTCAACAATGACTTAGAACCTTTGTAAACAAGTCCTTGACTCAAAGGGATTAATCCCAAACTGAAATAAATAAAATAAATAAATAACTATCTCAGCCCCGAGCATCACCTGGTTGTCTATGGATGCCTGCTGCAGCCTGATGTGCTCATCCAGCCTGTCAGCGCCTTGTGCATCATGGGTCTGACGCTGTCCTGGTGGAGGTGTGGTGGCATGCCATGCAACATCCCTCACCTGGGAACACTGCACAAGTGACCTCGCAGGTGGTAGGGACTGCGCTGGTGCCCCGATGGCAGCTCCTGTGGTGTGCTGCATGGTGGTCACTGCAGCCTGTTGCTGTACACCATCAGCCTGCTGGGCCAGCCCCATTGCACCAGCGACCACGCCAGTGCCCCGTCCATGGCCAACGACAGCGGTGGTGCCACATGCCACTGTGCAGCAATGGTCAGGTGGTGCCTACAAAGGTGCCGTACCACTTGTGCTGGCATCCACTGCCTGTGAACACCCCTGTCCTCTGGGCAGCATGTCCAGGCCTGTGCCACCCAGGATCAGTGTAAGGTCATTATCACTGTCTGATGCCCCCTCCTGTGTTGCAGGTGCATGCACCGGTAGGGTGTCCAGTAGTAGGAGGTCTGCCAGTGGGTCATCATCGCCCAGACCAAGGAACTCAAGCAGCCCCATACTGCTACATCGCTGACGGTCAGTGTTCTGGATGCCTAATGATGTAGATGGCACAGCCTTCTCTGGTCCCACGTCATTGTTCACATCCTGCAACGCACCCCTGAGTTGTGATGGCACTAGAAGACAGAAAGAGCATTATCAGTGTTATGTGTGGCACTCTGCATGCAGTGCTGTGTCCAGTATGATCGAGGCATGTGAGCCACCACTGTTGCGTCCCACCCCGGGGGACCCCTATACAGCACCATATGTCAAGGCAGTCATGCCACAGGCAGTGCACAAAGCAGGCCAGCCATGGTGTGAAGCTGCAGCACATGGTGTTGCACCACCACATGGCTGACATGCATGCATCCCTCCCCTGACCCCACCCCATGAGCCACGCCACCAGTGGTGTGCTGCGCAGCTGCCTGTGACTGCTGTGGCACTGGCTGTGCCACTGGCATGCACTGTGCAGATAGTACTGATGGGCATCCATGCAGCACTGCACACCCTGAACCCTGACCCATGGCCACAGTACAGTGCCCATGATGCAATCCCACTGCACATGGGTGGCCAGTGCCATGTACGGTGACCCCATGCGCAGCATGCGCCACAGCATGCAACATCAACCATGGGTACACATCACAGCTGCAGTCATCCTGGCATGCTGCTGGCATGCACCCCCCACCCCCACAGCTAATGCCTACATACTCACAGTGCTGAGATGGGTTGCCACCCATCTGGAATCCATCACCTGGGACACCCTCGATGGCTGCACAGCTAATGGTTGCCACCACCAACTTCTCACCCAATGACAGTATGGGTGCAGTGGCCGGTCCCCCGCTTGTCCTACTCTGTGATGCCCTGATGGAGGCCACCTTCTCCTTAATGCGCCTCTGATCAGTTCCCATCTTCTTCTTGCACTCCTGTGCACTGCGGTTGTGTCTGCCATCTGTGTTCACACATGTGGCCACCTCCTCCCACCCAGTGGCATGGGCCTGCTGGGTACCAGTGGCACCAGTTAGCAGTCCCTCCCTGTCAAGGTAGGCCTCGAACAGGGCCTGCTGTTCATCTTTTGTGAAGTTGGACCTGCTTTTTCATGCAGGCCCCTGCTCTTCAGCTCCCTCCGTTTCTGACATGTTGCTACCTGTGGACAGTCAGACGTTGGCCCGATAAGAAGCATGGCAGCACAATATGGAACAGTGCAGCACTGACAACATACACAGCAATATCATTACACAACACAGTGTGGTGGTTCTTACCTCAATAGCTGCAATACCTGTCAGTGACCTGTGCTGTGTTGTGGCATTTTTATGGCTCAGCTCATGCAAATGAGCAATGGTGCAATTGTAATGATATGCTAATGTGCGCCACTGTGCCTGGCATTGGCTCATGAGACTATTTGCATATGCTGGCTGAATATTGCAGATTTATGCTTTGCGCAAAACATATGCACTGGAGTAACTTGTCGGAGCATTCCCAGTGCATGTGTGATGTGCATATGCGCACTACCATGGCGCCTGGCGGCTTAATGTCATGTGTGGCCTATTGCGCACCTGTGTGCACTGTGCATCATTGCCCTATTGTGCATGCATCCATGTGCGCTTGCTGCACACGCGGCCTTGATGCACAAGCGTGTCAGATGCACCATGCCACTGACCGCACATTGCCAGTCAATGCACGATTGGTGCACTCACGTTGTGGTGCAGTGTCATGCAGTGCACCTATGTGGATCATGGCCATGACCCTATACTCCTGCCTTAACTTCCAGCATTGTGCATGTGCAGTATTACGCGATAGGCCTTTGTTGTGCATGTCTATCACATATTTCCATGCTACGCGGCTGTTGTCAGTGTACACCAATAGTGCTTCTGATGCAGCGCCCTTTCCACGTGGCTACATTGTGCCACACAGTGCACTCTACATCTTGCTGCAAACATGGCGGGTGTGGTGCCTCGGGTGCGATGGACACGCAGTTGGTCTGAGATTGAGATGGCCAACCTGGCGGCCCTGATTGAGCCACATGCTGTACAACTGTATGGTGCTGCTGATCTCCAGAAGCCACAGTCTCAGGTGTGGCAGCGCATTGCTATGGACCTGGAGAGGAGGACGAGGGTGCCCAGGTCTGATGAACAGTGAAGGCACAGGTATGGGGCCTGAGTCAGTGGGATACAGCAAGGCTCAGATGGCTGCAGGACTGAGCGCATCAGGGGCCCGTGCTACATCCCGGTAAGTGTCCTCATGCACCGTGCATGTTTCCATTGTCCAGTGTCTGTGCTGTGTTGTGCGCTGTATGTGCTGCTGCAGTGGGGGGGGAGGAGGAGGAACCACCAGCACTGGTGGGTGTTGCATTTCCGGTGGTGCTGCACTGTGTCACTGTGCTTTGCACAGTGCCACAGGCCCAGACATTGTAACCCACACATGGGGTAGTGTCCCTGCTCGTGCTGTGATTCCACTGTGCACTATGTTTGGGCAGGGGGTGGTCTGTTAATGGACTGCCACTCATGTGCCTTTCTTGTTCATTTGCATCCACAGGCCAGCAGATACCAGGAGGGCATGAGAGGCCACTGCCCAAGGACATCAGGCTGACATTGGTGTTGCTGCTGCTGCAGTTGCTGCTCCAGCACCTGGATAGGCAGGTGAGTGTGTGCTGCATGGTTTATGGGGTATTGCTGGGACTGGGATGGGTTGTTTGGTACAGCTCCAGGGCACTGCCACCATGTGTGGCCACTGCTTGGGGAGATTCCTGGCTCCACTGCCTGTGTCGTGTTGCGCTGTGTGTGGTGAGTCTGTGCATGTGGCCTCTGTGTGGTGGCATCCCATCGCTGTCCCTGGTAGGGTGGGGGTGTGTGTGTGTCCCATGGTGTCTCACTGCTGCTGGGGGACTACTATCCAGCCTGTGGGGCTATTGCACTGGCACCATGGGGTACACTGCACAGCTGTGGGTGCATATCGTTCACTGGCATCCATGCAGTATGGTTATGGGGCATGGCACGGCTAGGCTTGCTGTTGCTGTCCACTGTGCATGTGCCTTTTCTGGTTCCGTCCACCGGTGGGCACTTCAGCTGTCCTGTGCACACATGGGGGGGGCTTGAGCTCCTTGTGGCCCATCACTTATTGACTGTTCTGTGTCCCCTCTCTTAGGTCAGGCTGGGCTCTGGGCACACAGAAGATGTCCTGCAGTGATTGGCAGGGGTGTACTATATCTTTAACACCTCATCTAGTGCCACACATCACGTATAAATGTCCAGATCCGTACTGGTTGGCAACATTTGGCAGCTACAAGAGACTTTGTGTGGAAGGTGCACCGGATGCATGTGGCGCTTAGGCGTCTGCACTACTGACCCTGTCCACCCACCCAACACTGCTTTGGCAATCTCCTAACCTCACCTACTGTTTCATCTTTTGCTTCCCTTCTTCTCCCAGTTTGGTACCGGCCCCATTCCCAATTTTGCCCACATTGCCCCTCCCTATGTTTTCCCCTTCCTTGTTTCTTGTTGTTTGCCCTGTTGTCACCACTTTGTATATGATTCACATTGCTGTGTATTAAATTGTTCATAGTTTTGCACATCTATGTCTGTGTCTCTTTCACATGCAGGCTGCTGCACTATGCTGCCATTGTTATGTGGTGCTGTTGAGCATCTCCCTGTCCATCCCAGTGCTGTGCCCTTGGTTTGGTGCTGTTGTGTGCACAGGATCCTGTGTGCTGTGTCCCTCTGTGTCACCGGCCCTTGGGCTTTGACTATGCACCTACCCTGTGTGTGGTACACTGTCTTGTGTCCCTATTTGCCTGTGCTGGCCTGATCACCTCCTGCCATGTTGCCTGTGCCAGTGCTGGTGTGCTGTGTGGTGCTGTGCCCTGTGTCCCTGCATGTCGGCATGCCTTGTGCCCTTTGTTGCTCAGTGCATGTGTGTCTCTTTAACATCAGACCACTGTACATGCCTGGTGCCCTCACACCATGGCTGTGGCATTGTCCTGAATGGTGTTGCCTGTCAGGGTGGTAGTGGTGGTGGTTCAGTATCATGGGCCTACTGGCATCCATCCCATCTGGGTGGGTGGCTTGGTGTCTTTGGTGACAAGTGATTCTGTTGTGCACCTGGCATTGTCTGTGGCCCTCTGGCCATGTGCCTCTGCTGTGCCTCCTGGGCACTGTCCCCTTGTGGCTTGGGTCTGCAATTCCTGTCTTGGCACTCTGCACTTGTGCTGCCATGCTTGTGTTCACCTTTGCCTGCTGTGCTTGCTCAGCCTGCTGGTTGCTGCATACTCTCATGCTCCTGTGCAGTCATGGTTGCTCCAGCACATGTCTGGTTGCATAATGGTGCATCTTTGCTATATTCAGTGTGGTTTGCACCTGCGCATGTCTGTGGCACATCTTTTGATTATGACATCATTTTCCTATGGAGCAACTGCATTGCGCTGCCCATTCCATTGCGTACATTCTGGGCACACTTTTGAATATCCTGGCCAGAGTGCATACTGAGAGTACAGCATGATATAATTTTAAATTGCACTACCTAACTGCTCAGATGACCCAAGTACAAGATTGGTTTGTAGGCAAATTATCAGTGAATGAAGCACGGGAACAAGTGTTCCATAAATAGCCAAATATAAGAACTATTGTTTATTCTGATTTAATATAAAAATGATGAACAAGTATTAGTCTCTACCCAAACTACCTGCAATTGCTGGAAAAAAATAATATAAACTGGGAAAGAAAAACTTCACCAGATATCCCAGTTTTCGGGAATTATGCTTTCAAACTTTCCACAAATGATGCAGGCTTCTCTCTCTGGGAAAACAATTTAGGCATAACTTAAATATAGAACAGTATATAGGAAACATTTTGGGTTTGAGTATGGGACACAATGGGGGAAAGGAATGGGGAATATGGCCATACTGTTTTCATACAGATGGCTTAATTGTTGGGCTGAATGAGAAATCAGTTTGTTCTACTTTCATGGGGGGGGGGGGCTTATGTTATGTACTTGTACTGTATGTTATTGTTTCTAATTTTCTTCTTTATTGTCTCTCTCTTTTTTTGTAATGAATGCCATTTGATTATTTGAATACTGTATAAAATATTCAATAAAAAAAGGAAACACTGCCTTCATTTGAGCAGCTACAGTTCCTATGCCTAAATGCAGATGACACTAGAAACTATCTTATATGGTAGAAGGATGTTAAATTACCTTTTTATCTCATTGTCATTGTTTAGCTTTAAACTGTTATTTACTGTAATTGTATTGGTATTTTGTATATTGTAGAGCATACAAATCACAGACACAGCACTCGTGCAGCAAAATACATCAAGCAGAAGTCTCTTTTTGCTAAATGCAATTTATTATGTGCTACAGCCAAATACCCTTATCCCAGTGCTTCGGCTATGAAGCCTTCCTAAGGTGGTATAGTAAGAGGATATACAGCTTTCATTTAAGTAATCAAAATCACCAGGACATCACAAACCATGTTTTTTTAACAAATAGAAACGTACAAACATACATTGTAACAACACAGTTTCAACTGTAAACAATATAATGCATTCTCATTTGGCATTGTTACATTTTATTGTGAATTAACTTTTTAATTCATTCTCTTTTTGAAAATATTCAACATTAATGCATTATACAGCAGTATAAACATTAAATAGTGAACCAGAGATTAAAGTAAGCAAGTGAGAAATCTAAGTGCCAGAAATCTTGTGATCGCCCGTACCAGTTTAAGTCCCACCAGGGCCATATCACTGGGGATCTACATAAAAAAATGGTGGTAGCTGAGAAGACAACAGGCAGAGGTACCCTCCTATAAAGATAAGAGACGAGACATATTGAAAAGAATACATATTGAAACAAGTTAGAAAAATATACAGTAAGTAACTTTTTTATGCTTTTACTGTTTCACAATACTTTTACAATTTTGTTACAATGCTCTTATTATAAAACTCCTTTCAATGTAATGTCTACTTTTATATATCTTAAAATAAATATCAAAATTCCTAATTAATTCTAACTCTTTTTAAGAAAGGGTTTGAGGTCCCACTGGTCATTCAGATTATCTGGCTTCACACTTATGAGTCTGTAAATCCACTCACTCTGTTTTTGAAGGGGCATGTTAACCCTATTTCCTCCAAACTTCAATGAGGGTACCCATTCAATCCCCATAATTTCAGTCTCCTGGGGTCTGAGGCATGGTGCTGGGTAAAATGATACCCTACAGGGGTATCCAGTTGTTTTATTTATTAAGTTCCTGACATGCTCCTGTATACAGGTCTTAAGCAATCTAGTTGTATGCCAATGTATACCATGGCACAAGGGCACCACATCACATACACCACAAATGGTGTATTGCATGTAATGAATTCCCTTACTTCAAATTTGAATTAGTTGTTGCCTGGATGCTCAAAATTCTTACCCTGGTGACAGTAACAGTATCTATTACATCTGTGGCACCTGAATGTGCCAGCTGGCCTCTGAGATAGCCAGTTAAGGTTTTGATTAGATTTTTCATATCTAAGATGGCTGTGCACTAGCCTATCTTTTAAATTAGAAACTCTGCTGAAGGTGATACAGGGTTTACTCCCTACTGTTTTAGCTACCTGTTGGTCCCCTAATAGAATGTGCCAATTACGCTACACAATGTTTCCATTTTGGCCTGCCCAGTTGTTGAACTCCGTGACAAAGTTACAAGTATTTCATCAGTACCTTTGGTAACATCATTTATAGTACCCTTTAAGAGATCCCCGCTTGGTCTCATAGCTGCTTTTGCTCATGACTTAATTAATAGTTCTATACTATAGCCCCTCTTGAGGAACCTCACCTCCAACTCATTAGCTTGATCCATAAAATCAATGTTGTCAGAGCAATTTCTACACAGGCACAAGAACTGCCCACAGGGCACTGGTATTTTTAATCTGACAGGGTGAGTACTGTCAGCTCTCAAAACAGCATTCTAGCTGTACAGTAGTTTTCCAGAAACACTTGGTTTATACACCCCCCCCCCCCCACTGATGTCACTGGGTTTAGTCAGGGTGATATCTAAGAAATCTATGGTATTCTCACTAGAAGTCAAGGTGAAATGCATGTTAATATTGTTACAGTTCATCCACTTCATAAAGGCCTCAATCTCCTGAGGATCTCCCTGCCAAATACAGATAATGTTGTCAATAAAGCACTGCCAGAACTTCATTCTGGGTAGTAAGGGACTTTTACCAGAGTTAAAAATAACCTCCTCCTCCACATGCACAGAAACAAGTTAGGAAATGAGGGCACCATTGATACCCCCATGTCAGTGCCACACATTTGGAGAAAATGTTTACCCCAAAATTCAAGGTAGTCATGTGTCAACATGAACCTGAGTGCATCTATGATGAAATTTATGGGGATTTCATCCATTTTAGCTTGTTTTTCTAAAAAGTGTTTACATGCATAAATGCCATCTTCGCGCCTGATGCCAGTATAGAGAGCCTCTACATCTATACTAACCCAAGTCATATTGTCTCCCCATTTGAATTCATTGATTTTTACGGCTACAGAAGGTAGAGCCTGCAGACATTTTGCATGTACAAAAGAAGTGATGTCATGTTTTCTGTCCGTGGAACTGACTGAAGGTGTGAATAGTCTCTTCTGCCTTACCCTCCTCCAAGAAATGTTTTCCACCCTCAGATAAATACGCATTCATGTTAGTCAATGGTTGCAGGGTACTATTTTCTTTTTTAAATGGGTGGTACAAGAACTGGAACCTGAATAGTGTGAGGCAGCACTGTTTTTTTGGGGGGAGTAAGATCCACACCATCTCCACCCGATAAGTTCCTAAAGATCCACCCCCACCTTTTTTTTATTCATGTGGGAGGGGCATGAGGTGGATCTATCATGTTGAAACAAGATACACTGGTTTGGGATCTGGACCAAGGAACAGAACAAGTCTGTGGAGTCCCTGCATTTTATTAAGGACTAGAAGAACAGAATATACTTAATGCCTTCAAATTAACTTAAAAACCCTTGGAACAAATGATTATCAGAGCCACCTAGTGTCTCAAAAGGAAAGAGTAATTAAGAAGTGTCTGAAACTACAGCTCCCAAAGAAAACAATACACACAGCGTTTTGGTTGAAAGAGCCACAGGTTTTTCCTAAACATTCATATACTAAAAACATAAAGTTCAGCTTTTGGGATTAACAGTATTTGTTTACCATATTCAGTATATATATATATATATATATATATATATGTGTGTATATATATATATATATATATATATATATATATATATATATATAGTTTGTCTTTTAGTAGTTTCAAAACTTTGAAAGCTTTGGTGTTAGTAATGCATTTAGAAATACATTTTTTAATTGTCTTTACAGTTAATCTTGCAGTTTCATGTGAGGGCACATTTTTTGGGGGAGGGGGTCAAATTATTTTAATCATGGGCATAGTACTTGGTAAACACAGTCTTTGATGAAGTGTATTTTTTCTTTTAAGTTTGAGAAGTGGCGTTGCCTTACACATGTTAAAAATACCAGCTGCAATTAACAACTACTTGTAGAAACAAAAGGCTGTTTTTTTTTCCTTTGTTTTCACTGATATAAACTGAGCCAGGAAAAAAGCAAGACTGGAACAACTATCAGAGCTGCCATCCCCCTGTACATGCCATTTATCACTCATTTAAAATAACACAAATGTAGTTTCACATTTTACTATGAGGGAAGCAAGAAGATGAACCGGCATAGTTAACAAATACATTCATTGACACCTGTGAATGAGTGGGGAGGGGTAATTTTTTATAACATTCCTGGTGGTTTTATGCTCCCTGGAACCTGCTATTCAGGTTTTTTTATTGCATCTTGTCCCAGGCAATCTTCCCAGAGTGCAGTGGTCGCTATTGTTTAATATCTCCAGTGGATGCCAGTGTCTTGTTACATTGTCTTTTGTTTCAAATTAACCATAGACATCATGGCAGCCAAAGGAGACACACTTTGAGTCTTAGGGTATGCACAGCATAATTAATAAGTTTTCATATGCATAATCTTTCTAGTCATGTTATTACTAGGCATACTGAAGCTAGCTTGGCTTGAGGAAGGGTGAACATGGTCAGGACCCCTTAGTAGTTGAGATGCATATGAAGCAAATAAGTCCAGATGTGCTAACTGCCTGCTGAATAAGGAAAGGTTGCAGGAACCCAGGGAATGATTATGAGGGGAAGGGGGCTGATGGTCATCAAAATGGAAAGGGATTTTGGGGTAATCATATTGGATGAGCTAAAGGTGGCTAAACAATGTACCAAAGCTGTGAGGAGAGACAACAGAATGCTGTTGTGCATAAGGAGAGGTATTATCAGCAGAAGGAAGGAAGTGGTGATGTCACTGTGTAGATCACTGGTGAGGCCTCATTTGGAATATGATGTCCAGGTCTGGAAGCCGCATTTCTGTCATGCAACTTTAAATCACAAAAGGCTTAAATGGTTCTATTTTAGATTTCTGTCGCTTTCCCCTACTTCTCCCACTGGTTAGCCTTATGGAACACAACCAGAATATATCTTGGCTAGCATGATGAATGCACCTACACAAGCTGCTTCTCAGTCTACAGCACTGTCTTTTTAAAATGCTAACTTCTTGTTGAAAATATGACATAATTTTTCCATCCATGTTATTGTTAGACATACTGTAGCTAGCTTGGCTTGATGAAGGGTGAACATGGTCAGGACCCCTTAGCAACTGAGATGCATATGCAGCAAATAAGTCCAGATGTGCTAGCTTACCCTATAACTGTTAAGTGTCACAGTTTGCATTTTCTTCTTGAAATGGTTACTTTTGCATTTATGTTTATTTTAAAATGTTTAATATTCTGACCATGTGGTTATGTCATGGACCACAACTGATCTCTAGCCTTCACCCCCGTGCTCCAACTTACATAGAAAATAGTGCTTGTAGACAAATCTAATCATTTTGCCACTGTGTTCTGGCATGTTCATATGTGTGTGTGTGTGTGTGTGTGTGTGTGTGTGTGTGTGTGTGTGTGTGTGTTTGTGTTACTGAAGCAAGAAATGTACAGCTGTCATTTTTTGCATCCTGTTCAAAATGTGTTTTTGCACCTGTGGTGCCAAATGGCATAGTCGCTGTGCAAAATCTCCTTTCAGTTAATGAACTGATAGTGTCACTGTTCATGCGGTGGAGTCACAAAAAGCTCATGATGAAAACTTGGAGTGAAAATACCAAGAAACGCCCAGGGCTTTAGGGTTTCTGAACATAACACCCTGCACTGTAGGGACTGACAGGCATCAGGGGTGTGACTTGGGATTGTCTACAGTAATGCTCACGCCATTCCACCCCCATCCCCACCCTGCATCCAGTGACAGATATCGAGGTGTGCCTTTGACTCTTCAGCCCCAAAGATCACTCCATTCTCTTATACTGTACCCATTTCAGCATATTTCCTTATAGAATGGGGTGAGTGTAAAGTCTGAAAACCCCAAGGCGCACCTTGACTGTTGTCTGTGTCTGCAGGGTAGGGTGAGGTGAAATGGCATAAGCGTTATGGGCAATGACCCAAAGGCACACCCCTATGCCTGTCCATGTCTGCGGGGTAGGGGTTGGGTTGATGTCACTTCAATACTTCACTGACATTCCTATTCTGCCTGTCTCTTGGTGTCTCTCTCTCTCTCTCTATCTACATGTCTTTGTAATTATCTATCTTTCTATTAATTGTATGTATCATTATTTTTACCTATTTCTAAAACAAACCTGCATATCACATTTGCCTGCACTCTGAGCACATACTTATGAAACTGTGCATATTTGTACTCCACTTCTGCATAGACCTCATACTTTCCTAATATTCCCATTATCACAAGCATAACTACCTTGCCCTTATCAAAAGTGACCCCCTCTGAAAGTTAATATCACATTTTCTCTAACGGTCCATCATCATTACACCTGACTTCTTGACATCAACACATTGCTTAAATATAACTTACATCACTTCATGGGCAAAAACCCTGTTTCTCTTAAAAAAAAATACTAAATAAATAAAAGTTTAAATAATCCCAAGGCTGAACATATGCCAGCCATTACTTTTTCATGTACTGCCACCTTCTGTACCATCATGAGGATTTGCATATGTTTCCCTTGATGCTTTGCATTATTGGGATATGTGCAATTATGTTTTCTTTAAAATTTTGCTGTCTGGCCAATACCATCTGGGATAACACATACATCAGTGGCATTTGCTCTGGGGTTCTTTTGTAAGTTTCCTATTCCTTCCATTAAAATGTACACCTCCATATATTTTCTAATAATGTGTATGCCTTCCTTAGAACAGAAACTAAAACAAATCTTACTACTTACAAATCCTTGTGTTGTTTTTTCATACCTCCTTAACAATTCCACACAACTTCACTAACTTCATTATGCAGCTGTGGTGGATCTGACCAGACTTTGTTTTCAGTGTATCTGTTGTATCTGTCACATGTGACTCAAATTTACTGACACATTTCTGTAAAAAGAAATCTATGAACTTCCACATCCTGTCTGTCAGGGAATTAATTCCTGGTATAGCAGGGAGGCCTGGGGGGGAGGGCTCCATGTTTTTATAGACCTTTGGCAGTACATAAAAGTTGGGGGTAATGGGATGTTTATTCCATAAATAGCCACACTCTTTTCCTGTGATGTCTCCTGACAGCACTGTGTTCTGTATTAGCTGGTGCAGTTCCACCTTGAATTTTGCAATGGGGTTATCTGTCAGGTTACGAACATACGAACATATGAAATTTGCCAGCAGATAAAGGCCTAGAGGTCTATCAAGCCTGCTCGAATGTGCAGCTAGCACCCCTTATTCTGCAGCTGCCCCCCTTCCACCCTTCCCCTTCATTAACCCTCCCCCGTGTCCTGTCCCACCCTCATCTGAAGCAGTCCACTGTTCTACTGCATACCACTTCAGCAGGTAACGCATTCCACCCAGCCACCACCCTCTCTCTAAAAAAGTGTCTCCTCATCTCCCTCCTGAACCTTCCTCACTCCAGTCTCATATCATGGCCCCTGGTGGCCCTCCCCTCCCTTACTTTGAACAGCCCCTCTGTACCCATCTTGTTTATTCCTTTCATGTATTTAAAGGTTTCAATCATGTCACCCCTGTCTCTCCTCTCCTCCAGTGAGTACATGTTCAACTCCTTCAACCTCCTCTCGTCTGATAAGTCCCCCAGCCCCTTGATCATCTTTGTCGCTCTGCGCTGCACCCCCTCCAGTAACTTAATATCCCTCTTCAGATATGGATGCCAGTACTGCACGCAATACTCCAGGTGTGGTCTAACTAATGACCTATACAGTGGCAGAATCACCTCCTCCCTCCTCGAGGATATACCCCTTGCAATACAACTCAGCATTTTGTTGGCCTTTGCAGCTGCCTCTACATTGTGCCGAGTTGTTCATTGACCCTGTAATAGGCACACCCAGATCCTTCTCTTCCTCTGTCTGGGCTAGCTGCACTCCCTCTAGCTGGTAACTCCTCCTTGGGTTCTTCATCCCAAAATGCAGCACCTTGCACTTTTTGGCATTAAAACCCAGTTGCCAGGTGTCTGACCAGGTTTCAAGCTTTGCCAGATCATCCTGCAACTCCTGCCATCCCCCTAGGTCATCCACCACCGCGCCTACCTTGGTATCATCAGCAAACAGACTGATCTTGCTCTTGATGTCCCATGATATGTCTGCAATGAATATCCCAAACAATGCTGGTCCCAACATCGAGCCCTGTGGAACACCGCTCATCACTGCCCTTGGGTGTGAGAGCTCCCCACACACCACCACCCTCTGTTGCCTTCCCTGCAGCCAGTTTCCTACCCATCTCACCAGCTTTGCACCTGCCCCTGTGCCTACTAACTTCCTTCCCAGCCTTCCATATGGCACTGAGTCAATGCCTTACTGAAGTCCAGATACAGGACATCCACTGCATGGCCCTGTCCAGTTGCCTAGTTGCCCAGTCATAGAACTCACCAGGTTGGTTTGGCAGGATCACCATGTATGAAGCCATGCTGTCTGCTGTCCTGTAGTCCTTTGGCCTCTGGGAGGCCACCAGCCTCTCCTTCAGGATAGTCTCCATTAGCTTACCCACGATGGATGTGAGGCTCACTGGTCTGTAATTTCCGGTTCATCCTTGGGGCCACTCTTGTGGAGGGGGCACACATGAGCCATCCTCCAGTCCTGAGGTACACACCCAGATGTAGTGAGGCATTAAAGGTCGCCAAAGGTCCTGCAAGGACCTCTGCCAACCTCCTTCAGTACCCTGGGGTGCATGCCATCTGGGCCTGGCGCCTTGTCCACCCTCAGTGCCTTCAAACCCTCTCAAACTCTGCTCTCCATGATTTCCCATCTGTCACCACTTCCCACCCTGCTTCTGCCATTTCTCCCACCTTGGGTGTCACCCCCTCTTCTCTTTAGTAAATACTGAGCAGAAGTACTCATTTAGTGCTTCCGCCTTATCGCACCCTACTTCCACCCAACCCCCCTCCTTCCTAATCCTTACTATGTAGTCCTTACAGCTCCTTTTCTCCCTGATGTACTTAAAGAAGTCCTTCTCCCCCTTCTTAATGCCTTGTGCCAGCCTGAGTTCTGTAGATGCTTTGGCTCCCCTTACTGCCCTTGTCACCTCCTTCGATTCTGTCAAGTACTCCTCCCTGTCCTCCCCCTCCCTGTTTTCTTGTACTTCCTAAAGGCAGTTCTTTTCATCCTTACCTTTTCCATGACCTCCTTGCTTAACCAGATCGGTTTCTTAGCCCTAGCCTTCTTGCTCTGGGCTTTGCAGCAGGTTTTGGTTGCCTCTACTATCCCCAGCTTTATGAGCTCCCACCTCTGGTTAGTGTCCATACTAGATTGAATTTTGGCCAGATACCCTTTTACCACTTCCCCCATCCTCCAAAAGTTGGCCCTCCTGAAGTCCAGCACTATTGTGCCAGATTCTACTCCTTCCTTGCCCATATCAATGTGAGCCATACTGAGTGGTGGTCACTCCTGACAGCGGTTCCTCCACTGTAAGTTCTCTCACAAAGTCCCCATTTGCCAGCACAAGGTCAAGGGTATTCCCTAACCTGGTTGGTTCACTGACCATTTGCAGCAGGAAGCTGTCCTGGAAGGCATCCAGCAGTACCTGCTCCCTTCTGTTCCTGGTTGTTGGGGTGCTCCAGTCCACTCCTGGCATGTTGAAGTCCCCCACAATCACCACACTACCCTTCTCGCAGGTCCTCCTGATCTGTCCCGCTAGTTCCCTGTCTAACTCCTCCATCTAAGATGGTGGCCTGTACACCACTCCCATTCTAAGAATCCTATTCTTGGCATCCTGGATTTGCATCCAAAGTGACTCCGTACTACCCTCCTCCCCTTCCTCCCTTACACACTTCAGTCCTTCCTTCACATATAGTGCCATCCCCCTTCCTTTCCCAATCACCCTGTCCCTACGAAATAACCTGTACCCTGGTACAGACATGTCCCAGTCATTGTATTGGGTGGCCCGTGTTTCCATGATGGCTGTAATGTCCACCTCTCCCTCTGCCATGAGAACCTGTAACTCTGCAGTTTTCCTCCCAAGGCTCCTAGCATTAACGGTAACCACCTTCCACCCTTTCTCCCCCTCCCATCCTGCCCTCCTTTCCTAGCATCACCAACAATACTTGCCATTTGTCCTTTGTCACTGTTATGGGGGGTAATCTCATATGGTTTCCCAACCTGTGGTCTCTGCATATCTCTTCCCCAACTGCCACCCCCCACTCCTAGTTTAAATTCTCAACTTCCTCTATGTACTCCTCCATCCTCCGTTTCAGCACTTTCTTTCCCTCCTCACTCAAGTGTAGTCTGTCCTTGGCATAGAGACTACTGTCCTCCCAGGTCCCTCCCCACCCCCAACAGACCATACCCTTTAGCACAACACCAGGTTCTTAGCCATCCGTTAAATTCCTCTATTCTCAGCTTTCTTGTTGTGCTTGCCTTTGGCACCGGAAGTATCTCTGAAAAAGTTATTGATCTTCCTGCCCCCTCACATAATTGTGCTAGTTCCTCAAACCTCCTCTGGACTGTATCTACTGTCTTGTCAGCCAGGTCATTTGTTCCTGTAGTTATGTTCATTATGTAGTAACCTCGTGGCTATGTCTGTATAGTGGTCCTTATTCATGATCACCGTATTGTCCCCCTTGTCAGCAGGTTTCACAGTAATGTCTTCACATTCACTAAGGTCTTTCAGAGCTATAAATTCATTACTAGACATGTTCTTATTTTTAGGGCTACCTGCCTCATAAATGAGTTCCTTTAACCTGCTGGATAACAATTTTTTCATACATCAGGATGGCAGGGTTATAAACTGTTGGTATAAAAGTAGAATCAGGCTTTAAAGTCTATTTTCTTTCTTTAGATATATTACTGTTTGAAGCCACAGTCTGGATAACAAAGTTAGACTTGCCTTCATTTTCTGCTGAGGCAAGTAAATGTTCAAGTTCGTGTGTATCCAAAACCCCTAAGAGGTCAATATTCACAGTCTGTGCACATTCTGCATGGCCTTTATTTTCTGTAATGTTCTCAATATTGTCTGTTTCAAACTAGAGGAGGTCAATATCTTTCTGCACAGGTGGGTGCACCTCTGTGACTCCCATTTCACTTGTCTGTATTTGGTTCCTGTTAAAGAAATATTTCAATTTGATTTTTCTGAAAAGTTTACAAGCCCACATTTACTTGAAATTTGTTTAATTTGGGGGTGGGTACAAATGAGAGACTACGTTTCAACATTCTCTCCTCATTTTCTGTGGGTTCTCTATTAGACAAATTCATGATTTGTAGTTCTTGTTCTGTCCTCTCCCATGTAGTTGTCTCGTTACATAGCTCTAGCCTTACTTACACACTTTCCCCTCCTTGCTTTTCTTTTCCTCCTGCTGGTGGTATTATGTCTTTGTCTATAAAAGGCTCACTCCCTTCCTTTTGTACAAAAATTTCAGAAAAATCAAACTGAAATATTTCTTTAACAGGAACCAAATACAGGCAAGGGAAATTGGAGTCACAGAGGTGCACCCATCTGTGCAGAAAGACATTGACCTCCTCCTGTTTGAAATAGACAATACTGAGAATATTACAGAAAATAAAGGCCATGCAGAAGGCACACAGACTGGAAATCTTCATCTCTTAGTCATTTTGGATACACAAGAACTTGAACATTTACTTGCATCAGCAGAAAATGAAGGCGAGTCTGACTTTGCTGTAGCTTCAAACATTAATATGTCTGAAGAAAGAAAACAGACGTTGAAGCCTGATTCTACTTTTATACCAATAGTTTATAACACTGCCATCCTGATGTATGAAAAAGTTGTTATCCAGCAGGTTAAAGAAACTCATTTATCAGGCAGGTAGCCCTAAAAATAAGAACATGTCTAGTAATGAATTTATAGCTCTGAAAGACCTTAGTGAATGTGAAGATATCACTGTGAAACCTGCTGACAAGGGGGACAATACAGTGATCATGAATAAGGATCATTATACAGACATAGCCATGAAGTTACTACATGATGAACATAACTACAGGAACCTGACAGACAACCCCATCGCAAAATTCAAGGTGGAACTGCACCAGCTCTTACAGAATGCAATGCTGTCAGGGGGACATCACAGAATAAGAACATGGCTATTTATGGAATGAACATCCTATTATCCCCAACTTTTATGTACTGCCAAAGGTCCATAAAAACATGGAGGACCCCCAGGCTGCCCTGTTATAGCAGGAATTGATTCCCTGACAGACAGGATGTGGAAGTTTGCAGATTTCTTCTTATAGAAATGTGTCAGTAAATTTGAGTCACATGTGAAGAATACAACAGATACACTGAAAAAATCAATGAATTCAAATGGGGAGGCAATATGACTTGGGTTAGTATAGATGTAGAAGCTCTCTATACTGGTATCAGGCACGAAGATGGCATTTATGCATGTAAACACTTTTTAGAAAAACAAGCTGAAAAGGATGAAATCTCCATAAATTTCATCATAGATGCACTCAGGTTCATGTTGACACATGACTACCTTGAATTTTGGGGTAAACATTTTCTCCAAATGTGTGGCACTGACATGGGGGCATCAATGGTACCCTCATTTCCTAACTTGTTTCTGTGCATGTGAAGGAGGAGGTTATTTTTAACTCTGGTAAAAGTCCCTTACTACCCAGAATGAAGTTCTGGAAGTGTTTTATTGACAACATTATCTGTATTTGGCAGGGAGATCCCCGGGAGATTGAGGACTTTATGAAGTGGATGAACTGTAACAATATTAACATACATTTCACCTTGACTTCTAGTAAGAATACCATAGATTTCTTGGAGATCACCCTGACTAAACCCAGTGACATCAGGGGGAATGTAAAAACCAAGTGTTTCCGGAAAACTACAGCTATGAATGCTGTTTTGAGAGCTGACAGTGCTCACCCTGTCAGATTAAAAAATTCAGTGCCCTGTGGGCAGTTCTTGTGCCTGTGTAGAAATTGCTCTGAGAATGTTGATTTTATGGATCAAGCTAATGAGTTGAGTTGGAGGTGAGGTTCCTCAAGAGGGGCTATAGTATAGAACTATTAATTAAGTCATGAGCAAAAGCAGCTATGAGACCAAGAGGGGATCTCTTAAAGGGTACTATAAATGATGTTACCAAAGGTACTGATGAGATACCTGTAACTTTGTCACAGAGTTCAACAACTGGGCAGGAAAAAATGGAAACACTGTATAGCGTAACTGGCACATTCTATTAGGGGACCAACAGGTAGCTAAAACAGTGGGGAGTAAACCCTGTATCACCTTCAGCAGAGCTTCTAATTTAAAAGATAGGCTAGTGCACAGCCATCTTAGATATGAAAAATCTAATCAAAACCTTAACTGGCTACCTCAGAGGCCAGCTGCCACATTCAGGTGCCACAGATGTAATATATGCTGTTACTGTTACTAGGGTAAATATTTTGGGCATCCAGGGAACAACAAATTAAAATTTAAAGTAAGGGAATTCATTACATGCAATACACCATTTGTGGTGTATATGATGTGGTGCCCTTGCGCCATGGTATACATTGGGAGTATGACTAGATTACGTAAGACCCGTATACAGGAACATGTCACAAACATTATAAATAAAACACGTATATCTTGTAGGGTCTCGTTTTGCCCAGCACCATGTCTCAAACCCCAGGGGACTGAAATTCATGGGAATTGAATTTGTACCCCAACTGAAGTTTGGAGGAGATAGGATTAGCATGCTTCTTCAAAAAGAGAGTGAGTGGATTTACAGATTCATAAGTGTGAAGCCAGATAGTCTGAATGACCAGTGGGACCTCAAACCTTTTCTTACAAAGAGGTAGAATGAATTAAGAATTGCAATATTTATTTTAAGATATATAAAATAGACATTACACTGAAAGGAGTTTTACAGTAAGAATATTGTAACAAAATTGTAAACGTATCATGAAACAGTAAAAGAGTAAAAAAGTTATTTACTGTATATCTTTCTAACTTGTTTCAATATGTATTCTTTTCAATATGCCTCTTTCCTTTACAGGAGGGTACCTCTGCCTATCGTCTTCACAGCTACCACCAGTTTCTATATAAATCCCCAGTGATATGGCCCTGGTGGGAGTTAAACTGGTAGGGGTGATCACAAGATTTCTGGCACTTAGCTTTGTTACAGCTCTGTTTCTCACTTGCTTGCTTTAATCTCTGATTCACTATTTAGTGTTTATACTCCTGTATAATGCATTAATGTTGAATATTTTCAAAAAGAGAGTGAACTGAAAAGTTTAATTCAAAATAAAATGTAACAATGCCAAATGAGAATACATTATATTGTTTACAGTTAAAACAGTTCTGTTACTATGTATGTTTGTAAGTTTCTATTTGCTAAATGTGCACACATGGTTTATGATGTCATGGTGATTTTGATTACCTAAATGGAAACTGTATGTCTCCCTACTATACCCACTTAGGAAGGCTTCACAGCCAAAAGCTGGGGTAAGGGCATTTGGCTCTAGCATATAATAAATTCACAGCACTGGCCCAGTCTTCCACCTGTTTTGCAGCAGCTACTTGTGGACTTGTGGGTTAATATATTGTAGAGCACCCCAGGCTTGAAGGATAGGGCACTTCATAAATAAAATGTTATTTACTTGATATGCAGACTTCACAGACAACAGCTATATAGTTAACTATATAGTTATTTTCAGTTAAGGAACTACATTCAAATTTTACATTTTTCTCATGTACTATTCCCAGTAGAACAAGTCGTGCTCAGTACAAACCCTAAAGAGAAAATTACATCAGCTCTATTTTCCATACTTCTAAATGTGGGCGCTAACATCCAAAGTTTATTAAATGGGAAATGGGAATAACATTTAGGCCATTAACTCAATGACCCAGAATGGTGAAGTGTTCTAAATTACCCTTTTGATGAGTTCTGCTTCAGTGAGATTCAGCAGATGTGGTTTATTATTCTGAACAGAATGTATTTTACCCCCTTTAAGCTTAATAAAATAGACTCTCTGATCAGTGATAAATGTCCAAGATGTTTAAATCACCCATGTTCATGTATTTGTATGTTTCTTACTTGTAAGAAATAAACCAAATTCTGAGATATTATTTTTCAACTCTAGAAGAAGCTGCAGCAGTCCATTTTAACAGATGTACATGAGAGCCCCTCCTGGGAGGGGGACTATACAAGCTTTATATGTGCACAAGAGTAAAGAAAATTAATTTCATATTACTGAATGCTAAGAAATGTGTTCTCATGTATAAGAAAGACAGAAATCTTCAAAATCCTTACAGTTGGTACAACTTGATGATAGCTCTGTATAAATTACAGATGATCCATTATTATCTGCAGGATAAACTTGAAAAGTTCGATGTCATTTGGAAACCTTTTTTGGATATTTTAAAAATGAAAGAGAGAAGTCATACGATGGAAGCCCTATCCTTGAGCAAGCCCTTAATGTACTACTAATCTTGAATATGTTAATGGAGCTCTATCAGAATTCTGTAAGCTTTTGTAAAAAAATATTGTTCTGTTTACAATGCAGTCCTGATATAAGTAATGAAGCCAGGAGAGTGGTCTCTTCAAAAACATAGAGGAAGCAAGGAGACCTCAGCTCTGATAAGGCAAGTTAAAATGTGATGCTTTTTAGCTGACCGATGGAGGTGGTCACTTTGCCGAAGTGGTCAGGCTTAATGATGGTTCAGCTGGATGATGAGAACCAACAGCCCTTCCGAAAAGTATGAAAAGTAAGAACATTGGAGTTACTTTTGAAAAAAGTGCAGGCTTTGATGCAGTAAAATGGGGGTGGGGTGGGGGTAGTGCCCTGGTACTTTAACCATATGTTTCTGTTCGGTCACACTCCAGGAGCCACCCTACTAATTTTTGTAAATACAGGGGTTGAGCTTGCAAACCTTTTGTACTAACCTCCAGTTAAACATTTACAGTATCTGAGGTTAGATACTATGTGTCCCATCATAACCATCCTCAACCTTAGGACCAATAAGAAATCAATTTTCACATGGCTGATGGCATCACAGTAGCTGTGTGCTGAAAAAAGGTTGCCGCTGAATTCACAGAGAAAGTTACATCTTGGTGGCTGCAATTGTGGAGCATGGCACTGAGCATTGTGGTCCTGTGGGGGAAATACACTTGTGGAGTGCAATCGTAGGCAGTCTGTAAGCAGTAATGTATCTGCAAGGTCTTGGCAGGGTCTTATCCGCTTGCTGAAATGGCATAGCATATAATGACTCGAGTGGCACAACAATGCTGGTGGCTGCAGAATTGTGCTCTCTCCTGGATTACAAGAGTTAATGTAATCACCACGTGGGAGGGGTTACATATTTTCATTTGTTCTGTGCAGCACTCTGTAGAGAAGATATAGGCAACAGTAACACAGGTGATGATAAGCTATGTGAATGATGTGGAATGTGACATGAAACCTGGTGATATGATAATTCCACTTTTGATTGAAAGGTATTTTTATGTTCACTTGCAAAGCATGTGTTATCAGTCTGAACTGTGAAAGGGCTCTGGTGGGTGTACCCCTTCTCCAGCTATCACAGCTTCAGAATACTGAATCTCTTCCCTAATTCTACCCACTCTCCCCCTTTTCTCCTCCTTTTCTCTTTGAAGTTCATGCCCAATCACAAGGCTGTAAAATGCAAGGTAGAGGGCTTTCTTGTGCAACTCCTAATTCCTGCTTCAAACTTTACCCTTGCTTTTCATTCCATATATCATAACCCCAAACCCATATCATTTACATACCCATGATGCGGTGCTTGCAAATCATGGAATTTACTGTAGTAAAAAACAAGTAAAATAGATGTTCTAACATGTTTACTTGCAAGGGATGTGAATAAATTGATAACAGTCTGTACTGTGAGAGGGCTTTTGGGGGGTGCCCTTTCTTCACCTATCACAGCATCAAAGTACTGAATTTCTTCCCCAGTTTTGTTCTCTCTCTGCTTTTCTCTTTTTTCCCCTTGAAGTCCTTGCCCAATCACAGTGCTATGAGTGAATGTGTTTGTTTTCCAGTCATGACAATTTCACTATTATATCTCATCTTAATAATGTAATAATTTATTAATTTTAACTGCTGCACTTTCTATGCCCAAAAAGGCTGGACAATGCAATGTAATTTTCTTGTGCAACTTCAAAATCTTACTTGAAGCCTTAGCCATGCTTTTCATGCCACATACTGTATGCACTACTGTTTACTTAGTTCATATGTGCTACTGTTTAGTGCTTTGTTTCTCAGGGAGCGGCAGAGATGTTGTACAACCCATGTCATTTGCATACCCATGATGCAGTGCTTGCAGCTCATGGAATTAACTGTGGTAAAAAGCAGGTAAAACAGATGTTCTAACATGTTCCCATAATCATTGATCAGTTTATGTAAGGAGTTGTGATACTTTGCTGACCTGTGTTTGGAACACTAACATTAAAGCATTTTGATCATTACAACATAAATAAACAAAGCTTAGCTCATATATCCTTATCCTTGTATTCAAGCAGAATATATTCATTTGCAAAACATATGAATAAATTTATATCAGTCTGAGTTGCAAGAGCTTTTATGTGTGTGCTGTTTCTTAAACTTTTATAGCATCAAAGTACTGAATTTCCTCCTCCGTTTTGACCAGTGTTTGCAGTTCTGCTCTTTACTTTGATATCCTTGCACAATCACAATGATATGAGTGAACTTCATAATTTCTCAGTCATGACTATTTCCCTTTCGCAACTCATGTTATTAAAGGGGAACAGTCAGCACTAGCAGCCACACACCCATGTGTGGGACTGGTCTCAATTTGCATTTTGTGTGCAAAAAGAATGTTTTTATTTTAGAATATAAGGTTTTTATAAGCTTTGATCTTTTGTTTGTTTATCCTACTGTCCTCCAGGGCTAAGTACAGTCCCAGAGGACTGTACTTACAGTAGTAGCCATCCTGAATTTCCCTGTTACCACAGGATGCCTCAAGGTACTTAATTAGCTATCACTTTATCTGATTGTGGTAACTCATTAAGCTGTTGTTTGCACATGTGTCTGTGGACAGTGCTGGATGCTGCAGTAAGAGAAAGAACTCATTTTTTACCAGAACTGCCATGAGGACTTATGATGGCCACCTGGTGTCCACTGCCATTGGATTGCTATCTGGAGGGGGCTCTGCCATGATCAGGGAGTCCTCCTCTGCTACACAAAAGAGCCTGACATACCGATCTCTGGTCAGCAGCTCCAGAACTAACAGTGGACTTGAGGGGATCAGGAGGCAGCCAGTCAGTGCTTTCTCCATGCCCCCCTGCCTTCCCACCAACTAGTAGGATCCAAGGAGGAAGAAGCAGGAACTGTTCACAGTGGCTTCAACAGCCCTGTTGTTCTCCCAATCCAAGACACCATTGCCGGATCACTTCCTGGATGGGGATCCACCACAAATAGGGAGTCCTTCTCTGCTACACAAAGAGTCTGACATGCTGATCTCTGGTCAGCAACACCGGAGCTAGCAGCAGACTCGAGGGGATCAGGAGGTCACCAATATGCACCTTTTCCATGCCTCTGCCTTCCTACCAACCAGTAAGATCCAAGGAGGAAGAAGCAGGAACTGCTTACAGGAGCTTTAAAAGCCTTGCTGTTCTCCTAATCCAGGACACCACCAGCAGACTGCTACCTGGAGGGGTTCCACCACAAACAGGGAGTCCTCCTGTGCTACACAAAGAGCCTGACATACCGATCTATGGTTGGCAGCACCAGAGCTAGCAGCAGACTCGAGGGGATCAGGAGACAGCCAGTCAGTGCCTTCTCCATGCCCCCTGCCTTCCTGCCAGCCAGTAGGATCCAGGGAGGAAGAAGCAAGAACTGTTCACAGGGGCTTTAAGAGCCATGTTGTTCTCCAAATCCAGGCCACCAAAGCTGGAATGCTACCTTGAGGGGTTCTTCCATGAACAGGAAGTCCTCCTCTACTACACAAAGAGCCTGACATACTGATCTCTGGTTAGCAGCACTGCATCTAGCAGAAGACTCAAGGGGATCAGGAGGCAGCCAATCAGCACCTTGTCCATGTCCCCACCTTTCTGCCAGCCATTCAGCATGAGTTTCTTCAGGTACAATTCACTCTGGCTATTAAGGATTAGGCCTCCATGTGGCCCACCATGTTGCTGCCCTGCACATGATGGACAAATGCAATAAAGACATCACAGTGGAGTCTGCTCACTAGAGTCAGACAAATGAGGCAGTTGGATACTCTGCACCTTAGCAGTGAGTGAGTAGATCAGTGAAGGAGTGGTATAGGTGTCTGGCATCAGCAGGCATCCAAGGAGGAAGCAGGGAAGCAGGAGGTCTGCATGACAATAGAGGTACGATTCTTGTAAGAGTCTTGTTCACTCCTATTGTAGCACACATACTGCAAGGGGGAGTGGAAAGACAGGGGTAGACTGAAAGTGGGAATAAGGCAAAATTCTTTATCTAAGGTAGGGGTACAACAGGGTTAAATAACAAGAGAAAAGACAGATGTTGACTAAAAGTGGTATTAGGGTGTACTGCCCTATCCTGGGTAAGGGTGCAAAAGGGTTAAAAAAACAGGAGAAAAATAAACTCTGGTCAGAGCCAACACAGCTGCTAGCTGCTTTAAATGGATATTGTCCACTTAAAATGATCATTGTTATGAGTGTGCAATGGAAAATTTCAATGTACACTCATAACTTTGTTGTTTTGTAATAGTTGTACTCCAAATTTTGAACATAGCCTTCACATGACCCACTGTCATGAGCAAGATTGAGAAACATTTCAAAACCTGCCCAAAAGGTGATTTCATACAGTGAAGCCATTCTGCACCACAGGTGTGAAAAGACATTTTGGTCAGGATGTGAAAAGTGACAGTTATCACATTCATGAGGTGATATGAAAAAATGGCTATGTTGAAATTTGGGTTCAAAATACTGAAAATTGCCAAAGTTATGAGCGTGCATTGCAGCATTTCAACGTGTGCTCATAACTTTGCCATTTTTAAATATTTTCATTTCAAATTTTCAACATATCCATTTTATGACCCCACCTGATGAACAAGGATGAAGTGACTGCAAAAAATGCCTTTTTGGCCTGATTTGCATAATTTCACTGCCATTGGTCATGAGGTGGGGCCCCATAAAGTTCATGTTGAAAATTGTGGGTAAAAATATACAAAATTGCCTAAGTTATGCATCAAAGCTCACAACCCCATTGAAATACATCACTTGCCTTAGTTTTTAGATTGCAGTTGCTGGTTCCAGGAGTAAGACGTCTTCGATTGTGGAGTGACTTTTCATTGTGTGACTTGTTTAGGTGAGTGAGTATGTGTGTGTGTGTGGGGGTGTACAGAGGGTGTGGGGTGGTGACTGCCCAGTTGGAGGTCATGGCGGGGTATCAGATTTGCAAGGTACCATTTTCTTTTTTACAGATTTTAAAAAAATGAGGTACAGTTTTCTTTATTACAGGTCTCATATGGGGATGGGAATCAGAGTGTATGTCTGTGTGTGTGGGGGGGTGGTGTGGTGCCACTAGACACAGGGAAACATTAGTGGGAATGGTGATTGAAGGGTGGGGGGTGCCATTAGACACCAGAGAAACATTACTGGTAATGGGGATCGGAGGATTTATTGTGCCACTAGACATCAGAGAAACATTAGTGGGAATGGTGATTGAAGGGTGGGGGGTGCCACTAGACATCAGAGAAACATTACTGGAAATGGGGATCAGAGGGTGGGGAGTGCCAGTAGACACTAGGGAAAGATGAATGGGAAGGGGGATCAGAGGGTGGAGGGTGCCACTAGACATCAGGGAAAACAGTTGTCATGAAAATCAAGAAATTGCCAACCCGCTCTGTGGGAGTAAGTGCACTGGGGAGCTACATGTCAGAAAGAAATTGGCAAATATGACAAGCTCAATATACTAGAGTGATCAAATTAATCAAGATTTGTGATAATATAACTGTTTCTCCTTCTGTACTGCATTTCTTGACAACAAAGAAATACAGGTAGTGGGGTTAGTGGAGAGGACACTCATACATATAGACTAAGACTTTATTTTGTGAAGAGACCCAGATTCTGAATGGGAAAGCACAGTTTGCAATGGTACTATTTGGAATTCCTTAAAATGCAGAAAGGTAGTGAATCTTCCATTGCTTTCAGCAAGGGCATCCCTCAGAGGACTTAAGTGGTTGGGCTTTTTTGGCCATGAATGAACTATTTGTATACCTTGCATAGTTTTTATGTGGGAGGTTTGGGGGGGGGTGTTAGAGAGCATGTATGTGTATATGAATGGGACTGCCAAATTAGTAATCCATGGTGTTTCCCTAAGCTTCTGCTGGCTAGATGTCATGGGTTAAACCATATAACAAAAATGCTGACCAATTATGGTTTCACTGCCCCCTCCACACACACACACAGACTCGTGGCTAATTATGCCCTCAGCAATGGCACCCTGCACTAAATGACTGTCTGCCCATTTACACAAAAACTAGTGTTGAAAAACTTATCTTGTTATGACCTTAGCACTCTAATAAGACCACCAATGGACTGAGGAGTCATGGAGATCAAGTGACCACAATCAGTAGCTACCACATTTAAAGCCAAACTGTGTCTTTTGATCTGGAAGTTTGGGAGGCTGACTTTCTAAGACTAAGACATTGCTTGCTTTAATTGCAGTAACTACAGATTGTGGTCACCTGATCTCCGTTGCTCACAATGTTATGAAACCTCGATCTGAATAGTGGCAATTATTACCTCATTTTGGCAGAATATTTGACAAATAATACATAGAAGATTAATTTATTTTCTTTTCCACTTTTATTTCTTCACCAGAAACCTGCCATTGATACATTTGAAACACAAAGCAACATTTAACATTGATCGTTTCCATGAATTGACATTCTTTTTTTTTTACACCTGTTTTTTTTTCCTTTTGCCATTTTAACTAACACTACTTATGGTAGAAAAACATTGCATCATCGTGGGGGGAGTGGGGAGTGCCTGGACAAGCCTTTGTAAGATAAGCTTGAGTCCTGAGAAACTTGGCAATAGAATTAAACAAAAACTAAACTTTTTATGTACCCCTTGCCTTGCCTTGCAGATCAGAGGAAAAAGAAAAAAGAAAAGAAACTCGAGCCATTATTATTTCATTTATCCCCCTGTCATTGTCTGCCTTGCTTGCTATCTGGGAAATATGTAGGTTGTCACAACGAGAAAGTATTGTGGCACTAGAAGTATGTGCTATGTGACACCATCTCTAACTCTTCAGTTTGTCAGCTAACAGTACAAAGTGAATCAACTTTAACAGAAAGGGAAAGAAACAAGCAGAGTCAGCAAAGTCAGCATAATGGGCGCTGACAGCTGTATTCAAAGGAGAGTCTTGTGGCTGTTTAAAAAATATATAATTGTAGCTATTGTTTCGGATGGGACATGTCATGTACTTGTGGCTAATTATGCCATCACCAGGTCATGACACCCTGCACTAAATGACTGTCTGCCCATTTATATATACACACACACACACTCACACACACACACACAGAAAAACAGTGCTGAAAGATTATTGTCATGATATTAACACTTCAATAAGACCACGAATAGACCGAAGAGTCACGGAGATCAAGTGGCCACAATCAGTAGTTGCATGAGTAGTCACACATGTGCAGTACAGTTCACTGGCCATCTTGGACATGGTGGACTGTGCTGTGTTCTGCTGTGACCTCCACAAGCTCAGCTGAAGCGGTATTGGCTACTGCATGCAAAGACAGGTCACAGGAGGGGGAGAGAGAGACAGAGAGAGAGAGGGAGGGAACAGACTTTGTGTTTTTCCTTTCTGTGCTGTGACTGTGGGACTGCTGCAATGAATAGAGACAGTGGAGTACTTCACATACTGTGGAGGAGACTGTCCATGGAGGAGACTGTGGCAACTCCAAAATTGTTCTTCGTTCGGAATTTGGTGAGTCCTTTTTTGATCCTTTGATCCCAAGACATCTGCAGGTCTCTGCCTACTGCAGCCATAAAATGGGTGAGTGGAGACACTAGCTAGAAATCTATCCAGGAAACAAAACTAGGGAAGGTGTAAGTGCTGGTGCCTCAGTAGGTAAAGCTGAAGGGATAATGGAAGGAACACTAAGTACTACAGGGTTCTACTAGCTGAGTAGGGTAATATGGGAAACCCTAGCAAGGGAAAGGGTCCAAGTATTTCCAGGGGAGACAGAGTAGGAATTATGATGGGAGTGATACAGTGCAATGGCTGTGGGGTGGCAGTTTTCAGTGATATCTTTTGGAGTCTATGGTGCTGCCTCATCTGCAGGCATCTCTCTGGGCTGAGGGAGGAGGTTGCTAAACTCCAGACTGAGTTGGCCAGAATCCAAGAGGCCTCTTCCCCCACCCAGGGACCACCAAGTCTGCCATTGTTACCTCAGAGGATGTCAAGGAGAAGGAGTTGCTTGATTTTAGTGTACTGTGGGAGGGTGAAGGTTGCGTGTCAGAGGCACATTCCCCACCTGGTTCCACTACATAATTGTTGTACTGCTGTGGCTGGGTGAGACTGTCCCATGAAGGCACCTGTAGTAGTGACCACGGGGAATGTGGGGGTCCTCCATAGCAGAAACTCCAAGGATGGTGGCAGAGGACCACAGAGGAGGAGGAAACAACTACTGGTGAGGGACTCATCTGTAAGAGGGATAGAGCTGAGAACAGGAAGGGAGGGGGTGAAGGAGGTTAGGTGCCTAAGTGGCATCATGGCTTGGAGGGATAGAAAGTGGATCCTGAGGATTGCTATGGCAGCAGGAAGAGAGGGAGAGCTGGATGTCATTGTCCACCTGGGGACTAATGACCTGGCTAGGGACTTGGCTGGGATAATGCAGGAGGAGTTCAAGGAGTTGGGTAAGGGTCTTAAGCAGATAGCATGTTCAGTGATGTTTTCTGAGGTGCTGCCTCTCTATGACGGGGGAGGATAGGGTACTCCATACCAGGAGCTTTGACTCATGGTTGAAGAAGTGATGCAGAAAGGAGGGGATTCAGCTACATTGGGGACTGGGGATCCAACTGGAGTGATAAGGGCCTATACAGAGGTGATGGCTTACATCCATCCAGGAGGGGAACCATAGTTCTCAGTGAACAGTTTGAATGTTACTTTAGTGAACAGTTAAACTAGTTAAGGGGGAGGTGGAGGGACTCAGGAAGACATCAACTATCCCCACCCACAGGCTGAAGTAGTCAGTAGGGGGAACCATAAAGGAAAGAAATCCTCAAGGGTACCTATTAATGAGAAAAATAAAATGGTAATAATGAAAGGAGATGAGAATCAGAACAGATAGAGTAAGGAAAGAGAGAAAAAGGAAAAAAGGATTGCTGAAAAGCAGGATAGTAGTAAAATCTGGAAGGCCACATGTTCAAATGCTCAAAGTTGGGGGAAATGGAATTCCACACCTAGAGGCCATTATGGCAGAGGCAGAGGGGAAATGACTTGGGTGGAGTGGAGGAACAGTAGGTGAAGCTAAAAGGTGCCATAGTGAAGGCAACAGATCTCTGCATCAGGCAAGTGAGCAAAAGCAAGAGAAACAAGTTCTGGCAGAGCCACTACAGCTGCAAATGCATTAACTAGATAAGGGTGTTTCATGGGCTTAAACAAAAACATGAATTGCATTTAGTAAGGCCTATGATACTGTTCTGCATATGACTTGTGAACAAGCTGGGCAGCTTGAGAGTGGGTCACAAGGTGATAACCTGGGTTAGGAACTGGTTGAATGGTACAAGATAGTCATGGTAAATGGTGCATAGAAGATAGTCATGGTAAATGGTGCTCATTGTAAGGAAAGGAATGTGACCAGCAGGGTGCCACAGGGATCAGTCCTGGGCCCAATCCTGTTTAATGTCTTCATAAGTGAAATTGTGAAGGGGCTGGAGGGGAAATATGCCTCTTTGTGAATGACACTAAAATCTGCAACAGGGTAGACACTCTGGGAAGGGTGGAAACAATGAGGAGGGACCTAGGTAAACTGGAGGAATGGTCCAAAGTTTGGCAGCTAAGATTTAATGCATAAAAGTGCAAAATCATGCATTTGTGTTGCAGGAACCAAGGGGAGGATTACGGGAGGGAGAGGAGGAGGGGAGAAACTGATGGTCACCAAACAGGAAAGGGATTTGGGGGTAATCATATTGGATGACCTGAAGGTGGCTAAACAATGTACCAAGGCTATGAGGAGAGCCAGTGGGATGCTGGGGTGCATAGGGAGAGTTATCATCAGCAGAAAGAAGGAGGTGGTGATGCCACTGTGCAGATCACTGGTGAGGCCTCATTTGGAATACGGTGTCCAGTTCTGGAGGCCACATCTCTGTAAGGATGTAGACAGAGTGGATGCAGTAAAGAATGGTAACAAAGATGGTGCAGGGCCTGCACTAAAAGTCATATGAGAAGAGACTGGGAGACCTCAATATATATATATATATATATATATATAATACACACACACCCTGGAGAAGAGAAGAGAAGAGAAGAGAAGAGAAGAGAAGAGAAGAGAAGAGAAGAGAAACCTTTAAATATCTAAAAGACATAAATAGGGCGCTGGAGGGTAGCATCTTTCAGAAAAGGCGATCTCCAGGAATGAGGGGGCATGACATGAGGTTGGAAGGGGGTAGACTAAGGGGTACCACATAGAAGTATTTCTTTACAGAAAGGGTGGCAGAACCTCTAGAGACTTCACAAGTCAGTTTCATTACGAAAGAGTAAAAACACAACTGACACATTTCACATAATACTACTATACATTATAAAAAATGTAGGATGAGCAACTTTATGCATAACCAATGTGTTCTGTCACCTCAGGGTTCTGATTCCCATGGACCGCTTGAGCTTTGTTCTCCTGGTGAGAGGGAATCAGAAGCCCTCTGTGGCAGAAGACACAGGTTGTGCATATTTGCCCATCCAGTATTCTCTATATTTAGTGCTGCATTGAGGATTTCTAAATAATAAACCTGTGTCATATAACTGCTTTAAATTAGACCAAGATTCTGGTCTATTCAAATCAAATTTGTTAAGATGAGGAGCAATTTATTTGGAAGAAACCAAAGGAATAACAACCCTATAAGTCAGGAGGTAATATCTTATAAATTATTTTCTATGTACGTGTGAAGGGCTACCCAGCTGTCAGCTGTGCAGCAATATCAATTTTGACATCTCTGCAACAAAGCAATATAGAAAGGTAGAAGACATTTCACAAAACCTTGAGACAGAAATTGATGCCAGAGTTTAGCTGGCAATATGCTGCCCAGCGCAGCTTTATCAATTGCAAATTCAGTTTCAGTCTCATGGTTCTATGAAATGGCTACTGCCTTGATTTAAGATAAGACTGATTTAGACAGGGATATGCCTGGACAGCTGACATCTCATCTAAAGGTAAGCCCAATACCTCATCCCCTTTGCACCTATGCTCCACTCTAGAAATTGAATATTTTAATAACATTTTTTTAAATTCTTTACTTCCTACCAGTTGTACAATCACAGTAATCCACTGCACAGTGTGGAGTGCATGGGACTTATGCACGCCTGGTGTTGTTGGTCACTTGCCAAGTGTGGGTAAATCCCAGCCCAACCCACACCTTGTTGTAGATTATTAAAGGAAAACTGCATGTTAAAATCAGGAAAATGTATGTATTATTACCTTTTGTCTGTTCTTATTTCATTCCAGTGTTTTTTTTTTCTGATCAGGCTGTGAGAGGAGTTTTTTCTAACTTTCCCTTTCTGTTTTATGGCCCATGGAGGCTGCCATTCAGGTTTCTTTTATTGCATCTTGTCCCAGTGTGTCTTCCCAGAGTGCCCTTTGCTCTGATGTCTAATAGCCCCTGCAGGAGGCCAGTGTCTTGTTACAGGGTCTTTATTACAGTTCAGCCACAGTAGAGAGAACACAACAGCCAGGAGTCACACTGGTAGTCTTTGGGTAAGTGTAATAGGTTTCCTAAATATTGGTACCTTATCCAGCTGCGTTCTGCTTAGGGATTATGTATGTGTGTGTGTGTGATTGTTGATGCAGTCGATTGCATCTTGCGTAAAAGAGAGTGCTTGTAGAAAAATGTAATAATTTTGCAGCTGTGGTCATCCAATGGCTAACAAAGGAATTCACACCTCTGGATGAGTGGGAAGGGGATACCAGCAAAGCAGGAGTTTCTCAGTTTGTAAAAGGTAGTAAATTAAGCACTGAAACTTAACAAACAAAGAAAAGGCCCATAAAACACTTTGGAGGAGGTTTCATCTTGCAAAAAAAGGCAGTACTGGGGAGGGCTCAATTAACTTCTTAAACCAAAGGCAAAATCATGCTCTCAAGCTCCCATACACACATAGGCAATGTAGTAATGAGGCTTCAGCAGAAGACACTATTTTTTACACTCTAGCATGTTGTTTGGCAGGTAATGTATGCTGGGAGTCCTTTTCTCAAAGCAAAACATCTGCAGGGCTATGCCCACTGCAGTTGTAAAATGAGATCACTATGATTCTTAAAAGAGGTGGCTGGGAAGGTAAGGGAAAAAAAGTTAGCATTCAGGAGGTATAAGAAGACACAGAGGGCAGATGATAGGGAGGTGTATCAGGAGAAACAGAGGGAGGCAGGGAAAGCACTAAGGAGCACAAAGGTGCAAATGGAGGAGAGAATAGCCCAGGCAATAACAAAAGGGGTCAATACATTTTTTTTCTAGTAGTTAAGTGAAAAAAGGAAGACCAGTGGAGGGATTGTAAGGCTAGGATGGGAAGAGGGGGATTGGATAGAGGGGGACCAGGAAATAGCAGACATCCCGAACAAATACTTTTGTTCAGTATTCACAGAGGAAAGGGAATGCAAAGAGTCAAAGAAAAGTAACAGGAGCATCAAAGGAAGGGAGGTGGACACCAGTCCATTTTCAGAAGACAGATTCCTAAAGAAACTCGCAAAACTGACTGCGGACAAGGCAATGGGGTCAGAGGGAGTGCATCCAAGGATATTGAGGGAGTTCAAGGAGGTACTGTTCGCACTTCTGACAGACCTGTTCAACCACTCACTGGAGATGGGAGTGGTTCTGGAGGACTGTAAGGGGGGGGGTAGATGTAGTCCTACTTCACAAGAATGGCAGCAGGGAGAAGGCTAGTAACTACAAGCCAGTCAGCTTGATTTTGGTAATAGGGAAATTTATGGAATCACTATTGAAGGAAAGGATTGTGGAATATCTTGAGTCCAGTGGCTTACAAGATCTGAGGCAGCACGGATTCACAAGGGGGGAGGTCATGTCAAATTAATCTGATAAATTTCTTTGACTAGGTGACCAGGGAATTGGACCAGGCTGGAGTGGTGGATATGGCCTACCTAGATTTCAGTAAGGCCTTTGACACTGTTCCATATAGGAGACTCATAATCAAGCTGAGCAGCCTAGGAGTTGGTCCAAAGGTGATAAACTGGGTAAGATAATGGTTAGCAGATAGGCATCAGAGGGTGGTGATAAACGGAGTTCCCTCCAAGAAAGGGAGGGTGCCACAGGGTTCAGTACTGAGGCTGGTCCTCTTTATTATCTTTATTAGCCACATTGCAGAGAGGCTTAGGTGGGAAGGTCTGCTTTCTGCAGATACTAAAATCTGCAATAGGGTAGACATACTAGGAGTGGTGGATAAATGAGAAGTGATCCAAGCATAGGAGGCAATCCCATTCCAAACATCCAGAATCAAATATAATTTTAGTGAATGGCCAAAAATATAAATATTATTAGTGAGTATATTGGTAACGCACAGAAGTAGGTAAAAAAGAGGGTATAATTCACTACTTAGCTTATTGTAATGTGACACTGTACAGTTGTTTAAGATAGGTGAACACAACATATTTTAATTTAACCAATTACATTTAAGACAAGACTGCTGTGATTTGTCAGTGCTCTGTAAGCACCCATATCTTGCAGATAAAATATATCCTGTACAGAAAAAGTGACCTTGCAGAATTACATCTTGTCGTATTTAGTCTGTACCAAATACCTCCACTGAGTATTTAAGAAAAAGGTTACTTACATTAGTGGAGTGCACATTCTGGAATCATTAAACTCATAACCAGATAAAAATTAACATGATCAGAAAACAAAATGTTTAAACGCCTGTACTAGAAATGTCTCTCAAGTTCCCATGTGACCTTCTGATTCTAATTCCACTCCTTCTGAACTGCATCTGATTTCCAAGGATCTATCTTTCCATTTTCCAGCTAGACTGGGTCGTTATAGATGTAGACACTATTGTACCACACAATTCAGATTTCAGTAAGGGGAATGATGGTGTTCATGACCCAGCCACACAAAGCCTTTCATGGACAGCATCAAAGTGTTTTCTCCACTGCTGGGTAGCAATTGATAAATCCAGAAAGAATAAAACATCGGGACTGCTTTTTGTCTCTGTGCCATTGTCAAGATCCTGTCCCTTGTTATGATCCTATCACAAGTAGCAGTATGAGGGAGAACAGGGAGGAAGAGCCAGCGGATGATGTCCAGCTTGTCCTCTGCCACGTATTGCCACCCTGGGACTCTGCAGCATCTAGATGAGTTTCTTCAGGGAGATGGCTTTTCCATCTCAGCCCCACCAGAGGGGCAATCCATGGGCTGCAGTTGGTGGGGGCAGGCTGGAGTGGAGTGAGACTGGCTAGCTCAGGGACAGAATAGAAAGTCTGTTAAAGAATTGCAGCAGATGTTCCCTTGTCTGCGTCCCCTCCCCTGTAACCTGGCCTTAGGCAGGCAGGTAGGGTTCTGCTCATGGGGTTGGGGGTGTAACCCTGACACCATCCCCAGGGGAGGACCAACTGGAGCCATCAATAAGGCATCTGGAGGGGGCATCGAGTGAGATTTAAAAAATAATCTGAAGCCAGCAGCTCCCCCTCATTTTCTTCACCCTCTTCAGATTTAGCACCCTCTCTTTTGCCTGGCAGCAGTGGTTTGCATGTAGCTATCTGCAGATCTTGGCAGTCGGTTTGCTGGGAAGAAGGTTTTTTAAATACAATATGTCCTGGTAGTGGGCTGGGGGCTGCCAGCTCCTCGGCATCAGTACGCTGAGCCTCTCTGTTTTGGTTATCTGCAGGTCAGGCATTCCTTTTCTTGGCCATTTTAAGCAGCCTGGGGCATTTGTTCAGAAAAGGAGGAGCCAAGAGGAAAGGATGCTGAAGTGACCGCATAGCATATTTTATTTATTTATTTGTACATTTCGGATTTACAACCTTTGAGTCAGAGATTCGTTTACAAAGGCACCTCATCACAGAGAGGACAAACATAATTGCATAGTTCAGGATACAAACAGTGATACATAGATTAGGTACAATCATATTAACAATGGTTACACATGATCAACAAGGGGAATATACCCCAGTCCTCATTACAGTATAAGTAGAGCAAAATAACAGACATGCGATGTTGGAGCGACTGAAGACTGCACTTGGGCCAGGCTAGAAAATAAAAATGACTGGTGACTGCTGGTAAAACAGATGTCCTGTGGAGTAGTGGACTATGGTGCTGGTGAAGAAGGGAAGTGGAAGGGTATCTGAGTACGCTGTTCAGTGACATTGTCGAGATTTGGCGTGTTCTGGATGGCTAGGCCCCAAAAGAAAGTCCAAGGGAGGGGATGGGAGAGAGCTACAGTTAGTTACATTTACAACAGCGCGCGTTGAAAAGGTGGTTATGAAGGGCGGTCTTAAAGGGACCAATTTTGAGAATGTTGGTAATTCTGACTGGTGGGAAGTTGAACCAGGAGGGGGCTTTGTGATGAAAAGATCTCTGGGCTAGGGAGGTCCTGGTTCTGGGCACCAGTAGGGTGGCTTTATCCGAGCTGCAGGTGGAGACAGTAGGGGAGGCATGCTGGAGGGAGACTGAAACCCCAGGGGGGAGAGCCTGAGCAGTGTTTTCTTTGCTAGCTGGCAGGTTTAGTAGCAGAGTCTTTATTTGAGGTTGAGAAGGTTGGCGGTGGAGTAGAGCAGGCAAGTATGGGTGCGCCTGGGGGCTCAGGTTAGGAGCCTACAGGCCTTGTTTATAGAGAGCTGGATTTTAGTGAGTGCAGTATTATCAGTGGCTCCATATATAGGCAGGATATATTCCACTAGGGACAGGACAGAGGAGGTGATGGCCAGCCGTAGTGCATCAGGAGGAAGGCAGTCCTTGTGGTGGTATAGAAGGCTGATCCGAGAGTTAGTGGCAGCCGAGAGGGCACTGATGTGGGGCATGGAAAGGGAGGGCAGTGTCGAAGGCGATGCCTAAGTATTTATTGGTGGTCACTTGCTCTAGGGGGTGCTGAGTGCTGGGGAGTATCAGGAGGGGAGTGTTTCTGGCCTTGTTTTGTTGGTGGGTGGAGAGCATCAACTTAGTTTTCTTTAGATTAATGACTAGTCTATGTTCCATGAATCACTTTTCAACTGGTTGAAGGTGTGTTGGAGAGAGAGGCCTGGAGTGAGGTAGAATTATGGTGTGAGGCGTAGAGAACCGTGTCATCTGCATATAGGAGAATTTAACCTGAACAGGAGCTGGGAAGTGTGTTAAGGTAGAGACTGAAAAGTAGGGGTCCCAGGATGGAACCCTAGGGGACCCCAGAGCGAACAGGTCAGGTGTTGGACAAGGTCCCATTGATTTTTACACATTGGGATCGAGCTGAGAGGTAGCTAGAGAACCAGGCAAGGGGACCAGTGGAGAAACTGATTTGGTGGAGGGAGTCAAGCAAGAGGGGATGGCAGACAATGTCAAAGGCCTTGGACAGGTCGATAAACACAGCTCCAGCGAGGTTGCCAGAGTCAAGAGAAGAGTTCAGGTAGTTGGTGAACTCTAGGGGAGCAGTAGTGGTGCTGTGTCCTGAGCAGAAGCCGTGCTGCTCAGGGCACAATATGTCATACTTAGCCAGATACTCGGTGAGCTGGGTAGCCACCACTTTTTCAAGAGCTTTGCAGAGCCGGGTGAGGATGGAAATTGGTCAATAGTTATTGGGGGAGGACCAGTCACCACTTTTGTGTATGGGTGTGATGATATCTGTTTTCCAGACACTAGGGAAGTGACCCAAGCACAGGGAGCAGTTAAATAGGTCAGTCAGTGGGACTAGGACAACATCCAGGACTTGACGTAGGATCCAGGTGTCCAGAGGGTCATTACTGGGGCTATTGCTACCTAGGGCCTTTAGCAGGTATGACCTGGCTTCTTGGGTGGATATTTTGCGCAGGTGGAATGGTGGGTGTTGGAGGGCAGGAGGCTGAGATGCAGGGACAGGGCCAAAGAAACTACTAGGGAGAACGGAGCTAAGATCAGTGAATGTGGAATTAAGGCAGTCTGCTATGTCGATAGGGTCTGTGGTAACAGAGCCGTTGATAGTAAGCTGGGATGGGGGGAGAGAGAGACTTCCCGTTTAACTCTTTCATGCTATCCCAGAAGGTCCGGGCTGACCCCCAGGAGGAGGTAAGCTTGGCCTGTTAGTGCTCTGCTTTGGCCTTGTGGATGGCCCAAGTGCACTTATATTGAAGGCTTGCCTATCCGTTGACTTGCCAGGTTCCGGAGCGATGTGTAAGTAGAGCAGAATAACAGACATGCGATGTTGGAGCGACTGAAGACTGTACTTGGGCCAGGCTAGAAAATAAAAATGACTGGTGACTGCTAGTGCAGGGTGTAAAACAGATGTCCTGTGGGGTAGTGGACTATGGTGCTGGTGAAGAAGGGAAGTGGAAGGGCATCTGAGTATGCTGTCCAGTGACACTGTTGAGATTTGGCATGTTCTGGATGGCTTGGCCCCACAGGAAAGTCCGTGGGGGATGGGAGAGAGCTACAGTTAATTACATTTACAACAGCTCGCGTTGAAAAGGTGGTTATGAAGGGTGGTCTTAAAGGGACCAATTTTGGGAATGTTGGTGATTCTGACTGGTAGGGAGTAGAACCAGAAGGGGGCTTTGTGACAAAAAGATCTCTGGGCTAGGGAGGTCCTGGTTCTGGGCACCAGTAGGGTGGCCTTATCCGAGCTGCGGGTGGAGACAGTAGGGGAGGCATGCTGGAGGGAGACTGACAACCTAGGGGGAGAGCCTGAGCAGTGTTTTCTTTGCTAGCTGGCAGGTTTAGTAGCAGAGTCTTTCTTTGAGGTTGAGAAGGTTGGCAGTGGAGTAGGGCAGGCAAGTATGGGTGCGCCTGGGGGCTCAGGACAGGAGCCTACAGGCCTTGTTTTTAGAGAGCTGGATTTTAGTGAGTACAGTATTATCAGAAACTCCATATATAGGCAGAATATATTCCACTAGGGACAGAACAGAGGAGGTGATGGCCAGCCATAGTGCATCAGGAGGAAGGCAGTCCCTGTGGCGGTATAGAAGGCTGATCCGAGAGTTAGTAGCAGCCGAGAGGGCACTGATGTGGGCATGGAAAGTGAGGGCAGTGTCGAAGTTGATGCCTAAGTATTTATTGGTGGTCATTTGCTCTAGGGGGTGCTGAGTGCTGGGGAGTATCAGGATGGGAGCGTTTCTGGCCTTGTTTTGGTGGTGGGTGAAGAGCATCAACTTAGTTTTCTTTAGATTAATGACTAGTCTATGTCCTATGAATCTCTTTTCAACTGGTTGAAGGTGTGTTGGAGAGAGGCCTGGAGTGAGGTAGAATTATGGTGTGAGGCATAGAGAACCATGTCATCTGCATATAGGAGAATTTAACCTGAACAGGAGCTGGGAAGTGTGTTAAGGTAGAGACTGAAAAGTAGGGGTCCCAGGATGGAACCCTGGAGAACCCCAGAGCCAACAGGTCGGGTGTTGGACAAGGTCCCATTGATTTTTACACACTGGGATTGAGCTGAGAGGTAGCTAGAGAACCAGGAAAGGGGACCAGTGGAGAAACTGATTTGGTGGAGGTAGTCAAGCAAGAGGGGATGGCAGACAGTGTCAAAGGCCTGGAGAAGTCGATGAACACAGCTCCAGCAAGGTTGCCAGAGTCAAGAGAAGAGTGCAGGTAGTTGGAGAACTCTAGGAGAGCAGTAGTGGTGCTGTGTCCTGAGCAGAAGCCGTGCTGCTCAGGGCACAATATGTCATACTTAGCCAGATACTCGGTGAGCTGGGTAGCCACCACTTTTTCAAGAGCTTTGGAGAGCGGGGGGAGGATGGAAATTGCTCGATAGTAATTGGGGGAGGACCAGTCACCACTTTTATGTATGGGTGTGATGATAGCTGTTTTCAAGACACTAGGGAATTGACCCAAGTACTGGGAGTGGTTAAGTAGGTCAGTCAGTGGGACTAGGACAACATCCAGGACTTGACGTAAGATCCAGGTGTCCAGAGGGTCATTACTGGGGCTATTGCTACCTAGAGCCTTTAGCAGGTATGACCTGGCTTCTTGGGTGGATATTTTGCGCAGGTGGAATGGTGGGTGTTGGAGGGCAGGGGGGCTGAGATGCAGGGACAGGGTCAAAGAAACTACTAGGGAGAATGGAGCTAAGATCGGTGAATGTGGAATTAAGGCAGTCTGCTATGTCGATGGGGTCTGTGGTAACAGAGCCGTTGATAGTAAGCTGGGATGGGGGGGAGCAAGACTTCCCATTTAACTCTTTCATGCTATCCCAGAAGGTCCGGGCTGACCCCAGGAGGAGGTAAGGGTTGCCTGGTAGTGCTCCGCTTTGGCTTTGTGGATGGCCCAAGTGCACTTATTACATGCAGCATTGTAGGCTTGCCTGTCCGTCGACTTGCCAGGTTCCACAGTGATGTGTCAGAGGTTATCCCTTTCCTTGAGTTTCTGGATAAGGGATGGGGTGACCCATGGTGCATTTGGTTTTTTGGTGCACAGCCTGGTGAGTGGAGCGAAGAGGTTGCAGGTTTTGTTAAATGCTTGTGTAAAGAGTTTGAGTGCTGAGTCAATGCTATGAGCATGGTTGATGGGGGACCAGTCAATCTGGGCAAGAAATTAAGTTTTCTGAGGCCGCCTGGGTGGAGGCACCTGCGAAGAGTGGTATGGGATATCGGTTTAGGCATGAAGGAGGACCAGAGGAAGAGGACTGGGGAGTGGTCACTTAGAGAGTTGGGAAGGATATTGCTATCCCAGACTTTATGGGGGTGGTTGGATACTATGACATCCAGGAAGTTGCTGGTGTCACTTGAGGGGTTGAGTCTGGTGGACTGGGAGACTAGTTGGGTCATATCAAGGGCAGCAAAGGAGTCCCTTGTCTGGGATGCAGAGGTACCAAGCCAATTGACATTGAAGTCCCCTAAGGTGACTTGTTCAGCTTTGTGCAGCAGAGTTGAGAGGTAGTTGGTGAGTGACAGGATCTCTGGATTTTGGTTCCTAGGGGGAGCATAAGAGCCCATGATGTACAGCGGGCCCCTGGTGGGATCAGGGATGATTTTGAGAGTGAGGACTTGAGCTCCATTGTCATGTTTGGGAGCAGGGATCGCATGACCAACAATGGTGTCACATATGAATGCTACCAAAGTGGGCCAGACTCATTTGGAACCAAGCGGATGGCCATGTGGCTTCAACATTCTTGAGCATTGGTGTCCACTGGTCCTTCCTGTGACCAGTAGGTTTTAGTGAGTTAGCACTGTCAACAGGTGCATGCCATACCTCTCAACTGTCTCTGATTACAAGGTACATCCCTCATTTTACCCCTCAAAATTGCCCTGTCCCTCATCTGTCCCTCATGGGAAAAATGCAGCCACAAAGAAAATGTGCTGTAAATTTAGATTTTAAAGCAAAAATTCATAATATTTTAAGATGCTAAATCAAAAATAAACATTGTGCTAGTAAACACAAAGGTTTTCACAGTATTCTGAGCTTGTATCTCAATGTTTAAAGATGTGTCCCTCATTATAAGGACCATTGTCCCTCATTGTCCCTCATTTTGAGTGTCTGTGTCCCTCATTTCAGTGCTAAAAGGTTGAGAGGTATAGTGCACGCTGTCCAGAGAGTGGGGTTGGGGGGAGGAGGGTTGGGCAAGACTGATGTTTCAAAAAAACTGATTTTCTATTTAAAGTCAGTGAGTCGTTGGTCCCTTTAAAAGTTTTAAGGATGTTGCGGGGTCCCAGTGCAAATGGAAGGGGCAGGAATCCTGAATCACGCTTGCTAGCTGGCTATATTCAGCATGCCATGTCAAGTGCCCCCCCCCCCCAGCCAATAGGGCTCACACTTCTACAAATACAAGTACCCCCACCATGGAGGATTGAGGGCCAACTCAGGGAGAATTATGTTGATCAGACGTACATATTAAAAAAATTATTTGCTGGAAAAGGTTCAAAGCACTCATCAAAATAAAACTGCACTTATAGTAAATATCTCCAGCCAATGTTGCCTCTGCCTTTCACAAAACATGTTTCTGCTGTAATTAAATTTGTTGGAGTAAATCCAGGCTTTACAGCAGTTGAAAAGAGCCCTTCTCTTCATTTCTCATCTGTTCCCCTGCACACATATCTGCTAGGTTGCCAGGGTTCCCATTTTATACAGCACACATTTAATGTACAGAGAGGGGTTGCTACATCACACTGGGCTTAACAGCAGCTGTGGCTCGTGAACCCCCAGATTAAAAAAAAAGGAGCTTCTGCATTGGATTCTAGAACATATTATTTTGTCTTCTGTGAATGAAGAGTGTTTTTTGTCTGTGTTTGTCATGCTGAGTCACTGAGTTTGATTTCCTGTTTCTGCTTGTTAGTTTATCTGCTGTGAAAAAGCATGTTCTTGCCCCAGTATCACACATATTCATCTGTGACTGCCATGATAAAAGTCAATGATGCAAGTTTCCTAGTTGGAATGAGAGAATGTGCAGCACATGTTTTATGGCAAAACTAGGGTGGGAATCTGATGCAAGATGTTTATTTGTGTGTTGTGGGAATGAAATTACTTGTGGTTGGTGTTAATGAAACATAACCCACTTCTCTCCAGTTCATTCTCTTCGGTGTATAATCACATACCACAGGGCATTGTGCATAGGGGGTAAAGCATTGCCACAATCGATTGCTTTATGTTTAAGTGAAAGCACAAATGCCAGAAAAAGGCCTTGCTTCAAATTGTACAAAAGCCTTACAATCTTAAAGCTCTGAATAGGTATAACCCCAGCTAATTCAAACACATTCCAATCACACCATAAGCTTATTATAAACTTAAAAAATATGCATAACTCAAATTGCCATTTCAGGCTTGCATTGTTCATGCAAGCAATTGGAATTGACGGTGTCACATAACCTGGTCTCCATGCAAATGTTTTTAAACCCCTAGGGTGAGATGTGATGTGTTGAGGTCACTGGAGCATGGCGCCCATTTGTCTTACTCCTAATTAGGGCAGCCTACAGAGTAACCTTGACTAAACAGCATGTTTCCAGCTACTGCTGACAGGTTTCAACAGACAGCTACAATGGGCTAATATTATCTACACTAACTTTGTTTTTTTCTCTTTTAGATATTTCCTGAAGAAGACCTAAGGTCAAAACGTAGATTTTGAACTCTATTTTCTCTTTTTAGCGTGCATTTAATATAACCATTTTGTTTTCCTTTAATATTATGAATGTATCCTTGATGGTATCAATACGGTGCCGCTGCAGGCAGCTCTAGGTAATAGGACGAGACCTGCCAGTTCAGACTAGAGTGGGGTAATACTCCTGCCTTACTATATGTGGCATGCTAACTTCTGCATTCTTCTATACTAGCCCGATGGGTGACTGAGGCTGGGTCGGGGCAGTGTAGGCTCAGACTTTCTGGGTCCAGGGCACTCTTGGTTGCTTACCTCTGTGTCTTTAATGCAGAGAGATAATAAGGCTAGACGGATTTATCTCACAACTGAGGAAAGGGTTAGTGGGAAGCCAGGCTGCCACGACAAGGTCTCCCACCCCAACAAGCCTGAATTGCATGTGGTGATAAAGTAATTACAATTATTTTCCTTTCAGGGGAAGTAGTTCAATCTTTGCAGCTCCAGTTCTGAATGCCTAGCAAAATGATTAAGACTACTTCAGGGAAGGCAGCAACTGCAGTGCTCAAAGTGCAGCTGAGGGCTTTGTACACTAAGAAAGGACACAGCTGACTGGAGGTGAACCTAGAAGGGAACACTGCCCTGAAAGAGAATCAGGAGATGGTCACGTGATGGCTGCTTGAGGGAAGGCTGCTCACCTCTGCTGCTCCTTGTCTCTCCCGCATTTAAATATCCTTTTCTACCAGTCTTAATGGAGGGAAAGTGATCAGACACACTTATTCTATGGTACAAGAGGCTGCTGCATCAGATTTTGGCATTAGAACATGGAAATAGAGATAAGGAAACAATAACGTGCCACTTACCTCTGCCAACTTCTGAAAAGGTTAAGGCCTCAAAAAGGCCCAAATCACAGCCTGCCACTGCTGATAAATCCTAGCCCAGCTCCACAGCCTTATCAGAGGAACATTTCATTGAACTCATGCAGCCCTTACAGGAGACAAGTTCTGCTATATCAGTAAATCTCCACCAACTTCATTCTGTGTTGGATTCCCTTTCTGTCCGTGTAGTGGATTCAGAGACTAGACTTACCTCAATAGAAAGCTGGAAGGATAAATCAGTCCAGGATTCTGTGGCCATTCGTCATCGGCTGAAGTGCAAGGCAGAGAAACTGGTGCAGTTGGCGCAACAACCTGATAGTCATAGGGCTACCAGAAAAAGAGGAGGGCAACAATCCATTGCTTTTCAAGCAGAAGCTCTGTGAAAAAATTGCGGGCCCCTCGCCCAACTGCTGTACCTACATTATAGAGCAGGCCCACTGCTCCCTTCCCCACGCCTGGTGCTCCTCTCCTGCCTTGATATTTAAACTATTAAACTTCCAGGATATGTTGCACACACTAGACAAAGTTAAGAATGTCCAGGTACTAAAATTGGAAGGCCACAAGTTATGGATATTGTAAGATCTCCCGCAATCCGTATGGGCCAAACACCAGGAGCTACATCCTACAGTTTGTAAGCTGATCCGCCACAAGGAAATCATTCAGGATTTGATACCCTGCCATTCTTCAGGTCTGACATGCCGATCAATGGATCTCTTACAAGACACCGGCACAAGCAGCTTCAGAACGCAAAACCATGTTGACAGAATTATTTAAGTGACTGCTTGTCTAATGATGTGACAACTCCTTCTGGGAGTAAACATTTATAAGGCACAGTGAATATTTCAGTTAGTTTTTTCCTACCTAACTTGTGGTCGAGATATGAGTTGCTCACTTATTAGGAACTTGGGCTGAAGCTTCATTCTTCAGGGAACCCCCTTCACCCTCTCTGTACAAGTGACAAGCCTACAGAAGTTTTCCTCTGAGTTCCATCTGCTTTCCTTCAGGACCTTCTTTTTCTTCCTCTCCCATCCCCTCCCCCCCCCTCCTGAATTCTTATCTCTACAGCTCCTGACAGGATACCACCATGGACAGATTAGTCCTGTATCCCCTCTTGAGTGTACACCAGACAGAATTCCTCTCTTCAGTTCTGCGTCAGTCTGGACTCTGGCGCAGGCCTGTGCCATAGCTTTTGATCTGAATTAAGGACTTGCAAGGAAGCACTCCCTGCACCACCATCCTCCAGAAACTGATACTATAAGTAATAGGGGTCCTGTCTGCAAGTTTGTTTTACACTTGGTAGTGCAAAGGGGGAGGGAAATGGATTTGATTGGGCATTTTTATAAGGTTAGTTTCCTTATGGCCTCTGCAAGCATTGTCTAGCAGCCGGAAAAGCCCACTCTTCGAGGAAGGCAAAGGTTGTCTATTGGGTGACCTTCCAGATCGTGATTGTTCCTATGAACCTGAAGATTGAGCTATCCCTCCACTGTTTTATTCTTGGGTTGTTTCAGTCATGGACATAGACTCTAATGACATAATTAAATGTTTAACTGTTTTAAACTTGAATAGCGGAGGGTGAGTCGATGTGTATTTCTCTGTTAGGTAGTAGCTAGAACATCACCTGCTGTAGAGCAGTAGGTAGATCAGTTATTAGAACTGGGATAGAGCTGTTGGAATTAGAGTGTTTTTTGAATGTTACTAATGTTACTAACCTTTCCAAGATGAAAATATTCCTCCTCAATACTTGCACTATGAAATCAGACTGTAGTGCTTTTGTTCAATCCTGGGAACCCAAGGTCCTAACATATTTAGGTATTACCTTTGCCAGGGACATCCCCACAATGATCAAGGAAAATGTTACTAAGTTATTACAAATACTGCAATCTGATTAAGACTGCTAGGGAGTGCGCCCCTTATCTCTCTGGGGTTGTAGTAACATCATTAAAATTAATGTTTTGCCGAGACTACTTTAGCCATTAGGCATGCTGGGTTTCTTTTTCCCTAAGATATGGTTTACAAAACTGCAGAAAATGCTCAATACCTTCCTGTGGAGAAACAAAATGGTGCGTAGGGCCTACTTCAAACTCGTGGCTCCCAAATTGGAAGTTGGGCTTGCCCTCCCCTCCTTCTTTACCTACTATGGACCCCAACATACAATAATATAGCTCTCTGGATTAAGTAGGAGCAACCATGAATGGGCAATGCTTATTTCCCTATCTGGTTGGACATAGAACAAGATCTGGTACACAAGTCATTTAGCTCATTATCTGCCTTGGTTTTTGTGCTCCCTTCCCAACTCTCCCGATTTCTCAAGATCTCCCCAATTGACTGGTCCCTCAGGGCCCTGCACTAGATACAGAATAATTTATTGGAGAAATGTCATTGTTCTCCTGCCCAGCCCATATTGAATAACTTCCATTTCCAGATTGGCCATCGCCCTATACCTCTCTCCTTCTGGCCTCGTTTGAGAAATAGTATACTAGCTGATTTCCTCCGGGGGGGGGGACAAGTTAGTCCCTTTTCCTGTTCTCCAACCCTGGCTTCAGCTCTCTCACAAAGACATTTTCAAGTTCCTGCAGAAAAAGGGGAGATATTGCTGATGGGGGATCTGAATATGCCAGATGTTAACTGGAGTGCATTTGCAGCAGCCACTTCTAAGAGTGGGGTCATTCTAGATGCCCTACGGGGGCATGCCTTAGACAACTAGTATTGGAACCCACTCAAGAGGGAGCAATCTTAGACCTGGTACTCTCAAATGGAGATGGCAAGAGGATCACAGATTTAGAAGTGGGTAGCCATCTGGGAACTAGTGACCATTGAACAGTATGGTTCATGATAAACACAGCAGTAGAGTCAAGCCATACAAAGGCAAAGATACTGGACTTCAGGAGCGCTGACTTTGCCAGAATGGGTGAGTGCCTAAGGAATGCACTAGCAAATGGTCAGGAAGTAGGGGTGGAAGAACAATGGGGAATAATCAAAACTGCCATCACAGAGGCAACAATCCTTTGTGTGAAGCAAATAAACAAAACAAAATGATGTAAGAAACCACTATGGTTCTCAAAGGAGGTGGCAGGGAAAGTTAGGGAGAAAAAGAAAGCATTCAGGAAGTACAAGGAATCACAGAAGGATCAGGACAGAGAATTGTATCAATTAAAGCAAAAGATAGTCAACTCAGTTAAGAAGGGAGATAAAACATTTTATAGGTACATCAGGGAGCAAAGGAAGACCAAGGGAGGGATAGTGAGACTTAATAAAGGGGGGGAGGGAAGATGGTCACTGTGAAAAGGCAGAGATAATAAACAAATATGTTTGCTCAGTATTCACAAATGAAGAGGGGGAAGTACCGAAACCAAATAATAGAAACACTCTAGATATGGGGTTGATGCCAGCCCATTCACAGAAGAAAGGGTTCTGAAAGAACTCTTAAAACAGAAGATAGACAAAGCAATGGGGCCTGATGGGATTCATTCCAGAATTCTAAAAGAACTAAGGGTAGAACTAGTGACACCACTGACTGCCTTCTTTAACAAATCATGGGAGGATGGGGTGGTACCTGAGGACTGGAGGAGGGCAGATGTTATTCCACTTCACAAAAGTGGGAGCAGGGCAGAAGCAGGAAACTACAGACCTGTCAGTTTAACCTCAGTGATTGGGAAAATGATGGAATCACTTCTGAAGGAAAGAATTGTTAAGTACCAAGAGGCCAGAGGGGCACAGGACCCAAGGCAGCATGGATTCACAGTGGGAAGGTCATGTCAGATGAATCTAATAGATTTCTTTGACTGGGTGACCAAAGTAATAGATCAAAAAGGGGCTGTGGACTTTAGCAAGGCATTTGACACAGTCCCACACAAAAAACTAATATACAAGCTGGCCAGCCTGGGAGTGGGTCCCAAGATGGTAGCCTTGGTAAAGAATTGGCTGGAGAATAGGACTCAGAGGGTAATAGTAAACAGAGTCCACTCTAAAGAAAGGGGGGTTACTAGTGGGGTACCATAGGGTTCAGGACTTGGACCAGTCCTCCTTAATGTCTTTATAAGCGACATTGCAGAGGGACTGGAAGGAAAAGTATGTCTCTTTGCAGATGACACAAATATCTGCCACAGACTTGATACACAAGGTGGGGTGGAAAGGATGAGAAGGGACTTGGCAAGGCTGGAGTAATGGTCAAATGTGTGGCAGCTTAGATTCAATGCTAAGAAGTGCAAAGTAATGCACCTGGGAAATAAAAACCCAGGGGAAGAGTACACAATGGGGGGTGAGATACTAACAACAACAAAAATGGAAAAGGACCAGGGGGTAGTCATATCAGATTACCTAAAGGTGGGCAAGCAATGTGAGAGGGAAGTAGGGAGGGCTGGGGGGATACTGGGATGCATAGGGAGAGGCATCACCAGTAGAAAACAGGAAGTTGTTATCCCTCTGTACAGACAGCTGGTGAGACCCCATCTGGAGTATTGTGTGCAGTTCTGGAGACCTAGTCTCCTCAAAGACATAGACAGGATGGAGGCAGTCCAGAGGAGGGCAACTAAAATGGTGCAGGGTCTGCACCAGAAGACATATGAAGAGAGACTTAAGGAGCTTAATATGTATATCCTTGAGGAAAGGAGGGAGAGGGGAAACATGATAGAAACTTTCAAGTACCTCAAGGGAATCAACAAAGTCCAAGCGGGTAGCATCTTTCAGAAAAAAGAGACATGCAAGAACAAGGGGGCACAATTTGAAGATTGAGGGAGGATGGCTCAGACGTAATGTGAGGAAGTATTTTTTCACAAAGAGGGTTGTGGAAGCATGGAACAGCCTTCCTGAGTAGGTTGTGGAGTCAAAAACAGTAGTGGATTTCAAGAATGCATGGGACAGTCATAAGGTAATTCTAGGGGCTGGGGCTAGGAAGAAGTAGGCTGTTGGTTAACTAGGATCTGCAGCTTATCCATTAGGTAGGGAAATGGACAGACTGGGTGGGCTAAGTGGTCCTTATCTGCCATCAAAGTCTATGTTTCTATGTTTCTTATATTTCTGGGATGTGTGTGGAGTGGTGGGTGCAGAGTGGGAGGGTTGGGTTGGGAGGATATCTGTAATTTACAAAAAATGAAAAAACAAACAGCAGTCACGGTGGAACACAGCACACTCTACCGTGTCCAAGTTGGTCACTGCACTGTACTGCGCATGTGTGACTACTAGCTCATGTGCAGTAGAGTGCGGTGACCATCTTGGACATGGCAGAGTGTGCTGTGTTCCGCCGCGACTTCTGTTTTTTTGGTAAATTACAGATATCTGACCCTCCCACTCAGCACCCACCAATCCTCCCCCCCCAGAAACATAAGAGTGACACTGGGGCTATCCAATCCCCCAGTGTCATAATCAGGAGGCTGCCATATTTTTTTTTATTCCCTTACCAAAACCTCCCTCTCAGCACCCACCACCCTCCCACCCTCCACAGTAACATAAGAGTGACACTGGGGTTCCCAGTCCCCCAGTGTGACTGACTGGAATCTTCTTTTATTATTAATATTCCCCCACCTGGGCCTCCCTCTCAGCAACCCCCCCAGAAACATAAGACTGACACTGGGGGTGCCCAATCCCTCAGTGTCGCCATCCGTTATCCTAGTTTTTTTTTCTTTTAAACCATCCATTAATGTTTTGCAGCCATTGCACTCCCCCCCATCCAACCATCCCACTCAGCACCCACCACCCCGCAACCCCCGAGCCCTTACTTACCCATCGGGGGTCCAACACCATAATCGTTTCTGGACTGTAATCATTTCAAAGCCGGACTGAGAAATGAAGAAACAGGTATGCAGTTCAATGTATTTCAATGGTGTTTTGAACATAGTGGCATAACCTGGCTATTTTTTTACATTTTTGGCCCAAATTTTCATCATGCCTTTTTTGCTGCCCTGCCTCATAAACAATTGCACTGTCATTAGGCAACTCTGTCCCGAAAGGTGATTTCATGATCCCTGCACAAAATCACCTTTTGGGCAGGAGCTGAAATTTTTCTCTGCCCTTGTTTATGAGGTGGGGTCATAAGAAGGCTATGTTGAAAATCTGATGTAAAAATATTACAACATAACAGTTATGAGCCTACACTGAATTTTGCAAATGCAGGCTTGTAACTCTGGTAATTTTCAATATTTTTACCCCAAATTTACAACATAGCCATGCAATTATAGCACCTCATGAATGTGACAGCTGTAATTTTTCAAATCTTGGCCAAAATGTGTTTTCACATCCTAAAAGGTGATTTCATGGTCCCTGCATGAAATCACCCTTCAGGCAGGAGTTGAAAATTTTCTGTGCCCTCGTTCATGAGGTGGGGTCTTAAGGCTATGTTGAAAATTTGGTGTAAAAATTTTAACAAACAACAAAGTTATGAGCCTGCATTACAGTTTGCAAACACAGACTCATAACTTTGGCAATTTTCAATATTTTTACCCAAAATTCCTTGGCTATGGCCATATCAGCTCTGGCCAGAGTTTGTTGGGTATAGAGATCAATGCAGTGGCACAGGAATGTTTCTTGCCCCATGTTAGGATCAAGACTCTTAGGAATGTATTGAGTTGCACAATAGCAGCTAAAAAGGTTACCCTGTGATAGCTCCAATAGATAGTGGACCACCTAAACTTTGCTTGCTGGATCACCTCCATAGAGACATTCTTGTGGCAGATAGTGAAGTTGTCATCTGGTGCCCAGAAGCCACATCATTGGATCCGGGTAACAGAGGGCCTCAACAAGGATTTGGAGGTGTGGTTGATTTTCATTTCTCACTCAAATGGCATCTGGATATGTCTGGAGACAGTCAACAGCTGGGAGCTGGAACTGTTTATGGATGCATCTGGAGGGCTGGGTTTTGGGGCATATTTCAGTAGAGAGTAGTGTGTCATGGAGTGGCCCCTATGTGGGCAGCAGCTGGGCTTACAAAACAGATCACCTTGTTGGAATTCTTTCTAGTAGTTGTGGCTCTGTGTGTGTGGAATCCCCAGTTAAAGGACACATAGATTATCTTTAGATCAGAAAACATGGGAATGGTTCACATCATAAATTAGCAGCTGGGAAACAAGGGCAGACTAGATGATCTAAAGAGAATATTCATCCTAAAGTGTGTGCTTTTGAATGTGCATCTTAAAGCAGTACATGCTCCTTGCATTGAAAATTATGTTTTATCCCATTCACAATTGCAAAAGTTCAGGGAATTGACTCCAGCAGTGGATTAGGATCCATGACCAGTCCTGCCATTTCTGTGTAAGGTGGTGACCCTGAGGCCTGGGAGTGTATAGGTAATGCTACTGCTGCAACACATGACCAAGAGGCAGCTAGAAAGATCCATGATCGGAGCCAAACCAAAACAATGGAACACAAAAGCAAAAAGCAGTCAGCTGCTCAAACACTGGTGCAGAACAATGATCACATATGGCCATAGGATAATCCAAAAAAGTTATGTTTATTAAAAGGATAAAAAGTAACACTCCAGCCTACAGAACATGCCATACATTCACACACTTTTTCAAGGCATCAATGGCACCCACAGTATAAACCTTATATAGTCTCCATTAATCACATGACTATATGATTAATAATAAAATCATTTTAAGAAATAAAGTAATGTGCTACTCCTAATAAAAGGTAATCCTGCAATAGCAGAGCAAAGATAAAAAAATTGGTGACTAATAATGAGAGGGAAAAAGGAAAGGGGGGCGGGGGAAGGAAGACTCAAACATATAAGGGGACAGCTTGAGTAGTCTTGTCCTTTTGCTGCTTGGGGTGGGGAAGTTAGGCCTGGAAATTCTAATGCGACATTTCCCTACTGCTGTGGCATTAAGGTGAATCCTAACTGGTATATTAGTGCATTTTTTTAAAAAGAATTTCCTTTGTTTTTGAGATAGTGGAATTGTATCCTTATTCATGCAGATCCCCTTCTGGACCTGTGTGAACAGATGTAGATATGCAGGGCTTTTTGGACCTTGTGCCAAGGAAAGAGTCTATATGACTGTGGCAGTGCAGGACCCTCCTGGCCCTGCACATCCATGTGGCAAAGGATGTCAAGAATGTGTGGGTCTGTCTGATGGGCTGCAGAAAGGCAGGAACCTCTGGGCCCTGTGCTTACATGTGGCTACAGATACAGACATGCATGGCAAAGAGCCCATCTGTAAGCTGATATATAGAACCCTGTGGCAGGCACAGGTGCAGAGGTGCAGGATCATATGCCAAGAGAGATGTCTCCTCACTATGTGGTACTTGGGCAGATACAGGCAACCCTGCACCTTCCCTTCCCTTCTGAGGCTGGGGGTGATGCCATATAACAATGTCATCCCCCCAGCCTTGGCCCATCCAGCTGGCTCACTGAGCTTGCCCCCAAACTCAGCTCACCAGCACAGGATCACAATGCTGTACCTGCTGAGGTAAAGGCTGGTACTATACATGTTTCTTAATAATTATTTTTTTGGTTTAAATTTTGACCCCATATTTTCAGGATAGCCATTTTATGACTCTCCCCATAAACATGACATGTGACATTTATAGAAGTGGTCAAAACATCATTTCATGCCACAAGTGCAAAAATGTGTCTCATCCAGGATTTGAAAAATGTCACCTGTAACATTTATGAGGTGTCATGACAAAGGCTATGTTGAAAGTTTTGAACCAAAATATTGATAATTACTAAAGTCATGAGTGAGCATGGTAACAATTCAATGTACATTCATAACTTTGTTGTTATTTTGACCCCAGATTTTTAACATAGTCTTTTATGACCCCATGCCATGAACCCGATAGGTAAAATTTTTAAATCCCACCCAAAACATGATTTTACAGAATGACTGCAGGATCCCCTTTCAGGCTGGATTCTAAAAAATGTAACTGCCTTGTTCAGGAAGAGGGATCCCAAAAAGGCCATATTGAAAGTTTTATGGAAAAATGCTGACAATTAGCAAAGTTATGAGTGAACATTGAAATATTTCAACATTTTCTCATAACTTAGTCATTTTACCATATTTTTCCACTAAATTTTCAACATCGTCATCTTATGATCCCATCTCATGAACCCAGAAGGTGAAAATTTAAAATCCTACCTGAAAAGTGATTTCATGGAGCATATGCAAAATCACCTTTCAGGACAGATTGGAAAAATTTTACCTACCTTGTTCATGAAGTGGTGTCTCAAAAATGTTGTGTTGAAAACTTGGTGTAAAAATGTTTAAAAATGTCAAAATTATGAGTAAAAGTTAAAAATACATTGAAATACATTAACCAGACTTACCTAATTTTCTTATATCACAGTCATGGTTGCAGCAGGAGGACATCTTTCCAATCAGTGAGTTGGTGTGTGTGGGGGTGTGGGAGACTCAAATCTGTGAGGGACTGCTTTCTTCACTGCAGGTTTAAAAAATCCAACAAGGGACTGTTTTCATCTTTCACAGGAGAGCTGACACTGGGGATTGGGCACCCCAGTATTGGAATAGTCTTTGGCATCACTGGTGGTGGGCAGACCAGTGCCGCCTTCTGGGTATTGGGGGGATGAACAATATGGAGGAGAGGGGAAAGGTATAAAATGGTACCGGGGTGAACACCATGGTCCACTTCAATAAATATAGTGTTTCTTTGCTATAACGAACCCCGTTATACTGAAACCTCGGTTACAGCAAACCGTACTCGTGGCTCCATACTTATCAACTGTTCCATCATCTGACTGCTCCTCTGTGAAGGAAACCCTGTAATGATTATAATGATGGTAAAATATTGCATGTACTGAATGATGTTCTACATTCTTAGTTCTATTTAGTGGGCCATCACTGAGCTATCCTTCTCATATCTTGATCTCCCTTTCTGTAGTACAGTCTATTATAATGTACTCACATACCCACAAATATGTAAATGTTGACTTTGCTGAATTTACAGCCAACTGACTTACAGGTGTTTTGCATTATTTATTCTCCCCACATCATGTACTGCAGTATGCTTTTAAGTTTGTACAGAATGCAGTGGCAGAAAAAGACAAGGAGAGATGACAGGAGGGCAGTGTGTGGAGGCCTGATCTGATCAGCTGATCCAGTCAGAAGCACCAAGGATTGGTCTGTGTTTTATTGATCCAGTACTGTAAATCCCATACTATAAAACATACCACATGCAGTCAGAGGGTTCAGGTAGGTGACAGAGTTTAGAGTGGCAGCTGGGGGCATGTGTAGCACAGTACTTAGTGAGTAAACAGTAAAAAGTCACCAAAATTTATAACCTATTGGAACATGAAGTACAAGGGAGGGCTGGCTGGGCTGAGAGAGGGAGAGATTATTGTTATTAGAGGATGGGAATGACTATGGATCGCTGGCTGAACTGGGAGGGAAATGGAGCAGAGGTTTTTCTCTGTGAGATGGAAAACCAGTTCCTTTGTCGCACCACTTGTTCAACAGGGGAATTCTTGGCTCACAAAGTTTAAATCAGCTTCTCACTAAAACAGATTTGTACATGTAAGTAAAAAAATGCCAGAATCTAGCTAAATGAATCCAATTTAGCCAGGTTCAGGTGTTTGTTTTTAAAAAGACATAATTTTTATGAGTTTTCCATGTTTTTAGTTAAAAAAAAAGATGGCGCTGTCATGATCCGATTTTTTTTTCTCACGACCTGAAATGCACTCATTTTGTGAAACATAGAAACATAGAATTTTATGGCAGATAAGGACCACTTGGCCCACCCAGTCTGCCCATTTCCCTACCTAATGGATAAGCTACAGATCCTAGTTAACCAACAGCCTACTTCTTCCTGCCCCAACCCCCTGAAGTGCCTTATGACTGTCCATGCATGCTTGAATTCCACCACTGTTTTTGACTCACAACCTCCTCCGGAAGGCCGCTCCATGCATCCACAACCTTCTGTGAAAAATACTTCTTACATTACCTCTGAGCCACCCCTCTATCTTCAAATTGTGCCCCTTGTTCTTGCACACTCTTTTTCTGAAAGATGCTACCCTGTTGGACTTTGTTGATTCCCTTGAGGTACTTGAAAGTTTCTATCATGTCTCCCCTCTCCCTCCTTTCCTCGAGGCTATATATATTAAGCTCCTTAAGTCTCTCTTCATATGTCTTCCAGTGCAGACAATGCACCATTTTAGTTACCCTTCTCTGGACAACTTCCATCCTGTCTATGTCTTTGCAGAGATTGGGTCTCCAGAACTGCACACAGTACTCCAGATGGGGTCTCACTAGCTGTCTGTACAGAGGGATAAAGGTAAATTCCTGTGAAAGGTACATTTATCTTTCATATTAGAGGGTTATTCTAAAACCCTACTGAGCATGCTCAGAAAAACCTTAAAATCCTTATAACTCTGGAATCCCTTTCATGAAACCTTCAAAAGGCACTACCTTGGCACTGAGCACTTCTACCCTAATGGTATTGGAGACACATTCTATACCATCTAGGTTTTAGGTGAGGGCAAAAAACATGTAATAAGTATAGGGAAAAAAGCATTGTTTCATTAAAAAAATCAACATCATGTATCTTGGAAACCACTAAAGCTATCATTACAAAACCTTTCACATCTTGACAACCTGCCTCCAATATAATGCATGCCACATTTGGGGCAATTTTGTCAAAAATGGTCAAAGTTATTATGGTGCAAAAATTGTAGTTTAACATTAAATACTCTACTCAACCCAAACTATATTGGCACTAACGCACCAATATAATATGCCATGGGCTGCATGAAAATAAATAGTTTCCTCTGAAAGGCTGGTTATAATATCTATTGACCTTAAGAGTAGCGATACCTTGGGTGAGGTCTATAGAGGTCATACCCAGCTGTTCGAAATAAATCATTTATTTTCATGCAGCTCATGGCATGTGACATTTTTACTCAATACCAATTGTTACTTGTGCTCTCCTGATTATAAAATGTTTCTTTGTGTAATTTTTTATTAGCGGGCCTGGACCTAATATTAGGTATAAAGAAAGCTTCTGCTCAGAACATTACAGAGCTGGAATGAAAATATCCATTGTTTTCTAAGCTGGAGTGGAAACAAATAATTTATTTCCATTTCAGCTCCCCTGTCCATGAAAATAAATGCATTTATTTGCATTTTTTAAACACACTCACATTGTATAAATAAGGGATATTCCATGTGTTGAGTAAGTAATAATACCCGACAGGGTGGACATTATTGGGCTATAACGGACTGCCCAGGTTTTTGTGCTAATGCTCTTGTGCTTTAATGTCAGGTCTCAAGTGCAAGTCCTAACTTAGATTATACCTATTCTGCCACCCCATGTATCATCATGGTGAGATACAAAAATGCAGGACATGCAGCGTACCCCTCCTGCCTGGCCAGCAGGAGTCACTGTGCCCAGTCTGTGATCCTGTTCTACCCAGACAAACATGCTGGAGGAAAACCAGCACAGCAAGAACTGTTGCTGTGTCTATTGTAGCCCAAAGTATGCAAGCCCAGCAGGATGCTCAGCAAACATTCCTTATCCAAATGTTGGAATAATTAGAAGCTATGGTAAAGGCAATGCCCAACCCTAACACACTTCCACCTGCTTCTGGCAATGTTCCCACACCGGCCAACCTGAACAACCCAGATGGAGTAAATAATCTGAATGGGCCAGATAGTCCAGATGGGGGCAATGAGGAATAAGGCAATGAAGGGGCATAATTTTGATCACAAAGATCTGGTGGAAGAGGACCCACAGTCTATAACAGTGAAGTTGTGCTTCCATGATGCAGAAGAATATGGTTTTACCAGCAGAGGGTTCTGTACCACTCTAGGACCTCACAGATAAGAAGATGGAGGATTTGCTCAAGAAAGTGTTTGAGTTGACAGGCCTGGCAACCCGGACAGCCACTATGGTCGTATATGAAACGAGAGTCCAAATAACCTGGCTGGCAGACCTATTGAAGAGACTAATGCCCAAATCTCCACAAGCAGTGCTGACACACCAATCATTACAGACAGCCAAGTACCTGGTGGACTTGACTGTGGATGCCCTAAAGATCAAGGTCACTGATTTACGTTAATTAATGAAATTCCGTTTTCAAGACTTGCAATTCCGGGAATTGCACTGGTGATTGTAAGTCTAATTTCCAGATTTTACCAGGATTCTAATGTCATTCCTTTAGTATGTGTATGGATAATCAAAATAAAAGAAGGCTTATTATACAGAGCATTAATAGAAGCAAACTGAAAACAGTAGAGGAAGCAATTATAAGAAAAATACAAGTTCTGTACATTTACTGATTTGGTATAAAATGCCAAATTCTGTGAACATCTTTGTTTTTACAGGTGGGTAGACAGTCCAAATTCTGGAATTTTACTGGGTTTTCTGGTAAAAGTCAAAAACCAGTGGCCTTGCCTAAAGATCAACTCTAGAACAGAAGCAGTGGCCAGAGTGAAGAGGCACTCTGGTTGAAGCTTTGGGGGAAGGGGGGACTGCAACTTGAAGCAACTTCTGCAAAAGCTACCTTTTAAAGTAGGTACATTCTTTGGCAAGGGGTTAGGCTATTTTCTCAAGGAAGGCAAGATCCTGAGGAACAAGAGACAGCAGAGATCTGCATACCTCCCCTTTGCAAGGAACGGGTCATTTCATAGAAATAAAAATTGTTTTCATAACTGTAGACAGAACTTTGGCTCATCCAACAGGGGAGACCTGTACAGTTTTCCTTCAACCAACAGTCAAACAGCAGGTTCAGGAATAGGAGCAGAGCATAGAGAGGCCATTTCAACAATAACAGCTTTACAGAATACAAGCAATTGAACCCCTCACTACCACCATTCTCTACCACACTAAAGCCAGATACCTTGAATAGAGGGCATACTTCAACAATTCTACAAACAATAGCAAAGAAGTGACAGATGGGTATGGGAAGCAATTTCACAAGGCTATGCAATAGAATTTGCAGAGACACCAGGCTGAATGAGGATCATTCTGTCTTCAGTATAAAAATGGCCACATCACTGCAGGTTCGAAACATCCTCCGACAGTTACTGGCAACCAAAGCAATAGCACAAGTTCCACCACTGCAAGAAGGAAATGGCATATACTCAGTTTTTATTTATTTATTTAGACAGCAGTTTGGAAAACCTTTGAGCCATAGGCTCATTTACAAAGGTACCTTGTCACAGTAAGACAAACGAAAATACACAATATAACAGTATAACACAGTATAACAGTAACTTAAGACATAGATACAAACAAGCTGGTACAGGTAGGATTGATGCAAACAATACCAGAGTTATGTTGTCCTTAGCAGCTTAGTAGTAAGCTTTGTCATAAGTATTAATCAGACTTTGACTAGTGGCAATTACAGCAGGTGTTAACAAGGTGGTTCGGTGAGAAGTTTTGAAGCACGATATAGTTGGAGCTTCGGAGATGGAGGGGGGCAGTGTGTTGAACCAGGAGGGGGCCCTAAAGCTGAAGGCTCTTTGGCCGTGAGAGGTCCTAGCTCTAGGGATAACAAGAGAGGCTTTCCCAGAGGTCCGAGTATGAACTAGTGGGACAGAGCAGCAGATGGTGGTGGTCAATCCTGGCGGGGATAGCCCAAGGAGGGTCTTTTTTGTAAGGGTACAGGTCAGATATTTGAGGCGCTCATCAAGATCAAGTACCAGCGCTTTAGCATACAGTAGACAGGTGTGTGTTAGCTTAGGTGCCCCAGTAATTAACCTGCAGGCCTTATTCAGAGTAGTGTGAATTTTATGGAGTGCAGTCTGATCAGCAGCACCATACATCGGCAGTCCATAGTCCACTAGGGACAGGATAGAGGAGGTGACTGTGAGTCGAAGAGCCTCCGGGGAAGTTTTCTTTATGTTCCCCAAGAAAATAAAAGACTTACGTGAGGTGCTCAACTTAAAATTCTTAAAGCGATTAATTCAACAAAAGACGTTTAAAATGGAGACTATCAGGTCAACCATAAGAGCAATACACCAAGGAGATTACTTCATAATCAGTTTTAAAGATGCATATCTCCACAGTCCAATCCATCCTTCTCACTTCAGGTACCTCACATTCACTATAATGGGTCACCACTTTCAGTACCAGGCTCTACACCTCTGAATGGCGCTGGCCTCAAGGACGTGTACAAAGATCTCAATTGTCCTGGCAGGGCTGCTAAGGTAACAGGTATTCATGTAGTCCCATATCTGGACCACTGGCTGATCAGAACAAGGTTGGAGAAACAAGCCAGGATCGACAGACAAATAATAGTGCTGGACATCCTCCAGAAACACAGTTGGGTGGTCAACTCTGACAAAAACTCGCTGCGACAGTCACAACAAATGGAACATCAAAGAGCTCTGATAGACACAACGGGATCCGTACGATTGCCCGGCATGAGGTTTCCCGTCACTTTGTTGACCGACATTTTTTCCCCATTATTACTAATCCCAACTTAATTAATGACTGACTATTAGTTTCCCGACTTAACCATAATTTAAAGCAGCGATCATTACTTAAATAAATTAAATTAAATCAGCGCTCCCTTCTCCATCTGAAACAAAATTAAATGCAAGCAGCATTAAGCTCTGATTTAAATTAAATTAAATCTGCGCTGCAGCAACGAAAGCAGCGATCATTACTTAAATAAGAGTGACAGCGATAGTGTTGCAGCATCTCACTAGTATCTATCTGTCGATCTGACACCAGGACAGTCTCAGTGTCTAAGTACTGTCCTGCAGCAGTGATTGGACTGGAGGAGAGCAAGTGCAGTATTCAGTGTCTTGTTAAAGTGCTCTCCTCCAGTATCAATCAAGATAATGATGATAACAGCATTTTTAGAGAAGGCATCGTAACAGAGACAAACACAACGAGCTGCGGGGAGAGGGTGAGGAAGTGCCTGACAGGTAGTTTACGGCTGATACAGAATAGTACTTGCCCCCCACTGACAGAGAAAACTGTGACAGGTAGTGTCCGAACAGGGAACCGCGGTGGTGAGAGAAAGAGAGAGACACACACACACAGACAGATGGTGAGATTAGGAGAGCGTAGGTTGAGTACCTCAGTCAGTTTTCTGTTTTGCAGGCACAATGTAGTCACTAGTGATCCTGTATTGTACAGCCTGAGTGGCTGTAAAACTCCCAGCTGCACATATTAGTGCAGTGTAGTTACTGTGTGTGTGTGTGTGTGTCTCTCTCTCTCTATATGCACTATGCGATCAAATGATATGCGGAGAAAGATCGCATCGGGAAATGTGAAGACGGGAAATAGATTGCGGGAAAAACAAAGTCGGGAAATTTCATGACGAGCAATCATACTAGACCTGACACAACAACAGGCCTTGTCAGACCATCAACAAAAAGGCAGGGCAACATGCGGACACACGCCCTCCCACTGAACTAGTCCAGGTACCTCAGCTGCTGGGTACAATGGCTTCCTGCATAGACATGGTCCTATGGGCATGGTGGAGAATGAGTCACTCCAGTTCCTAGCAATACAGAGTGGCAAAGACAGACAATGACCTAATGGCACCAGCACCACTCCCCATAACAGTCAAGAATCCCTTCACTGGTGGGCGTAGAGACAATCTTCAAAAGGGTGTACCACTGGAGCAAGTGCATAACGTAATTACAGACACAGATGCCAGTTGCCAGCCTACTAGGATAAGGATTGGGCACAGGCCACCTCTCAACACAAGTCAGATGGTCCAGGAAAGAAGCCAATTCCTTCATCAATGTGTTCGAGATGAGTTGTGTACAATACCCTCCTATATTTTTAAGTCAGTCAGATCAAAGTTAGTCTTGAAAAGGTTGGACAATATGTTGACAGTGGTTTACATATTAAAGCAAGGGGGGAAAAGAAGCAATAGAATGCAAAGAGAAGCTACCAAGACACTGGAATTGGGTAGAAGCAAACCTCAGTCACACCATGGCCATTCTTCTAGCTGGCAATCTGAATATGAGAGCAGACTGGCTGAGCTGCAAGCAGGTACATTTGGGAGGGTGGAAACTGAACAGCTAAATTTGCCACAGGCTGGACATCAGGCGGGGATCTCTGAAGATAGATCTTATGGCAACCTTATGGAACTCACAGATGCACAGATTCTTCTCCAGGTTTAGGCACCACAAGTCCTGCAGAGTGCACCCTGTCATGTCCATGGACATTTAACAGGGCTTGCTTGTTCCCATCCTTCCCTCTAATACCACAAATCCTCTGAAAAAGTAAAGAAACATCAGCCACAGTGGTGATCATCACACTGTACTGGCCCAGGTCTCCTTGGTTTGTCACAGTAATATATATGGCTCCAGATCACTGGATACTACAGAACAGGGCAGACATACTACAGTATCACAGGGACTGGTAGAAATGCCAGTCCCCTGAATCTTAAGCTAACTGCCTAGTTCCAGAAAGGGAGAGATTTTTAAGGGTCAGATACCCCTTTACCATCATTAACACGCTTCTGCAGTCCAGAAAGTCATCAACAACTGACATGTATAAAAGACACTGGATAATCTTTTCCCAGAGGTACATCCAACAGTCAATAATACTAGAATAGGCCTCCACCCCTCATATTTTACTGTTTCTTCAGAATGAACTCAACAAGGGACTGTCCTTGTACTCACTGTGGGTTCAGTTGTCAGCCACAGGAGCAACAAGGGGCCACTTAAACAACATCCCACCAGGCTCCCATCCTGATGTTAGTAGATTCCTCAAAGCTTCTGTGTTGATCAGAGCACAACACTGACATGTCATGGCACCATGGGACCTCACTCTAGTCTTAAATGCCCTCACAACAGCCCTGTTAGTGGAATTACGGTGGATGTTGCTCAAAACAGTCTTCTAGGTGGCCATATAGTTGCAGCCAAAGACATGGCCAGATATTTCCTGAAATTCAGGAATATTTCTAGAGAAATTCCCTGCCTGCCCGCAGTACCACTGTGAGCCATCAGAAAGAATCTCTTTAGATATACTGTGTTGTAAAGTATCTGGAAATAGATTAGCTTATTTGTGGCTACAACTGTATGTGCAGCACGCAGAATAAGGGAACCCAATAACCTGTCACACAGAGAACCCTTCCTAATGTTCTTGCATTATAGGGCCACACTGAGGTCTCTACCTTCTTTTGTACCGAAAGTGTCTTCTGCCTTTCATGACAACCAAGTCACTGAACGTCCAGCTATAGCACTACAGACAGTCTCACAAGAGACCCCCCTACTGACACTGGATATGCCAAGAGTTATACGGACTTACATTCAAAGAACAAAGGACTTTAGACATTCCAACAAACTTTTTGTTATTATCAAAGGCTACAAGAAAGGGCAGGGCACATAAAAATCTTCTGTCATGGCATGGACCACCATCTCCATCTCTCTGAGGACAGGGTGGGTGCCCCAAGACTGGAAGGTGGTGTATGTAGTGCCTATCCACAAGGGGGGGATCAAGGGAGCTGGCAGGGAACTGCAGGCCTGTCAGCCTGACATCGGTGGTGGGCAAGGTGATGGAGGGCATTGTCAAGGAGAGGCTAGGGGGGACCTGGATAAGTCAGGGTGCCTGGACGATAGACAGCATGGATTCATCCCAGGGAAATCGTGTCAGGCAAACCTGGTGGAGTTCTATGACTGGGTGACAAGTGCCTTGGACCTGGGTACACCAGTGGATGTCCTCTTTCTAGACTTCAGAAAGGCATTTGACTCTGTTCCTCACGTGGGCCTGTTGGATAAGCTAGGAGAAATGGGGGTGGGAAACCAGATGATCAGATGGATAGGCAATTGGCTCCAGGACCGGACCCAGAGGGTCGTAGTTGGTGGGATAGTCTCATCCCCAAGAAGGGTCATTAGTGGGGTCCCACAGGGATCAGTCCTTGGGCCCCTTCTGTTCAACACCTATGTATCTGACATAAGGACAGGAATCAGGGGTGAGATGAGTCTCTTTGCAGATGACTCAAAACTGGGGCGGTGGTGGATGGGGAGGAGGTGGCCCTGCAGAGGACCTGGAGGCTCTGGAAAGATGGTCTAGAAAGTGGAAGCTGAGGTTCAATGCAGGAAATGCAAGGTACTCCACCTGGGGCCAGAAACCCAGGCCAAGTGTACACCCTGGGGGAATACTACAAGTCTCAATGGCTGAGAGGGACCTGGGGGTGGTGGTGGATGTCAAGATGAACAACTCTGAGACTTGTAGGAGGGCAGCAGCCAAGGCCAACAGGATGCTGGGATGCATTGCTGGGGATCACCTCAGAAGGAGGGAAGTGATACTCCTCTGTATAACTGCTTGGTGAGGCCGCACCTGGAGTACTACGTGCAGTTTTGGAGGCCACACTTAAGAGAGACATTAACCTCCTGGAGAGGGTCCAGAGGAGGGCAACCAAAATGATTTGGGGCTTGGGGACAGGACCTATGAGGAGAGGCTCAAGAGCTAAATATGTACACATTGGAAGAGAGAAGGGACCGGGGGGACATGATAGAGGTCTTCAGGTACATGAAGAGGGTAAATAGGGGAGGAACAGTCAGGGTGCTTCGAAGGAAGGAGGAAGGGGCCACTAGGGGCATGGGTGGAAGCTGGAGGGAGATTCAGGGAGAAAGGAGGAGGTGCTACTTCACTGAGAGGGTGGTGGAGCCATGGAATGCACTACCTAGGGGCTGGTGGAGGCAGAGACAGTGGAGGGGTTCAAGAGGGGGTGGGACAGGTACAGGGGAAGGGTTCAGGAAGCAAAATCCAATGCAGCAAGAATATCCAGAACTGGGAAGGGAGAAGCCAGAGAAGGCAAGGGGGACAGCAAGGTCAGCACCCAGGGTGGGGGCTGACCAAACGAGCAGACACGAAAGACCATTAGGCCTATTCTGCTGGCATTTTAGTATGTTAGTATGGATAAAGAGACTGATTACTAAAGCTTACGAGGCAGACAGTCTTTCACCACCACAGAACTTTGGAGCACACACCACTAGAGACATGGCCACTACATGGGCAGAAAGAAACATGGCATCAGTTGATAACATTTGTGCTGCAGTGATTTGGCCCTCGGTACATATTTTCATAAAGCACTACAGATTGGACTCATTGTCAGCACTGAGGGACCTCTTTGTTTATTCAGTGGTACTTGCTGCTAAGATGCTCAGCTGTGCCTCTCATCATGCTCTCCCATACTGAAGTTGTTACTGCACTACTTTTTATTACCCATGAAGTAATGATTGGGGGGGCATAGAAACTGTGACCAACAATCGTAGTTTACTCTCCTGGTATAAGTGATTGTGGGAGCACATCTCTATGGCACTCTGGAGCCCACCCTAGAGAGACTGATCACACCCAGAGCCTAGTGTCATGTTTTGCCATTTATCTAATGTTGACTCAGCTACAGGCTATAAGATAGTCCTTTTCTATTGTGTATACTAGACATTAAATAACACTTACATTCTTCTTCTGTCATTAGTGTTTTTTGTTGGGATCACATATATTTAAAGGTACCTATAGGGTCTAACACATTCATTCTACAGCTTTGGAAAACATCAGAACTAAAGAGTTACCTGAGATGACTGGGGGTTAGGGGGTCTGTTTTTCAAGTCACATGTGTGTTGGCAGTCTATCAGGTGCACATAACCCATGAGATAATGGTTGGGTGAGTGCAGTAGAGATGTGCTTCCATAATCACCTTTACCAGGTAAGTAAACTACCACTCTTAGTGCTGCATTGGGTTGTCATGGCGCAAACAGCTGTGACTGAATAGGAGGACCAATTTTTTTAATTAATTAGTAATTAGAGCTCATTAGTTAGAAACAAAAATGTACACACATGAATCATTGACAAGGTTTCTCAAAATCTGCGTGTTGCACAAATATTATGAACATCAATATGATAGTTTTTAAAATCTTTGTGCTACACGACAGTTTTGAAAATCTACATGGTATATGATGGTTTTCAAAATATATGTGCTACACAACAGTTTTCACAAAATGTTCTGCAGAAATCCTTCATGAAGGTTTTGAAAATCTATGCACTGTGTGACACTTTTCAAAATCTACATGTGGCATGACAGTTTTCAAAATGTATGTGTGAGCCCCCGTATTTTTACTCTGGCTCTTCCTCTAGTCCCCTCACTTCCCTGACTAGAAGGATGCAGTCCAGGAATCCAACTCAGCTGTGGCTGCTACCACTGTTTTTCAAGCTTTCTAAGCTCTACTCACTGGCTTTCACAGGCTCTGCTAATCAGTATACTCCATGGTCTGGTTTCAAGCACAAGTGAAACGACAAATACCTAGTGTGGTGAGGGGCAGGTAGGGGCCAGCCAAGCCCAATCAAAGCTCCAAATACTCCAAAAATACTTGCACTCTGCAGAAAGATACACCAATGAAAATGTCCTTTTGAGTGCTTCATTGCAAAATGCAAACAAGGTTGGTGTAACAATGGACAGACAGACATCCACTCAAAGCCCCAGCACTTTGGGTATGGAAACCCTTCATCAGGGGGTGTGGTTAGTCATGGAACATGGGCCAACCTTATAAATCACCTATTCATTAATAAACAGGAGCTCTTTAAATAATTAACCAAAACAGAAAATAAATATTAACCATTTGTGTACTAGTATGCATAAAAAGGAATTATGGTGATGCCAGTAATGATGTTTGAAAAATAAATGTTTAATTGTTTTCTATGTTGTATGCTATTTCATCAAATTAACATGATTTCAAATGATCTTACTTTAAAGTTAAAAAAAGGAGTAGAGGAAGATGATGGTGGAAGAGATATATTTGGCATTACTTCATGGCATAATTGCTGCACAGATGAAAAAGGGGATTGCTGCAGTTTCCCAAAGTTTGGTATCTGTGCAAAACAAAGAGGCTGCTGGTGTGAAACAAGTGCCCAAACAACCTATAGTTATACCCAAAATGTTATGTGATTTCAATTTTTCATTTCTGACCATCTGTTTCAAAATAAAAGACAACTTGATTGGAATCACTTGTGGAGGTAGGGTTTGATATCCCACTGATCATTGAGGCCTTTTGGTTTTACACTGTTAAGTGTGAAAATCCAGAAGGATTCTCTTTGCAAGAGGTGGTTAGCTACGTTGCCACCTTTTTTCAATGGAACTATGTGTTCCAAACCCAAAAATCTCATATCTGTTGCATTAAAGTTGTGATTGGATGCAAAATGGATCCCAACTGGGGTGTCCGCTCTTTTATTCTCAGTAGAGCACACATGCTCATGTATTTGCCTTTTAAGGGATCTTATTGTGCATGCTATGTACAGTAAATTGCAGGTACACCACAAAAGGTTTATCACATGTCATGCACTCCTTATATGTACCGTAATATTTGGCTCACTGGGATGTTTGAAGGTTTTTCAGGGTGTGCAAATTTACAGCTGATACAATAGTGACATTTAAAGAAGCCACAGGTTCTTTTTGGTAACCATGTTTGTGCTTGTTCAGGAATTATTTGTTTCCATAAACTGCTATGCACAAGTTTATCTTTGAGATTAGCAGCTCTACTGAATGCCACTCTAGGTTTCTCCCCAAGTGCTCTGAGAATTGTGCCATCACTTGTCAAAATACTTCAATTTCTATGTATGATGTTTCCTAAGCTTCCTGCTTTCATATTGTATTTGGTAAAAAAGGAAATGGGGCCAAACTGAGTACTAGTCTCAGATTGCTTTAGGTGCAACAACTCACTCCTATTTAGATTGAGTACCTTTTCTTTAAAGTTTTTTAACAGTGTTATAGCATACCCCCTATCCAGAAACCTAGCCTCAAGTTCTGACACCTGTTCCAGGAAATCATCTACCCTTCTAAAATTTCTCTTAAGTCTCAATAACTGACTGTATGGGATAGAATCCTTTAATTTTGGGGGCTGGGCTCTGTCATCTTGCAAGACAGAGTTTATCACTGTACATTTTCTATAAGATTTAGTGCTGATCAATTGTCCAGGCTTACTATCTAGTTCTAAATCCAGAAAAGTGAATTTTTCTTCACTTCTTGTGTAAGTGAATTTCAGATTAAGCTCATTAATGAGTTATGCAAACTTGTTCATGGGATGGTGGGAGATGATGTGTGTTAACAACAGAGAAATGAACACTTACCTCCCCAATATTTTTTGGTGGCACAGGTACATAGACGATTGTCTATGTATCTGGAAAGGAGACAGAGAACTGATTCTAGATGTCATTGCCTGGCTAAATCGAAATGAGAAATTAACTTATACAAGTACTGTAGTGAAGAGAAACTCACTTTTCTGGATTTAGAAATCGATAGAAAGCCTGAACAATTGGTGAAAAAAGAGACTTAAGAGAAATTGTACCAGGGTGGAAGATTTTCTGGAACAGGCATTAGAACTTGAGGCTAGATTTCTGGATGGGGGTATGATATAACACTGTTAAAAAAACTTTAAAGAAAGGGTACTTATTCTAAATAGGAGTGAATTGTTGCACCTAAAGGAATCTGACACTAGTATTCAATGTGGCCCTGTTTCCTTTATTATCGAATACAACATGATAGTGGGAAGCTTAGGAAACATCATACATAGAAATTGGGGTATTTTGACAAGTAATGACACAGTTTGCAGAGCACTTGGGGAGAAACCTAGAGTGACATTCAGTAGAGCTGCTAATCTCAAAGATAAACTTGTGCATAGCAGATTATGAAAACAAATGCTACCTGAACAAGCACAAACATGGTTACCAAAAAGAACCTGTTGCTTCTTTAAATGTCACTATTGTATCAGCTGTAAATTTGCACACCCTGAAAAAACCTTCAAACATCCCAATGAACCAAACATTATAGTAAATACAATGGAGTGCATCACTTGTGTTACATCTTTTGTGGTGTACCTGCAATTTACTGTACATAAAATGCACAATAAGACCCCTTAAAAAGTGAATACATGAGCATGTGTGCTCTATTGGGGTTAAAAGAGTGGACACCCCAGTTGAGACCCATTTTTCATCCAGTCACATCTCTAATGCAACAGATATGAGATTTTGGGGTTTGGAACATGTAGCTCCAGTGAAAAAAGGTGGCAACAGAGCTAACCAACTCTTGAAAAGAGAATTCTTCTGGATTTTCGCACTTAACAGTGTGAAACCAAAAGGCCTTGATGATCAATCTGAAGTGAAACTTGACCCTTGCAAAGCAAATCTCAGGCAGAACCTCCTTTCCTCCAGCCAATGTGACTGCTTCTGGCCCCCCCACCCCTCCTGTCCAGGTTTTAACAAGGTTTTCTCTGACTGCATCAACCCCTCCCATCTCTCCCTGCTTTCTGCACCTACCCGCTTCCTCTACCCTCAAATTTGGAGTATTGCTGGATACTATAGTTCTGAAAGTTTTGTACTGGGTCTTGCATGGCCTGATTTTGCCTACATACTTGTATAGAATGTACTATTTGTTTAATCTGTACTGACTGTCTTACTATGTGTGTCAATAAGTTATTGTTTGTCGATACACTGTAATATTTGGATTCTCCTTATTATATGTATGTACCCTTAATTGTCTTGCGCTTCTCTGAGGTGGAGCCTTTATAAAGGAATCTCTGACTCAAAGGTTTGTAATTCCAATACTTTCAATAAATAAATAAAAATAAATAAATTAATGGGACAGCAAACCCTATCTCCACAGGTGATTCCAATCAAGTTGTCTTTTATTTTGAAACAGATGGTCAAAAATGAAAAATGGAAATCACATAACCCTTTGGGTATAAATAAAGGCATCTGATGGTAACCTAGCTTTTTTTCAAGATATTTTCAAAATGTTTTCAAAATGATTTCATGAAATAATTAAATGAAGAATCAAATATGTTAGGTATATTTGTTTTCAATAATTATGTTATTAGATGTCATTAGTATTCATTTGAGGGATTCTATCTATTAAGATGTTTAATATTAGTGGGTATTTTTGTAATGTGTTGTGCTTTCTGCTTTTTCTTTCTGTAGGTTGTTTGGGCACCTATTCCATACCAGCAGCCTCTTTGTTTTGCACAGCTTCCAAGCCTTGGGAAACTGAAGCAATTTCATTTTTATCTATACAGCAATTATGCCATGAAGTAATGCCAGATATTTCTCTTCCTCCACCACACAATCTTCCTCTACTCCATTTTTTTAACTTGAAAGTGAGATTGTTTGAAATCATGTCAGTTTGATGTACTAGCATACAAGATAGAAAAAATGTAAACATTTAGTTTCAAACATCATTACTGACATCACCGTAATTCCTTTTTTGTATACTGGTACACAAATGGTTAATATTTATTTTCTGCATTGGTTAATTATTTAAAGAGATCCTGTTTTTTTTAATGAATATGAGATTTATACGGTTGGCACATGTTCCATGACTAACCACACCCCCTGATGAAGGGTTTCTGTACCCGAAGCGCCGGGGCTTTGAGTGGATCTCTGTCTGTCCATTGTTACACCAACCTTGTTTGAATTTTGCAATAAAGCACTCAAAAGGACATTTTCATTGGTGTATCATTCTGCAGAGTGCAAACATTTTTTATTCCATGGTCTGGCATTCTAGTAAACAAGCACTCTCCTGGCTGGCAGGAGTGGGTTGTTACATACATGCTGTGTGAAGGTTTTTAGTTAGTGGTTAAGTTCCACAGGAAAAAAAACTTTCATGAATGATAACTGATTAAATATTGAAATGTTAAGGGTTACAAGTTAGTGTTCTTGAAGGAGGTGCATAATTATACAATTTTTTTTTTTAAATTAGTTATCAATGAGATGTTTTTAATTAAGCACAAAACATTCATAAAGAAATCCTTCATGAAGATTTTGAATATCAATATGCTGCATGCAGATTTTGAAAATAACTATCATAAAAAGTTTCTAAGTCCTACATTAACAAAACATATAATGATGTAAAAATGGTCCAAAATAGTTAAAATTGATATCTGATTGACTGCTTCAATTGCGTGAAATTGCTGAAGTCATCTCAAGTTCTTGAGACCTCTACAATTTCTTCTGCAGGCTTTGGAGCCTGATTGACTATGTAATCACCTTCTGACCCCATTACTATGCTGATGAGGGTCAGAGATCAGAATAATGGCTTCTGAAGTTGTGGTTCACAGGCAGTCATTTCCCAAAATGTCTTTATTTATGAAGCACTAGTCCTTAAACATTATACTGTGCCCCAAACGTGCTGAGTGTGGTCGTGCTTAAGTATCCAATTTGGTTGGGGCAATAGTCATGGGCATCCAGATTTAGTTGGCAGCAGCATTGTTCCAACTCCATCATTGGCATGCTGATCCTTTGATTTGCAATCCTTAATGGTAAGCCTCATATGGGCAGTTATATTCTCCAATCAGCAACAAAGTCTTCATCCAGTAAGCAAAGCTAAGAAAATGCATGCAAAACAAAATATAGATGATGGTGCTTCATTCTGGCTGCCCGATGGCCCAGCAGGTAGTGTTTCACACTCCCGCATTGGTGACCCAGGTTTGGGATCAAACTCAGGCTGGGTTGGTCAGGCCCGAAGGATAGGGAGGTGCTGCCACATAGCAGCACTCCCAGCTCTGGGAGGGAAGGCATCAGGATCTGCTGCTCTGGCAAACCCTGCGGTGAGCCCCAGAGCTTGGTCTTCCCCAAGGGCATGTCAACAGCACAGAAGGCTAGTTGTAGGATGTACCTGATGTTGGGGAAGTGAGTAGGGTAAAAACAGAAAATAGAGCTGTTGGGTGAAGCCTGTATCATTTCCCAGCCCGTGCTGCCACCAAAGCCAGTTGATTCTGGGTGTCTATACTGGGTGGGGAGAGGACGGACCTTCCCTTCCTGGCTTATGGGAGAGGTATGTGCCAGCTAGGGTGAGTTGGGGCTGAAGATATGCCAGCTCTGAGGGCAGAAAAAGAAAAGCTTCATGGAAAAAAAGTTCTTCATTTGTTAAAATGCTGATCACGTGTCCAAAAGCATGACAAAGTGTCAGAAAAACTGCAAGTATCCTTCAACAAACACCTGATATGTTTCACTTCCCTCTTCTGGGTGCTTCGTCAAGGACCATGCCCCTTCCAAACCCACAATGTTTTAAAAGGGACCCTTAAAGGCGCAGTGGCAGATTTACTTAAATGTAATGGGGGGGCGCAAAATGAGCAAGAGGTAAACAGTTACAAGGTGCTGGTGTGTAAAGTGCTAAAGTGCATGAAGTTAAAAACAGTTTGCAGTCATATCACTACACTCTCCCTCTGCTAAGTAATTGATGCATGAATTGGTTCCAGCACTGGAGTTCAAGTATCGAACAAATTTACATTGCAGGCTATCTATACAAATACATCCTGTGTAGTATATGGCAATAGACATGTAACATTCTGATTAGACACATACTGTAGGTTTCTACCTAGTAACAGTTTATTTTAAGTATACTCCATTTCACCATACAGTTGCTAAGAAATCACTCCAGGGCATTATTAAAAAGTATACTGTATGAGGCAATGATCTGGGTGTGACATGTATAACTTAGTGATTTGTGTGGGTAATCCCACCTGACAGTGACTTTTGGACAGCAAGGTCCCCTACGGTGACTGCAGCACCACGTCACTGTAGGAAACTCAGTGGAACCCAGTACTGTCTGTCGGGGGTCCTGCCCCCCCCCCAAATCAGCACCGACTCAGAGTTGATAATCCTAAGCGTCGACCTGCCGGTGTTGCTGTCTGGTTGTTTGGCAAACCTTTTGTCGATGACCAGTTGTGCATCCATTTGTGTGTAAGCAAATCAGTGAAGGCACCAGGTAAATCATTGGTCAGTCTAAACAATAACTTGATGGTTCTCTTGGAATGATGTAGTGAGGCTGATGCTTCTTCCCCTGAGTTCTGTCATAACTGTGGTCTGGAACCTTCAACAAAAATATGTTGTTTTGATTGGAATTAAATTACTATTATTATGGCTCATATACAGTATATGTTCACTGCCAAAGTTTAAAAAAGTTATTTGATATGTACAACATCACACATTCATCACCCAGAAGAGCTCAACACAAGTTTTGTTTTTAAATATGATACATTAGAAACTAAGCTACACATTGTAGAAACTCTGAAAAATTCCCTAAGGTTTTCAAAACATACATTGCATTGCAGTTAATAGACAAATTCTTTCAGCAGGAGTCATTAGGTGCAGTCTACAAACAAAACATTTATTTCAAGATAATACCATTGTTTATCTCTTGGCAGACCTGATTAAACACATTCAGCTATGCACTTATTAGATCACACTGAAACTCAGGCTTGACCCACACCCCCAATTGTGCAAGAACATGCCTTTTGGCAAAAATATTATTAAGTAAATAGTTTAAATTCATCAGCTGGCATGAAACATCTTTATCTACAGTCTTGGATGGAGGGAAGGAGGTTATTTTTGCTGGTAGATTCTGACGTCACCAATCCAGGTCTGGTTCTTTTCCATAAAGCATTGTCTTTCAGGTAACATTGATTTGTTAGCTTGGATCAGGTATCAGTCCCAGTTCTTTTAGGATCTTAGCAAAAGTTCAAAATTCCAGGGCTGCAGGCTTTTGTTGTTGCATAGTAATGCCTAAAAGTCCCTTTCTGTCCCTTCATAGCACTCTCGTGCTGCTCAAGGGAGAGATGTCAGAGACCTTTGTGAGCCCATGTAAAAGTGCAAAAGCAAAGAGATCTTTTTTTCTCTATGTCAGAATCAAGAAAACTGGTATTTGTTGAGGGCAGAAAGCAAAATACTGGTGTATGCTCCTTTGACTTATGTTAAAGTGGGAAAACTAATCCACTTTATGCATTATTCACAAGTCTTTAGATTAAAAGTTCAGGACCTCTTTACCAGAATTGTACCTATATTTTTACAGCAACCTCGCTGACCTTTGTGGCTTTCAGTCATAAAAACATTCAGGATCTCAATGTGGCCCCTTTAAGTTATGGAGGTCATTTGAGTTTTGAGAAACATCCCTCCATGGAATGTCCTTTGATCTAGAGTAGAAACATCTGTAAGTAGTACAGTTCCATGGAATCTATGTTTTTGTGAGGATATTTTCTGTGAACATGGGAACAAATGGAGTCCAGCAACAATGTCAGGATGCAAAAGTCCAAAAATTTATTATACAACAGGATAAAATAAAATGGACTGAGGACGGAAAATAAAGAACCAATTCAAAATAAACAGGTCTATTCCATAGTTAACAGCACTAATGGAAGACAAAACAAAATTCCTCCTAGAAACAGGCTAGGGGACTGATAGATTCAACCTCTTATCACCAACTGATCTCTAAGTCCCATTCAGTGTATATTTATACTGTGGTTGGGTCACATGACATAGCAAACTCCCCCCCTACAGATACTTTAACTTTAAATTATTACAGAAGAGCTTTAAATTTTGCATCACAACATGAAATCACACATTACTAGAGCCTTTTGATGTTTTACAAATGTTCATTTCAAACAAAACACAGTAAGAACTAGAAATGCAAAATTTGGAAGATAATCAGGCTCCTCCCAGCAGATACTTTCATAAAAAAGTAGAAGAAAGGGCCGTCCAGCTCTAATGGAAGACATGTATGCTGCAGGGAGGTCCTGACCACACCCCAAACACTAAACAAGCCTTCAGGTGACTATACATCTATTTCAGAGTTTTGCAACCAATATTTCCTTTGAAAAAACATTCTTCTACCTTCCAGTAGCAACAAACTCTGTGGCTCTGTGTTTTTATATTAGCATGCACACATTTTATTTTATTTTCACTCTTGCAGTGCAAACTGTCACAAACTCGCTCAGCCAGTCGGCTCTCTGCTCCCAAAGTGCCAACCTCTGAGCATATGATTTGTGTACAGTGAACAGAACAAGGTAGCCCTCTTGTCTGTTTTGTGGGTTCAAGTCACCTTAGTCTCAAGCTGTAGAGGGATTCAAACTGATAACCTCTTGTTAGCGTACCCAATTATCCGGCTCAGATAATTCTGTCTTCGGGAGGCCAGATATCTTTGCCTATGGGCACCCAACCAGGTCTTTCAAATGAACCCCTAGAACTCTATGCAAGACTTTTAGAGAACTCTATCCATTTCCCCATTTGGTATACAATAAGCCCATACACAGTGTACTTATAACCTTTAAAAGCTCCACTTAAAATAAAAAGAAATGTCAAGGCACTCCACCAGTTTCATTTGTAAGAAAATATCTTTACTTTAAAAATATCAAAACAGAACAATAATTACAGAACAAATATATATCCCAACACATACAGCCTTAAAACAAATAGGTAAAAAAGTACAGTTCCTACAATTTATAACTTCGGACTGGTATAATCTACTGCTTACTTTCTTTCAGTGCTTTGAGGGTCTTCTCTCAGTCAGAAAAATATTCTTGTGTGTCTCTGTCAGGTTCTTTCAGCAATTAAGCACACTTCTGAGCTGGCCTTCTCATGAGTTCACTAACTCCACCTTGGTGTATCAAACTCTATATTTTACAATACAGGGTCTCCAAATAAAATATTTAAAAAAACATATGAGATGACCTCACTGACTTTCCTCTCCACAGGTTAACTGGTCAGAATTGGTTTGTGCTCTGCTACACATACATCTCAAAAGTTTCTTTGATCTAAGTCACTGTATTCACAGCAAAAGTGTATTGGTCTCTTTAATCTCATCTGGACCTTGGAATCTACACCTCAGGTCTTTCTGATGTAATTCAAGGATTCCCCAGGAAATGTATTTTGGACATTCCAAATCCGTCTGGGTCCTCCCTGGCTCAGACATCAAACCTCTTCAATGTTCATTCTGGCCTCTCTTGACACCCCTCCCAAGTCCTTCCTGGCAAATATGCAAGTCAAAGGATCTCCCTGAGGGCATTATGAATGGCTAATCTTATTTCCTGGGATGAAAGCAAATTGACAAGGTAATTGCACCCCAGATCTCTGCAGTTTAAAATACCTCCTGTCCTTTGAACTTATCCCTGGGGGGTCTTGATGTGTCACTTCCAGTAAGACAGCCTTTTCCTTGAACTGACCTTCCCTTCACATATTTTATATGTAATAAACAAAAATTAATACTGCACTTGAGCACTCAGAGCTGGCTGTCTTCATCACACAAACAACACTATAAACAGGCTATTTGTGCTGTAGTTTCCTGTGACAACTTTTGGAAACCCATAGGAAAGCAGTATACTCTTTCAGGCTTCCCTAGTACCCAGTTTATTTAGTTTAAACCCTGCTCACCCTGAAATGAGCAGACTGCAGCAATTTGGACAAAGGGAGAGAGTCAGAAAAGAGTTTCAAGGGATAGAGGAGAATACCTACAAGTGGCCAAGATGTAGGTAGGGAAAATAATAAAGCACAAAGCAGTGCTAAGCAGCAGAAAAGAATGAAGTAAACAGAGTAATACTATTGCAATGGATTTTAAAGCTTTTTAAAGAGAAAGCATCACTCAACCTCAGCCCAAAGAAGCAGCAATCTTGTTTATTATTCCCATTTTTCTTCCGTTTTAACCAGTGTTGGTGATTTGTTAGAACTATGAGACTTAAACAGGAAAAGGGGGTTAAAGGAGAGGCACCAATATAACCCCTGTCACATTTTCCTTTTTTTTAGTGACACTATTTTCCTTTTTATGTTAACTCCTTTCTTCTTCACATTGGCATGCTTCTGCATGTCTAGAACTTTCTCTTTTCAAGTCTCAGTGTATTTTAGCCTCATATTAACACAAGTCTTTTGGAATGTTTGCACAGGATTTCCTAAATTAGAATACTTTTGCTATGCATGGTAAGTAGTAATAAAAAAAAAAAAACCCAGAGTGTTAGTTCTGCTAAACTGCAATATGACATTAAATATTTTGTATCTTAAGCTACTTTTTCCTACATCATTTCATGTTTTGAAGTGAAAGCGTATCTCACAACTTGTTTCCAGCTCAAAAATGTGATTAAAGATACTACCAATAGGTATACACATTCAAGAGTGATCCCTTACAATACAATTGATGACATACAGTATTAATTTAAGATTAATTTCAATACTTCAGTACATCAAGGTAGGATATAGCATTAAGTATACATAACATATAGGATAGTGTATGGATCACTATACACAACAAGGCTATTATCAACCGAGTGGTTACTATGCCAATCAGATGACCTTGCCCTTCAGTTGGCATAGTAACCACAAGCTTGAGAAGAACCTTGTTATGTATAGTGATTCATACAATGTTCAATATAGTGTATGGTGTCCTCCAAAAACAAATAAAAATATAGTTTGGCATCTTAATGTTTTTTCGTTTCCTGAACAGAAATCTCAATGCTTATTCCAAGTTAGCCCTGGTTGCTAGAGCATGCTGTGTGGTTGTTAGAGACATGGTGCATTTCGACTGGTTGACTTTTGGGGTTGGGTGGGGTTTTGAAGTTAAAATAAATTGCAGCTGATGCTCTTGCTAAGTGAGAGGACACTGATTCAGAGGACTAGGTGTTGAAATTTTAAAAAATCTGTCCATCCTGTGGCACAGTAATAGTAAATTTAACGTATCGGGTTGATCCTGCCCTTTTTTCTGGTGTCCTGTAGATCCTGCACTTCTCTGCTCAATCCGCCACCTTGAATCTCGAATGGCTTGTGAACCTTGTCTAATGATGTACATACTGCAGCAGAATGAAAAGTCATTCTGCTGCAGTATAGACATCACTAGTGCATCAGAATAACTTTTTTCATAGCATGGAAATCCATGCTTAACTACATTCCACCATATGCTATAATATGGTTTCACATATAGGAGGATAATAAGGCTTCTTATGAGAGTATACATTACACACATATGCTTGTTTCACATTGATGTCTGTTGTTTGAGCATACATTGCAGTCCTTTTCATACTCAAACATTATCAGAGACAAAAGTCCATAAGAGTCTTTCAAAACATCAGTGACTGACTCTAGCGTCAATCTTCAGATCCTTGAGGTGATCTTGCGGTCATGAGGTCTCATGAGCTTCTTCTGTATCTTCATCTGTTATATGAAACCATTGAAGTTTTCAGGTATGACATGGTTTCAGTTGATTGAAATGTACCTACTTAAGTACAGTTTTACCCACTTAAGTACAGTTTTACCAGCACCCTTTTTGTTAATCTCAATTTGGTACGCTACAAGTGACACTTTGTTCTTAATGGCATAAGGTCCATTCCAAGTCAGTATAAATTTCTTATGCTTGGCCCTATTTCTGCTGTAATTAAACTAGCATACCTTATCTCCAGTGTGGTATTCCTTGGGAATTGCTTTGCTGTCATAATAGGCCTTGAAGTCTTGGATGTTTTTCTCTATGTTTCTTTACTCAAATGAAGGTGCTCTCTGAGATGGGTTACATATTCATGTGCTGCAGCAGCACCTTGTAATGTTTTATCCTTGCTGTATACAAGAAGTGAAGAGGAAGGGCCATCTGTCAACCTGTCATCATTTCAACAGGTGATATTCCTGTAGTAATAATGAAAATGTTAAACAAGCTGGTATCACTATAGTAAAGGATTTTAGAAAAGCTAACTTTGAAGCCATTAATAAAAAAATTATATGATTGGACTTGGAGGGATGAATCTGCATCTGTAAATGTATTATGGAACAACATAAAAAACAAGATTCATGAGTTATGTGATACATATATTCCAAATCGTACTTTGTACAATAAGAAAGGGAAATTACCCATGTGGTATACAAATAAGGTTCGTAAATCTATTAATCCACGGAGGTCGTGAGGGCCTCGCTTGTTCTGCCCTCCCCTAAGCCAGATCTCCGAATCTTAAGGGCACACAATGTCCATGGAGGTCATGAAGGCCTCGCTTGTCCTGCCCTCCCCAAAGCCAGATCCCTGAATCTTAAGGGCACACAGTGTCCATGGAGGTCATGAGGGCCTCACTTGGCCTGCCCTCTCCCAAGCCGGATCCCTGAATCTTAAGGGCACACAGTGTCCATGGAGGTCATGAGGGCCTTGCTTGTCCTGCCCTCCCCAAAGCCGGATCCCAGAATCTTAAGGGTGCACAGTATCCACGGAGGTCATGAGGGCCTCACTTGTCCTGCCCTCCCCCAAGCTGGATCCCCAAATCTTAAGGGCACACAGTGTCCATGGAGGCCGTGAGGGCCTCACTTGTTCTGCCCTCCCCAAGCCAGATCCCTGAATCTTAAGGGCACACAGTGTCCACAGAGGTCATGAGGGCCTCGCTTGTCCTGCCTTCCCCCAAGCCAGATCCCCGAATCTTAAGGGCACACAGTGTCCATGGAGGTCGTGAGGGCCTCACTTGTCCTGCTCTCCCCCAATCTGGATCCCCGAATCTGAAGGGCACACAAGTACGAAGGCTGTGCAAAGCTGTTGCATAGCTTCAGTCGGCTTACTATAATGAACTTTGAATTTGGCTCCTTTCTGAGCCTGAAAATGACATCGGCAGAGATATGCTGATAGTTTTTGTGCACCGCACTGAATTAAATAATCCTGAGTGCAGCATACTCTTTGTTGGGAGCTTTAATTAATTAAGTACAATTGTAGTAGTTTTTAGCTATTCTGCAGGGAGCTTTTATACCTGGTAGGCCTATGCAGGGAGCTTAATACCTGGTGGGCTTAAACAAACAAACAAAAAAAACTGTTTGGATGCCTTGCTTGCTGTTGGTCTTCCTGCTGGTCTTCCTCTCTAAACCAAAACGCTACTGTATGGATTAAGTAGACCTTATTCTGGTGCATTTTAATGTGGATTCAAAGTAGCAGGAGCTGTGTTTTAGAGAAAAAGACCATGCTGTAGCTGAAACCTGAGCAGGAGGCATTACTTCCTTTTAGCAGTGTTAGAGCAGAAATAAAGTAAACCACGCTGTAACTGAAACCTGAGCAGGAGGCATTAATTCGGTTTAGCCGTGTTTAGAGCTGAAATAAAGAAACCACGCTGTAACTGAAACCTGAGCTGGATTTAACTTAGCTGTAGAGAGTGCTCCACCTCCAGCTTGTTTACCTCTCAATCATCTTCTCCTCTCTCTCTCTCTCTCCTTCAGTGTTCACGGAGGTTGTGAGGGCCTCGCTTGTCCTGCCTTCCCCCAAGCTGGATCCCCAAATCTTAAGGGCACACAGGTATGAAGGCTATGCAATGCTGCTGCACAGCTTCAGTTGGCTTACTGAGACCCCGCCGGCACTATGCGCCGGCTGCTCCACCACCCCGCCACCACCCTAGGTGGATTTAGCCTTGTATAGGCTGAGATTATCACATGATAATTTTGTAACAGCCCACTTTCCCCTTAGCAGATTATCTGCTATCACCACTAGTGGCCGCCCTACAATTACAGCACTTTCAATATGATGCCACTGTACTTCACTATGCTGTGCATTTTCCCACCCCTCACATCCCTCCCACTTTCCTCCTATCCTGTCCCCTCAGCCAAACACCAGCTCATTAGACAGTAGGGCAGCTCCCCCTCCCTTCCACACCACTGCTGCCACAGGTCCACTGCTCCCACATCCTCTGATTAACTGGGTATCAGGCGCATCCATCCTACTGACCTCCTTCCACACTGGGCTAACTGTTCTACAATTGTCCTACCCACCCAGAACCCCTATACCTGTCCAGCAACCTCGAGCACATAGCAAGTCACCAGGATTTACACCTATAACTGAACAGCTACTCACACTGCTTCTTCTTCTTCTTCTTGCAGGTGATGTAGAGCTTAACCCAGGTCCAACCCCCCCCAATCCCACCACTCCTATAAAACTACCACGGGGTCTCAAATAATGCACCCAAACATATGCAGCATCCTGAGCAAACTTACCATCCTACAACCAAATGTCCTTACGCTGCACCCAGACATACTGATCATAACCAAAACATAGCTGAAGCCCCACAGTTCGGATGCAGAACTATCTATACCTGGCTACTCCCTCATTCAGCACAACTGGCATGGTAATAAAAGAGGTGGTGGCATTGCCATGTACGTTGCTGCACACCTCCATTACACCCCATGTCCAGCTCTCCTTGCCCAACCTGTCCATTGATTTCTTGCTAATCAAGCTCTCTCTCCCCCACTCAGTACTGTTATATATACCTGGGTCCTACTGCACCCCCCACACCCCCACGCCACTCATAATGGACCATTTGAGCACACTTAAAATGCTTGAATCAGCGGGCAAGTTGATTATTCTTGGTGACCTCAACTCTAACTGGCTTTCCTGGACTAGCTCTAAGTTATGGCCCCACGTAGTCTCCTTAAATCTGACCCAACAAATTGCCAAACCCACACGATTGAATCATAAATCTCAGAACCACTCCCTAGTAGACTGGGCCCTTACCTCACACCCTCATCGTATTCTCAAGTCAGGACTCCTTCCAGACTCACTAAGTGACTACCACATGATCTACATGGTAAGGAGAATATTCAGGCCCAAAGCTCCTCCCCCGCAGATACTGTTCACCAGGTCCTATAAATCCCTCAACCTCTCAGTGCTCCTATATGATCTGTCCAACATGGACTGGTCCTTCATCCCTTGGGCATCCTGCATCAATTCTGCCCTTGACCTTTTCAAATCAAAATTTCTTGCTGTATGGAACTTCCATGTACCCCTGAGAAGGACCCATGTAAGGGGCACCCCCCTTCCCTGGGTCACCGCCAATATTATTAAGCAACTCCATGCAAGGGACCAGGCATGGAAAGTCTGTAAGGCAAACTGTACCCTGGAGGCACTCCAACTCTACCAAACACTCTGAAACTCCTGCAACAGACTGCTACACCAGGTGAAGGTTAACTACTTCAAGGCCTCTCTCTCCATGCTAACCTAAATCACCCTGCGAATTTCTGGAAAACAATAAAATCACTACTCACCCCCCCTGCTCAGCCCCCTACCCCTGTCCTCAATGTTGATGGCTCCAGCATCACTGAACCAGGCGCTGTGGCCTCAGCCTTTAACACCTTTTTCACAAATTGCATGGCCTCTCTCCTTTCCTCACTCCCCAAATCCCACCCTTGCCCATCCTTTCCTAAAACACCCACCTCCCTGTCATTCGCCTTTCATTTGATCACCCCAACTGAGGTGCTAAAAGCGCTGCGGGCACTAAACCCCAATAAAGGCAAATGCCCCTCGGGTCTGGACTCCAAAATGCTTTACTTGTCTGCCCCAGCCATCACCGCCCCTCTGGCTAAGCTCTACAATCTCTCATTCTCATTAAATTCAGTCCCATCTAAGTGGAAATGCACTACAGTCATTCCTCTCATGAAAAGGGGTGATCTCGCCTCACCTGGTAATTACCACCCTATTTCCCTACTCACCATCCTAGCCAAAATTCAGGAGTGCCTTGTGCTTGCCCAACTCTCCCCCTTTCTTGATTCCTCCTCCTTTTTCACACCTTACCAATCTGGTTTTAGGAAGTCGCACTCCACCATCACCTCCCTACTACAACTTACTGACACCGTCCTCACGGGTATGAACCAAGGACACATCACCTCAGCTATCTTGGTCGACCTTGCCAAGGCATTTGACACAGTCTCCCACACCTTTCTACTAACTAAACTCGCACATGCAGGTCTTTCTGCAACCAGCACCAATTGGTTCCAATCCTACTTAACTCGTGGGTCTCAATCTGTCCGAATTGGTCATCAGACTTCTGCCACCCTCCCTGTAAATACCAGTGTCCCACAAGGCTCGGTCCTCAGCCCGATCCTGTTCTCCACTTTCTTGAATGATCTGCCCTCAGTTTGTGTACACACATCCATACACATGTACGCTGATGACACGGCACTGTATGTGTCAAGTCACTCTCCTGCTGAAGAGGCTGCTAGACTTCAAGATGACTTCACTGCTGTTCAGCACTGGATTTGCTCAAACCAGCTCTCACTAAATCCCCAAAAAAACATCTCCTTAACCTTTGGTAGTAGGCAGAGACTTTCCCATCTTCCCACCACCCCCACTTTCCACACCATAGATGGGACACCATTGGAGGACTGCGCCTCCTTCTGGTACCTTGGGGTCTGGCTTGACCAGCACCTTGACTTCTCAGCCCACATCTACTCAATCCACAAGAAATTACACCCCAAGCTAGGTGCTCTGCATCAAAAGAGGGGCTGCATCCCTCAGGAAACCCGCAAGCAATCCTTCAGAAAATGATCCTCCCAATACTTGAGTACGGAGACATAGTCTACAGCGCCACCCTCAAATCTACCCTAGCAAGACTCAACCTGCTCTTCCATTCCTTCTGCCAGTTTGCGCTAGACTGCCCCCACTCAATGCACCACTGCAATCTCTACAAGTCTCTAGACATGCCATCGCTCCAGGTTCAGAGACAGCTCCATGGTGCAAGGCTAACAGTGAAATACTGGGTTCAGTCCCCCCCACCTCGAGTCTGCCCTCCTTGCTCAACCCCCTCAGCATACTGTCTCAGGAACACTGACTTCCGGCTTCTACATGCTCCTCACATGTCCACAGTCAAAGGACAGGCCGCGTTCAATTTCCGTATGCCTAAACTATGGAACTCCTTAGGCATACAGATAACACCCAGCTGCGTAACCTGCTTCTTAAGTTGTTCCCCCCCATCTGCTCCTGCAGGCAGTCCCCTCATGATACAAAATACCTCACTGGCCACACCTGAGGCCTTTGTGTCTATCCCAGGCCCTCGGTGTCCTCCCTGGAATATGCATGCCTGCACTCACTCCACTGCCATAGTATCCTTCTGTATAATTAGGGTGTGACCTCAAGTTATATAGGCACTTTTTGGATTAGATGAGTTGCTGAACCACTGAAATTGCTAGCTAGTTAACCTAATCTACTGCATTCTGTTACTAACTGGGTGCCTTGTCACTCTAAGTTACAGTTATAGTTCTTGTGTTGCTACGTGTATCTCTATAACACCTGTGATGTTGCTGTATTGTACTGTAATTTCTGTGTATCATTCGATGCTGTATACATCCATTTCCCCCTCCCCCCAGGATGCATCTGGCATTGAGCAGTACTCTGCTCAGTATGCCTTCCTGGTGAAACTCTTAAATAAATAAATAAATAAATAAATAAATAAATAAAGCAAAAAAAAAAGGGCTATAGGGCTGTAAAAAGAGATAATGATTATAACAAATATAAATATAAGGAGGCCTTACGAGTTTGTAAAAACAATATAAAAAATGAAAAACAGAAGATTGAATTTAGATTGGCACATATGAAAGATGGAGGAAAATCCTTTTGCTCATATTTAAATAATAAAAAACATGCATCTAATACAATTGGACCATTAAGGGTTTCAAATACAACTATAAGTGAGCCATTTGATATGGTTAATGAATTCAGTCATTACTTTTGTTCTGTTTTTCCCATAAAGACAATAACAGTATAGCTAATTACGGGAATATTTCTAAAGTGGAACCTAAAATTTCTAGGGAAGAAATACTTTCCAAATTGGATTGTATTAAAATCAATACTTCCCCTGGTCCAGATTCACTCCATCCTTGGGTTTTGAGGGCCATCAGATTGTGGCTGGTTGAGCCACTATACATTCTTTACAACAAATCCTTGAGTACTGGTGAGGTGCTAGATGATTGGAGATATGCTTTAGTGGTACCTATTTACAAAAAAGGGGATCATTATAATACTGTAAATTATAGGCCGATTAGCTTAACTTGTATCCTTGGAAAAACAATGGAGTCCATCATTAAGGACAAACTATTTGTCAATCTTGAATCAAGACACTTTATAGAGGGATCTCAACATGACTTTAAGTCTCATAGGTCATGCTTAACTGCAAATCTGTGCTTTTATGAAACTGTTAATAAACTCGTGGAGGATAAAAAATCAGTTAATATCATTTTTTTGGATCTTTGTAAAGCCTTTGATAAGGTTCCTCACTCAACCCTGATAGAGAAAATGTTGAAACTTGACATTAATAGCTTTACTATTAGATGGGTAAATGAATGGCTAAGGGATAGAGAGCAGGCTGTTAAAATTAGAGGTGTCATTTCTAATAGGGGGAGGGTGACAAGTGGGGTGCCCCAGAGGTCTGTGCTGGGCCCTTTATTATTCTCTGTCTTTGTCTCAGATTTGGATAAGGACTTAAATGGACATACAGTTAAGTTTGCCGATGACACCATAATTGCTGTAGATGTAACTGGCAAGGATGGGTATGAAAAACTTTGTAACGACCTTTTAAAAATGGAATATTAGACAGATAGTAATAGTATGAAGTTTAACCTGGACAAAAGTGTTGTTATTCATTTGGGAAATTATAATCCATGTCTTAAATATATATTATCTGGTCAACCATTGAAGTCCATAGAAAATGAAAGGGATCTGGGGGTTATTATTTCAAGTGATTTTACATTCAGTACTCATTGCACAGAATTAACCAAAAAAGCTAATAAACTTATTGGCGGTATCAGACGTTCAATCACTTCTAGAAGTAGAGCTTGTTTCATCCCTTTATATAAGGCTTATGTAAGGCCCATCTTGGACTATTGCTGACCTTTGTGGAGCCCCTTCTTACACAAGGATGTTAAGAAGATTGAGGAGGTCCAGAGGAGGATCACTAAAATGGTTCATGGACTCCATAGAGCTGATTATGGCTATAGGCTACATTCTTTAAATCTTTATCTTTTGGAAATGAGGAGACAAAGAGGAGGCCTTTTATTAATGTTTAAAATAATAAGGGACCCATTATTATTATCTGATTTAGGCTTTATTCGGGTCCAAAGGGACTTTATATTAAGAAGTTACAATAGTCAACTAAAACTTACAAACCCCAAAAGTCAGCTAAGATGAAATTTTTTTACCGAACAAACTATCCCTATTTGGAATACTCTTCCCAGGGATATTGTAGAAGTCGATTCTTTCAACTGTTTTAAGAACATACTTCACAACTTTCTACTAAACTCAAGAAGTTGGGAATAAATCTGCTATGGCAGGAGATGTATATAAATGGGCTACTCAGCCTTCTGTACATCTATATTTTCCTAGTATGAATCCTAATAGACTCACTAGGTGTTGCCCTTATCAGCATGAAAACAAGTTTTAGATTCCAATCCTTTCCAGAAGTACTAAAATGCCACTTTATAATACTCACTATGGTTTGATCTGCATGTTCTACTTATCCGGAGCATTCTGGATGGTAGGTCACATGCAGTGTGCTTTGTATGACTAAGATCTTCCACATCTTTTCCATTACATTTGCTGCAAAATGGGAATCTCCATCAGATTCTACTCCCAACAATAAGCCCCAGCAATTAAGTACATGGTTAATTAAAAACACAGCTGTTGTTTTGGCTGTATTATTAAGAGCTGGTATGCATTCAACCGACTTTGCAAACAGGCAGATAACAGTGAGGAGGTACTTGTTCCCTCCTGATGACTTTATGATTAAACCTATCCAAGCACCTGAATATCTGACCTGGCCATAGTGATGTCTTTTACCTGTAAGGGTGCCCTGTGTCTCAATGATGGTGACTGGAATTCTCAACAGGTTACACGTCCCTTGATGAAATCTGTTACATCTTTGTACATGTATGGCCAGTAGACTATCTCCTTCAATGGTTCTACTGTTCTCTGGTTTTCCGGATGTTCTCCAGTTGGGTTGATCATCAGCATGTTGTATAATTACACCTCTGTATTCTAGAGTGACCATACACTTACATTTCAGTGGTGTCTCACCAGATTTTACTAGTAGACTTTTCCATGACTGGGAATTATCCTTCTTATTATAGAGGAGGTTTAATTCAGTTTCAGTTTGTAGGTCACTATCTGGTGTCTTGTTTGTATTAAGGTCCTGTAGGTATTGATACAATTTAACTGGAATTTTATCCCCTTGTTGCATTTCAATCAAATCTAGATCTGGTTCTTTGCTGTACAGTCACACTACTCAGTCAGGTTTGCCTTTCCTTTCCTGCAGCTTGTATGGCTGTGTGGCTGCCAAGCCTGCATATTGGTTAGACTTGGAGTCAAGTGGGTACTTGAGGGGAGAACTAGAAGTGTCCCCACTACTCCTGAAATTGAATGTAAATTCCCATCCTTGAGGAAGGCATAGGGAAAGGGAAAGGGAACATTGTTTAACCAGGAATAGCACACTAAGCCAAAGCTTGTTTCCAGATGCAACCTGGGAGCACAAAGAAGTTAAGTGATTTGCTCAGGATCACACAGTATGTACCCTAGGCAGCTGTGGGATTCAAACCCAGGTCTCCAGATCTGCAGCTCAGAGCCTTAACCCACTGCGCTATACTGCTTCCTAGCATAGCTATCTACACACAATGTGGGTACCTTTTGGCATACACTTTATCATAGTTATGATGTCTATGGACTTTCAATGCAACTTCCAAGACTGGGAACTGTACAGGTTCTTGCACTGAATGGTCCTTGACAGTACAAGAATATACAGTGGTTCCAGCCAGGATGCAGTGCAAAACTGCAGCATAATGCAGTAGAGATGCTGCAGTAAACAAGGGGATTTCAATGGCAGTTAATCCCTTTTGCTATGTAAGAACTCAAGGCATTGCATTGCATCCTGGCTGGTGCTACTTAAGTCAGCTATTGCTTGGACCCCATCTTTCTTCTTGTTCTTGAAATATCTTATTTCTAAGGGTAAGCCTTGGAGTGTCAGAATCGAAGTCACAATTCTGCTGCTTGACAAATGAACACATTTAAGTTTCTGGCTCCCCAGAAATGCAATAGGTGGGAGACAAGTTTCAACACAGAGAATAGTGGATGGCCAACTATGCAGAATCAGTGTGTTCTGCCACAGAGGGGTTCTGATTCCCAGTGACCTCAAATGCAAAACACATTGGTTTTGCATAAAGATGGCCATCCACTATTTTTCAGGCAAGGCAAGGCACATTTTATTTAAAAAGTGGCTAATCCCAGAGGCTCTGGGTGCTAAACAATTAAAATCACATACAGTAATATCAACAAAATAAAATAATATAAAATCTAATAATAAATATTCTACACCACTAAAACTACCTTTTATAAAACTACATAAATACATACATAAATAGTATGCTCAGCAATAGATAAGCAGAACTAACTACATAGCCAGGGATAAACACAGACACAAAGGTCAGACATCAAAGTTTTAAATCAAAGTCCAGGAAGGCCTGATTATACAAGAAGGCCTTGAGGTGGGCTTTGAAAACCTCAACAGAACAGTGTACAGTTTTACAGTGTAGGTGTCCCCCAAATAAATTTTTAAATAGTTTGAGTAGTTTTTATTTTATGTTTTTTTAAAAATGAAGTCTCTGCCATCTGTGTCTTATTCATATAGTTATTGCTGGTTGCTAGGGCGAGGTGTGTGGTTGTTAGGGACCAGACATCCATATGTTTCTTTCATGCTCTTCCATTGGTTGAGAATTGGGTTTGGGTAGGGTTTCTAGGAAAAAACGATGAAGGATGTATTTCTTGCTTAGCCAGAGGTCATGGAGGAAACTATTATTTTTCATAAGTAAATTTAAGCAGCTGGTTGATCCTGAATTAAAGTTTTATCATAGGATAGTATATCTGGTTGATCATGCATATTTTTTAACTTATCTGGTTGACCCTGCATCTGCAGAACTACACAGCTGTCTATTCATTCCATCGTTGCCTCCCTTGATCTGGTAATCCTGTGGTTTCACTTACTATTGCTCCTGCACTTATCATCTCAGGTAGAATGCTGTTGTCCCACAGAAAGATTGAATAATGTTCCATAGCCTTTGAAATGTGGTACAGAAGCATTTCAGCTGGTATAAAAATCAAGGTAGAACTATGTTCCACCTTACACTACAACAATATTTCACCATAAATATACAGTAGTATCTAAAACGTTTTACTGCCAAAACAGTAGAGAACAGTGCTTTCTCACAATCAGGCCTATCTATGAAGGTGTGACCAGGTACACCTGATTTGCACATTCCTGGCCCATGTAGCTATGCACTCAGGGACAGGTGCAGGGAGTGCGGTATGCAAGACCACATGCACCTGAAAGGCACCTGCCCATGGCTCTGCCCCCAGCATGCAACTTTGCAGGGGGGGTCTAGTTCAAGGGATACACATGGACATCCAATCATATGCCCATCCTAGGTTTCACAGTGGATCCCCTGCTTTGTGTGAGCAGGGGATTCTGGGACAGTACAGGAACAGCTGAGTTTATAAGTATGGGTGGGTGCCTGAATGGCTGCCCCGGGCTTTCAGCCCTCTCTGTCAGGCTGGTTGGCTGGGCCAGCATGTTGGGCAGATGTCCTGTCCTGCCGCAGCCTGCAGGTGACGTTGAGGAGGAAGCAGAAAGGATAGGGCAGGGTATCTGGTGCTGTATCCTACACCCTCCCTTGCCTAGCACTCCACTCCTTTGTGAATGGTACAGAATGTTGGCATGCCCCAGGCACACCCCTACACTGACCTCATGTGTAGCTTCATGGCTGACTGAGGGATCAGGTGCAGAAGGGATGTGTGTCCCTTCTGTGCATACCATGGGGGGTTACATGGGATCCCTGATGCGTGGCTCAGTGACATAGGGTTGCCTACATGCCATGAATCCACATCACACAGGTAACCCATACTTTCATGCATAGGCCCCAATATGAGAATTTCTTTTCAACATCACTTGGTGTTTTACTAGCACAGGCTATGACATGATTATCTGAATCATCTTTCTGATACAATACTGCACTAATACTGTATTTGCACTTGTCTAGGTGTTCCATATTGTGCTTTGACTGCCCTTTGCTGTGTACCAAGAAATGATATTGTGTAGTGGTCCATATTGTACTCTAACTGCACTTTGTGCTGCTCTCCTCAGTAATCTTTTGAGTGGGTGTGCCATCTCATTATAGGTCTGGATAATGGCTTAAGTAATTACAAATCCTTAGTAAACTACGTAACTCCTTCATATTTTTTGGTGGCTAAATTGTTTGAATAGCTTGTAGTTGGCTATGCTGCGGGAGTAGCCCATTGGGTCCAAACTCACACCCTAAGTAATTTACATTATCCTTGATCCATTGTCATTTGGTTAGAGACAGTTTGGTGCCAGAATTTTTCAGCTGGTTCAAAACAAACTTGACTTCCTCTAGGCATTCTTCAAATGTGCTGTTCTTAAGGAATATGTGATCCACATATAAAATATTTCCCCATCTTTTGGTGTCAGCCATAGTTTTATACAGAAAGATGTTGAAATCTACTGGAGAATTGAGATACCCAAATGGGCACATGTTTCATGTGTACTGTCTCCCACTAAATATTAAAGGGAATTTGTGTTGGACTTTGGGATCCACAGTAAGGGTCCAGAATCCATTTGATGCATCCAGGGTAGTAAAATATTTTACACCCTCAATTTCTGTTAAACTTTGATCCAAGTATGTCATGGACCAGTGAGATAATGGTACGTGTTTATTCAGTTATCAATAGTCAATTGTGAGCCTTCATTTTCCTGTTGGATTTAGTACAGGCCAAATAGGTGAATTATAAACAGAACTGACTTCTCTTATAATTCCACATTCCTTCAAACCATCCAGTATCTTTTGTGTGGACTCTTGTGATGCCAGTGGTATTCTATACTGACACATGTACACCAGATGTTTGGTTGGGTTGGTTGATATCTTAGTAACATGGAGGTCCATTACTCCACAATCATAGGAATCTTTTGAGAACATTTCCAAGACACCACAGAACATTTCACATATATGTTCCTTCTGCGTTTCATTTTCATCACTGCTATTTTAAACACCTTATTCAATTTGTTCCTTGAACTCATGGAAAGGTAAATTTTCTTCTCTTTCTACCTGCTTTTCAGTTGTATCAGAGATATTTTCAGAGTCAGTCATCATTACTTTTGGGGGTATTTCCTCTGCTTTAATGGCTATAGACAGCACAAGAACATTCTTTTTGATATTGCATCCATACAATTCTTTTCTATCAAATGGCCAGATTACTTGGAAGGTAAATAATCCACAAGGTGAGGACTTAATGTCTTCCTGATCCCCCGCCCCGACACACACACACACACACACGCTTTCTGGTAGTTTAACAATAGTAATTGCAAGTTCTATATCATAGAATGATTAATCTATCATGGTTCTTAACCTTGGGCCCTATGCACAATGCCAGCATACTGCAGAAACTGGGTGCGTTGGCATCAATACATATGAAATCCATGGAGCGGGGTTCTGCACACCCTGCATGGCATTCACAAACTGGGTACAAGTCAGGTACGCGTCCAATACCCCGGCCGTGCGGACAACAATTCGCCGGGGGTGGGCAGGGAACATGCCTTGGCAGGCCAGCACTATACATCAGTCACAAAGGCACATAAAGCTGTCTGCAGGGGGTGTAGTTGAGAACAGTTTATGGCAGCTGGGACCCAGCCGCAACCCACTGAGCGCCCCCATGTATGGCACCCACCAACTGCGGTGGGACCTGGGGATAACCCCCCTGTGCTGCACCAGCCCATTGGGCAGATCAGTAGTGCTGGGGCAGCTGCTTGGGTGGGTGCCTGACACAGATGCCAATGCCTCTCTGTGTCCCGGTGCCACACTTCTGCATGCACACATCTGCTGGTTCTCTAACTGGTCCTAACACCCCCCCCAACACATGACAGCCCTGGCCCTGTGTAGGTCATGGGACCTCCCCACCACTGACAGGACCACCTCCTGTTCCCCGTACCTGCCAGTCAGTGCCGGGCACTGGACAGCCAGTGGCACATCCCTCTGCATACCTCCTTGGCTGCCAGCCATCCAAGTGATACTGGGTGCACACTGCCTATATATAAGCAACATGCTCCCAAGATTACTTGGATGGCCAGTGACTGAGGAGGTGTGGGGGGGATGTGCCACTGACCTTCCAGTGCCCAGCACCAACTGGCAGGTATGGGGGATGGGGTGGTGCTGTTGGTGCTGGGGGGGACCTGACCACCAATGGGGGTATGGGAGTGCTGGGATCGGGGCTGGGGGGGTGTTCTGTATAGTATGTACCTGGCTGGGCATTCACGATGGGATTCTTGTGGGGGTACTCCATCAGAGACAAGGCACGGGGGTCTCTGGGGGTATGTCCACATCGGGGTTGGGGCACAGCTATGTGACGGAGGGGTGGAATGTGGGATAGGGTAGGATCCTATTGCTGGGGGGGCTTCTGTGCACTGGGATGGTGCTGTGTACCAAGGGCTGGGCCGGGGGAACACAGGACAACGGGACCATGCCATGTGGGTCTGGGTGCCTGCGGTAGGCATTCACTCACCTGGACCCACGCCTTGCAGCATAAGGGATCCACTATGGGACCCAGGATGAGCATCTCATTGGATATCCATCTGGGTCCACTACACCACCCCAGCTGCCCTTCGCAGTCCTGTGCACTGAGGGGGGGAGTAGGCCATGGACAAGTTCCCCATGGTTGCCTGCAGTAGTGCATACTATGCACCCTGTGCCTGTCCAGGGCTGTGGAGCTATGTGGGTGGGATCTGCGCCTGTGGTGCATAACTCCCACCCCTTTGTGCATAGCGCCCATAGTGCAGGCTGTTGTAGTAATGTCTTCTGATGTGGGACTGGACACCAGAAGATGTGCAATTATTTTGGTTGTGTCTAAGCAAGGTGTGGAATGGATCCTTAAACTCAAATTGCTAAACTACTAGTTTAACTGAGATAATGCACAAATGTCATGCATTTCTTGACCTTTCTGGATATTAATCCGAAGGGTTTAGTTGGAAAGCAGGATGCTGCACTGGGAGGAACTCATTAACGGGGTCAAACAGCATGGAGGATTATAGATCCTCAGAATATGCCAACAAATATGAGATGAAGAGAAAATGAATTAACAAAACAGTGCAGTAATATGTATTGAGAAGCCATATGGTACAGTAACTGCATGCCCTGAAGAGGAGGATTTTATTCCTCAAATCATTGGCTAATTTGTTCCATATTAGCAGTACTGGTACCATGTGAAAATAAATTTATTTAAAAGCTATGTTTGGTGAGTGAGTTGTATCTCCAAAATCTGCAGTGACTTGAGAAGTTAGACTCTGAATGTCAGATACTGGGTCCTGCCTTCCCCTGTGGGGGAGGTGACACAGAAGTGTCAGGCATTTCTTGACCTTTCTGGATATTAATCTTAAGGGTTTAGTTGGAAAGCAGGATACTGCACTGGGAGGAACTCATTAACTGGGTCAAACAGCATGAAGGATTATAGATCCTCATAATATGCCAACAAATATGAGATAAAAGAGAGGTGACACAGAAGCAGTATCTTCATTAACCACTCTCTCAAGTTCATTAACTGACTCAGATTTTTTGGGATTGCCAAGAATAAATGTTTATTAACCTGGAGTGTAGCAGAGGAACCAGAGGTTGTTCTGAACTTGGGTTGCTATTTGAGACATGTGGTGTAGGGCCCTGTCTTGTAACAGGAGCAGTAGGTAAGATGAGTTGGAAAACTGTTCTTGGAAAACAACTCTTTATCCTAGGGGTGAAATGTGAAATTTTGCACTGAAAAGCAAAATTTCACTCATGAAATGGTGAAATATGGGCGAAATTTGGCAAAATGTGGGTGAAATTTTGTGAAATGGCACATTTCGCTGCGAAATTTCGCAGCCAGTGAAAAATTTAATGGAATGGTGGAATTTCGCAAAATGTTTCACGTAGCGAAATTGCTGAATTCGCAGCAGTTTCGCTGGTGAAATTTAATTTTGCAACATCTCTACCTAAGAAAGACTTAGCTAATGAATGAAGTGGGTGATAAAGACAGTGATAATGTACTGTAGAGGGAAGCATAGCAGGAAACAATGAAGGTCTGAAAAAGAAAAGACAAAGAGAAATTGACAAAGAAGAGGAAGCATGGTATAAAATTGATAGAAGAAGAAATAGGAAAAGAAGAAGCACAGGGCCATGAATTTTTAAAGTGCAAACAAGTAACAAATTTGCACCAGTGATAACTTTAGAGAATGATAATAAACATGAAACTGATAGAGTAGAAATTGTACCAAATACATCAGTAGAACCAGAAATATCTGAAACTCCTTAACCCCTAAACAAATACATGTATTAAGGGAATTGATATTAAAATACACTGATAGACACAGAATATAGCCAGAGAAAACAAATATAACAAACATAGAAGCATAGACTTTGACAGCAGATAAGGACTGCTTGGCCCACCCAGTCTGCCCATTACCCTACCTACTGGATAAGCTGCAGATCTTAGTTAACCAACAGCCTACTTCCTCATACCCCCCCACCAGAACTGCCTTATGTCTGTCCCATGCATTCTTGAACTTCCCCACTGTTTTTGACCCCAAGACCTCCTCAGGAAGGCCGTTTCATGCATCCACCACCCACACCATGAAAACATATTTCCTTGCATTGCCCCTGAGCTGTCCCCCTCTATCTTCAAATTGTGCCCCCTTGTTCTTGCACATCTCTTTTTCTGAAATATGCTGCCCTCTTGGAGTTTGTTGTTTCCCTTGAAATACAGTGCTTGGAAGTTTCTATCATGCACCCCCCCCACTCTCTCCTTTCCTTGAGGGTATACATACTAAACTCCTTTAGTCTCTCTTCATATGGCTTCTGTTGCAGACCCTGCACCATTTAATTGCTCTTCTCTGGACTGCCTCCATCCTATGTCCTTGTGGAGATGGGGTCTCCAGAACTGCACACAGTACTCCAGATGGGGTCTCTCCAACTGTATGTACAGAAGGATAACAACTTCTTGTTTTCTACTGGTGATGCTTCTCCCTATGCATCCCAGTATCCCCCCCAGCTCTCCTTACTGCCTTTTCACATTGCTTTCCTACTTTCCAGTCATCTTATATGACTACCCCCAGGTCCCTTTCCATTTTTGTTGTTGTTAGTACCTCCCCCCACCCATTGTGTACTCTTCCCTTGGGTTTTTGTTTCCCAGGTGTTTTGCTTTGCACTTCTTTGCATTGAATCTAAGCTGCCATACTTTTGACCATTCCTCCAAACTTGCCAATTCTTTTATCATTTCTACCACCCTTGTGTATCAACCCTGTTGAAGATCTTTGTGTCATCTGCAAAGAGGCATACTTTTCCTTCCAGTCCCTTTGCAATGTCACTTATAAAGACACTAAAGAGGACTGGTCCCAGTACTGATCCCTGCGGTACCCTACTTATAACCCCCCTTTCTTCAGATTGGACTCCATTTACTATTACCTTCTGTGTCCTGTTGTCCAGCCAATTGTTTATCCAGGCTACCACCCCTGAACCCAATCCCAGGCTGGATAACTTGTTTATTAATCTTTTGTGTGGGACTGCATCAAATGCCTTGCTAAAGTCTAGGTAGGCCATGTCCACAGCCCTTCCCTGGTCAGCTACTTTGGTCGCTCAATCGTAGAAATCTATGAGATTCATCTGACATGACCTTCCTGCTGTGAATCCATACTGCCTTGGGTCCTGTGCTCCGCTGGCCTCTAGGTATTCAACAATTCTTTCTTTCAGAAGTGATTCCATCATTTTTCCTACCACTGAGGTCAAACTAACAGGTCTGTAGTTTGCTGCCTCTGCCTTGCTCCCACTTTTGAGAAGGGGAATCACATCTGCCCTCCTCCAGTCCTCAAGTACCACACCATCCTCCCATGATTTGTTAAAAAGAGTAGTCAGTGGTGTCACTAGTTCTCCCCTTAGTTCTTTTAGAATTCTGGGGTGAATCCCGTCAGGTCCCATTGCCTCGTCCACCTTGAGTTTTAGGAGTTCTTTCAGGACCCGTTCTTCTGTGAATGGGCTAGTATCAATCCCCCTATCCTGAATGCTTCTATTAATTGGTTTACAGTAGATACCTCCCACTCCTCTCCTCTTCTTTTGTGAATACTGAGCAAAAGTATTCATTCAGTATCTCTGCCTTTTCACTGTCACCCTCTGCCCACCACCTCCCTTCCCCTCCCTTCCCCTTTATTAAGCCTCACTGTCCCTCCCTTGGCCTTTCTTCACTCCCTAATGTACCCATAAAACATTTTATCTCCCTTCTTAACTGAGTTGGCTATCTTTTTGTCGGTTTGGGCCTTTGCTATTCTGATTGCCTTCCCCACTTCCTTCTGCTTTAACTAGTACAATTCTCTGTCCTGCTCCTTCTGTGTTTCCTTATACTTCCTGAATGCTGTATTTTTCTCCCTAACTTTCCCTGCCACCTCTTTTGAGGACCATAGTGTTTTTTTCCTTCATTTTGATTAATTTGCTTCACACAAAGGCTTGTTGCCTCTGTGATGGCAGTTTTGATTATTCCTCATTGTTCCTCCACATCTCTTTCTTGCCCATTTGCTAATGCTTTTCTGAGGCACTCTCCCATTTGCCAAAGTCACCCCTCCTAAAGTCCAGTACCCTTGCTTTTGTATGGCTTGACTCTATAGCTGTGTTTATCATGAACTATACTGTTTGGTAGTCACTTGTTCCCAGATGGCTACCCACTTCTAAATCTGAGATCCTCTCTCTGTCCTCATTTGAGAGTGCCAGGTCTAGGATTGCTCCCTCATGAGTGGGTTCCAACACTAGTTGTCTGAGGCATGCCCCCTGTAGGGCATTGAGAATGACCCTGCTCTTGGATGTGGCTGCAGCAAAGGTGCTCCAGTTAACATATGGCAAATTCAGGTCCCCCATCAACAATATCTCCCATTTTTCTGCCATTCTAAGTAATACTACTTCCAGCTGCTTTCTTGGGCAAAAATCAAAGACATCAGGGATACGATACTGAATATAATAAAAGAAAGTAACCATTAGCTACTGGTGTTGGTAGTTCACATCAGGGCAAACAAAATATTTGGGGACAGAAACAGATGAAGTGATAGATGAATATAAATGCCTAAACATGGTCCTGAAAGAAAGAAACTGTGACATAGTGTTTTCTGAAGTATTTCCTGTCCCTAGAGCAGGTCACAAGAAAAATGCATAATCTGAAGGAATAAACAACTGGCTGCATAAGTGAGCACTGGAGCAAAATTATATCTGTATACCTCACTGGAAAACATTTGAGGGACACAGTGATTTGTTTTGTACTGATGGTCTCCACATCAGTAGAAAAGGGCATAGAATTCTGGGAAATAAATCAGGGGTAGGATTCACAAAGCTTTCCCTGGGTGCAAACCCAGTTTGCCCGAGGCAAACTGGGCTTTGTGAATAGTTGATATTCACTAAGTCCAGTTTGCCTCGCAAACTGGGTTTGAACCAGGGCACAGTAGTGAGGGGGGCCGCAATGAAAATGAGGAGGAAGAGACCTGCATATCCCCGTAATCCCATTCACAAATGATTTGCTCCATGCAAAGGCCTTTGCGAAGGGCCTTTGCGAAAGTCCTTACGTGGAGCAAATTACCAGAGAAAAAAAGCTGGTGGTAATCTGTGCAACCCTAGTGGTTGGTGAAGGTACTGTGTCCCCACCCCCTGCCCAGTCCCCAATCTCCAGAGCTCCCTCCCCAGAATAATAAAAAGTAGTTTTCCATAGTGTAGTGTCCCACCCCAGTGCCTGATCCCCCACCCAATATTGCTAAACCCCATTGACATGGTGTATTCTCCCTCCACCCCTGTCACCGACTGATGTCCCCAAATGGACAAATGCCCCAACCCTGGTAGTCTAGTGGTCCCCCAACTCCCCACCCACTCCAGTAAGCACATATTACCCCACTCCCCCTGCCCCAGCACAGCCACTGGACAGTAAGCAGCACAGCCTTTTTATTTATTTGGTTTTTGTTGACCGGGTAAGTGCACTAGATAAATCCTGCCTATTTTCAGGCACAACCCGGGGGAGGGGGATACAGATGAATGCCAACTGACCTTGAACCAGAATAAGCTGTTGGTGGTATTTTTAGTGATGATGGAAATTTGGCCAGGACACCGGGGAAATTCGCCTACTCTTTTCGATAAGTGCCATGGGATCTTTAACATCCACCTGAACTACCACCCAGGCAGATGGGACCTCGGTTTAATGTCTCATCTGAAAGACGGCACTTCAGGAGTGCAGCACCCCTCTCATGCTGCACTACAGTGTCAGTACTGGGATATTAACCCACGTGCCAGATGTGGGAACTGAACCCACAGCCCTCTGATCTCCCAGCCTCAGAGGTGAGAGTGCTGCCTACTGAGCCACTGACACTGATAACAATATGCCTTCCTCACACCTCCATGGCTGCCCACCGACTGAACTGTAAATAATAGCTTACAGTATACATTATGAGCACATTGGTTGATAGTGTCACTGTGCTTCCATTTATAGGCCAACAGTGACCAAATTGTCTGCATGGCCATCTTATTTCCCTATTTCATGTGCCCTGTACAGAAAATTTTTGAATCCCAGCCAAAACGTAATTCTGTGCAACTGCATCGCCATTCCATGCCACAGGTGCAAAAACACATTTTGGCTAGGATTTGAAAAATGATAGCTGTGACATACATGAGGTGGAGAAATAAGAAGGTTATGTTGAAATTCTGGGGTCAAAATATTTAAAATTTCCAAGGTTTCGAGAGTGCATAACGAAATTGCAACAAATGGTCGTAACTTTGCCATTTTTACATTTCTGACCCAAATTTTCAATATAGCTTTTTAATGACACCCCCCATGGACAATTTGACTGTCATTATGCAAATCCCTCCCAAAAGCTGAATTCACCAAGTGACCATGAAATCACCTTTTGGGCAGGAACTGCATAATGATAATCATATTGCTCATGTGGTGGGGTCCCCAAATGGCTATGTTGAAAATTTGGAGTCAAAGTGTCAGAAAATGGCTGAGTTATGCATAAAAGTTGAAACCCCTACTGAAATACATTGAACCTCATTTACCTTAGTTTCTCATATTGCAGTCACAGCTTCCAACAGCAAAACATGTCTTCGATCGGAGAGTGAGTTTTGAACCTGGGACTTGTTCAGGTGAGTGATGGTGTGTGGGAGTGTACTAGGGGTGTGGGGTGGTGGGTGCTGTGTGGAAGGTGGGGTTGGGGGGCTGATCAGTGAGGAACCACTTTGTTTGTTTTCAGGTTTTGAAAAAAAAACATTGAGGGACCATTTTCTTTATTTCAGGTCATGGCTGCAAGGGGGAGGGTGGGGTTGCCACTAGACACCAGGGAATAAAAAATGAAATAGCAGGGAAGGCGCCCGGTGGGTGGGGGGTGACACTAGACTCCAGGGAATATATGGATTAAAATATTGGATTATTAATGTGAAACTAGTATATTTCAGTTGCCACCATCACTCAATTTCCTTCTTTCTTGTCTTGACTCCAGACCTGCGTGGTGTGACTGCCTATGTATGCAGCCATATGTGTGGCTCTACTCTGTGATCATTTTGACTCCATTTTCAAGGAGCCTGAAACTCTGACCCAGATCACTTCAAAATTATCTTACTTCAGAGCAAGCTTTGTAAATAAATTTATTAAATGTTTATGTGCTAAATGCTAACTTGGCTAGCTAAGTTGGGACCTCCATCAGCTGGCAGGGGTTAGACGAAAACCAACCATTTACTGCCTTCTATGGTTTCATAATGTTGTTCGTCTCTATGTCATTCTCTTTCAATCCAGTCTGTAGAGTGTTTTCAAGGAAGATGTCCTGAGCCTGTTTTGTTTAGCTTGGCATGTGGGGGGACAAGTATGAGGAATCTACAGCTTGAATGCCTCATGTTTTGTCTTTGATTGGTCTCGAGGGTGGGATGGGGAGCCTTAGAGAGGAAGGGGTTATACAGCATGTGTGGCGGTTGTATGTTTCATGTTTTGTGAGGGTGGCTACTGTTTAGACAGTGACTGGCATTCTGTAGGCAAGTCAAGTATTGGTTAGTCATCCATCTCCATTACACAAACACAAATGATAGCTGCTGCTCAAAATATCCTAGCTAATCGTCAACACTATGCCCCAGCAATGCAATAATAAATTAAAGAATCAGAGAGGCACACGAGTAGAAATTAGCTTGTGTGTGTGTGTGTATATGTGTATATGTGTGTGTGTGTGTGTGTGTGTGTGTGTGTGTGTACATAACAAGCTAAAAATGCAGTGATAGGCTTTCATCCTCAGCTGTTAACTACAGTATCTGAGAGTGGGAAGGGGAAATTGTTTTAACCAGTAAAAGGCACACTAAACCAAAGCTTGTTACCAGGGAGCACAAGGAAGTTAAGTGACTTAGGGTCACACAATATACAGCTGGGGACTGTGGGATTCAAACCCAGATCTTCGGGTTTATAGCTCAGAGTCTTAAACCACTGCACTATACTGCCTCCCAGGCAGGGCTGGAGGGGTAGGTATGATATCAGCATAGGATGCAAGGTTTGATTTTACTTCGTTTTTCAACCACAAGAAAGAGAGTTTGTGCTTAGGAAAGGGCCAACAAAAAAGCTATGCTTTTGATGGCTAACAACAGGCAGTTTAAGCCGACAGCCAATCCCACCCCCCTCCACACACACTTCCAGCCCTTGTGTTTCTCCTGTTAGTTGCTGTGCACCCAGGTTAATCTTTTTAACTATTTCTCAGAATGCAACATTATCAGTTGGCCAGACATTGTATATACAATAACAACGTGGCGACTTAAATGCAGAAAAGTTGCATCTTTTCAGCTGGTAACAATACCCAGTGACACATTTTGTTCCATCTGGCTGCCACAGTATCAATGCCTCTCCATTTGAAAAAGAGTTTTTTAAGCCAACCTCTCTGCTCCCTGCCTCATCTGTCTCTACAGAAAGTGAAGGAAAGTATCTTCTAGTCCTGAATCTGTGTTCTCCGCCTCTGTTCCTCTCTGCCTCCCATTGAATTTTCTGCTGCTGTCAAACATATCTGCCCTCCTGCCATTCCAGTGTCCCCCCACTCCCATCTGTCACACCTGATGGAAGCAAGACACAGCCAGGGTTCCTCTCAGGACAAGTGAGGGAGGAGGTCTCTGCAGGCAGAGTGTGTGGTGATATGTCACTAATTTTCAGCACACACACACACACACACACACACACACACACACACACACGACAGCCTGTATGTAGAAACCTGGATGGATGAGGAAGTGCGTGGGGCTGGCTGCTTACTGTCTGTCAGGATTTCAGAAGTCATCAGCAACAGGTGTTGCACTTGAAGGCTTCAGGTACATGGTAAGCACCTAGCGAACATAATACAAGGACCTGTAGACAGACAGCAGCTGAGTGTATCAGCAGCAGTAGACGTCAACTGACGCTTTCGCACCAGATAAAAAGGCCAACCTAGAGCTCTGAGTTATTGTAACTGATCTTTTGTACAATGTAAGAACAGCATGCAACAATGCCCCTTCCCCCCAAATAATGAAAGCAGAGAAAGCACCTACTGTAAATCGCTTCTGCAGGTTAGTATATTTTATAAACTTTTTGGGAGATGGCAGGAGCTAAACTAACCTAGTTTTGCATCAAAGTTTAAAAGAGTGTACAGAGTAGTGCACTGCTTTCTCTGAAATTATACAATTCTCTTTTATCCCGAGATATTAGCTCCTCCATAGTCCCCCACCCCATGGGAAACTGAAAGCTTGTAATAGCCAAATATTATTTCAGCTGTTCACCCTACAGAAACACACACTTGTCAATCACCCCTTCCCAGCTGGAAGTGTAGCAAATGCCATCCCTCGGCACTAGTCCCTAGTACTGTAGAAACACCGACCATTCTCCAGCAGCACTACACTCCAGTGCAAGTTTGATCCAGCAGAGAATTCACTGTCAGCCTGTTTAAATACGTCAATTGGATATTAAAAAAAGACGAAAAATAAAAACACATAATACACAGACTCCATGAAGTGTGTGTGTGTGTGGGGGGGGGGCACCACCAAACACCAGGGAAATGACAGCTCACAGCTCACTCTGTAGCTGGCAGCACAAGTTCAGCTGCAGAAGTGAACAAAATTCCTGCTGTTCTCATACAGAGAATGAGGGGGAAGTGCTCCTTTCACTAAACTGGCCACCTGGGATTTTGGGTGCCCAGAAAACGTATTTGTGGGGAGCAAATTAAAAAAACAAACATCATAATCAAGATAAACATGTCCCGTTTAGCTTGGTTCTGTTGTTTGTTTTTCAACAACCAAGCAGTTTTATGTATTTTCCACGTTTTCCGGTTCATGAAAAAAATCAACACTATGGCAGTTGGCACGGCACCAAAAATGTTTGGTGCCCTGCCAATTCAATCAATCAATCAATCAACATTTATTCATAAAATAGCACTATTCCAAAACTATAGCACTAGTACATAACCATAAAATCCATGGAAACAACACCCCATGTAAAAACAGCTGTAGCAGATCAAATAAAGTCAGGGAATGCCAGAAGAAATAAGTAAGTTTTTAACGCAGATTTTAAGCTTTCCACTGTCAGGCACTGTCGAATCCAATGGGGTAGAGAATTCCACAGGGACGGGGCCACAAATTCAAATGCATGGGCCCCAGATGACTTTAAATGGACCGTGGGAATCTCTAGCAATCCCTCATCGGTAGAGCGAAGCGGCTGGCAGGAGCAGTAGGGATGAAGAAGATCTTGCAGATAACTTGGTCCCTGTCCATGTAGGGCCTTATAGGTCAGTAAACCGACCTTAAAAGTGATCTCCACTGAATAGGCAGCCAGTGCAGATCGCGCAGCACCGGCATGACATGACAGCTACAAGGTAGCCCAGTCAACAGCCTAGCTGCTGCGTTCTGCGCCAGCTGTAAGTGTCAGATATCAACCCCTGGCAGCCCTAGATACAGGGCATTACAGCAATCAAGGTGTGAGGTTACAAAGGCGTGAACCAAAACTGGTAAGTCATCAAGCGGAACTAGGTGCTTGATCCGGGCTACATTCCTTATATGGTAAAAGGCAGTCTTGACAATGGACAACACCTGATATTTAAGCATCAGTCCATCATCAAGAATCACACCCAGATCCTGCATCCATTCAGAGGTCATCAGCTGGCGACCACCGAGCCAAAGCCCTGAGGCTTGCCCCTTCAATGGCCCCTCTACCCGATGGCCCGGGTCCACCACCAAAACCTCAGTCTTGTCCAGATTCAACCTCAGCCAACTGGCACTCATCCAGTCCTCAATCTTGGAAAGGCAGTCATTAAAACTCAAGACAGCTCCCCCCAATCGGGCACAAAGGACAGGTAGAGCTGAGTATCATCTGCATAGCAGTGAAAACTCAGCCCATACCACCTTACAATGTCTCTCAGTGGCAGCATATACACTGCAAACAACATGGGAGACAGTACAGAGCCCTGTGGAACCCCACATGGCAGGAAGACCTTGTCAGAGGAGTAAACCCCACAGACAACTCTCTGAAACCTGCCAGTGAGGAAAGAATGAAACCATCTGAGAACAGTACCAGACAGTCCACAGATTGACTGCAGGTGCTCGACCAACACCCCATGGTCCACAGTGTCAAATGCCACTGAGAGATCAAGAAGAACCAAGATGGAATGGCTCCTCCAGTCTCCTTCTGTTACTAGATCATTGGGAACCTGAACAAGGGCTGTCGTGGTACTATGCCATTTCCAGAAACCAGACTGGAGAGGATCGTAGATGTCGTGGATGGTCAACTGATCCTCCAGCTGCAACTTGACCACCTTCTCAATAACCTTATCCACAAAGGGAAGGTTAGAGATGGGTCTGTACTTAGCAAGACAGTCCGAATCAAGAGATGTTTTTTTTAAGAAGGGGGTACCACTACCACCTTGTTCAGGGTGTCCGGAAACACCCCAGAATCTAATGAACACCAGACTGTCTCAGCAAGGACTGGGCTGATGATCTCAATACACCCCACAGGTGCGTTGGTCCAGGGTCCAAACCACAGCTGGTCAGCTGTAAAGACTGAATAATCTTCACGACATCCCCGATCGCCATTAAGTGGCGCAAAAGCAAAAATGGGTATTTGTGGCATTAAATTTTTACTTTCGATGCAGAACGTTATCTGAAAACCCCTATTGTGCATGCGCAGCTCATAAAACATTAAGTTTAAAAGCCTTATAACTCTGGAACTCATTAATATTTTTTCACCAGACCTGTCAAAGGCACTACCTTTTAACATAACACATGTCCCCTGAAAATTTGGCATTAAAATTCCATTCCATGTAGGCTGTAGGGGAGAGCAAAAAAAATATGTTAAGTACAGGAAAAAGTTAGATTTTTTACAAAAAATGACACATGTGGATCTCAGAAACTGAATAAGCTGCCATCACAAAAATGTCCACAAATCAAGACCTTCCCTCCTAGCCAACACACACAAGATTTCAGCTCATTTTGTGAAAGGGAGCCAAAGATGTTAATGTGCAAAGTCTGAGGTTTAACATTAAACAGGCTACTCAAACCTAACTATAGGGGTGCTACCATGCCCCTATAATTGTTGCCTGTTAGGTATTGTTCTCTACTGCTGTTTATATTGTCTTTTAAAGTTCTGTTACTCCCCTCCCCCAGGACACATCTGGAAACGAGCACTGCTGCTCAGTATGCCTTTCCTGGTGAAACTTGTAAATAAATAAATAAATAAATATTTCATCTCTGTCTTTTCTGGTAGCAAAAACAAAATAAATATAATATAAATTATTCAAACAGAAGGATAGAACCCATGTTTTAATGTAATGAAATTCTAAAACTAGTAATAAACCAAAAAACACCCTAAGACATTAAATGCAATTGTATAGTAAATGCATGCAAATACTAAATGCATTATATACATTTTATAGTAAATCCATTGATCCATAATAAATCTTACATGATAGAAGAGGTTCTGGAAGATTGGAGACGGGTAACTGTGATACCTGTTCGTATCAAGATTGTCAATGCCAAATGTTTGCATGCATGTTGTGTCAGGTAAGTTTTGGTTGTGCTGTAGAGAATTTGTTTGAAATTCAATATACTTTATTGTTTAGTAAAAAGGAGACAAAACAATGCAATGTACAGACAGACAACAAACAACAACCCCAACCCGCCCACCATCCAACCCACCCCAAAAGGCAGAGTGAATAATTACCAGACCCAACCAGAATGCAGTTGGCTACCAAATGGTGAAGGACACACTACATATTCATAAGAAAACTAATACAGACAAAAAAGAAAAGTACCGACAAAAGGGAAAAGTAAGAAAGAAAAAACATGCTCTTGTCATAGTAGGGCTGCTCCAGGGTGAACTAAGTCATGTACAAGGTGTGCAGCTTGCTTCACTTCCTATTATATACTGAAAGTTCATTACGTATACTCACCAACATTTTTTCTAAATGAAGATTAAATAGGAGTTCCTGCAACAATTCTTGGTATGTATGTAAGTAAGGTTTGGTAGAGCCAATGGCAAAGTACTATTCTCTTAACTGAAAGGGAGATCAAGGCCAAGTAATACCTCCTCTCCTTCAAGGCAATCCCACTATACTCCCCTACTATACATATTTCCAGGGAGAAGGCATCCTCGAAACCCAGGAAGAAATCAGCCCTGGATTTAATCAGGTCCCGTAAAGGTGCCACTTTGGGGCAATCCCAAAAAATGTGATGCAAGGTGCCATCAGACTGTCTGCATCTTGTACAAAGGGGAGAATTTAGCCTACCCATCTTAACTAGTTTTGGAGGCATAAAATAAATATTGTGCAAGATGTGGAATTGGATGAGGTGGAGTTTATGATGGGAGATATAGACATGGAGGTCTTCCCAGATTTTGCTCCACCTAAAAACATGTTGTGGAAAAACTGCGTTCCAATATCGGGATTCCCCATAATATCAGAGAATACAGATGTGTCAGTCCCGATGAAGCACAATAACTTACAGTAATGACATGTCACGAAATCCTGCATGACAAAAGGACTTAATTGCCATTGATTTGCAATGGCCCCTGCAGTAGGTTGCAGTATTCTGTGATATTCTGCAGCATTTCTGCACTTCATCCTGGCTTGACACATCTGTATACTGGTGAAAAAAAGGGAATATAAGTGAGATACAGCATGTGGCTGCCACACCATATCAGTGGCTGATTACAGGAACTCATTAAAATTGATGTCCCAGGGCGTGGATCTAAACCAATGAAGAAGAGCATGTCAAAGCTGAAATATCTTAAATGCACATTTTTTGTCTAAAAGGAAAGAAACAAGAATATCCTGATATGATTTTAAGGAGCCGTTGTGGAGCAAGTCACATATCTTAATTGCAGCTAACTGAGGAAATGAGGCTTCTAGTAACACGAGGCTCCCTATTTTAAAATTGGAATTATGAAAAACAGGCTGAGAGACATCTTTAAAATATTTATAATGCAGAACAGTACATAACTGCGAATGGACTCATACAGAAGTGCCAAGAACAGAGTCTCGAAGATGCACAGAGAGAGACTTAGGAGGGGTAAAAAGCATAGCTGAAGGGGAAAGACCTCCCTCTTTAATCTGATCTTTTTCTAGCACAAGCCAAATAGGAGTGTAGGAGGCATCACCCTCATCAGGAGTCTGGGCCACCCACCTTAGGTATTTACTAGCATGACTAGCCAGATAATAGACAGTAAAGATGAAGGCCACCAGACACCTTGGGAGCTGTTAGTCAATTATACATTCTTCTTGGTACCTTACTTAATCAAATAAAGTCAGACATCATCCTATGAATCCTTTTAAACCATGCTAAAGGGAGCAAAACCTTGAGCATATTAAGTGGATAAAATATACGGGGGAGAACATTCAATTTGATAGTATTTATTCTGCCCCATAAAGTCAATGGTAGAGATTTCCATCTCTTTAGGTCCTGTTGTATTGTAATCAGGAGGTCATCCAGGTTAAACTTCTTAAGCTGCACCATACTTCCCAAAAGGATAATTCCGAGATATTAAAGCTGCTTTGGAGCCCAGCATAAGCCTAATGCTAAGACATCTGGTTTAAAGGCAGCAGAATTTAAAAGCATTACTGCAGTTTTTTCAAGACTGAGCTTAAAACTGGATAACAAGCCAAACTCAGTGATGGTGGATAAGGCTGCTGGGATAGAGACATTGGGATTAGTCACATTTTGCAAGATGTCATCCACATAAGCAGAAAGCAATAAATTCTATGCCCCCTACCCTTACACCGGTCAAATCAGGATTACTGTTAAATTTCTGTATCAAGGGCTCCAAATACAGATTAAATAACAGGGGGGACAAAGGGAATCCTTGCCGGGTCCCAGAATATAAAGAGAAAGTTGAAGAAAATACCCCATTACAGTAGATTCTGGTGTATGGACATGAGCAGAGAACCTTAAGCCAGTGAAGGAATGCAAAGGGGAAACCGAATGACTCTAGAGTAGCAAACAAAAAGGACCAATTAACCATATCAAAGCTTTCTACGCATCCAGGAAGACCAGGGCTGTAGAGACACTGGAATCTTTGGACACGAAGAAAATATGAGACACCTTACCTAGATGGTCAGCTGAAGAATGGGTTGGCATAAAGCCCACCTGCTCATGGCCTATAAGTCCAGCCCAGACCGTATTAATCCTGGAAGCCAGTATTTTAGCCAAAATTTTAATATCATCATTCAAAAGTGAAATGAACCTGTAACTAGCAACATTATCTGGAGATTTACCCAGTTTAAGCAAAAAAACAATCATGACTTCAAGGAGGGTACAGTCTGAAATGCCAGAATCATATAAATAGAGGGAAATCAGTGTAACAATGTGGTTAATTTGTTGGCAAAGACTTTATAAAAATTAGGGGTAAGGCCATCTGGCCCAGGCACCTTATCAAGCAGTAACACTTTCATGGCATTTAAAATTTCTTGTTGATGTAACTCCTCTCTGGCACTGTCCTAGAGAGGGCCACTACCCCTGCCTTGTGGGCCCGACCAAGGTTGAGGGGCCTGGGTTACTATAGCTGTTATATGGGGGTTCTTTCCCAAAGTTGCAATAAATTGGTGGTGCCTCCACCCAGAGTACATATTTAGTGGGTCAGATTACCTGCAGTTCAACCCCCTGGGATGTTGTACCAACTCATCTCTCCAACAGTTACCCCAGACATGGACTTACCAGGATTCAAACCTTCCCACATTCAGTTAAACCATTAGCATTTCACATTTCAGATAGCACGCTCACTGAAATGAGGTTCTGGAGTCAGTTCTTCTGCGAAACAGTAACATCACAATTTATTTACAAGAGGAGGATTAGGATGGGGTAAAGTGCAATGGAGGTTATGCAAAACAGTTTAAAGATTTAGCAATTTCCCATAATCATTTTCCCCTTTTTGATTTAAAGCCCACATTTCAATCATTGCAGCCACCAGACCTAACTAACTAGCTAACTGCTGTAGTGTTACCATACCCAGAACCCCCAACTGGTAACAGTCCAGAATGATGCCCCTAATTCTGTCCTTGGGTACCCAGATCTTACAGTTGCAGGCCTGAGATGCAGCTGGTTGCTGGCATTGGCATGCTTGCTAATTTAAAACATAACATTTTACATTCCTTTCTCTTGGGCTTGCTGTACTGGCTTCCCGTACCAGTGAGCACACTTGAACACTAACTATGTACAGTCCCCAGGTGGTTGCAGGACAATTCCTGGCTGTTTACTCACAGTTCTGTGAATCAGTCCTCAGGTGGCACAGTTCACTGAAGTCCGGGGGTTGACGGAGACATCTTGCAGAACTGGGCTTGATGCTTGAAACAGGGGGCACAGAGGCTGCAGCTTGGGTCTTCAGCTTGCTTGCAGTTCTTGCAGCTTGTCTCCTTTGGCCTATTATGGGCCTGTTGCAGGGTACGTATGCAAGACCTGCCACCTACAAGGACCCAGACCCAGAAGTGGTCCCCTCAGCCAGGCTCCTCCAGGGATCAGAGTGCAGGTGCACTCAGGGACAAGCCCCATGATCCCCTGCAGGCAGCAGACCCCACTTGATGGTGGTTAGCAAGTTCCCCACCTGGCCCAAGTGTCAACGTGAACATTCAAAACATTTCGCCCCTTCTTCTCTTTCTCTCAGTTGCCAGCTATGTTGTGTAGCCAAAGCCATTTCTGTCCTTTCTTGCCTGCCAGACTCTAGGGGATGGAGAGTCTAAAAACCCAGGGTTACCACAACAGTCTATTTCTTGCTGTATCTCAGGAGCAGAGAGCAGGTACCCTGCCCTGATAGGCACCTGTCTATCTTTCTGCTTTCACAGTCTCTCAAGCTTAACACAGTTGTGTTCTTCCTCTGGCACACACATGCACAATTCCAGAATTCTGTCTCAGTAACCAGTTCAAAAGTCTCTTTTCTCACAGTGCAGGTGCAGCTCAATTCTACAGTCTGAAGAGGCTTTCTCTCTTCATAATTCACAGAAATTCGGTATCCAGTTTCCTTTCTCATTCCTGTCCCACCGAAGAGGTGCAGACAAGAATATCCATCTTTTCTCAGGCTCAGATGTAACCTTTGTCCTTTTTACCAGGCTCAGGACACAAACTTTGTCTTTTTCCAGGCTCAGGACACAACCTTTTCCTTGTCTTCACCGCTGTGGTGCATTTTCAACCTTGTCTTCCTTTCACCGCTCTGGTGCATTTTTAGAACAACACAGATTTCAGTAACCTGCAGCTTCTGTCTTCCTCAGCAAGGCCACCTCTTAGACAAATTCTCTCCCTCCTGCTTCTCCTTTTACTTCTCTGATGGGGGGAGGCAACACCTACCCTGGGGGACAGATTGCTGGCAGCCCCCAGGCAGGCCCATTCCCAGCTTTGCAGCCCCACTCTCCTCACAGGGGCAAGATCCCTCCCTCCCTCCCTGTGGAGGTGCTCTCCCTAGACTGACCCAGAGTCCAAAAGTCCTGTACGTTTTATGAGCTTTTGGCAGCTCTCCACTGGCTGGAGCCACAGTCCTTAAGCAAAAATTAATATGCATGAGGCTTCCTCAATGCCTCATTGGTACAGAAAATTGGCGCCTAGATTCTCCCTGGTTTTTTTCTCCAAGAGTCTGTTCACAAGCCCCATAATCCTTCTGTGGGAAGCCCTGGCTTTGTGGTTGGTTGGATGGTGTCATGTGGCTGCAAACATGGTGGCTGGATGAAACAGTCCCACACAGTTCATACAGAGTCCCATCTTTCATATCGCTGGTCAGCCATACCTTTTATTTTCATGCTACATTTTCCCCATACATTTGTAGACAGTCCTGTGCCCTACAAAGTGACTGCACTCATTACATATTTTATTCAACCCTTTTCCAGTCACTGCTGTCGTTATACCTTGACCCTAGGTAGCACACACTGTCTCATTTGCAGCCCACAGTGTCCCATTTCATTTCTTTGCTGCAATCCTTTTAAGCACTTTTATTTATTTAGTTCCCCCTAGAATGGTAGCCACACCTTTCCTCTGACAGACAGTGCCAGACTTTAACATTTTTAAATTAATCCAATGCATGTCGCTAGCACTATTACCTATATATATATATAAAGAGTCTGGTCAGGGGCTCTCAAATTAGTCTGGGCTGTTAGAGCAAAAACAGTCAATGTGGTCTGCAGACAGCAATATAAAAGGTCAGCAAACAACAAGAGAGCCACAATGTGACCCATCACAATATCCTCCAAATAATAAAAAGATTGAGGTAATCTCACTCCATGTTACCTTTCAGGAAGGTTCACAAGTCAGTGAAGTAGCAGCTTAAATCCATAGAGTAGTATGGACCTGTTCTCTCAGCCAGTTTTAAAAAGATCTGGGAACAGTGATTTTACTTCTACTTTGGCTTTTTCTGCATCCTCATAGGAAATCCAGGAGCCCTCATGCTGAATATGAAGCCTAGAGGGATACTGCATTTGGAACCGAATGCCTGCCACTGTAAGTCTGGTCACAACGGGATGAAAAGTGACTCAGCACTGCAGAACTGTGCTAGGGAGGTCTTGCACAACTCGAAGATGGGTTCCCTCTCATGTTACCTCTCGAAGCTCACTGACTTTGCCGTGCAAGTGCTGCATATCCAGATAATTTAAAAACTTAAAAATAAAAGGTCAAGGTGGTGATCAGTTCACAGGCAATGGCCAGAGAGAGAGAGAGAGATGAGCCCTCTCACTGACGTAGGAGGGACCATTAGGAGACTGTTCAGCCAGATTTTCCATTAATTTTTGAGCAAAGAGAATAGGGTTCGACCCCTCCACTTTCTCAGGAAGCCCCAATACCAACACATTATTTCTTCTACTCCTTCCCTCCAGTTTAGAATCTTTCTGAAGCAAGACCACAAGTTCAAGATCACTTTTACACCTCCAATCTTCAAGGGAACTTGTATGGGCTTCATTATTCCCAATTCTTCTGCTAAGCCCATCCATCATGGAGCTCATTGCTTTAATTTCTTCAGCGAGCCCCTGCAAAACCTCCTTGAAAGGCCCAAATTCCTGGAGGAATTTCTCCTCTGTGAGAGCCGTCGCTGTTGGAGCCGCACAGGAATAGGGAGCAGACCGTGCCTTGGTGCGTTTTGAGGCCTTATTGGGTGTAGAAGGAGAAGTGTGATGAAGAGGTGCTGCTTTCATTTCTGCCTCCATTTTCCTTTTTCAGCCACTGGTCATTGGAACAGCAGGTAGTAAGAAGCACTATTGTTGAATTTCAACCAGTGAAATGTTGAGAAAGTAGGGAAATATTGAATATTTCAGAGGGAGAGGGCAGGAGTGATTAAGTAGAGCAGCTATTCAAAGCGATGCCTCACATGACTCCCTGCACTGTAGAGAATGATGAAGGCAGTGTTGTACTTTAATAAGAGTCTGCAGTGCAGTCAGGGAGTAGTAATGTTTGTCCTAGAAGGTTCGTCTGCCAGTGTCTCACTGAGGAGGAATTTCCAAGAACAGGAGGCAGACAACTTTTATGAAATACAACAAAACAAAGTCAGCACCACACTACTGAGCTAAAAAAATACTTTTATTGTATGGCAAAACATAAAAACATACCAAAGCAGACTTTGGATGGCACAAACCCCCAACCCCTAACCCGTTTCACTACTGAAGTGTCGCCAGAGAGGATGTCAAAGAACAATGTTAACCAGAAATGTAAAGTAACATTGACCTTAAAGGTCTGCTTTTGCCCACATAAAAAGCGCCATACTTATAGGTAGCCAAATACACTAAATTAGTTGTCACACAGTTGAAGAAGGACCTTGCTTCAAAAGTTTTAGTGACATTTACTGTAGTGAAACTCACATTTCAAAATGGATGGGCAAATCTTACAGTGGACACATACATGGGTACCACCTGGTAGTGGTGGTAACCCAATTTCTAGGTGAGGGTAGAGTTTTAATATCTGGTTGTAGGCTATGTACCAATCTATCACAAAGATTGGTACCACGCCTATAAACCATCCTCAGACCAAGTGATGTGGCCTCCCTCAACAAAGGGTTTATGTGGGCAAAACTAACTGGCCTGTTACGGTCTGTACTGGGGAACGTTGGAGGAGTATGGCTAGAGGGGGTGCTTTAAATGCATTAACGAATCATTGCAGAAATAATAGCAGTGAGGGTGTTAGCCATACTTTAAAATTTTTTGGTGTAGGGAAGGTGGGAGTTGGACCTCTGAGTAGTAATCTTGAACTGAAACTGATGCAGCGTTGAATCCTTTTGGATATTCACACTGGGTGCATTGACCTTTCCTGGCTTGAAGGAATGTTTTGATTTTTTGCCTTTTTTGAAGAAATTATTTACATGCCCCATTCATATATGCCATTGTCCTTAAATGCAGTTATTGCTATTATATGCCATTATTTATTTATCTTTGTATTTTCGTTCTCTAGAGTGCAGGGGTATGAGGCATCATCCACCTCTTGCACTGGAGGAGTATCAGATATAAGGCAAGGCAAGGCAAGGCAAAATTTATTTAAAAGACGCCCAATCCCTGAGGTTCTGGGTGCCGTACAGTCATTTAAAACAAGCATTTTAACATAATAAATATAAAAGTAGACATATAAATACAAATGATTTCAAAGCTAAATATTTAAATATAAATCTATATCGAACCATAAATTAAACTAGATTAAATGCCTTAGAAAAGAAAAAGGCCTTTAATTGAGCCTTAAAAACATCCACCGATGAAGCCTCTCTGACCATAGTTGGTAAGGAGTTCCACAGAAAAGGGGCATGACACTAAATGCCCTATCACGGCTGATTTCAACTAGTTCTGAATGGTCAGGAGGCATTCATTGGAGGAGCGAAGAGGCGCATGGAGAGAGCAGGTGACAGAAGATCTAACAGGTAACCAGGGCCCTGTCCGTGTAGGGCCTTATAGGTAAGAAGACCTACTTAAAGGGACTCTCCACCTGACTGGCAGCCAGTGCAATTCATTGCAGAACAGGTGTGATATGACAAAACTTTTGTTGCCAGTCAACAACCGGGCAGCTGCGTTTTGCACCAGCTGCAATCTGCGGAGAGATCCTCCCGTGACCCCGAGATAGAGCGCGTTACAGTAATCAAGCCTAGATGTGACTAAGGCATGTATCAAAGTAGGGAGGTCCAGAGGCGGAACAAGAGACTGGCAATGTTTCTGAGATGGTAAAAACAGGTACGAACCACAGAGGATATCTGAGCCTCCATGGTTAAATCCCTGTCCAGAATCACGCCAAGATTTCGCACCGAAGCGGAGGCCTTCAATGGCACAGACCCTAGGACAAGCCCAGTTTCTGTGTCAGAGGCCATCTTATCACGAGCTCTGTTCGACTCCACTACTAATACCTCCGTCTTTTCGGGGTTCAGACGCAACCAGCTGGAGGCCATCCAGTCGTTAATCTCGGTCAGACAGATATTAATCACATCCACTGCATTGGATGTTCCTGGGGCAAAGGAAAAATATAGCTGAGTATCATCAGCATAGCAATGAAAACTCAAGCCATATTTCCTAATGATCCCACCCAGAGGCAGCATGTACACTGACGAACAACATTGGAGCCAGTACTGACCCTGGGAACTCCATAAGAAGCAGACCAGGTGTAGAAGAAATTTCCCATCACAACCCGCTGCCTCCTGTTAGTAAGAAAGGACTCTAACCATTTGATGACATTACCGGTGAGTCCGCATAGGTCCCCAAGGTGAGCAAGCAACACACAATGGTCCACAGTGTCAAATGCTGATGAGAGATCGAGGAGAACCAGAATTGTCTTATCTCCCCAGTCTCTAGCCCTGAGAAGGTCATTCTGCACCCGAACAAGTGCAGTTTCGGTTCTATGTCTGGCACGAAAAGCTGACTGGAAGGGTTCGTATAACTCATGAGATGTGAGGTGCTCTTCCAATTGAAGTGCTACCACTTTCTCAATAACTTTTCCTAAAAATGGAAGGTTAGAGATAGGACGGTAATTTGCCATGATCTCCGGGTCCAAGGATGGCTTCTTTAAGAGGGGTCTCACCAGAGCCTCCTTCAAGGCGTCCGGAAAGACACCCTCAGAAAGGGAACACCATACAATCATGGCAAACACCGGGCCAACAGAGTCAACACATCTCATTAAAAAACGCGTCGACACCGGGTCCAGTTCACAAAAGGTGTGCCTCACATTGGTTGCTACCTCAATGACCTCACTATCCTCCACTGGTCTAAACTCTCCCCAACCAGGCAGAGTGCACTCAGAACACATCAGGCGATCACTGCCAGCTGTATCATTTCTGGCTGAAGGAGCCACCCGCCGGATCACAGACACCCTATCCGAAAAGAATCGAGCAAAATCCTCAGTCAGTATTAGAAAAAACCTTCCCGAGCCGTAGACAGACAGGATGTAAAAGTCTATCAACGGTCCGGAAAAGTGAGGCCGGTCGATTCCTTCCGGCAGCAATCTCCCCAGACAGAAACACTGTCTTCTTATGGTTGATTGCCTCCTGGTACCCCCCATAGTGGGTACGCAGGGCCAGTTTGTCCACATCCAGACAGGATCTCCTCCAGCAGCGCTCCAATCTCCGACCCAGTCTATTCATCTCCCTGAGCTCACCATCAAACCATGGCGACCTCAGGTAAGAAGTCCTGGGTCGTACACGGACAGGTGCGAGGGAGTTTATGTATCAGATAACACCTTATTATAGGCATCAACTCGACCACCACCTCCCGCGCATGCATCACCCACTCTAGATAAATTCGCTGCCTTCAGAAAACCCTCAGGGTCAAACCCGTAAAGGGCGACAGCAATCATCTCAACAGGGAAGGGCTTATATGGCAGGAGCCCCAAGCGTGAACTGAACCGTGCAGTGATCAGACCAGAAAACTGGATCGATCTTAAGATCACTAATATCAAATCCAGTGAGAACACCAGGTCCAACATGTGGCCATCCCGATGAGTTGGTAAAGTAACCACCTGCGTCAAACCAAGGGAGGACATGATCCGGAAAGCTCACAACCATGTCCATGGTCTACATCATCAAACCAAACATTGAAATCCCCAGAAAAACACATCTGGGATTCCAACAATCTATGACGACAAAGTCTGCGACCTCCTGCAGGAACTCCCCCATCAACCCAGGAGGGCGATAAATAAGAAAGATCCTACAGCCCGCATCAGGTCCTCCCCGGACAGCCACACATTCAAAAGAACCCGGGGCTCTCACCGGGTGCACGGTAAAGTTCAGGCTGGATCTAAAACAGATGGCTACACTGCCACCCCTGTGCTCCACTCTGGGACAGTCTACCACGGTATACCCAGGGGGGACTGCAGCCTCAAAAATAGGGCCCGCATCGTCACCCACCCAGGTTTCCGTGATAAAAGCCAGATCGACCGACGAAACCAAGGCAGCAATAATTGCTGTCTTATTTCTGATCGATCTGGCATTACAAAGCACTGCTGTCAGGGGATTTGGGGGTGATGCAGCCCTACAGGTTACCTGGCCATTTGATCTAATAGGCTCCCTGGGGATGGACACCAAACACGGTTGGCCTCTCCTATGTGCCCGTCACAACCCAGGGCGTCTCCTGGACCTGATAACTTCAATCCTTGCATAACCCAAATTAAGATTTCTTGGTAGTGCGCGACCAACACTATCCCTGCCAATCCCCACCTCCTGGCAACGTCTGATAGTAACATCAGAAACGGAAGGGGATGAAAGGACATGAGGTCAGCACAACATCAAGTCATCACACACAATTCTAGCCCCTCTCAATCCTCCCATATCATATATATGTCTCCAAGGCACAACAAATACAAAAATAATAACTTATATATAAAATATGTATAAAATACCCCACCAATCCTAACTTCTAAAATATGACAGGCCTGCTAATAACCATGCCCTCGAACAAATTAGTTCTACAACTACACATAGTAAAGGCTGTATAAATAAACAGTTGATTACCAAAAACATAGTAAGACATAGCCTCACCCCTGTATCAGCTAAACATTTCCATTGCAGTGGCGCAGGTAATTTTTACAACGTCATACACGCACTGGCCATGCAGCGGAGCAAGAATTTAACAGGGGAAAATCAGGAGGACACCGAGGTCCTAGCTCCCCCCAGTTCACAGTGATCACAGCTCGTCGACGAAAACCCTGCTTGCAGTCTCTCACACTGCACAGGTATAATGTCAGGAGCTGAAATCTTTCCACACCAAACGAAGCACTGTCCTCTTACCAGACCTCCAGGTCTCTCAGTTCAGCATATACTACGCTAAGGACAGCATCTTCCTGTTTTGGATTCAGCTTCTACACAGATCTGCTGCTATTTTAACCAGCACTTTTATAGCACTTTGAACACTTTGCATGTGTATTTATGTGCAATGGCACTTTAAATTTCCCTGGTTAAAAACTGTATTGTTCTTTAACATTCCCCCTCCCTCTGACGACACTTCAGTAGTGAAACCGGTCAGGGTTTTGTGTCGCCCAGAGTCTGCTGGTGACATGTTTTTGTTTTGTCATACAATACATTTTGTTTAGTGCTGTAGTGTGGTGCTGTAGTGTGGTGCTGGCTTTGTTTTGTTGTGTTTGGTTTGTTTAGACATGCACACATTTGTAGGGGAGTTGGTACTGTGGTTGCGGACCTTTTATGAAATGAAGACCTACAGTAGTGGCAGGACAAAAATGAATTGCTTGTGACTGCCAATGAATGGAAATGGATTCTGCGCTGGTCACCTAAAAGGATTTTGCCTTGTTTCTTTTACAGCCAAGTCACACTGGACAGAACATTCCCTCTTAGTAGGATAGGTTGGGGAGCATAGCTTTTCAGAGCCTTATCAGCATGCCTTATGCATGGAATTTAGAGCAGGTTGCCATAAGGGTTCCTGGGTAGATCAGTGTGGCATTCGTTCCAGTAATTCCATTTATTTTCTATGGAACTTGAATTGTTCTGGTTTCCTATATAACCAACAAAGTCTGCTGAACAATTTCCCTGTAGACCACTCCCTTCTCCTGTAAAATGCAGGTGAACAAAGTAGTTGATTTGATACCTTTTACTGAACCTACAAGGGATTTTCAATAGGTAAGCTTCCAGGCTTAGGCAGAGCCATTTTTCAGGTAGTTGCAGATTCTGGTAGCGGTATAAAAGTTGCCATCACCTGAAGAAGGGCTCTGTGTAAGCCTAAACCTCTGTTTAGCATGTGTGCACAGAATTGTTTTTGCTGGCCCAATAAAAAGAAGTAAATTAACTACTTTGTTTGCCATTGTATACAAGGCCAGGGCCCAGTAGGGCTACGGACAGTTCCCTGAAAAATACAGGACTACCTGTAAATCTGGAGGTAGTGTGGTCTTGTAGCTAGAGCTGAAGCTTGGGAATTGAGAGATTATAGGTCCAAACTGCAATAGAGTGATAATACTCACTGGGAGAGCTTGAACAATTCATTTTACCTGCCAGTGCTCAAGTTCCCTCAGTTACCTCCTAATGCTCCAGTCCACCCAGCTTCTAAACTGGGTAGAAGCAGGACTTTATTGAAAACAAGGTGTTGCATCTTATTAGCCCAGCTATCCTGAGCAAATTATCCATGAATTAAAATACAGTAACTGAGAGCCTTGCCCCAACTCGATTTCATGGAAGTTACTGTGTGCTGTCATTAAGTTGAATTTGCCTCAACCCCTGCAATGCCTAGGTTTCCAGACAGGTAATCTAAAGTGGGGCCCGGATTTATGAGGCAGGGGGGCTCTGTTGGTATGTTTGCCCAGACAGATAGCACTGTTGCCAGATTTGTGCTGCAGTCTACTTGGGTACATGGTTAGACTGGGACATAAAATCCAACAAAACAAAACCCACACAGCATGGAGTAGCTGAGCTGCCAGCTCCACTCCGCACCACAGCCCCACAACTGGGACCACAACCCAAAGAGCAACAGGGGAGGCTGGGTGGGATTCATAGATATTGCTGGACTGACCTGGGTGCATGGGGTGAGAGCCAGAGTTTTTGGAGGACCTAGTTTCATGTTGCTGTATCTGTAAAACTTCACATGAACTTGCTTGGGTTTGTGGGAGCACCTATCAGGTTTTTAAAGCCCAGGCCAATAAACTGTCTTAGCAGGTTTTTTTTTAATGTTTCCATAAAGCTTTTTCTATCTTCAGGTGAACAGGGAGCCCTTTAACCCTGCCCTCACATCCTGTGACTGGCTTCCAGGTCCTATGAATTTCAGGGTGTGCATCCCCTGCAGTTTCCTCCTACATTGGGATGAGAGAAGGACGGACGTCCTTCCCCCCAGACAGTCATATCCAGAACTTCCCTGGTCTTCAGACAAGCAGAGCAGGTCTCAGGGACACAGGCAGGGCTTCATGTAGCCTGTCCTCCCATTTCCCTTTTTCTGTGTTTCTCATCCCCTGCTGCAGTGCCAGGACACATTCATGGAGGTGTACACATCCTGTGCACCCACAGCTCCTTCCCTTTGAGTTGTTCCAGCCTGCACTACCACCAGGCCTCCACCAGTGGCAGTCATGGGACAAGGTAGCTTGCCACCCCTCCCCTGGAGAGGAGAGCCATCCCTGGGATGCTCAGTCCTCTCCCACTCAGCTGACCCCAGGCAACCCATGCTAGTTTCCGAACACAGTTCACTGGTGTGACTGGAGGTAACGTGCTCAATGCCTTAGCCTTCAATGCCCTGGTCCAGATTTAAAAAAAAAACGTGTTTCACTAGTGCTGCCAATGAACTTTTATGCAAGTTATTTTTTTCTACCTTTTAAAATGATAGCATGCACATTTAATATTAATCAGTAAATGTAGAACCCTCTCTGTAACCCAACAGCTGGTCAGCACCATTACCTACCCCTGCACCTTTAGCTCCTTGGTTGCAGTCACCTAGATCCATAGTTCTACCTTAAATCCTAGTGCAGTCAGCAAACCTTCAGCCCTGGGCTGTCTGGAGTTGGTTGGAAGAGGAATCTGACCAGCCTAGAGGTGCAGCTGGATGACCTTCTTTTGTGTATGCTGTCTGACTGAAGGAACCAGAGACTGCCTGCCATGGTGCTGCTGTTGCTGTAGAGCATAGGTTCTCAGACTTTGTTAAGGTGGGCCTCCACTATTGGGCTGGACAAAAGCTCTGGTCTCCCCATTTGATTGTTACCATATCAGGTACCACACATGCACACATGCATGCAAGCACACACACACACACACACACTCATGCATGCACATATACACACACATACATATGCACTCATACACACACGTGCATTCACACTCACACACACTCCCTCTCTCTCTCTCTCTCGGAGAAAGTATATGCTGAGGTCTTGCCAGCCACCTTCACCCTTACCCCTACAAGAGAAGAATATAGCCAAAACCCCATCTGCCACCCCACCCCACCAGAGGAAAAGGGTACAGCTGAGATATCAGTTGCCATCCCATCCCCCGGAGGAGAAAGGATACAGTTGTCTGAGGTCTTTCCTGCTACCTACTCTAATGAAGAAAAAGGATGCAGCCAAAACCATGTCAGCCACCCTACCCCACTGGAGGAGAAAGGATACAGCCAAGGCCTTGCCTGCCACCCACCCCACCAGAAAAGAAGGATACAGCCAAGACCTTGTCAGCCAACCAACCAGAGGGGAGCAATACTGCCAAGATCTTATCTGCCACTCCAACCCACAGAGGAGTAAGGCTACAACTGAGGTCTTGCCTGCCACCTCCACCCCACCAGAGGAGGAAGAATACAGCCAAGACCTTGTCAGTACCCTAGTCCCCACCAGAGAAAAAAGGATACACCAAAGCCAAGGCCATACAAGCTGCCCCACCAGAGAAGGATACAGCTAAGGATACAGCCAAGTCCTCACTTGCTGCCACCCCCGCATTGAAAGAAGGATACACCAAGGCAGAGGCCTTACATGTGGACCCACCCAACCACAGGAGAAGGATACAGCTGAGACCTCATCTGCCACCCCACCCCACAAAGGTGTAAGAATACAACCGAGGCCTTGCCTGCCTCCCACCCCACTGGATGAAACAGTGTATAGTCAAGACCTTGTCTGCCATCCTACCCATGAAGGAGAAAGGATACAGCCAACTGAGGCCTCTCCTGTGGCCCTCAACCTGCTGGAGATATAGCTAAGACCTTGTCTGGCACTCAAATCTAATAGTGAAGGGACATATACCATAACATGCCCCACCCCACCCCACTTGAACTAAACAAGCCATGGTCTCCCTCCATGATAAAGCAAGCTATTTCAATAACAACAACTTAAACCAAATAATTCTAAGAAGGGAATCCTTACCTTGTCCAGAAGAACTCTTCTGGTCTGTGGTCCTTCAATTGATGAATTGCAGCATGGTTCTCCTCTCTGGGGCACTATCCAGCAGGGTTGAACATGATGCGGAAATATTGCAGTCTTGGAGTTGGCTCACTCAGGCTGGGCAGGCAGCAGAAAGTTCCAATCCCCAGGCACAGTTGCTGAAGCAGGGCATATAAGAGATGCAGGCTTGCATGCTGGCACAGGCTGAGGCAGATGGATGGCAGGAAGGAGAGAAAAGGAGTAGCTACAAGCCTATTATGCAACAGATTTAGGAAAAGTATACAAAAATACATATTTTTATCTATGTGTCTATGCTGTTTCCAGCATGGACTACTGAAATCACACAATAACCTCAGGTCAGCAGGGAGCAAGCAACAGAAACAGCAACACACTGACTGGTTTGGCAACTTGTTAACTTGGTAAGTAAAGATGGAAAGAAGGTGTAAGCCCATAGATACTGTCTCCCACACCTAGTGGGCACTTAGACCTGCTGGAATCCCTGGCCCAAAAACAAGTAGCTTAGGACCAGGCTGGCCACCAACTTTTTCTCTCTAGCCTCATGCTCCCCCGAGTGAGTTGCTTGCAGGCTGGCTATGATGATGAATGATTTACAGCTGCAACCTTGAGCCTGTCTGCCTTAAAAGCAAATCCCTGACTGGCTCTTCACTTTGGCTGAAGATCTCCTTGTCCTTGGGTCTAGTCTGGTCTGGTCTGGTCTGGTAAACCTCTTCCTGTCCACAGTTTGTGGTTGTCGGTCAGACAGTGGATGAAGCTGCACACACAAAGTAGCATGCAGACAGGCTGGCATCTTAGTTGAGCCTCTTGCTTTCTCTGCTCCCTCTACAGTTGCTCTTTCCCTTTAGACTTGAGCAGTCAGGTCCTCATGGCTCCCAGCAGTGGAATTTGTCCTTCTCCTCTATTCCTGTCTGTGGTGCTCCTCTTCTCTGATGTGTGAAAAGTGAATCATGTCTGCTCTGTCCCTTGTGCATACTTAATTGGGTAGATGCTAACCTGAAGGAGAAAGGACAGTAATCATGTGTTGCCTTGGGGGGGGGGTGCCCTGGGTAAAAGTGTGTTGGCAGGTGTTAGGGGAGCATATGTCAGCAATGCCGATGTCCTACAGGATGATGTGAATGGCCAAATTCTAAGCCTAATTCTCTCTGTTCAAATACAGGACACGCATGAATGAATGGCAGCTCCTAACAAAGGAGCCTGTTCTTAAAGATATAGGTGCCACATGGAGTTGGTGTCCCCAGGCACAGCTTTCCATGAAATTAGCTGTCCCGGTGGGAATCTGGTACAAGGCTAAAAATAAGCCAAAAACTGTGTTGTCATGCAAAATCTGTGACAGCTGAGAGGCATGCAAGTCCTAGCCAAAAGCTTGGCTGCTTTGCTTCTTTCCTTACTGGGCTGCTTGCCATCTTACTAGAAATGGAACCGGTACACTTGGCAAGTTGGCAGTACACTGGAGGGAGTTGGCTGCACCTGTTGGTGATTGTTGGTGTCCACCTGCCTGCTGCCACTGCTATACGCTAATCACTCACTCATGATCTCTTCCATATTTTTATGGTACGGACAAATGTACTGATTGTATGCCTGCTGAAGGCAGTGTTCTAACCTAAAAGGCAGTGGGCAGGTTTATGCAAATGAAAGGAGCCAGACACTCTGTGAATGGAGTGGTTGGCTCCTTTCAACTATGAGAAGTTCCTGCCCTGCGAAAAGAAAAATGCATCACTATCAGCCACACTGATCACTGGGCTGTCACTGCTAAGCCCATTGTAGCCTGAGCTGCATCGGACCCGACAGTGACACATCTCTGAAATGTGATTCATCATAACTAAGTGTTTGCTGAACATGCATGCTCACGGAAACATAAAAAGGATACAAGATCAAGTGAAGAAAATTACAGACCTATCAGTCTAACCTCCATTTTAGGAAAATTATGGAGAAATTAATAAAAACTTGAGCAAGATATTATAAATGTGGGCTATCAGATACAACACAACATGGGTTTAAAAAGAACAGATCATGTACCACAAATATGATTTCATTTTATGACATAATAAATTCAAATTTAAGCCAGAACATTCCCATGGATGTAATTTGGCTAGATTTCAAAAAGGCCTGTTACATCATGCCTCATAATGCCTTGATAGAAAAACTGACATCAGCAAACATAACTTCAAATAAATTGGATAAGCAATTGGCTCAGAGATAGAAAACAACAAGCACATATAAAAATGATATTATGTCAGAAAAGTGGGATGTGACAAGTGGAGTTCTTCAGGGAATGGTACTCAGACCCAGTCTGTTTTCATTTTTTTATATCAGATAGGTGAAAAGATGTAAATGGAAAATATTCCAGATTTGCTGATGATATGACATTAGGAGGTATCACATAGAATAAAAATTAACAAAGATCTAAAAGAGATTGAGCAATGGGCAGAAAAAAATAAGATGCAATTTAATACAGATAAATGCGTGTTGATGCACATGGGAAAAAGTAACATCAAACCAAACTATGAACTGAATGGAAGATCATTAAAAACAGCTGATTCTGAAAAAAAACCTAGGGGCTTTTATAAGTGAAGATTTAAGTTTTAGCAAACATTGCACAAATTAGGACATACAGATATGTGGCATTTTGGTATTGGTCTGCCACAACGGACCCTTACCTTCTTTCAAGATCTGTCAGGCTCATCTCTTGCTTCTGTGGTGGACACCTTCTGGACCGTAGGAATAACAGACTGATGCATAAAATAAATGTGGAAGGAATGGGGTTCATTCTTAGACTACAGAGACATCAGCATATGAAAAGGGTCTGACTCTGACTGCCGACCCACAGAGAGTGACTGCCCACTGAGAATGTCAGGGATTCCAAAGGAGCCCTTCCTAACACAATAAAACACAGCAATAAAACACCACATCTGGTCAGAGCTCTTAAAGGGGTGGCAGTTGGCCTTAAGCCCCATGCTTAAGAAATGTACTCCACACCACCCCCGGGGCAGTGAATATGAGCACCACTCGAACAAGCAAACATTATAGAATACAAGAAGAGTTTAAAAAAAACTGTAAGCAAGGCATGACAGCAGGGAACTGAACAGTAGAGTGCTGTGATGGGAGGTGAAGGGAAGGATCACAACCACATTGGTGACCAGTTGGAGACATACTAGGGGAATGGGAACCACCATAGCAACTTGAAGCTCATTTAGAATATAAAGTTACACAGTGCAGGGAAGGGGGAAAGGAAGAGAGGGAATGGGTCTTGGCTGGAAAATAACCAGCACACAAGATATGAATAGTGCAAGAAACAGTGGCAGAGTAATACAATATACAGTACATGGAACTGTGCATTTGAAGGGACATTCCTGCAAGGAAAAAGGTTAATGCCATGCATGCAGTACCATGAGCAACAGGTGCACTGGAATGAGGTACCAGAAAGCATTTACTGCAGGAACTATTAACAGAGATAGCACCACTAGAAGAATTACTGAGTCTGGTTACACAAAAGTTCGAGACCCTCGTCAGCTTTTCTGGTCAGTGGGAATAGTGGCATGTGTTCCCTGGAACCAGTTGTTGACAGGCTAGAGTTAGGTCATCATAAGCAACCCAAGAGTTCTGTGAGCTGCCAAAGTCACACCACTTGACTCTGTAAGTCCAGGATCTGTTTACATATTTATTTCTTAAAATCTTCTCAATCTGGTAGACAGGGGTGTGCCCAAGAGAGTCCTGAGAAGAGGAAGAAGACCGAGACATCTCAGGAAGTTCATCTGGCTGACGATTAGGCAAAACAGAATCTGGCTGGAGATTGCCAAGAGTGTGATGGACAGACACAACTGGTTGCAGGTTATCAGCAGGAACTTCTGATTCCGACAGGATAGCAGGCTCAAGTGCAGCTTCATTATTGGGTGGACTGGGATCATCCAGAATGGTGTTACTCAAGTATCCATGTTTCAAGCGATTGATGTGGACCTTGTTATGTACAAGCTTTCAATCAGACTTGTATCACAAGTGGACGTGAACTGGAGGAAGCTTTTCCACAATGTAGAAAGGACCAGTTCAAGGGTGGAGCAGTTTATTTGTGGAGCCCGGAACTAGGACAGGTTGATACAGGTAGACAATGCCCCCTACAGCAAATGAAGGCTCTTGAGACTTGGCTGCTGATGTTCGCTGCATGGCAGATTTTCTCTGTCCCAATGTGGTGATTGCCATACGTCTAGACAGTTCAAGCTGTTCCAGTACAGGGATGATGAATGAAGAAGCTGACTTTGGAACCTCTAGCAGTGAGAGATCCCTGTCCAAGGGAGTTCTTGGATGGCGTCCATGGACCAAGAAAAAGGGGATGTACTCTGTACTGTCAATACAAGGGCTGGTGTTGTAGGCAAATTGCTCAAATGGAATGAAGTGGTCCCAAGTGTTGTAAGTTTCATCCAGGTACTTGGACAGTGTGCTTAGTATGGTAGACATCATTCTTTCACTCTGTCCATTGCACTGCGGATGATAACTTGTGTGTGTCTTCTTAATGTTGAGAAGTTTGCATGTTTCTCAAACAATTGTTGAAGGGTAGTTAGTACCTCTGTCTGAATGCAGGTATGAGGGGGTACCATGATGACAAATAACAGTGTTGAGGAAGGCATTTGCTACTGTAGCGGGTTTTATGTCTTTTAGGGGAATTAGTTCCAAATACTTTGTAAGGTAGTCCACAAAAGCAAGAATGTATTTGTTACCAGAGTCAGAGCATGTTAGTAACGGTCCCAGAATGTCCTAACTCTTTGGAAGGGTTCAGTAGCTACAGGCATCGGAATGATGTGTGCGTTTGTTGGTGTGGCAGGAGGCTTTCTTTGGGAGCAGGGCTGGCAGGATTTGACAAATTGGACAATGTCCATGTTCATGTGAGGCCAGAAGGAGTGAAGCCTTGTCTTTTTGAGAGTTCTATGGATTCCCATATGACCTCCGGAAAGTGGAGAGGCATGAGTGGAGAGACGAACTTTGTTAACTAGAGATGCTGGCACAACTAACTGTACATGAGTTCTATCCAAATGATGGCCCTTGCCTTCCTTGGTCCAAATGTGAAAAGGCACACCATCATTGAGGAAGTATTGTGTTGCAAGGAGAAGTACATCCTGGTGATGTTGCTTCTGTTATGGTAAAGTTCCAGACTCTAAGTAAGAGAGCATGGCCCAGGTATTCAAAACTTTATGCGGTGCACAAACCGTTTGCACAGGATTAGCGTGGGTCTGCCATATTCAAAAGGCCAAATAGCGTGCACAAACTGCATTAGCGCCAGGCAGACCATAAGTATATGCAAGGGGCAAAGTGAACATGAATACAGGCACTATGAGATATTCAGTGACTAGTGCCATGCTAAGGTGTTTAGCGCGACTTGGCGTGACCCTTAGCATGGTACAAATTTCTGCCTAGGAAAAGCTGGCCTTAACCCTGGGCAAACAGCTTCGCGCAACATTGTTGCTTTGTGCGGTATTTGCATGGCTTATTCGTGGCTTGTGTGACCTAACATATGAATATGACACTTAGAAAATGCCAGACATGGAGGACGCATGCTGCCCACTGATGGCACCACCATGATGCCAACATCTGCCACCAGTCCCAGCCAAGCACAGGCAGTAAGGGATGATCTGGCCCACAGGGGATATCATGGTAGTGTGGCCATACAGCACACACCTGAAGACCATACGTCTGTGGTGACCAACAGATGCCATCACACACATGCAGCACTATGGGCATGGTGGCCATTGGGGGAGGGTGTATGGGTGGCCAGACCTCACCACAGCCCAGGTGTGGCCATAAGGTTAGGACACATCATGCAGTGCACATGGGCCAGTAGTGGGAATACCCCACCACCTGTGTGCCTGTCGGATCTTACGTGCCCTCCCAGCCACATACCACACAACTGTACAGATGCCACAGCACACACAGCCGGCCATGTATATGTCACTGTGAGCATCCCATGCCACAGGTGCAGCATCTGTAGATCACACAACAGTGTAACAGTACTGTCCACTGCCAGTAATCACCTGCAAGCTGGGCCTGTCACTGTGTACAGTGCAGTGGTCATCACTGCCCTACATACCATAGGTATTGCTGTGTCCCTCACACTACCAGCCCCCTTGCTATTGTAGTGTCTGCCACACACTGTAGCATGACCTACAGTGTGATGGTTGCATGCAGCACTGCCACCACCTGTGCCTATGCTGTGTTGTCCCCTGGGGTACGATATGCTATGCTATGCTGCACTGTTCACATGTAGCCTGCAGCTATCATCATGCACTGCCTGACTGACCTACAGGTGGAGCTTCAGTTGGACCTGGCCAGCTCCTGTACTTCCAGACTGACCTACAGGTGGAGCTGTGGGACCCTGCAGTAACGCTGGGCAAACTGCATGCAAATCAGGGCATAATGAGATGCTAATGTGGCTGTTTGCCCAGAGACTACCTAAGTAGGTTCATTTGCATGTCACTTTTGAATATGGCAAAGTTTAGCACTGGGCAAACGTGTTTGCACTGGGCAAACAGCTTAGCTCCGTGCTAATACCACGCAAACGTGTTAGCTCCACGCAAACTGTTCGGGACTATTATACTGTTTTGCAAACTGTACTTTCTCATAGGCTGCTCTCTGCAGCTGTACTGGGTCCATGCATTTGCTGGAACACATATTGGCCACATTGGTCGCCTCTACCTATCTTCACGTCACTGTGCACTGTGTTGCTGTTGTGGTCTGCACTTCCTGGTTGCTATATTCAGAGCTGTCTTATTACAGGGCTATGTTTGCCCTGCACTCCCAGCCAAGTTTGCCTGGCCTCATTCCCATGCTATATTCAGAGGCTGTTTTCCCTGTGCAATTCCTTTTGAAAATAGCTTGCCTTGTGCTCTGGGTTAACTTTGCCAGCTGGGCAGTGCTAATTTAGCTCCGGAGCAAAGTTTTGAATATCTGGCCCTATGTCCTTGAATTGAGGATCTGCTCCTTGTTGCTTTTGAACAGTTGCCAGGGAGCGATCAGAAGTAGAGGAGGTGAGAAGCTCTTCAGCTGCTTGCCACATGTGAGGATTTGAGTTCTTTTCTGACAATGCAGGTGGAAGCAGCAAGGCAACTTGAGGTGCCAAAGGAGTATCCACAGGAAGCACATCTGTAGCATGAAAGGGAAGAGCTTGTAAGTAGGAGTCTCCATCTGTTGAGGATGATGCAGTGGGATACTGTCTCCAGCTTACACTATCATCACTGGAGTGAACTCGACCTGGTTTGTACTGAATTTCAAAGCTGTAGCATTGCAATATGGCAATCCATCAGGCAAGCTTGCTTACTGCCTCCTTCATTTCGAACAACTATCTGAGGGCTGAGTGATCAACGAAAGCTTTAAAGGAGGAGTAGCAAAGATAACAGTCAAATTCTTTACGGCAAATACCATGGCTAGACATTCTTTTTCTGTGATGCCATAGTTTTGCTCAGCTGAGGAAAGGGAGCTCCCGGCACAGGAGATGACCCATTCTGTTCCATCTTGTACCTGACACAGCACAGCATCCACTGCAAAGGAATTAGCGGTGGTTGTGATAGAACTGACTGGACTAGAGTTGGTAGAACCAGGCTGAGGTTCTTGCATAAGATGGAGCTGGTCCCCTGTAGACAAGCAAACATTCCACTAGTGGTACCCTTGGAAATTACTACTGGTTCATCTGTGAAGTTGCAGCATTTCTGAAAGACTGTTCCACCATACACAGTGGACAAGGTGTTCCCTGGGAGAAGACCTGATGAATGCAGAGCAGGGGAACCTGTGATGATGCCAACAACACCTTGTGGAAGAGGATCACCTTAGATCTTGGCAATCAGAACCATCTCAGTCTTAGGAGGTACAGTGATGGACCCTGTAGCCATGAGTTGCCTCCGGGGGTCTAGTGACAGTTTGTTTGATGCAAAGTCTAGGATGGCTTTGTGAGCTTTAAGTAAATCCATACCAAGAATCACTGATGGTTATAGCTCAGGTACTAGGTAGAATTTGACAGTAGCTTGCTGTGAGCCAAAGCGTAGCTTGAGATGGACTATGCCTGTGATAGGTACCTTAGCAGCATTAGCTGTGATAATGCACTTTAGGTCAACTGGAGAGAGATTAGGTAAGTGATGAGCCGCTTTGTTGGTCAAAATACTAGTGTTAATAACTAAGATTTCAGCTCCAGTGTCAACCAAGGCATGCGTGGACCAATCTCCGATGGTTATGGGGACATAGTTGGATAAAGGAGGTGATCTAATGACAGGGTCATTGGCCCCTGGAAGTGGGAGGGTGCCAGAGTTGATAGTTGGAGTATACTCTTTGCTTGGGTTGTGAGAGTCAGGGGGAGGTCAGTTGAAGTGTTCTCCTGCCCAACAGAAGCTCTTAGTGTGTTGGGAGGCTCTCATTTCCCTGATCCTGGGAGTAGTTGTGATCATTGTGCTGATTGTATGGCAGTGGGCATCTTTGGTTCCTGTTATCTTTTGCTGTTATTATGGTACTTAAGTTTCCAGCAAACTGCAGCAGTGTGTCCTTTGTATCCACACCACTGGCAGGTCACAGGCTCTCATGAAGGTGTAGGTGGTGCAGGTGGCTGTCGAGGTGGTTGCAGAGCATTGACAGAAGTAATCAAAGAAGAATGACAGAAGTAATCAAAGAAGAAGTTGAGCTCAGGTGTAAACTATTGACAGTCATGATGAGCTTGTCTATCATGGCTTGTTGCCACTGGACACATGTTGTGAGTGCAGCCAATTGTGATGAATGAGGTGTTGGCACACTAGTGGCCTGGAACATTGAGATGTACTCCTGTGCAAGTCATGTTGCTTTGATTGTGTCCATCCTTGTTGTCAGCTTCTGCTGAATGACATAAGTGTGGAGCTGAGGAGGCAGACCTCGGACAAAAGCTGTAATTTGATCTTTTTCTGTTTTCTGTAGATGTTTGCAGCATGACTCAATGTAGACTATGAAGGTTTCCAGGGACTCAAAAGGTTGCACTGTATGTTCCCACAGCTGTTGTTTCAGTAACCAAGGGGGATGTGCGTGGACAAAATGAGCTCTGAAAGCCATATACAGAGTAGCAGTATTTCCTTTGACTTGTTCTGGAAGTGCATTAAACCAGGAAATGGCAGACCCTCTCAGAAGCAAGCGCAAGGCATTGGAAATACACAAGGGATCAGTCCAACCATTGAAAGCAATCCAGGCTTGGAATTGCTCTAGCCAGTTGACAGTATCTTCATGAAGCAAAGCTGAGAAGGGTACTGGCTGTAGACTGGTATGGACAGTGGACTGGGGAGACATAGTTCTAATGTAGGCAAGGTCATTTTGAATGGCTTGCATAGTTGGTGCACCTTGGGATGAGAGGGAAGCTCAGATGTCCTGCAGGATGGTTACTATGTTGTTGCTCCACTCCAGCGAGGTGGGTGAGGGTGGAACTGCAGATGCTGTGGCTTGTGTATTTGTGTCATTGTCAGACATTATGGTTGGAGGTATGCTTTGCATTCACAAGAGAAGGTTGTAATTATGAGAAAGAGTTGCCTTCATGCAGGAGATGGGATGTCATGAAGCAGATGAAGTGCCATGGAGAAAATTGTTTTGTAGACCAAAGTAAAATTATTCATAAGCAAAGTCCATCAAATGACATCTTAAACAATTTCAATGCAGTCCTGTGTTGTCTGTTATTTCAATAAAGTTTCCTTTGCAAGATACAGCTATTTGTTGCAGTGTCCACTCATTTCAATGGGTTGCCCCTTAAAAACATGGCTGTCATTACTTTCTATAGTGCAAGGTCATTTTTAACAAGCTGGTGCCCCTCACAAAGATGGCCGATGGACCTGTAGCATAGACTTCTTGGCTAGTTTGACATTCCCAATATGGCTGCCATCATGGGGTAAATGTTGCTTCCTGTTTTGCAGTTATAAGCAGAAGAAAGCAAGATGGTGATTCTGCAGTCTGTTCAAAAGATAAGAGGCAGGCTTTGGTTTGGCTGAGTGACTCCAGGCTATCTAAGTATTTGTGGGGAGAGATTTATTGCTCTTGTCACAGTTAGAAACCTGGATTACTTTCTTCAGACAGAGCTGGCAAAACAAATGACTGTGTATTGGAAGGCACATTAAGTTAAAATAACAGAAAGCCATATGGCTCTGGTTTAAGAGTTAATGAACATGCAGACCACAGCTCCGTGGTGCTCAGGCTTGGATGATTTTAATTTGACAGTTCATTCTAATTTGACAGTTCATTCAGTTAACTGGCTTGTAATATGCAGCACACTTTTTTCCCCCTTTTTTCACAGCCTACAATAATAGAGGAAAGCTGCAAGCTGCTGTATAAAGCAGGAGCCAGTTAATTTTTTTTTTTCCACTACAGCCAGGTATGTGGTGCAGGAGATAGTCAGAGCTGTTCAGGCATACTGGGGTAAATGACTTGGGGTACCCAGTGATGCAGACAAGTGAGATAGGGTCTGGGCAGAAGAAGGGCCGCATTCTCCACCAAGTATGGCATTTTGATGTTAGTCTGCCCCAATGGACCCTTACCTTCTTCCAAGATCTTCCAGGCTCATCTCTTGCTTCTGTGGTGGACACCTTCTGGACCGTAGGAATAGCAGACTGACATATAAAATAAATGTGGAAGGAATGAAGTTTATTCTTAAACTACAGAGACGTCAGCATACAAAGAGGGTCTGACTCTGACTGCCGACCCATAGAGTGACTGCCCACTGAGAATGTCAGGGATTCCAAAGGATCCCCTACTAACACAATAAAAACAGTGATAACATAGCAGTAAAATATATCTGTTCAGAGCTCTTAAAGGAGTAGCAGCTGGCCTTAAGCTCCATGCTTAAGAAGTGTACCCCACAGATAACAAAGTCCTACAGAATACCAGAACTATTGTGTCTAAGCACAAACACTGTTTTATACCAATATACAAGGCATACATTAGGCCTAACTTAGATGAAATCAAACTCACTGAACAAGACAACACTGAGCCACTAAGATGGTTCACAACTCAGGAATTTGAGTTATGAGGAGAGATTAAATCAACTTGGGCTATTTTCCTTGGAATATAGGAGAATGCATGGTGATATGCCAGAAATGCTGAAAAGTATGAGAGATGAGCAACTAAGAACACATATGCAGGCTGTAATTAAAAATCAAGTCTTTAATCTTAGATCCCATAACATACAGCTCACAATAGACAATGACATTAGAAATAATAGAAGGAGCTTTTTTACCCAAAGGAGGGAAGAAATTAGAATCATCTGCCTAAAGAAATCATAGCGGTTAACAGCTTAAACATTTTCAAAAAATGTCTGGATAATTATTTTGTTTGTCAGAGAAGGGTATATTGGCTCCATTGATCAGGAGACAGAAAATATGAGTATATGTACCATCTTCTGTCTCATCCACTCAGTTTATAGCACTCAATTTATATATAGGAGGTATACAATGGTCTGTGTTAAAATATGCCATTTAGTTCCATGAGTGGTGGGGGTGGGGACATAACTCATGAGTGACGAAGTCCCATCCCCTCAAGAATAAAAATGAATAGCATATTTTAACATAGACAATTGTATGTTCTGTGTATACTGTGGTCTCTGTTGAAGCCCAAAAGTTTCAGTTTTATTTTGTGGTTTGTGTCACAGTGTGTCACAGGCTACTCCCCAGTTGAGAGTACTGCCACTGCCAAAACTCCCCAAGAGTCGTGTAGGCTGGATCCACCACCCTCTCCAAAAGTACTATGCCCCCCAAAAATATGTCTTTCAGTAAGTTTCCTTTTCTAAAGTGTGTGATCTCAAAAGGAGTGAACGTGAACTATGGTGTTTTTTGTGTGAGTGTCTTTAAGAGAGAGCGAGCAAGCATGAGCAGGGGCCAGCCAGCTGATTTCTCAGTGTGTTTCATGAAAGAGTGAGAGAAAACGTATTTTTCATTCTTTGGCAACTGGGTAAGGCCCACTAGGTACAAGTACCTGTTTTCAGAGGTGACCTAGGTGCACTGGGGAGGTTAACTGACTTGCTCAGAGTTGCATAGTATGCAAGTAGAGGTTCTGGGAATCAAAACCAGGTCTGTTGGAAGTACCAAGCTCATTCAAAGCTCATCATTACTCTGATCTCTAGGCTATACTGCCAGCCCAAAACAGGAATGCCCAATGTGGGGTGGCTGATCTAATTATGAAATAAATACTGGCACAGAGGGCAATGTATAAACATCCAGACTAATGGGGAAGAATAATAAAATAAAACGGAAAATGGAAAAATAATTACACTGTTGTGAAGCGGGAGACCAAGATGGTAGCAGGTGCGGGGTTTACCAGTGTAAAGCAGCATCACTGTTGGCTGCAATGGAGAGATTGTCTTATCACTGGATTGGCCTGAATGACATGTCAATCAAGTTGATTCACATTTTTGTATGAATGTGTGACATAGGCAAGTGGAAAATAAACACTATGATTTACCCAGTGTGAGAATAACATGCTTATTTCTCACTTGGGTCAGTGTCCAGTGAAAATAATGATTTATTTAAAGAGTGAGATTCCTACCTACATTTTGTACATGTATTCATATCAAAGTTTAAAAAGGTTCTTTGATATGTATGACATCACACTGTCATCATCCAGAAGAAATGAAAACAACTGTTGTTATAAATATGACATATTTTTTAACTAAGCTACACGCTATGAAAGATCTAAAAATTCACTAGGGTTTACCCAAACATACATTGCATAGCAGGAGTAATTAGATATATTTTACAAACAAAACATTTCTTTCAAGTTATTACCATTATTTATCTCTTGGCAGATCTGATTAAACATGTTAAACTACACTGTATGCTCATTAGATTGAAAAACCATACTTGACCCCACCCCACCCACCCCCAGTTATGTTAGAACATGCCTCTTAGCAAAAATATTATTTATAACAATACTTAAATTATGAGCTGGCATGAAACGTCTTCATCTGCAGTCTTGGCTGGAAGGAAGTTTTTTTTATTTTTGCTGGTATGTTTTTGAAGTCACAGATCCAGTCCTGGTTGTCTTCCATAAAGCATTGTCTTTCAGGTGCATTATCCTGTTAGCTTGGATCAGGTATCAGTCCATGTTCAGAATCTAAGCAAAAGTTAAAAATTCCCAGGCTGCAAGCTTCTGCTACTGCATACCAATGTATGAAAACCCTTTTCTGTCTCTCCATAGCATTTTCATGCCACCAAAGTGAGAGATTTCAGAGACCTTTGTGAGTCCATGTTTAAGTGCAAAAGCATAGAGATATTTTTTCTCTGTGTTCAAGGCAAGAGAGTGACGTGTGTCCAGGGCAGGAAGAAAAAAGACAGGTCTTTGCTCCTTTGTCTTATGTTAAACTGGGAAATACACCCCACTTTGTGCATTATTCATGAATCCTTTGATTAAAAGACCAAGACCTCTTTGCCAGAATTTACCTATATTTTTAAAGCAGTCTCATTGACCTTTGTAGCTTTTAGGTATAAAAACATTCCAAGATGACAATGTGGCCCCTTTAAGTTATTGAGGTCTTCTGACTGCTGAGGTACACCTCTCCATGGAATGTCCTTTGATCTAGAAACATCTCTAAGTAGTAGTTTCATGGAATCCATGTTTTTTGAGGATATTTTCCTTTTTATATTAACTCCTTCCTTCCTCGCAATAGTGTGCTTCTGCATGTCTGAAACTGTTTCTTTTATACAAGCCTCAGTGCATTTCAGCCTTATAATAACACAAGTTCTTTGGCATGCCTGCACAGGATTTCCTTACTCAGAATACTTTTGCTAAGGCATAATAAGTAACAAGCATTTGTCAATTCCGAATGTTGGCTTGCTGACATTGGCATTGGTAATGCAGGAGTCATAGAGATGCATAATAGGAATGGCAGTGAAGTATTGAAGTGATGCCAACCCCACCTCCACCCTGCAGAGACTGACAGGTGTTGGGGGTGTGCCTTTTGGTTGTTGACCATAACGCTCACTCCATTTCACCTCACCCTACCTTGCAGACACCGAAAGGTGTCGTGGTGTGCCTTGGGGTCTTTGGGCCTTATACTCACCCCATTCCATAAGGAAATATGCTGAGATGGGTACAGTATAGGAGAATGGGGTGAACTTTGGGGCAGAAGACTCCAAGGCACACCTTGATGCCTGTCACTGGCTGCAGGGTGGGGGTGGGGGTGGAATGGCATGAGCAATACAGCCAACAATCCCAAGTCACACCCCAACACCTATCAGTCTGTACAGGGTGGGGTGTTATGGTTGGAAACCCTAATGCCCTAAGCATTTGTTGGTATTTTCACTCCAAATTTTCAACATGGGCTTTTTGTGACCCCATCTCATAAACAGTGGCACTATCAGTTTGTTAGCTAAAAGGTGATTTTGCACAGTGACTGCACCATTTGGAGCCACAGGTGCTAAAACACATTTCAGGCAGTATGTGAAAAATGACAGCTGTACTGTTCATGAGGAGGTGTAAAAAAATGGCAATGTTGAAAATCTGGAGTGAAAATATGAAAAATGAGTGAAGTCATGAGCGTGCATAGAAACTGCGCAACACATGCCCATAACACAATCATTTTTGGAATTCTTTTTACCAAATTTTCAACATAGGCATTTTGGGACCTCCCATCATGAACAATGGCACTGTGATTTTGTTACTCTGTCCCAAAGTTGATTTCCAATGGCGAATGTACCATTGTATGCCACAGGTGCAAAAACACATTTTGGGCAGGATATAAAACATGGCAGCTGTACTGTTCATAAGGAGGTGTAAAAAAATGCCAATGTTGAAAATCTGGAGTGAAAATATTAAAAATTGGCAAAGTTATGAGCGTGCATGCAAACTGCACACTGCATGCTCATAATGCAGTCATTTTTTGGAATTTTGTCACCAAATTTGCAACATGGGTTTTTTGGGACCCCACCTCATGCACAGTGGCACTGTCATTTTGTTAATTGGTCATGAAAGGTGATTCCGTGCAGTGACCGCAAAATCACCTTTTCGGACCGAGTAACAAAATGTCAGTCACATGTTCATGAGGTAGTGTCCCAAGAACCCCATGTTGAAAATTTGGAGCCAAAATTCCAAAAAATGGCTGAGATATCCACCTACATTGAAACCCTCTTTGATACCATTATAAAGCTTAGCGTGATTTTCTTCAGTTTGCGGTTGTCTTTTGAAGAGTTCAGACGTGTCCTGCTCCACTGAAGATCTCAGTGCCAGACCTCTGGAGGTAAGTATGGGGTGAGGGGGGTGCAGGGAGGTGGGGATGCGCAGATGGTGGGTGCGGGTTGGGGTAGGGGGTGGCGGGATGATGAGGGACTGTTTTCTTTTTTACAGGGACAAAAAAATGGACATCATGGACTGTTTTCTTTATTTACAGGTTTAAAAAAAATACTTTTGGGGCACATTTGGGTGGGCTCCCAGTGTGCCACATGAATTTGGGGGGGACTAATACTGATGGGGATTGGGCACCCCCGTCAGCAAAGAAAGTGGGGGGGCATGATGCCTACGGGGATTGGGCACCCCTGTCGGCAAACAAATTAAACTGGGGGGAGACATTATGCTGATGGGGATTGGGCACCCCTGTCATCAAACAAATTAAGCATGGTGGGGATACATGACGCCAACAGAGATTGGGCACCCCCATTGGAAAACAAATTAAACTGGGGGGGCATTATGCTGATGGGGCTTGGACACCCACATCGGCAAACAAATTAAGCATGGGGGTCATCAAAGAAAGTGGGGGGACATAATGCCCATGGGGACTGCACCCCCATTGGCAAACAAATTAAATTGGGGGGACATTATGTTGAAGGGGACTGGGCACCCCTGTCAGCAAACATATTGAACTGGGGGGGTACATACCTACATGGGGATTGGGCACCCCAAAGTCGGCTTTCTGGGGATTGTGTGGTGGATGGCAGGAGCTGCCATATTTATTGAAATGTTTCACCAGGAAAGGCATGTAATGGAGTCTTGTCATCTGACACTGCAATGAGGAAACTGCACCTCATTGGAGCGGCAGATTTCTTTCAACTCCATGGTTCACTTTGAAACTGCTGTCATCGGCAGCGTGCTCACTGATTGGTGGCTGATGGATGCACCCACTAAAGCGTTCCCTGCATTGGCCAACACTGATACACCTCTGCATTTCTGCTACCACCACAAGATATTGCTTCCCATGCGTAAGCCAATATAATAATAAAATAAAATAATAAGCTCAAAGTGTTACCTCTGATTAAATTAAATATAATAATGTTAAATATTTTGTATCGTATCCTAATTTTTCCAGCAGTTCAGCTTCATGAATCCAATCTCTTCAATGAGCAGATCATGGTTAGACAGCATGGGCTTCACAACTTCCTCTAGCACTGGGTGCTCACCATCCTCTTCCAGGCTGGTGATTCCCTTGGTACTGGCTTGTATCTGACAGCACAAATGGCTTTGCGATTGGATTTGACTGAGGTTTGTGTTTGTTGGTCTCCAACAAAGTTATGGCATACCAGAACAAACTGGGGCTATATACTTTGAAATAATCCTGTACCAATTCTGTCTTTTCATCAGACATTTCACTGTTCATTGCATCCCAGGATGACTGAGTTGTTGCATTAACTGATGACTTTTATCTATGCACAGCAGATGTAATCTTAGGTTCCTGAGGCAATTCCATTTCATCAAAGGTATTACTGATTCCCATTTATCCAATATGCAAAAGATGATTCTGGTGAATGGTTCTGGTTCCACCCTGTCCTCCTTCAGGGAGTATATGTACTGGAATTTTCTGCAATTGCTTTAATATGATGCAATGAGTGTTTCCCCATCTGTCAGTGATTTTGAGACTGATTTTAAAAGCGTCCTTATAGCGATCCAAGTTGCATCTCTCTAGGGCTGCAGCCAGCCTCAGGTGCATCAGGGACCCTGAGCCCAATTTTATAAAAGGGGATGGGCCCTGTACCAAAGACTCTGGAGCTGCCTTAGCCGCAGGCTTGTGTCAAACATCTGGCGCACCTACGGGGATCAATGAAGGGATCTGGCTCTCCCCCTACCTGGTACAACACTAGAGGGGCTACAAAGGTGGTGGTAGGGTGAATATGCATGCCAGAAGGGGGCTGGGGCAGAAGAAGCATGGGGTGCTCTAGGAGGCATCAGGGAGATGGTGAAATTGCAGGGTGGTGATGTGGCACCTGGTGGGAGTGCTGCTTGTAATGCCAGGTAGCCAATCAACTCAGACCACTTTGTGGAGGGTTGGCAGGGATGGAAAGTGACCTGGCCACAAGTGGGCACAGACCTGGCACCTGCCCCATAGGTACCATGATCCCTACCCTGTAGGTGGGAGGCAGCCTGCCACAACACAGGGGGCTGGGTACCAGGGGACTGTTGTGGTGCCTGGAGAACCTTCACCTCCACCACTGGCAGCCCTCATCCTGCAGCTACTGCTTCCCACCTACAAGGTTGGGGATCCTGGCACCTTTGGGGCAGGTGCTAGGGCAGTGTCCACCTGTGGCCTGGTCACTTTCCATCCCTGCCAACCCTCCACAAAGCAGTCTTTGCCAATTGGCTGACTGGCATTGCAAAAGGCACCCCTGCCGGGTAACTCATCACCACTCTGCAATTCTGCCATCTGCCCAATACCCCCAGGGAATCCCTGTGTGCCTTCTGCCCCTGGCCCCCTCCTGGCAGGTTCTCCCCAATCACCATATTGTCCAACTCTGGTACATGGCCTTTAGACCACCTACTGGCTGGTCTAACCTGATCTCCTTGTTGCATCCATGACAGGGCTTCCAAAATTCAGAAAAAGGGGATGGAGCAACCCCCCCCTCCCCCGTGGCACAAGCCCCCTTGCAACCTGGAACAAGGGTGCGTTTTCTGCTAGGGTAGACCAGGCAACTTAGGCCCAAGGCCTCTCAATTACATCACAGCCTGTGTTCAAAAATCAGGATTGCTGCAACTACTGATGTAAGGTACCTCTTGCATCATACCCATTTGCTACAGGCACCTTGTGTCAAAGCAGTCCCTTTTAAAATTGAGCCTTTTGTGTTTGCCAGGTAAACCCAAATTTCACAAAAACACTCTGTCTCCTGATAGCAACTCTTAAGCCTTGACTTACTTGTCATACTGGTCCTTACAGGCTTGGTACTGTTCAACAGCTGCAACAGAGCCTAACCTATAGGCTGCATCTGATTGATCCTTTGGCCATTGTACATACTGTAGGTATGTCTCTGTCCAAGTTCCACTGGCAGAAATACAAAAGTAAAGGTCTACAGCAGGGGGGCCATTTTGGATTTCAACAAGGGGGGCAGCAACTAGTCAGAGGGGCTATGGGGTGGATCCAGGTGCTGAAAAACAAGAAAAAACAATGGCCTGCAGTTCTTGAGGGGCGACTGCCCCTTAAATGGTGCCCCTGGTCTACAGACAATCTAGCCTCACTGTTGAGAATCTAGTAATTGGGTAAATAGCCTGTGGCATCATTTTTTGTGTGCAAATGTATGCCTGAACCAGCAGGCTCACCTGTTGTCTCCACTGTCTTTTCTTCTGGGGATCAATGTACCTAACATATTTAGCAGTGTCCTTCAACTATATAGGTAGGAGTTCACCTTGAGGGTGATATGGAGTAGTTCTGGACATTCTTATTCCCCCAAAAGGACAATATTCTTTGATAAGCTGACTTATGAAATTCCACCCTTGATCCAAAAGGGTCCTTTTCACTACTTCATAATGAACAATGCATTTCTCCAACTGTATCTTAGTAACTGCAGTATCTTTCTAGCCCTTAGTCAGGAATTTCTGTGTTTACCATGACAAGTGACCTGTCATAACCAGTATGCTATCCTGCACTGGTTGGAAAAATAGACCTACTCACCAAACTTATATTTTCAAAGCAGATTTATTAATGAAAGTACCTTGCAGTGAGATGTATAAAGCCTTACACATGGGGCCAATGCTTTGTGACCAATATGCTCACTTCATCAGGGTTATTATTAGGGATGGGCCACCCGTCAGGTAGCTGGAGTGGGTAGGCCGGGTATCAGCATATTTTGCTGGGTAGGGTAGTTCAGGTAATTTACTACCCTACCAGACATATCAGTGTACTTTGCGGGTCAGGTACTGTTGACACGGGTAACAGGTCTGATAACGGGTAATCTTTTTAAAACAGGCATTAGAGGCAGCCTGTGGGGTCCTGGGACTGGTCCAAAGCTGGAAACAGGCATGAAAGGGCAGCCTGTGGGATCCTGAAAGCAGAAAGGAGTACATTACACAAGCCTGACAATCCGATTGATAAGTGCTGGTGTCTGTGCTCCATGTATGCTGTGTGAGCATGCAGATAGCAGCAGACTTTTTCAGGAGAGGGAGGAATCAGTGTTTGCTCTGCAGCTGTGGTGAAAATGAAAAAGTTAACTAAACAATCAAAGCTCAAGTTTACTACACAAAGGAGCAAGGGTTGGGGACTGAAGAGGGAATAATTGGGAGATCCAGAGCAGCGCTAGAGAGAGAAGTAGAAAAGGGGGGGTGCTCATTGCTGGCAGCAACTGTATTTTACACACTGTCTGTTAGATGCCCTGTCTGTAACATAGTAGCTAATCTGTGTGTCTTGTCTCTGCAGTATATGAAAGCCATTTTTAGGCTGTATTACACACTGTCTGTTAGGTGCCCCAAACCCTGTCTATGACATAACAAATCTGTGTGTCTCTACAGTATAGTGAAAGTTGTTTAGGTTGCAGTAAACACTGTCTGTTAGGTGCCCTGAGATGTATCTGTGACATAGTTATTCTGTGTCTCTCTGCAACATAGTGAAAGCCATTTAGGCTGTATATTTTACACACTGTCTGTTAGGTGCTCAGTGCCCTTTCTGTGACACATATCTACTCTGTGTGTCTCTGTAGTATAGCACAGCTATTTGGTCAGTATTACATGCTGTCTGTTATGTGACCCGAACCCTGTCTGTGCTATAGCTACTCTGTGACACTCTGCAGTATAGCAAAAGCCATTCAAACTGTATTACACTGGCTGTTAGCCTTCTAGGTGCCCTGAACCCTGTCATAACTACACCGTGTACAGTCAAGGGACCTGGAGGAAACTTTCTGTAGCATAGCGAAAGCCACGGCTGTGTCTACTGTGTCTCATATTTCCCAGACTAAGTCTCCTAAAAGGAAGCACAGTGCTGGTGGACGTGCAACTGAAAATGATGTGGACAATATAAATTCTATCACTAATGAAGAACATAATGACAGTAATAACAATAACATCACAAGGACTGGCACTAACTGTCCTCCTAAACTAAAAAAGCATATTACCAATGATAGTAGAGTTTTGGAAAGAACTGACTGGGGTTATTCGCAGAGGTACTGAAAAATTTTGCCACATGTACCAGGAGACTTCCAGCTGCTGAAGCAGCATGCAAGGCAGGGGAGACATCCTCCTCAAATATAACCTCAGATGTTGAGGAAGCAAATGCTGATAAAGATGGTGGTGACAGTGGGGACTGGGAATGGGATAGCCCAGGCTATGTCCCACCTGATGATGACAATACTTCCAGTTCTTACGAATCTTGTGGCAATGAGGACAGTACAAGTTTTGATAACAGGGTTGGAGAGGATGCCACTGTAGGGCATGAGATGCAAGTGCTGAAAAAAAAATGCTAAACATAAGAATAAGAAAATGACCATGAATGGGAAAAATTCATGTGAACAAGGAAATGGCAGTATAGGGTGTCCTCCAGGTCCCTTGACTGTACATGAAATAGTGCCAAGTACCGTAGTACAAAGTGCAAATCTTTAGTGTGGAATTTTTTTTATATTGACCCTGCAGACAGCTGTTGAGCTGTATTCAGTCTGTGCAAAAAGAGGGTCAGTCGTGGTGGCAAAGAGGAACATTTTAGAACATCAGTAATGATACAACATGCAAAGGCAATACACCCAATTGAGTGGGGCAGGGCAAAGGACAGTGTGGTTGGTATGGGTGGCAGTGGAGATGGTGGTGACAGTGACCATAGTTACAATGAAATGGAAGCAGGAGCTGACATTGAATCACTTGATGTGTCCTTGCAGTCTTCCCAGACAAAGATTGTTTTCTTCTGACACCATCAAGTACTGCAAAATCCCACAGTAGTACTCCACCTGAAAAAGGTGTGAAAAGTCCAATCTCCCCAAAATTAAAAATATCTAATCACTCTCATCAACTAACATTAAAAGAAAATGTTGCGAGGACATCACAATTTACCTGCAAGCATCCAATGTGCCAGCTGTTAAACAGAGCCATTGCAGAGCTGTTAGCCAATTGTCAGCTACCTTTTTGTTTTGTTGCCCAGAAAGGTTTCCTCAAGTTCATGAACCAGATTGGACCACGATACACCATTCCCTCTAGACCATATTTCTCAAAAAAGGCTGTTCCACAATTGTATGACTTGGTGTATGGCGCAGTCATGAAACAGTTGAAACCATCTGAGGTGAAGCAGGTCCACATTACCACAGATATATGGACCAGCAACCAAACAATTGACTATGACGGTTGCAGCTCATTGGGCAAGTTTTCAGTCAGAAAATAATAATTCCAACTCTACCATAAGTAGTAGGAAGCAGGCTGTATGTGTCACCACTTTTGAAGACAACCACACTTCTGTGAATATTTTGCAGGAGTTGCAAAATCAATTCCAGAAATGTCTTACTCTCTGTATCCCTGGCACCATTATACCAAGGGCTACTATCCCTGCCTGCTTCTCTGATTGCAGGTTGAGGGGTCTGGGTTCGGAACTAAGGGGTAATGTTGCTATATTTACCTACAACCCAACCTAGTGACCTTACACACCCAGTTTCCCAATTACAGTATATAGCATTCAACATACAATTATTTGTGAGCAGTTTAGGTTTGATCGATGCTCCACTGGATAATCAAATGTTGATAAAGCTGAGACCATCTGTGACCAGTAGCATGAAGTTTGGCTGATGTTTGAACATAGGTTAATGGATTGTTGTCAGTCTTAGTCAGAATCTTGGCACCATATAAATATTCGTAAAAATGGTCCACGATCGCCCACTTGAGAGCGATAAATTCTAATTTATGTACTGGCTAATTTCTCTTTGAAGATGTCAGACTTCTGCTTGCAAATGCTCCTGGGCACAATCCCTCTGTGTACTCCTGGTAAAGTACAGTCCCTAGGACACTCAAGCTGTTGTCTGTGTGTAGTACATAAGGTTTAGACAGGTCAGCATAGGCGAGTACTGAAGCGTGAGTTAACTGGTAGATAATTTCTTCAAATGCTGTGTCACAATCAGAAGTCCATCTGGAACCTAAGGGCCCACTAGGTCAGAAGTAAGTTTTTATAGCCTCTTTGTCCGTGCTCTTTTTGAACTTTTTGTGAGTAGTGGGCACCCTTGAGTTAAGTTCAGAAGTGGGTGCACTACCTTGGTGTAGTCTTTAACAAAATGGAGGTAGTAACCACAGAACCTAAGAAATCTTTGAAGTTTTTTTAAATTGTTTGGTTTTGGCCAGCTGATTAATGCCTCAACTTTACTGGGGTCGATCTGGATACCCTCAGCTGACACAATGTGGCCTACATGTTTTACGGAGCTCTGGAAAAACTGACATTTGTCTATTGACAGTTTCAGGCCAAATTCCTCAAGTTGGTCGAGTACTTTAAACAGCCGAGTTTCATGCTCCTCAAGAGTTTTTCCAAAAACTATAAGATCGTCGAGGTATAACAGGCATTCCAGAAGGTTCATATCTCCCACAGCACATTCCATTAGTTTTTGAAAGGTTGCAGGTGCGCCCAAAATTCTTTGGGGCATGAGGAGGACTTTGTAGAATCCCAAAGGGCAGATAAATGCTGTTTATTCCTGTCTTCTGGAGCCATAGGGATCTGATAATATTGTCTGCATAGGTCAAGGACTGAAAAACACTCATTTAGACAGTGTAATGCATCTTGTATGCATGGCATGGTATATTGGTCGGGTATAGTCCTTTTATTAAGAGTACTGTAGTCCATGCATGTGCAGATAGATCCATTCTTTTTCCATACTACAACAATTTGGGAGGCGTATGGGGCTGCATGATTCCTGTATAATGTCCGCTGCTAGCATTTCTTTTAGATGGCTCCTTCCATTGTTGATGTCAGCAAAAGCTGGGTGTCTAGACCTTTCCCTGAAGGGTCTCTCATTGTGCAGGTAGATATGATGTTCAACACCTATAACACAGCTGATGTCCCATTCTTTAAGGGAGAATACTTTGGTTCACCGAGCTAACTTCTGGCTGATTCTGGCCCACCAGCTATTGGGGATAGGAGACTCCCCAAAATCAAACATGTCAGATGATATGTCACACTTTTCTCCAGTCTGACACTTAGATGGCAAGCCAGCAGTGTCAGCACAATAGACGTTCGCCAGGGTGCAACCTTGGTTTACCTTGATATCACGGTCCGTAACATTCTGGATGTGGACCACCACCCATCTGGCATAGGCATGAGCATGTACAGGAAGTATACTGAGTTTAACCAGGAGTTCTTCAGGCAATTTTCCTTCTTCTGGGGCATCCAGCTCTAATATTTTGTTGGTCACATCTTTTTGCAATCGCACCTCTCCACTGACACTGCACTGGACATTTGGGGAGAGAATAATAGCAGAGGAATCTTTCTTCCAAACCATCCCAACAGGCTCATCTTTGGCACGCTCCTCGGAGTGCATTTGCTTCTCTTAGGCTCTTTTGATCATGGCATGAACTTGCAGGGCCCTCCCAGACTTCTTTTTCTTCTTCTATCTCTCCTGACATAACTGGGCAAGGTGGTCAAACATATGTGTATTAGTACCAATTAGCACTGGGATACCACTGTAAAATCCAGAAGGAGGACATATCAGGGCTAGGGTCTCCACCAGATCTCCCACACCTGCCTCAGAGGATGGAAAAGAAAGCCACACTCTTGGATAACCAAGGTAGGGATATGATTTATCACTCAACTCCCATACATGCAGTCCATCGACAGATTGTGTCAGATGGTCAGATTAATGCTGATCGTATCAGTCTTTAAAAATTATTGTAACTTGGGACCCACTATCTAGGACAGCTCGAACTAGAATTCCATCTACATGCACAGTAGTTTCCATAGCAGGGCCTACCAAATCTGACCAATCCATTGGAGTATTGACAGGAATTGAAACAAATGACTTTGCCACAAATGCGCTGTGTCAGCACTGGGCAAGGGCCCCACTGTCATTACTTTGGCTCAGGTGCTTTTCTGCAAGCAGTCTATCTCTCGCCCTGGCTGGCTCCTCTTGGGATAGGCACTCCCTCTTTTGGTGAGCATCCTTTCCACATTTGTAACAAAGCACACCTTCTCTGGATCATCTCGGCTGTGGCAGTACATTGGAGGTAGGTCTCCATTCGCAGCTAGTGGACAGTGCAGAATATGCATTTGAAGTTTTGGCAGGAGCACTGACAGCAGAGGATGCTTGTTGGGACTCTTTCCCTCCTTGCCAAACCTGCAGTTGTATATTACGTCCCATCAATTCTTTTACCATGGCAGACAATTCACTTATTTGAGTCTCTAGACCACCTTCTGCAGGGGTTGCATGGGTGTGCACTCCCACTCCCACTCCCATAGCGATGCACTCTGACTGATATCGTGGTCTTTATTGGAGCCAGTCTTAGTTGTTGCACCATTTTTTTGCTCATGAGTCTTCACTGATGGTGCACTATCAGCGACTTGTGTGACAGCCCCCACTGTGCCCCTCTTTGCTCACTCTCCTGTACTTCCTTCATCAACAAATTATAGAGGGGGCAAATCCCTTGATCAACTTGAGCAACAGTAAATCAGAATATGGAGCAGACTTAAGTATCTGATTCAGCCTGATTTAGTTCAGTTCACCTGAGGCCACGCTTCCCTTCCTAAAATATTTCTATAGAGTTTTTTCAAGGTGGGGTATATACACAGACAAAGGCTCTCCTGAATATTATTGGGTGGTTTGAAACTTCCACTGAAGATCCTCACCTGATTCAGGGCTCCTGAAGACATCTTCCAATATGGCTAAATAGTCTTGCGCAGAAGCCTCTGGGCTAGCAGCTCATACGGAGCAAACAGTATCCAGGGCTGGACCTCGAAGGCTTTCACTTATCCTTTTTCTCTTCTCCACTTCTGTACACACTGTGACTCTTGGATCAGGGGGGATCCATAGTCTATCCAAGTCTGTAGTTCATCTTCCCCCTGGGGTGTGGGAATCGTACCAGAGAACATGCATAGCCTGCGGTAAGAGTCATGGCTGACTGAGGGCACAGGCATGGAAACAGAGACAAGTGTAGGTGCTAGGGCTGGCATTTGAGCCAGTACAGATGCAGAAGCAGGTGTGGATGAGGGTACAGCTGCAGATGCTGGTACTGTAGCAGGTGTCGGTAGAGCCCGGGTTTCTGACCAAACCAAACCCAAAAAGAACCCAAACTTCATGTTTTTTTTACTATCTGAATGGAACCAGAACCCAGAAATCAGAAATAAAAAGAACCAGACCCAAACGTTAATTGGCTGCTTTTTACCATAAGAACCCTAACAAATCACATTTCAAAGCTTTCCACTAGGCAGTATTCTCGCGCTCAAAATTAAACTGCACACTGCTGGTGCTTGGATCAGCGGCCGCTTTAAAACGCACTGAAACTCCAAAGTTTTCTACCATGCTGAAACTACATTTTGACTAAAACCTGCTGAAATGATCCATTCTAATTCTAACAGTGAAACACCTTTTACATGTTTCTAGCTAACCCCAAGTGCCATTTGTTTATGAAGGTGCAGTTTTAAGGAAATTGCTGGTGCAATTGTACTGTGTTACCTATTCAGAAGTCTTCCAACATTTTAGGAGGCTGTTCCTATGCTGAAACCTGAGTCCACTAATTTAAACTTCCTTGATTTCTGGATCTGTGCTATACTGGTCACAAAGCAGGGTTGTACTCAAAGATGCTACTCATCGGGAGTCACGTGATGCTGTGAGCCCAATAGCAGTTCTCCTCTGGTGCTCCCGTCCCTCACTACAGAAATTAAACTTTAAAACTACTTGAATGCCTTTTGTTTAAATTAAAACCTAGACAAATTGGCTGAGAAAACCATTGAGACTTAACAGGGAACCGCAGCTTGGAAAATGAAATCATGTCCAAAGCAGAGATGCGACAGGCAGCTCCCAAGCACACCCCGCCGCAGACGCCCGATAAGCAGGCCAAACATTCTAAGGCCCAAGCATTGGGCTCTGGCTGCTCTTCTACTGTTACAGCAGCATCTTCTCCTCTGACTGAAGATTGGCTCTTACAGGTACTAGAGCCACTAACCACCACAATTCAAGAGCTCAATTTGGAGGTCAAGACTGTCCGGATGGATCAGGGGGACTTGGGCAGATGTGTGGGAGATGTGGAAGCCCAGGCCTTCTCTCTTGAAACCTGCAGAGACAGGGTGGAATCAGATACCTCAGCTACGCGGCAAAAAAATATCCAAACTGGAAGAAAAAATTGAAGACTTGGAGGGACGCAGCATGAGGAACTATCTGATTATTTTTGGGCTGCCTAAAGGAGAGGAGGGGGCTACCCCAATTCAGTTTGCACAAAAATTATTGGAACAGGTTGCTAGACCCTCTCCCAATGGCCCTGCTTATATTGTTGAAAAGGCCCATTGATCTTTATGCCCTAAGCCACAGGACGGCTCCCCTCCTTGCCTATTTATGCTTAAACTCTTAAATTTCCTCTACAAGCAATACATCTTGCAGAAGACCAGAGATCTGAAGGACATATTATGGGAAGGCACCAAATTGCACCTGACACAGGATCTGCCTGCAGGGACCCAACAGAAATGGGCTGCCTTCCACCCAGTGGTCACTAAAATTATAGCCTTGGGGATTCAGTTCAGGATGCAATATCCTGCTCGCCTCCAGATTCATCTACAGGATAAGTGGCATTCCTATGACAATGTGAAGACCGCTACAAAGGATCATAAAAAGCGTCTGCCTGACTTGTACAAGGACACTTGAACTCCTGTCTGATTCTACAGGTCGAGGTTTGAAATGTCTTGATGTCTGATTGTGCGTCTGTCTGTTCTGGATATGACTAACTGCTTTCCTGATACATACTTCAATTCCTCACTCCCTCACTAGTATGACAAGTTTCTATTTGGCTTCTCCAGTGTGACCTCCCCTTGCTTGGGATCGTTTAAGCTGGTCTTTTTGGGCTTGTGTGTGGGAGGCGATGTTACGGACGGATGTCCCCAATGTTTTAATCCGATGACATGTGTCTGGGACTTAGAAAGGGAAGGACTTCAGCCATGGGCACAAATCAGACCTTATTTGCGGGATGTTTTTTTTAACTGGAGTTGTGAATACTGCAAGGACACCAGCTGATCTTTCCTTTACCTGATTTGGACACTATGCCTTGAATTGGGGTAGTATCATCTGCTAAGGATACTGATTTACCAGCATGCCTGCCTTTTGGAGTTGGGGGTCTTGGGAGACAACCCCCCCCATCAGTCAGATGGGGAGAGGGGTAACAGCAGCCTCAATAGCAGCTATGTGGTAGGCCTTAATGCTACATAGCTGGAATTATTGTTTTCTCTTGTTTTTCAGGTCTCCCTATTATACTGTGGAATTAACAGTAAGATTTAAATGTTAAGCTATTTATACAGTCATTATTGAAATTTTCTTTGTTTTCTCAGTGTTACAAAGGTATGGGGGGGAGGGGGGCAGCCGGAGGTGTGGGCAGGAAGCTGTGCTGGTCAAGAGCCTTATGCACCAAGTTATTAGTAGGAGGGGGAGTTGTGGGTTGGGTCAATTGGGGGGAAAACAGAAAATGATCTGGTGTACATTATGTCTATTGTTGTTAGTCTTAGGCTTGGGTGATTGGGAGACTGTATACTGTAAGGAAGGGAAGGGGAATTTTTGGGCTCAAAGGTTGGGGAGCGGGGAGATTACTACCGGAGGTGATTTTCCTTTTCCGTTTAAGTGGTTCTTCCTTTATGCAATATGCAGCACACAACTGACAGGTCCATTATCACTATATGGTAATATATAACATAACAGCCTATATCTTTTGTACTAGGAATGTGAAGGGTGCTCAATCTCCTTGTAAACGTGTCAAGATTCTCCTACCTGTAAATAAATTACAAACTGATATTGCCTTCTTACAAGAGACCCATTTACCCTCCTCCCAGGTCCTCCTCCTTAGGAAGTCCTGGGTGGGGCAAATTTTTGGGGCGGGCCTTGATTCTTGGAAACGAAGGGTGGCCATCCTAATAGCTCAGAGAATTCCATTTCACCTCCTACAATAAATAACAGACCCCAATGGACATTTTCTTCTTATAAAAGCCCCTTTAGGCCACTTAGAGGTGGTACTAGGGGCAATATATAGTCCTAACACAGACGACCCTGGGTTTTTGACCATGCTCATGTCTATCCTGTCTCCCTAGAGTTCCTTACCAATAATTCTCAGAGGAGATTGGAACCTGATTCAGTGTAATGAATTGAACAGATCCAGTCACTCTCGACAAGCTCTATTATCCAGTTAGGTGGCTCTTCTGGAGTTCAAGAGGTCAACTGGCCTGGTAGATCCCTGGAAAACCCTTAACCCATCCAGTCAGAAATATTATTTCCACTCTCTTCCACACAATTCTTTCTCGAGGATTGATTATTTTTTATTGGGATCCAACTATATTTCAGGAATAACTCTGTGTCATTATTCAGCCAAAGTTATTTCTGACCACCATCCTGTTTTCCTTCAACTGAACCTAACCCTTCCTTGACTAGAGACAAGGTGTGGATTATGATTAATCAGCTGCTCAGAACCAGGGAGTCATTAACGCACCTTCAATCATTCATCACAAATTTTATGACACTTAACTCCCTCTTGGTATCCAGATTAGACATTTTGCGGGGGGCCCTAAAGTGTGCCTTTTGAGGGGAGCTTATCCGGATATCGGCAAGGTGCAAGAATCAGACCTCGGCATTTCTTGCCTCTCTGATGTCTCAAATCAGATCCCTCAAAGAGCGCATATCATCCTCTTCCCCTCAATCTGAATGGGAGCTATTAGAGTGCCTTAGATTCCAATATAATACCCTGTTAGGGAAAAGGGTGGAACACATGATACTACGATTGAAAGTAAAGTATTCTGATCAAGGGGACAGGGCAGGAAAATTACTGGCCCTCTGTCTCAGATCACAGGTCATGAACAAGTTTATCCCCTTGATCCGCAGTGATTCTGGTTGGCTCTTGACATCCCCTTGAGACATTGTAGAGGCCTTTAGAGGTTTTTACCAACAGTTATATTCTCCCCCTTCTCCCACTTTTAACCAGTACCAGTTTGAATCCTTCCTCCAGGATATCCCACTTCCTAAATTGACAGATCCCCAACAAGCAATTTTGAGAGCCCCCTTGACCTTATCAGAAGTCTCCCAAGCAATTGATGCTCTTGCCATGGATAAGACTCCTGGCCTGGATGGTTTTACAATGAATTTTTATAGAGCATTAAAAGAGCAGATAGCCCCCATTCTTTTAAATACTTATAACTATATTTTTGAGAAAGGCATATCTGACCTCTCCTTAACCACCGCCTCCATTGTGGTTATCCCCAGGACCCATTACTGCTTACTAACTATAGACCAATATCACTGTGCCAGAATCAGGATTTATAACAGGCGTTCCCCTAATATTTTCTATTTCACTCTGTTCTTTCTTCTCTCTTTTCTGACTATCCTTTCTTTTCCCTATCAGGGTGGCCAACCTGATATCATATTCTCTTTCTTTTTTATCCCCTGTTGTTTAAAAGCCTGTGTCCCCAGTTTAAAAAGCGGCTCCTGTAATGAAATGTGCCTGATGAAAGATAAATGGTTCCCTATTGCTAAAAGCAGAATGCATAAAATGGTTTTTAGCCATACGATCGCGAGGTGAATGTGTGCATATTTGCACGTTCACACGATCACGCAGGCACTCGTGCACACGATCGTGCAGGAATTAAACATAAAAAGTCTAAAAATGTTTATTTAACCACCGGGATCAGTTTTCCCAGTAAAACGTATGGCTATGCTGTGTATCAATAACCATAGAGCCCCAGGAAAGAAATGAGAAGTGCCCTGAATGGTTCGGTTCTTCTGTGCACCGCAAAGAGTGTTGCCTGTGTCACACTCAGCTGGGAAATAAAGAAATAAGTATCCCTAGAGAGAATGAAGGGAGTTTAAAGTAATACTGAGCCCTATGTTGCTCCAATGAAGAAAGGCTTGTGTTTCCAGTACTGCAAAGAGGCTGTCTTTGCTGTCAGCAAGAAAGAGGGCTAAAATGAAAAGTTAACTGATGGCTAAAAGATTTCACCTGACAGCTGTTTTTTGCAAGGCTGGTTATTTAACAAAAAGGGGTTGGTTGCTGAATGAATGAATATATACAAGTCACAAGCAGTATTGTTTATTTATTTATTTATTTATTCATTCTAGGATTACAAATACCTTTGAGTGCCTGGCAGCTCATTTACAAAGGTTCCACATCAGTAGGAAGGGTTACAAACAGTTGCAGGGAAACAGACAAGTCATACAGAATATTTCAGAACCGATGTACCTGTGTTTATGTTATAGTATAGAACAATTAAGCTTCAGTTATATACACATTAAGCAAAACCTGATCAGAGGCAGAGGGAAGAAAAGTAGAGGGGGAGGGAAGGAAGAACCAAGTGGGAGAGGAGCAGCCAGGCAGCCTTGTAAAGTTGCAACTATAATAGGGGTGAGGAAAGAGTCCTTGAAAGGGAAGGGAGAGGGAAGGGAGAGGGCAAAGGCAGAGAGAAGGTGATAAGATGGGGGCGATAGAGGTGTCAGTGAGAGGAGGTCCAAGAAGGGGGGGGGGGGGATAGATTAGTGGAGGTCCTGAAAGGGACCTGGAAATTAGGTGGAGCAATCACAGGAGTTTTCAGTTAGTAGGTGAGTTTGGAGCTTATGACTGAACTCTCCAAGTTTAAGAATGGTAGCTAGACTATTGGGGAGTCCATTGAACCAAGAAGGCGCTCTGCTACCAAAGGCGCGTTGGCATTGCATGGTCCGGCACTGTGGGACTAGTAGGAGTTCAATGGATGAGGTGCACATATGTTGGGTCTTTGGAGATTTCTGAAGCAGACAACACAGACCCTTCAGCATGAACCCAAGTAGAATCTTTTTAATGAGAAGACAGGTGTGGTATTTAATTCTCCCAGATAGATTGAGCCATCCAGTCTGTTTATAGAGATCGCAGGTGTGGGTGAGGTGGGATGCCCCCATTTGGAGTCTACAAGCCTTGTTTAGCACAACAGTGAGCCTTTTGAGAGCAGTATTGGTAACAGCTCCGTAAATGACAAGGTCATAGTCGATAATAGATAGCACTGAACTGTGACACTTTCTGAGTCGATAGAGAAGACCAATCCTAGCATTGATGGCTCTGGCTACATTTTCGATGTGGGGTGTATAGGTGAGGTGACTATCTAGGGGGACCCCAAGGTACTAGAAGCGCTGTATTTGTTCAAGGGGGCCATCTTGGCTATTTCTGATAGTGAGAGCATATCCGTTGCAGCTACTGCAGGCAGAGGAGAACAGGACTTTTGTCTTCTTGTAGTTTAGCACTAGTTTCTGTTAGGAGAACCAGTGCTTGACATCCAGGAAACCATTCTCTAGGTTGCTTTCAAGCACATGAGGGTCAGGGTGGCTTGCAAAAATGACAACGTCGTCTGCATAGAGCAGTGTGTGCAGGTGGTAGGCAGATGGTAAATTGTTAATGAAGATGCTGAATAGTAGTGGACCAGAACTGAGCCCTGGGGTACACCAGACCGATCTGGCTTTTGGTCTGAGATAGTGTTGGAAATCTTCATGCATTGTAATCTATCTCCAAGATAGCTTGTAAACCAGGACAGTGACTCGGGGAGAGGCCAGTTAGAGAGAGTTGATTAAGGAGGAGCTGGTGATTAACCATGTCGAAGGCCTTGGTTAAGTCTATAAAGACTGCCCCCACAAGACTGCCTTGGTCAATAGATTGGTGGATGGAGCTGGTGAGTTCTAGGAGAGCAGTGATGGTACTGTGTCCTTTTCTAAAACCATGTTGTTCACACTGCAGGGAGTATTTACTGAGGCAGTTCACTAGTTGCGGAAGCCTTTAAGCAAAGTATGCCCTGAAAATGTATTAATTTGTTGTGTTTCCAGTAAAAGCATTATTATTCTCTAACATACTAACATACTAAAATGCCAGCAGAATAGGCCTAACGGTCTTTCGTGTCTGCTTGTTTGGTCAGCCTCCACCCTGGGTGCTGACCTTGCTGCCCCCCTCGCCTCCTCTGGCTTCTCCCTTCCCAGTTCTGGATATTCTTGCTGCATTGGATTTTGCTTCCAGAATCTTTCCCCTGTACCTGTCCCACCCCCTCTTGAACCCCTCCACTGTCTCTGCCTCCACCAGCCCCCTAGGCAGCGCATTCCATGGCTCCACCACCCTCTCAGTGAAGTAGCACCTCCTCCTTTCTCCCCTGAATCTTCCCCCCTCCAGCTTCCACCCATGCCTTCTAGTGGCCCCCTCCTCCTTCCTTCGAAGCAACCTGACTGTTCCTCCCCTATTTACCCTCTTCATGTACCTGAAGACCTCTATCATGTTCCCCCGGTCCCTTCTCTCTTCCAATGAGTATATATTTAGCTCTTCGAGCCTCTCCTCATAGGTCCTGTCCCCCAAGCCCCAAATCATTTTGGTTGCCCTCCTCTGGACCCTCTCCAGGAGGGTAATGTCCCTCTTTAAGTGTGACCTCCAAAACTGCATGCAGTACTCAAGGTGCGGCTTCACCAAGCAGTTATACAGAGGGAGTATCACTTCCCTCCTTCTGGAGGTGATCCCCCTAGCGATGCATCCCAGCATCCTGTTGGCCTTTGCTGCTGCCCTCCTACAAGTCTCCAAGTTGTTCATCTTGACATCCACCACCACCCCAGGTCCTTCTCAGCCATCGAGACTTGTAGCATTCCCAGGGTACACTTGGCCTGGGTTTCTGGCCCCAGGTGGAGTACCTTGCATTTCCTGCATTGAACCTCAGCTTCCACTTTTAGACCATCTTTCCAGAGCCTCCAGGTCCCCTGTAGGCCACCTCCCCTCCTCCCCTCCACCACCGCCCCAGTTTTGAGTCATCCGCAAAGTGACTCATCTCACTCCTGATTCCTGTCCTTATGTCAGAGATGTAGGCATTGAAGAGGACGGGCCCAAGGACTGATCCCTGTGGGACCCCACTAATGTCCCTCCTTGGGGATGAGACTATCCTGCCAACTACAACCCTCTGGGTCCGGTCCTGGAGCCAATTGCCTATCCATCTGATTATCTGGTTCCCCACCCCCATTTCTCCCAGCTTATCCAACAGGCCCATGTGAGGAACAGAGTCAAATGTCTTGCTGAAGTCTAGAAAGAGGACGTCCACTGGTCTACCCAGGTCCAAGGCACTCATCACCAATCATAGAACTCCACAAGGTTTGTCTGACACGATTTCCTGGGACAAATCCATGCTGTCTATCGTCCAGGCACCCTGACTTTTCCAGGTCCCCCCTAGCCTCTCCTTGACAATGCCCTCCATCACCTTGCCCACCACCGATGTCAGGCTGACAGGCCTGTAGTTCCCTGCCATCTCCCTTGATCCCCCCTTGTGGATAGGCACTATATTTGCCACCTTCCAGTCCTGGGGCACCCACCCTGTCCTCAGAGAGATGGTGAAAAGCTCCGCCAGGGGTTTCGCCAGGACATCTGCAAGTTCCTTCAGCACTCTGGGATGTAATTTATCCGGCCCCGGTGCTTTCTATGTCTTAAGGGAGCTGAGGGCTTCCCTCACTCTCTCTGCTGTGATTTCCACTTCCAGTGCCTCTTCTCCTCTTGGCCCTCCCCCTACTGCCAGTGATGCCTCCCCTCTCCCCAGACCCACCCGATCGGTAGGGGGCCCCCCCTCCTCAGTATCTCTGTCTCCTCCCATGTATGATGCAGCATCCCCATCTTCCTTGGTGAAAACTGAGGTGAAGTACTCATTTAGTACCTCAGCCTGCTCCCCTGGGTCTTGTGCCCATCTCTCCCCTGATTTAATCCGCTAATCTGCCCCTTCACCCTTCATTTTTCCCCACTGTATCTGAAGAACCCCTTGTTCCCTCTCCTAATTTCCCTGGCCAGGTTCTGCTCCTTCCTTGCCTTAGCCGCCCTCACCACCCTAGTGGCCCTTCTAGCCATCAGCTCATACTCCCCTCGATCCCTTTCACTCCTTGAGCACTTGAATTGCCTATAGGCTGCCTTCTTTCCCCGCACCACCTCCTGGACCTCCCTGGTCCATCAGCAGGGTTTTCGGGCCCTACCGCATTTTCGTCTTACTCTTGCACAGGTGCTGGTAGCATCCTGTACCCCTCTCCTGATGATTTCCCACCTACTATCAGCATCCATGTCTGACCCAATCACATCCAAATGCTCCTTAAGAATCTTTCCCATTTCCTTAAAATCTGTCCCCCTGAAGTCAGTTACCTCCGTTTTTGTGCAGTCTTCTAGCCCTCCTAGGTCCAGGCAGAACCAGACTGTGGCATGGTCACTCCCCGCCAATGGGTCTCTTACCTCCAGGCCCCCAATCTGGTCACTGTCTGCCAGGACCACATCCAGCACCTGCACCTCCCTGGTTGGTTCCCCCACCTACTGAGTTAGGAATGCGTCCTGAAAGACATCCAACAACCTCTGTTCCCTGGTCACAGAGGATGTCATAGTCTCCCAGTCTGTTCCTGGCATGTTTAAGTCCCCCAACACCACCACCGTTCCTCTGCCCAGTCTGCAGTGTCTCCCAACATCTGCCACCAAACTCTCCTCCAGCTCCTCCGCCAGGGCAGGGGGTCTATACACCATTCCTATTTTTACTCTCTTGCCCCCCTTGTTATCAAGGTGACCCAAATGGTCACAAGAGCAGTAGGATCCTAGCTTTTGCAAGAGTAAATAGATAAGGAGCACACCCTTATCTATTTACATTTTCCAAGACTAGTGATACCTACTGGAAACTGAAATAAAGGTTTAAACATTTTTACAATGAGCCAGTAGTAAAAAGATATAAAGTAAATACCAGGAGATGTTTTCAGAGGTCCTGCTATAGGGATGGCTGCCCCTGAAATGGCTGTATTTATGGGAAGGCAGTTAGTGATGTCACAGTAGGGGAGGAGCCAGCTCCCAAGTGTGATGTCATGCCACTGTAATTAAGGATTTTTTAGCCCTTTCCTTAAAAATAGAGACTCCTTAAGAGCAGGTATGGTGGACATGGAGGATTGCATTAAGCCAGGAATGCTAGGTCATGATTGTATGAAATGTAAAGGTTGAAAATATTGTTTTTTGTTTAATGATGGTATCACATGACCTCTGATGTCACATCAGGCTGATATATATAAGGTAGTCCACCAGAGGGCTAGATGGATAGTTTTGAGATACAGTGAGTGAGATGGTCAGTTGCTTTCTGATCTCAGGCTGAATAAGAGATGAGAAGAGCTAAGTGTGGAAAGTTTACACACTGGAAGGAAGGAAGATTATAGGAATTCTTTTATTGCTATTTTTTGGTGGAGAAGAATTATGTCCTGATGATTTGCGTTAGTGTGAAGGACTAACACCCACTTATTTTTCTTTCTGTTAAGTTTCTTTATTTTCTTTATTTTGGACAATAAAAGGATAAATGCAGACCATGTGTTTTTTATGCACTATACTAAACTGTCTGTTTGATCTGTTATACAGAATCCTCACTACCACAACTGGTGTTAGAAGTGGGATTTCTTACTCTGGTACGTTGAGGCTGCCCAGGAGGCATTGCCGGGGGGGGGGGGGTGTTGCTACAGAAACCCCCCTAACAAATGGAAAAGAGTGAACAAACAGATATTAGTGCATTGCATTTGACACAGTCCATAAGTCAGAGAACTGGCATACAACCATTACTAGGTTTGAATCCAGTAACACAGCCTAAGACGTTGCGAACCGAGGATGAGGACTATGTGGAAGGAGCCACAGCAGTGGCTGGTGAGTCTAAAAAGGAGAAGAGGGAAGAAGGCCAGACATTCCCAGCACCAGATGACCCAAGTGAATTGTTAAAAAGGCTTCGTCTATGCCAACTCGCGATGGAGCACCTTTGAGAGGAGGACAAGAGGCAGAAGGATGAGGATCATAGGATACAAGCTGAAGAGAGATGGAGACAGGATGAGAAGTGGACAGTGACCCTAAAAGCCATCCAGGGCCGGCCCGGTGGGGTTGAGGGTTGAGGCGCTGGATGCCTTACCTCAAGCCACTCCGGCGACCCGTGTTCGGGAACGAGCATGGGTTGCCGGGGGTTGTCGGGAGGAGAAGGATCGAGCATCCATTGGACTGCTGTCCTTCTCTGGGGTGGGGGGACATTAGCTGTCGGTGCTCCACTGGCCCCTAGCAGCAGCTGGGGCAGCTTAGCAGCTAGCTTCTGGCCAAAGGGGAGGAGACAGGGCAGGCGGCAGGTGAGTGCGTGCAAAAGCGCAGCGCTCTCACCGTAGGGTGTCATTGCACGCCCTGCCTCCCACACAGAGAGAAAAGCAGAAAAAACAGCTCCAGCAGAATGAAGTGGTCCCCACAGTGCCACCTCCGAGAAGGCACCTCCCTGACATGGATCCATTTGGGGTGGGTTGAGTCGCTCCCCACCACCCTGCCATGAAGGGTAAGTCGTGGGGTGCACAAGGAAGGGGGTCTAACCTTGGGGGCTGCGCTGGGGGACAACTGAAGGCAGGCTTGCAAGCTGGGAGCTCTGGAAGAAATAATACAGCAAAAAAAAAAAAAGCCATCCAGGATATGACACAGGGACAGCTGGATAGACTTGCCCCTAGAGACATAAAACTGACTAAGTTAACGGAGGTTGATGACATCGAGGCGAACTTGACAACCTTTGAGAGGGTGGCCCAAACCTGCAACTGGTCCAGAGACCAATGGGCAATTCGATTGGTCCAATACCTCTCAGGAAGGGCACAGCTGGTATACAGTCAACTAAGTGGAGCTGACAGTATGAACTATGATCAAGTCAAGGGTTTACAAAAGGAAGGTCTGTCAAACTAATCTCATAGATTTCTTTGACTGGGTAACCAGAGTGGTGGACCCAGGGGGAGCAGTTGATGTCATCTGCCTTGACTTCAGCAAAGCTTCTGATACTGTTCCACATAGAAGATTGATTAATAAGCTGGGTAGGCTCGGGGTGGGTCAGAAGTTGGTCAACTGGGTTTGCAAACTGGTTGAAAGGCAGAAAACAGAGAGTGGTGGTAAACGGTATACAGTCAGAAGAGATGCAAGTCACAAGTGGGGTACCTCAGGGATCAGTCCTGGGTCCAGTCCTCTTCAAAATCTTCATCAGTGACATTGCAGATGGACTACAGGGTAAGGTTTATCTGTTTGCAGATGACACCAAGATCTGCAACAGAGTAGATGATCCAGATGGGGTGGGCAGAATAAGAAGAGATCTGGATAAACTAGCAAAATGGTCGGAAGAGTGGCAACTGGGGTTTAATGCAAAGAAGTGCAAGATCTTGCACATAGGGAAGAGAAACCCTGAATCCACCTATAGGCTGGGAGGGGAGTTGCTGGCAGTCACAAGGGAAGAAAGAGACTTGGGCATCATCATCACTGATGACCTGAAATCATCCAAGCAGACCACTAAAACAGTAGGTAAGGCTAGGGTGATGTTGGGGTGTATTAGTAGGGGTACCACAAGTTGGAAGAGGGAGGTAATAATTCCTTTTTACAGGACACTGGTTAGGCCCCATCTGGAGTACTGTGTGCAGTATTGGAGGCCACACCTTCACAAGGACATTAATCAAATTGAGGCAGTCTATAGAAGGGCAACCAAAATGGTGCAGGGAATGCATCAGAAAACATATGAGAACAGATTAACGGAGCTCAATATGTATACCCTAGAGCAAAGGATGGAGAGAGGCGATATGAACGAAACATTCAAATACCTTAAGGGCATTAACAAGGTGAAAGAGTCTAACATGTTTCAATATAAGAAAAATAGCAGGACAAGAGGACACAGCACGAGATTAGAGGGAGGCCGATTAAGGGGTAATGTGAGAAAGTTATTTTTCACAGAAAGGGTGGTGGATACAAGGGACGGCCTACCTCAGGAAGTGGTGGATATGAATACAGTGCAGGGCTTCAAACAGGCATGGGATAGGCATAATCAGGGCCCCGATTTTTCTGCGGCACTTTGGAGCAAAGTTCTGCAGCAGGGTTCCCATTTGCTGCAGAACTTCTGTGGCGGAGGATGGTTATTTCTGCGGCAATTCTGCGGCAAATAGCTATGATGCTATTTCCTTTATTTTTAGTCTGTTTTTTTTTTTTTGTGTATGTATATACTCATATGTGTGGTTATATATATGTTGTTATATCACTTTCTTTAAGTTGGTGTTTATGATTTTACTTCCTACATTTCAGGAAAACAATAAAATGTGTTTGGGATGAAAATTAAGCCTATATCAGACAACCTACTTCTGACATGAACTTATTGTAGAAATTGAGAAGGACATTAGAGGAGGGAAACTGTAGTTTGATCACACACAAGAAATGTATTCAGCTGCTAATAAATCTTTTTCACAACTGAGTTTGTGTCTTCTTTGTTATATTTTTATTGTGTAATTAAAGATGTCAGATTCACTGTACACCACCTTCACAGATCTCTTGTAAGTTATGACAAGTCATGTATGTCACGTATTACTATTGCATTGCCTGGAATACCAGCCTGGCCTTGTGCAGCAACAACATGGAATGTTTTTTGCTGGAATTCAGCATTCATGCACACACCTAAACATAATCATTTTCTTATATTTCAGAGCTGGGATTTACATTTTAAATGAAGCCTCCGTGGTCTCTGGGGTCCAACCACTATAGGCTGAAAATAAAACTAAAACATCTAGTCCCTTCCTACCTGACACCATCCCTGCTGGAGACATGAGATTTGCTCTAATAAACTCTATTTACAAGCTCCAGGTCTATACAAGGCTCTCCTGGTGTCTTAATTCTTTTATATAGCTTTTTACTAAGAACTTTGTACTTTGGACTATGTAAAGAAGTCCCCTGCAGTAAGGGTGCCAGCTAGGACCATGTTTGGGCCCCACAGCACCATGGAGGCCTCAGTTAAAATTTAAATCCTTTTTGTTTTCTTTCAATAGCGCGGGACTGAGCACTGAAGAGCCACCCTCCCCATGGTAATGTTAAAAAGAGTGTCTCCATCCTGCATTCATTTTCTGTGATTGCTGAAAAAACTGTATGTTGACAAATAAATACTGCTGCTTAGAAAAAAAAATCTTGGTCTCTGAACCACAGCCACTCAAGTGGCATACAATGTTTTTGACTTAGTGCCCGATTCAGTACACAGAACCAGGAAGCAGTTGAGAGGTTTCATTTACATCAAACAAGATCTGGCACATTTTTAATTGGTCAAATAAGGGTTTGTCTGTTAGTTTTTTTTTTCCTTGCATTAATGAAGGTGATGGTTATTTTCCACGCCTTTATCTATTCCCAGTGCAGATCTTTGAAGAGGAGTTTGCTGTCAGTGGAAAGCGGTTGTAAAAGCAACAGAAGCCATCAATGTGGATAAAAAAAAATGCAGATAAATTCAGTTTCGTGAATTGGATGTTGACAGCTTTACTGACAGATGAAAAACAGAATTGCTGTACAAGTTTCCCTATATGCGGGCATATCAGGAGAAATGCACAACCTAAGCTAAAACAGGAGGCCCCTTTAGTTAGGAAAATGAGTCGGCAGCTACAAAAAAAATAGTCATGCTGATAGGGGAGTTCGTTCATTTAACATCTTCCATGCAAACTGCAGAAACTTTAATAAAAAAAAAATTAATTGAAGGCAGTTGGAGAGGCTGACCTAAGTAAGGGGGTACTGGAAAGTCTACGGCACTGCTTCTCTTTTCCTGATATAGCCTTCTGCTCATCACATTTTCAATGCAGTAAGGTTCTGAGTCAAATTAGGCATACAGACTCAAAACTTCCATCTTAAATACAACGTTTCTGAGCTACTCGCTGAAGTAGATTCCTGAAGCCACTTAAAAATGTATGTAATGGAAATACAGACCCAGGGAAGTCTGGGAGCAGAGTCTGCCCCAGACCCCCGGCTCCCACTCAGCCCCCTCACCTCATTTCTCTTCCTTCCTTCCTTCCCACTGTTCTCTCCACTGGCAGCAATTCCTCCTAGGGGGTCCCATTCAGCAGCAGCCCTCTGGGCTACCAATGACTCAGCCCACCCCCTTTCTGCAGGTTCCACAGCCATAATTCCTCTTTCTCCAGTCCAGCAGCCATTCTATACCTTTGGGGGGGGGGGGATGAATCCCCTGAATAGCCCAAACTAGACGAACACTACCATGTCCTCACTTCTACGGATGCCTTATTGACAAAATAATAAAAAAATCTGAGACTGCAGCTCCACTGACAGAGTGGGCAATCGCCCCACTCGATGCTCCCCCCCAACTCCATCTCTCTCTCTCTCTCTCCTCTTTCATTCCTCCCAGATACAGCACCCAAAAACATGCTCCCAGCTGCCCGTGGGACCTGTAGTCCCGATAAATAACTATTTACACTCGGACCAATGTTGGCACCAGCCGGCGCTGAAATACCTCCCCAAAAGAGCAGCTGCACCTTTGGAGGTCAAGCATGCACCCAAAGTGCGGCCCGCCATGACTATTTACAGAATGTGGTCCTGATTTGACTAACCCCTGGGACCGAAATTACCAACAAAATAAGCCATTAAGGCACAGAACACCATACCGCTGATCGGTCCCCCACCAGAAATACAGTCCATTGCTGGGTCTGGAGTAAGGAAGGATCTGGCCATGCTGTTATGCATAATTTTAACTTGAAGTGTACCTGAGTAAAAATGGTACACCTGCCTCATGTAAGACTTTTCTGGTTTGAGTAAATGCCCATCTCCAGGTCGTGAGCTCTTTCGAGTGATCCAGGAACACCATTATTTTATGTCCCTGACAATTCATGACACCAACATCCCAATCTCTCCTGAGTATATTTTCCTTCACTGGGACCTGAAAAAAAAAAAGAACAATTATGGGCAAAGGGTGCTCACCTGCCTTTTGGGTAGGGGCCAAGGAATGGTAGTCCCATTCAATATCAAACCTTGGGTCTCCAGTGAGCTTTAACATTTGAGGTAGTACATGTTGTAGGAATTGCACTACATCACCCGGTTGAACCTGCTCAGGAAAGCCAATAAAGTGAACATTGTGGTAGCGGTTTCGATTTTCAAGATTGTCCACTTTGCTCTGCATAGTCTGGATAGTTTGTTCTTGATCACATGTTCAGGCTCAGAGGTCATCGCAGGAGCATTCTGCAGCTTCAGATTTTCTTCTCAGTGGCCATAGTCCAAGCAGTGAGTTGTGTTATATGTGCCGTGTTAAGAGTTGTGTTCATTTTAATGTCTTTCAGCTCAAGTCAGAGGTTGGGAGAACATCACCTCCACTTTCTCCACCGGGATAGTAGTTGTCATGTTTTTTGGTTGTCGGGGCCATCGGTGTTGTACAAGCCACAAACAGAACTCTGCGGTGGTCAGCCGCAAATTCCATGATCAGTCGCAAATTCCACGGGTGGCTGCGTTTTCTGCGATTGGCCACTAAATCTGCGGCTAATTCCTCTGTTAGCATGGCCACGGAATCGCGGTAAACTTGGGGCCATGGGCATAAGGGAGCAATACAGATGAGTATGAATAGATAGGCCATTGACAGAGCAAAGGCCGATGGAACATTTATAAGGTAGAAAAAGAAATGGGCAGACTGGGTGGGCCTTGCGGTCCTTATCTGCCATCAACTTCTATGTTTCTATAAAGAAATGTTATGCTGGTACAATATAAGTACAGAGACATACAGGCAGCGTTTTCACTCCCAGAAAATGGCCAGTCTAGACACTCCCAGGGAAACGTATGCTCGCCTAAGAGACTATTGTGGCAAGTGGCTGCAGCCCACTACCAAGACCGTGGATCAGATAATGGAGCTAATAATGATTGAGCCGTTCATTCAAGTGCTAACAGTGGATGTACAAGTGTGAATAAAAGAGCATAAACCCGAGACAGCAGAGGACACCATCAAGCTTGTAGAGGACTACTTGGCAGCATGAACCACCAGAGCCAGGGATACCCAAGGTAACACAGGACAATCCAGCACTCTGGTAAGGCACCCTTTTTCTGATACTAATCCCCAGAGACAGTTCCATAGATGGGAGAGAAGAGGTAGGATCTCTTACTCTGAGATTATTTGCCATGGTTGCCTAGGGAAAGGGCATATCGTGAGGAACTGCCCCAATAAACGATCTGACCTAACCCACATATTGCTAGCTAATTTTGGACATGTGACATCTGTAGGAATTGGGGAATAGCAAACCTTGGGCATACTAGACTCAGGGAGTCATCAGACATTGATCAGAGCAGATTTGGCCCTGGATGTACCCAAATGTGACTGTGATACAACTGTTTGTTGTGTTCATGAAGACATCCATCAATATCACACAGCTTGTTTAGACATTACTGTGAACAACAAGAGTCATAATATTTTGGTGGGATTAGTCCCACGTCTACCAGTGCCTGTTATTGTTGGTCAGGATTTCCCTCGCTTTGATATCCTGATGAAAAACCATACTGCCCTGCAAGAACCTGTACATGTGGTTACCAGGTCCCAGGCTAAAACATGGCCATCGCAGGACATTTTTCCTTTTGGACAATAAAATGATAAATGCAGACTATGCGTTTTTTATGCACTATACTAAACAGTCTGTTTGATCTGTTATAAAGAATCCTCACTACCACAATCACTTATTAATGTAGACTTAAAGATACTTTCAAAGATACTGGCTGGTAGACTAGGTCTCATCTGGGACTCACTGATTAGTAGCGAACAGGTGGGGTTTGTCAAGGGCAGACTATCAGTAGATCATCTCTGGAAAATCTCATATCTTCTCTCAGCATCCAGGGAGTTCCATACCTCTGAGGCCATGGTATCCCTGGATGCCAAAAAAGCCTTTGATAGAGTTTTCTGGGACTATTGTTTACCCTTTTACCAAAATATGGCATCCCGGAGAATACATACAATGGGTTAAAGTTCTATATTCTTCCACTACTGCCCGGGTATTATGTAATGGTATGTTGTCCCAGCCCTTTTCCCTATATCAAGGTACTAGACAGGGATGCCCATTCTCACCTTTTTGATTTCATTTATTTTTAGAACCCTTGATCTGGAAGCCTAACACCTCACCTCAGATTACTGGTATTCCAATCCATAATACTGAGTATAAACTTTCTATCTATGCTGATGACACTCTGCTCCACTTTTCTTCACCAGCCAACTATCTCCCTCCAGCTTTACAGATTATCTCTCAGTTCAGTTCCATATCTAATTATAAACTTAATCTCACCAAGACGGAGATCATGCCTCTTAATAATAAAACCTTTAAAGCAGATGTAGCACATCTGGGTCTTGCCTGGAGGAAGGATAAACTGAAATATTTAGGGATCTTTCTCGGCACCTCCCTTAATAAGTTTAAACAGTATAATTTGGATGCAATTACCTCCTGTATTAAAGTTGATTTAGAATGCTGGTCATTGTTACCCTTTTCTCCATGGGTCAGGCTAAACATTATCAAGATAAACATCCTGCCCTGGCTTTTATACCCTCTACAGAGGTACAACTGGGCTCTCCCACAATCTTAGTTCACCCAAGTGCATAGGCTTCTTGCCTCCTTCCTATGGCGGGGTAAGTCAGCTCACCGGGCACTTTCAAAGTTAATGAGAATTAAACAGGATGGTGGTCTACAGGTTCCCAACTTCTTTATGTATTATTTAGCTTTACACTTTAACAGGTTATCCTATTGGTTACAACCATCAGGAGCCCGAAATCATACTCCACAATAGGTAGATATAGAACACTCCCTTTGTTCACTTCATGGTATAGATCTCAGGGCACTCCCTTTTTTACCCAGAAAAAGGTTACCCCTTCATTTGCCTGATACTCCCCTTGGGGCATCTCTTCAGACTCATTCACAGTTCTCTTCTTTCTTGAAACTTTGCCCAGATAAAGATAATCTGCAGCCCTTAATTGGAAATCCTAACCTGCGTATAGCTGGTCAGATGCTTTCCAGACGTTTTTGGCCAGGCATGGGAATAGATAAGGTAGTAGACTTAACATTGAGTGGCAAATTGCTTTTCTTTCAGGAGGCCCAGGAATTATATCATTGGCCCACCCTATCATGTTTTAAATATTTCCAAATAACCCATATGCTCACACAGTTTTTTGGTACTTGACCATGGCATAGCCCTTTAGGTTCAGTACTATTACCCTTATTTTCTTCAGCTTCCCCCTCCCATCTGGTATCATACTACTATCATTCACTACAAACACTTCTGGTTGCCAGTGAGGGCACCAGGGTATATGGCTGGGATCAGACTCTTCCTCTCATTACACCTGTCAGGAACTGGTCTCTCATCTGGAAGCATTTGTATCAGTTTATACAATGGAATTGATATCATCTCATGCAATTCCAGATTAACCTTAATCTTTACTACACCCCAGTGAGGTTGCATAGGATGGGTAGTCTACCTAATCACCTTTGCTCCAGGTGTGGCCAGGAACCTGGCTCCTTAATCATATTCTTTGGACTTGCCAGACAATTACCCCCTTCTGGAATGCAATTCGTTCCCATCTGGATCAATTTTGGGGGTTATTGGGTGCTTTTCTCCCTGAAATATGTATCGTGGATGACTTCTCGGGCTCCCTTATTGGCAACCAGAAAGCTCATATGGCCTTGATCTCGGCATGTACAAAGAAGGTCATTCTTCATCATTGGTTAGATCAAAATATTCCTCACATACTAGAATGGTATAAGGAAATTCTGTTTGCTTTACAAGCTGAATGCCTGGTGGTAAACCTTTCAGGCAATTCATCCAAATATAAACATATCTGGGAACCATTGCAAACATTGCTGACTATATAAAGGCCGGGGATTACCTTTGGCCTTTCCCTTTTCTTCCTCTAGCTCCATTGGTGCCTTTTCTTTTTTTTTCTTGTTTTATGCATATATTTTTGCTATTTTTTGGGGGCCTAGTTGGTGCGGGCATAGACAAGTCAGTCTGAACCCTTTTGAACTTATGTACACTCTCCGGTGGGTGGGGGGGAGGCGGAGGGGGGGTCTGGAATTGGAGGGGGGAGGTGGAGATGGGTACTGTATTATATGAAAATTGTGGTTGTTACTTACTCCAATTGCAGAGGCCTTATTCCATGTTCTGTACTCTTGGTTTTCCTATTTGTTTTCTTATGTAACTTTTAAGTGTTTGGATTTAGTAACCAATCACAATTGTACTAATTGTAACAGTTGTAACTCTGCATTGTTACCTCCTTAAATAAAGTATATTAAATTTGGAGAAAAAAAAGATGCTACTCATCATGCCATGCTGATGTGTTAAGAGTTAAAAGTTAAATGCTGTTTTAAAAGTGTATGTTTTCTTATTCAGTCCAGAGACAGCGCTGTGCTGAATTGTGTTTGCTTAAACCTCTGTGCAATAAAATTAAATGAGACTTATTGAGCTAATTAAGAACCATAAAATAGGAGTTGTCTGTAGGTGTTGTTTCTATTACTGACACTTAACGCCTCATTCCACCACTCATAACACCAGTTAGTGTGGTCCTCGATCTTGCAATCATGTGAATTAGGATAGGTGAGGGCATTTAAGTTAAGATTTAAATGGCAGCCGCATTTATTCATAGCTTTTGTAACTCTGGACAACCAATTTAGCTTCGGCTGGTCAGTGCAGCACCTCTTGTCCTTCTGTGTTTTTTTGGATTAGGCAATAGCACCAATGAAGCAAAGACAAAGTTGGACTCTTTTTTAATGAGTTTAAGCTGCATAGTGAAGCAGTATCACATAGCATTTGAAAACATTTTTAAACACAAACTTGGACTTAAACCAAAAGCCTAGAACCAACTGAACTGAAACCCAAACTTGTAATTATTAAAATGAACTGAACTGAACTAGACCACTAGAACCATAGCTGTTGAATCAGAACTGAACTAGAACCCAAAAAAAACAGGAGAACCCAGGCTCTAGATGTTGGTATTGGTGCACCTACAGATACAGGGACTACTGAAGGCCCTGAGAGAGAGGTATCTTGAGGGGTTTCAAACAGCTTATTTAAGTCCTGTAGGGTTTAGCCCCCCGTCTGCAATAGTCTGGTGATCTGGTCTTTGAGCCCTTCAGCTTTGGGAGGCTCCTCAGGCTTTGACGTGGCACTGTACATCTGTGCGACCTTCCATACTACTCTGGGCTCATCAGTCACAATCTCAGTTGGTGCTCTACAGAGACACGACATTCCACTAGTGCCATTAAACTTTGGGTAGTCCCATCAATATGGTGGGCCTTCACCACAGCTTTACCAAGGCATTTGGCTTTACCTAAGGCTCCCTCAATTGTAGCTTTGTTAGTGCCCAGGGGAATGTCCAATAGCATTAGGACCCTTTGGGGTTAACCTCCTCTACCTCACACCAATCAAGCAGATATAGCACAGACTTCTTATCAGCAGATATTTCAGCACTAGGATCAGTAACTTGCTTCACTTTGGGGCCAATCTCGATGTGGGGGAAAACTGGAATTTTGGGATCTGGCCACTCGGGGGCGATAATCCCAGTGGTGCCTCCAAAGATGTAATCTGGGTGCTGTTATACCAAGGGCTACTAGCCCTGCATGCATGCTTCTCTGATTGCAGGTTGAGGGGCCTGTGTTTGAAACTAAGGTGTAATGTGGCTTAATTATCAACAGTAGAACTAAACTTATAGTGCCTCCACCCAGAGTAACACTTCAGTAGGTTAGATCTTAGATTAGTACAGCCCTCTGGGAAGATATACCTACCCACAACCTCACCTAATGACCTTGCACACCCAGTTTCCAAATTACAATATATAGCATTCAACATACAATTATTTGTGAGCACTAATTATATGCTCGTGGACACCACACTTACCAACAGGGTCTGGCCTTCTTGCATATACACTGTATCCCCTGAAATGAAACAGTTTTCAGCAACACCAAAGCAATTTCACAGTACTATTTGGATGACTCAGTAACTGAAAAGCTAGGTAATAATATGCTGATGACCCAAGTTAACATCAAACAGTAAATCTGGTTTATTAAGGGGATGTGAACAAGGGAGGGGGTGAGAATTTAGCTTAATTATTGTTCACTGACCTATGCAGCCAGTATAGCGTTATGCTTGTGCAACTGTGTTAGTTTGGTTTTGGCCATTCGCACTCTCTCTTCCAGAGGAATTACCACCCTGTAGGAATACGACAGCAAGGAACTCTCGGAGAGGGTTCCACCCCTAGAGGTGCCAGGGGACATTTCCTGTGGCTAAAGGTAACTTAGGAATTCCCCCCCAAAAATGTAGTATCATCCCCAAAAAGGAGGCAACACAAAGCATAATGCAAGCAGTAACAATGTTGTGGAAGCAGTAACTGTAACGTAGTAGTAGAGAAGCATAGGCAGTTTGATAATTTAATGATATGCTCAGTTGTTGTAGTAACAGCCCAGGTTTGCATAGCATGATACTGATGGCTTGCATTGAGAGAAGGGGATCCCCTAAGGAGAGAGGGAACAGCAGGACATCCTCCACCTCCATCCAACAACGGAACCTGCCTAAAGAGACTAGGGAAAACAACTATGCTAACTAAGAGTTATGACCTGAGGCAACGGAGGAGAGAAAAAAACCCCTATGAGGAGGAAATCTCTGGGGATCCAAGGCCTAGATCACCTTCCCTCCAGGCTGGGAAATTTATTTAGTGACGGCTCTGCAGCTGCAATTTGGAAAACCCAATTAAAGGGAGGTGGAAAATATTCCAATTTGGAGGGAGGCTCTCACTCAAACCCTCTAGTGGGAATGTCGTGGAAGGTTGTGAGCAAACTCTGCAACAATACATGCATCCAAGGTGCAGGAGGAGAGCAACAACTGCTGAGGCACTCACCTGGCCAACCATTATAGTGGAACACTAGAGCCAAAGGAGATCATCATAACCACCCTTCACCGCTAGTCTTAAATTCTACACTATGAGCTGCTGTCATGTAGCAGGCAGCTAAAGCCAAGCCCAGGGTGAGGACATTCCCAGCTATGGGCCAGGTGAGAAGGATCCTGCCACAAGTTGGACATGCTTGATGATGCAGACTAAATGCAGAGCGAGACCATCTGCTGCAGGAACCCTGCGCCAGATAAGAATGGCTGGCATGCCCCAGAAATTGACTGAGCTGAAAGCTGGTGAGCTGAATGAGCACAGCGTGCTGAGATTGTAATGAGCATGGAGTGCTGAGACCTTGCAAAGCTGAATGCAGATGGAGTGCAGCAGAATCCCAGGCTGAAGCCGAAAGGATGGCAGTATGCATGAAGTAATGGATTGTGTAAGCAAGGAGTAATAGCTGCGTAAGCAAGTGTAGACCTGCATATAGGTCAGTAAGCAGTAGTTGTGATAGGTAAGCCAGCATATCAAACTTGTATAGCAATTAAACAACTGAATTGAGAGCAAGGCAGCCAGACAGTACAAAGCCAAATCAAGGTGACAGACTCTGAGGATTTTCGGCGGCAAAGACAGATTTTCAATATCAAGCTATATTAACAGCCTCAGTGGGAGCTAGTTGGCTGCCCTCAGAGTTAGAAGTGCAATAAAACAGGGAGGCAATGCTTGAAAGTAGGTGTAGCCAGGCAGTGCAGAGAAGCTGCAAGTAAAATGAGAAGCACAGGTAGGGTCAGAGTAAACTGTGTCAGGTGAAAAGAATTGAGTATGCAACATAAGCAGCTAAGGCTGAGCTGAAACACACAGGTAATGAATGCAGTTGCATTGCAGTAATTTGAGCGTGGTGAGCACAGTGTTAAAACACAGACACTGGGTACAACAGTAATTAAAGTAAACAGCGGTGGCTGCAATTGTAGGTAACTGAAAGCAGTAGCATGAGCTCTGGGTAGGTTCGCAGTAGCAGTGCAAGTAATTTGAGAGTTGCAAATGAAGGCCAGCAGTATGAGCTCTATAGTAGCAGTATGCTAGGAGTTTAGAAAATAAAAGCCCCCCAAAAAGACTAAACCAAAACACAGCAAAACAGAACAGGGAAAGGCCCCCAAAAAAGAAACAAAACACACAGGGAAGCACACAGCTGGAGGAATACAAACCAGAAGCAAGAAAACAAATACCGAAGTCCAGAAGAAACACAAATAAACAGCAGGCTTTGGGGGGTAGCCCAGCCAGCTCAGAGGACAAACCAACATAGCCTCCGGCTGCAAAGAAAAAATTCTTCACAGAGAGGTTTAGAGGAACTGCTGCTTATATAGCTCAGAAAGTGGGAGTAGCTGGCTGCTTGGCCACTGAACTTCAGGCATAGCCTTACATTTGTACTGGAATCAAACATATAGCATTGATCATTTATCACATTAGTCCCTGAATAAATCAGTTTAACCAGCTGCTGGGTACCCAGAGTGGAGTTAGGTGCAGGCCTGAAGTGTTGCTGCCGGTAGGTCGGTGTTGCAGCTGGTTGGGGCCCTTGATGAAGAGAAGGGTGTTATTAAACATATAACAAATATTTGCAAGCAATAGAAATGTTGTAATCCCAGACTGGATGGTCCGTAGCCGCAATCAAACCCACTGAGGAATTATAAGGCAAATCAGATGACAATACGCAGTTATTTAGTTTGTTTCAGGGAGCTACCCTGATTGTACTCACTGCAACCAGGCAAGGCAACATTTATTTAAAAGACACCCAATCCTGGAGGCTCTGGGCACCGTAAAGATAGATAGACACATATTCAAAAGTAGATCAGTAAAATACAGAAATACTTAAAAACATATAAATAATAACACTTCATATACACGTTACCCATAGACAATAAACAAAACTTTAACTTACCAACTGCTATAATCAAATTAAATCTATAAACCAGACAAATTGAAGCAACAGCTGGCAACACCAGGGATGTTCTGGCCTTCCAGGATTCTGATGGGGACCACGGCCAACATGACCCACCTCCACTTCATGGCCTTTCTCTGTAGGTAGGCCAGGGAGGGGCTATGGACATGGCCTACCTAGACTTTAGCAAGGTATTTGACACAATCTCACATGAAAGACTAATAAACAAATTAGCCAGCCTGGGAGTGGGTCCCAGGGTGGTAGCCTGGGTAAAGAATTGGCTGGACAACAGGACACAGAGGGTAATAGTAAACAGAGTCCACTCTGAAGAAAGGGGGGTTACTAGCGGAGTACCACAGGGTTTAGTACTGGGTACGGTCCTTTTTAATGTCTTAATAAGTGATATTGCAGAATGACTGGAAGGAAAAGTATGCCTCTTTGCAGATGACACAAAGATCTGCAACAGGGTTGATACACAAAGGAGGGGCGTGGAAAGGATGAGAAGGGACTTGGCCAGGTTGGAGGAATGGTCAAAAGTATGGCAGCTTAGATTAAATGCAAAGAAGTGCTGCACCTGGGAAACAAAAACCCTGGGGAAGAGTACACAGTGGGGTTGGGGGTATTAACACAACAAAAATGGAAAGGGACCTGGGGGTAGTCATATCAGATGACCTAAAGGTAAGCAAGCAATGTGAGAAGGCAGTAGGGAGGGCTGGGGGATACTGGGATGTAAAGGGAGAGGCATCATCAGTAGAAAACAGGAAGTTGTTATCCCTCTGTACAGACAGTTGGTGAGACCCCATCTGGAGTACTGTGTACAGTTCTGGAGACCCCATCTCCACAAGGACATAGACAGGATGGAGGAGTCCAGAGAAGGGCAACTAAAATGGTGCAGGGTCTGCAACAGAAGCCATATGAAGAGAGACTAAAGGAGATTAATATGTATACCCTTGAGGAAAGGAGGGAGGGGGGATATGATAGAAACTTTCAAGTACCTCAAGGGAATCAACATAGTCCAAGAGGGTAGCATATTTCAGAAAAAGAGATATGCAAGAACAAGGGGACACAATTTGAAGATAGAGGGGTGATGGCTCAGAGGCACTGTGGGGAAGTATTTTTTCACAGAGAGGGTGGTGGAATGGACCTTCCTGAGGAAGTCATGGGGTCAAAAACAGTGGGAGATTTCAAGAATGCATGGGACAGACAAAGGACAATTCTGGTGGGTGTAGGAAGAAGAAGGCTGTTGGTGAACTAGGATCTGCAGCTTATCCAATAGGTAGGGAAATGAGCAGACTAGGTGAGCCAAGCGATCATTATCTGCCTTCAAAGTCCATGTTTCTATGTGGCCGCAACCTTCAACTTGCTTCTTCCCAGGGACTGACTCCCCAAGGCTGGTCTCTCGCCAGGTAGATGTTGGATCTGATGCAGAAACAGTCTTCTGGGCCACAGCTGGCACAGGACAAGTACATAACATTCAGTTCTGGATACAGTTTGGAAAACTCATTTAATTTGCAGCTTGCAGACTGATTCAACATTGCTAGAAAACAAACAGGAACAACTGGTAACATGTCTCCCCTTTTATGGAACATAGCAGGAGACAACAGCAACATTTTCAGGCTCCAAATGGGAATGGAGTCCATTAAATGTGAAGTCCTTACAAAAGTCCTTAAATTTAGCCACTTTTGGCAAAAGAACACTTATCTTGCCAAAGCATTCTCTTTCTCTCAGCCTGGCAGCTGAGCACACAATTTCCTTTCTGCTTTTCGGCAGTCCACAGTTCAGCATGGAGACAGAAACAGGCCTTCCCCCGCAGGTCTGCAGATGAGCCACACAGGCTCCTTCTCTCTCGGTGGCTTGAGTAGGGACTTCCAGCAGATTGACTGCAGACTGCCCCCTGTTCAGAACAGTCCCTCTTAAATAAAGGGCAAATCCCCAGCAATCCAACTGGCTGCCAAAGCTGTCAGTCCCAGTCTAAGTCTGTTATTGGTTAGCTTTTGGTTGCCAAGGATTTATTCCTGATTTTCTCCCAAAAGTCCCTGGCACATTCCCAAGAGTCTTTGGCTGAATCCTGGCTTGTGATTGGCTACTGGGCTGCAAAATGGCTGCTGCTATATACAGTTTCAGAGCAGTCTATTCAAGTCTTCACAAATAAAGTTCTGGTGCAGCCACAAGACACACATTTTATTTATAATATCCCCAATTTTCAATAGCTCCAACAGTGCCCTATTACATGAGCCCACTCTTAATCATTAACACTTACCACTTTTGGTGTTGCTGCCACCGAAATACTGTCCTCCTAGGCAGCAGGCAGCAGTTCATTAATATTCATTAGGGGCTCATCTGTATTCATGAGCCTTGAATTTGCCCCGATTGAAAACTACATTTTTAAACTCTACCGAGGCTCTTCTATTACCTCCTAAAGGTCATTAGTCCCCATTTAGCTGAGCAGGGGCACCGGGACTGCTGAAATTCTCCCCAATTTATCACTAAACCAGTGGTCAGGACATCAAGCACTTACTTGCACATGGGTGATTGCCTGCAAGCTCCGAGGAGCAAACAATGTGTGCAGGGATTGCAGCTTATCTTTTCAAGCCCAAAATGGGCTGAAACTAGAGTGGGGGCCACACGATGCTTCAGTGGCACCAGATGAACTCAGGCTGTGGTGGTGGATAACAACGGGGGTCAGAGGAATGCCAGAAGGCATACTGGGAGAGAACAGGAAACGAGGAGCAATTACGGTAAGTCCCCAAAGGAGGGGGGTTACATCTGTATTCCTTATCTCCAGGGTTCATAGTGTGAGATAATGGTGCCAACATAGTCAAGGCTGTTAGCGATAGCAACTACCAACACATACCTTACTTTGCACATTGTTTAAATCTTTTCATCCATGGTTTCTTAAATGGAAACAGAAATGTTGAAAACCTGTTAAGACTTGCTTGGAAAATATGTGTTCATTTCAGTCACTCTGTGAAAGCTCAAAAAATCCTGAAAGGGCTACAGAGGTCAAACAACTTATCCTTGCATACATTAAAGCAGGAAGTTGCAACCTGCTTAAATTCAACATTTTACATGTTGGTAAGGCTTCTTGAACAGACAAAAGCTGTACATGACTAAACCATGCAGAATCAAATAGGTAAAGTAGACATCGTGTTCAGTTCCAGCAGCTGGACACTGCTGGAATCTTTGGTCACCTTATTGGAGCCATTTGAGGCTGCCACACATGATGTCAGTGCAGACAGTACAACTCTGAGTCAAATTCTTCCTCAAATCAGATTTCTTCACATTTTTCTTGATGACATAAAGAAAAACTTTCAGTCACCACTGCTGTTATGCTGGCAGATGACTTAAGTCAAAGTCTGTTGACTGATCAGAGAATAAATGCTATGTTTAAGAATGACACCTATGTGTTGGCTACGTTGCTAGATCCCTGCTTCAAGTGGAACATTGAAGCCATCATTCCTGCTGGAGAAGATATTGAGTATTACAAAGATCTTCTGCTAACCAAATGTGACATTGCCCTACAAACACCATTAACTGATGTACAGCAGTTGAACCCTGCCAAACCATCACAGTGCACCTCTGGTGCAGATAACAGCACATCTATTAATTCTTCAGAGTCAGCAGTGCCATCAGTGAGGGAAAGGACATGTACAGCTACTTCTTGGGCATTCCATGTCCAGGGTCAGAAAGGCAAATCACTTCTGAGTCACCGGCAACAACATGGGCTGATATCCTGTAAAGAAAGTACAGCTGGTTCATCTGTGAGACTGGTAACCGTCTCACGTAGCACAATGATCCTACAGTACTTTGCAGAGCATACTGTGATTGATCTCAAGGAAGATTCATTACTCTGTTTGATACAATAGAGAACAATATGGCCAGATCTAACAAATCTTGCAATAATGTACCTCAGCTGCCCACCTTCAAGTGTATATTTATACCGGATATTTAGTGCAGCTGGAGGAATAGTCACTGGCCACAGAACACTGCTAAGTCTTGCAAATGTGAAATGGCTTACGTTTCTCAAAATGAATGCTGACCATTTCCCAATTGTCACAAACACTGATTTATGCAAGTCTGACCTTGAAAATGAACAATAGCCTGCAAACATTGATACTGAATGTGATGACTAGATTGTGTATGAAACAAATGGAACCATCACCAATGCCACAGTCCAGTCACATGTGTTGCACTAGTACTGTACTACTCTTACTGTTGCTTTCTTTTGTCAGTCATCAGTTTGTAAGTTTGATCGATGCCCACCATGAGTATAATTTTTTAAAACAGCAGTAGGCTCCCTCAGAGCAGCTGTACCTCTTGTACCTGCTTAAGCAATGCCTGCCATGAGTATAATTTTTGGAAACAGAAGCAGGCTCACTTAAAGCAGCTGAGCATCTCGTACCTGCCTCAGCAATGCCCACCTTGGGTATAATTTTTGGAAACAGCAGCAGGCTCACTCAGAGTAGCTGTGACTTTCATACCTACCTCACCAAGACCCGGCATGGGTATAAAATTTTGAAATAGCAGCAGGCTCACTAAGAGTAGCTGCACCTCTTGTGCCTACCTCAGCAATGCCCACCATGAGTATACTTTTTGGAAACAGCAGCAAGCTCACTCAAAGCAGCTGTGCCTTTCATACCTACCTCAGCAATGCCTGCCATGGGTATAATTTCTTGAAACAGAAGCAGGCTCACTAAGAGCAGCTGTGCCTCTTGTACCTACCTCAGCGATGCCTGCCATGGGTATCATTTTTGGAAACAGCAGCAGACTCATTCAGAGCAGCTGTGCCTCTTGTACCTGCCTCAGTAATGCCCACCATGGGTATAACTTTTGGACACAGCAGCAGGCTTGCTAAGAACAGCTGCACCTCTCATACCTGCCACAGCAATGCCCTCCCCAGGTACAAGTTTTGGAAATAGCAGCAGGTTCACTAAGAGCAGCTGCTCCTCTTGTACCTGCCTCAGCAATGCCTGCCATGGGAATCATTTTTGGAAACAGCAACAGACTTACTCACAGCAGCTGCACCTCTCATACCTGTCTCAGCAATGCCCACCATGGGTATAATTTTTGGAAACAGCAGCAAACTCACTTAGAGCAGCTGCGCCTCTCGTACCTGCCTCAGTAATGCCCACCATGGGTATAATTTTTGGAAATAGCAGCAGGCTTGTTAAGACAGCCTGTGCCTCTTGTACTTGCCTCAGCAATGCCACCATGTGTATAATGGATCCTGGCACCTAACAGACAGTGTAATAGTCCCCCCAGTAAAGCAGACTTTTCATGAGTTTTGTTCTGGTCAGGGTTGGGTAACTGGGTAGTAGAACGGGTCAGAGTAGTTACTACCCAACCTGAACCGACTACTTGGTTTTCATCTTTTTTTTTCTGTGTACCTTTAGGGTACCTGTGGGTTGTCTTGGTGATCGGGTATTTTAGTACCCACCCATCCCTATCTATTATCAAGGTCTGAATTTTAAAAACAGACACACAAATAAGAAATAATACTAAAAAAGGCATATATAAAATGCATCAACTTTGTCTTACACGAACTCACATTCTAAGACCCTCATGCTATCTTATTTAATGTATTATTACTATTTTACACCACCATAAACAAGTCAATAATTCATAAACACTGAATTTAAATTAAATGCAAGTACTCATTCAAACCTGTACCCAAACTCATTGCTTGGGAACATATTTATATAATTAGTCTACAAACAGTAGTTTCTCCATTTTAAATCACGTACAAGAATGCTCTATTTGCTAAGTTATTTTCTTATAGCATGCACACCCTGTAATGTATTTGACATGATTTAAGTCAAATAAAATCTGAATTATTACCTTGTCTGCATAACCCCTCAGTGCATTATATAGACTGATGCACTCTATTTGCTTGATGATTTCAAATGATGCCTGGCAATAAAACAATGGGAAATATATAGTAAATATCATCAGGCCCATACTTTGCTTAGACATATTTAATTACCAGCTGTATGTTCATGTCTCAACCAGATTTATTCCCTGTGTGAAGCCTTATTATTCATTGCCTTGTACTGTCTCTAGCGCTGCAAGATTTGTCTTGCTTATACTGATATGTGGCTCTGACTTCACTATTTAGATTTTAATTTGATAGCTTAAAAGTAAAATATATTTATCTACGTTTAATACTTGCTTTATACTACTGTATCAACCAGACTTATTTTGTCTGTGCAGCCTAGTTATTTATTTCATTAGCTACTGTCATCACCTGACTACCATCTGTCATGCCACAAAATCACTGCACCTTTTTTATTTTTTTTATTTGATTTACCAGGAAGGTGAACAGGGCAAATGCCCATGTCCAGTCATGCCTGGGGAAAGGGTAAACAACAATAGGAATACATGCAAAGTGATCTAATACAATACAGTACATTAAAGAATCACAATATATTATACAGTCATACAATCATACAAATAAAATCTTTCATACGGGTACAATATTTATAAATGCAGTTACGTGTTTTGTAAAAACTTCAGATATTATCATTGCAACCACAATCTTGATTGCTCTTCCAAATAATATCTAACACCCTTTTATATAGATATCATATTTTGGACAAGTTCTAGGATAAACAGACTCTTAATGCACTTTTAGCATTCTCAAGATTCACAAGTGCTGTTTCTAATAGGTACATAGAAACATAGACTTTGACAGCAGATAAGGACCGCTTGGCCCACCTAGTCTGCTCATTTCCCTACCTACAGGATAAGCTGCAGATCCTAGTTAACCAACCACCTATTTCTTCCTACCCCACCACAAAAATTGCCTTATGGCTGTCCCATGCATTCTTGAATTCTTCCACAATTTTAGACCCCACAGCCTCCTCAGGAAGGCTGTTCCATGTGTCCACCACCCTCTCTGTGAAAAAATACTTCCTCACATTGCCCCTGAACTGCCCCCTTCCATCTTCAAATTGTGTCCCCTTGTTCTTAAACATCTCTTTTTCTGAAAGATGCTACATTCTTGGACTTTGTTGATTACACTGAGGTACTTAAACATTTCTATCATGTCCCCCCCTCCCTCCTTTCCTCAAGGGTATACATATTAAGCTCCTTTAGTCTCTCCTCGTATGGCTTCTCTTGCAGACCATGCACCATTTTAGTTGCCCTCCTCTGGACTGCCTCTATCCTGTCTATGTCCTTGCGGAGATGGGGTCTCCAGAACTGGATGTAGTACTCCAGATGGGGTCTCACCAACTGTCTGTACAGAGGGATAACAACTTCCTGTTTTCTGCTGGTGATGCCTCTCCCTATACATCCCAGTATCCCCCCAGCCCTCCCTACTGCCTTCTCACAGAGAGGCATACAGTACAGGTATAATCAAAACTATATGAATTTAAGTTATTTTTGTCAATTTAGCTTGTAAATCATTATTGATACTTACAGTTCTAATGGCAAGGTTGCTATTTACTCTGGCTGTCTATCAACCAGAGTCTTAGTGCCTTCCCTATTTATGAGGTAAAAAGACTGCACAAATGTCAGGTCACACACAGTGATATGCACATTCATGACACGCATTCTGCTTTACTTTTAATTTAAAGCATGCTCCAATAGTTTAATTCCATGCTTAGTCTCTGAATAAAACAGTAGCTCACTGTTAAATATTTTGTTAAGCCCACAAGCAGTGTTCAATGAATTCTACCCTTAGTGCTGTGTTCTGCTTTAATTTGTCAATTACTGTAATTGCTGTGTTAGTTTTTCCTTTATCATTTTGTCTGTGGTAAACCACTCAGTTTAACAAAATCAATAATAATGTTCTTTGTTCAGGCCTCCAGAGTTGTAACTAGAAACAGCAGATGTGTGGGGCATGGTACCGAACCTGAAATTGGCTTTGGGTTCACAAGGGTAGGGGCAGGTGGGTGCTGCTCAGGGTTGAACATTTTTAATTCCACATTCTCTCCTTTTCTGGCTTTCTAACTTACATATGTATCAAAATATATATATTTCTTGCAATGAATTCCCTTACTCTTTGAGAAAGTAGAGTCATAACACCTTCGGGCCCTGCACTAAACAAATGATGACTTCTAATTTATTTCAGACCAGCTGGACATCAGAAATAACTTTCTTAATATTTTGGTTCTGGATGACTTTAGTTGTAATATATAATGCCTGCCTTTTTTCTGTCATGTTCTTGACTAGTTTTGATGTTCCATAACTTTAAACATACTGTAGTGTTCGTGTTGGACTTAGTTCAGTTTTCATGACAGCTTTGAAAGTTCCCTAAATAACTCACAAACTGAAGAAGAAAAAAAGCATTTGTCAGTGCCGAATGTTTGCTTGCTGGCATTGGCAGTGGTAGTGTAGAAGTTACAGAGCTGCATAAAAGGAATGGCAGTGAAGTATTGAACTGAAGCCAACCCCACCACCACCCTGCAGAGAGTGACAGGCATTGGGGTGTGCCTTTGGGTCGTCAGGCATAACGGCCATGCCATTTCACCACACCACACCCTGCAGGCACTGACAAGTGTCACAGTGTTCCTTGTAGGGTCTTTGGCCCTTATCGCACCCATTTCATTAGGAAATACGGTGAGATGGGTGCGATACAGGGGAATGGGGTGAACATTGGGGTCAAGATCCAAGGCATACCCCCATGCCTCTCACTGGCTGCAGGGTGTGGAATGGTATGAGCATTACAGGCAAGAATCCCAAGTCACACCCCTGATGCCTGTCATTCTCTACAGGGTTGGGCGTTATGGTTGGAAACCCTAATACCTCAGGCATTCGTTGGTATTTTCACTCCAAATGTTCAACATGGTTTTTTTGTGACTCCACCTCATGAACAGGGGGAATATCAGTTTGTTAGCTGAAAGCTGCTTATGCACAGTGACTATGGAATTTGCACCACAGGTGCAAAAACATTCCAAACAGGATGTAAAAAATGACAGCTGTACTGTTCATGGGGAGGTGTAAAAAATGGCAATGTTGCAAATCTGCAGTAAAAATATTTAAAAAAATGGTGAAGTCACGAGCGTACATAGAAACTGTGCAACGCACACCATAATATAATTAGGTTGGGGATTTTTTTACAGCAGATTGTCAACTCAGGCATTTTGGTGCCTCCGATCATGAACAGTGTCACTTTGGTTTTCGTTATCTGTGCCGAACAATGATTTCCCACAGCGACCACGCATCTCTGCGCTGAAAGTGTGAAAACACACTTCGGCCATGTTGTGAAAAATGACAGCAGTACTGTAAATAAGGAAGTGTGAAAAAATGCCACTGGTGAAAATCTGGACTTAAAATATTACAAAGTCCAGAACTTACGAGGGTGCGTGGAAACTGCGCAATGCTCACTCGTAACACAATCAATATTTTATGGACTTTTTGTCACCAAATTTTCAACATAGCCATTTTAAGACCTCTGCTCATGAACAGTGTAACTGTGATTTTCTTAATCTGTCCCAAACATTTCTTTTGCACCAACAGCACCATTGTGCGCTACATGTGCGAAAACATTTTAAATGACATATGAAAAATAGCAGCTGTGCTGTTCATAAGGAAGTGTAATAAAATGGCAATGTTGAAAATCTGGAGTGAAAATATTAAATTCAAACTTATGAGCATGCATAGGAACTGCATAGCCTTAACGCTAAATCAGTCATTTTTAGGAATTTTTTCATCAAATTTTCAACATAGCCATTTTAAGACCTCTGCTCATGAACAGTGTCACTGTGGTTTTCTTAATTTGTCCCGTATATTGGTTTCACACACCGACTGCGCCATTGTGTGCTACATGGGCGGAAACACATTTTGGGTGAGATGTGAAAATTGACAGCTGTAGTACTCACAAGAAGGTGTGGTAAAATGGCAATGTTGAAAATCTGGAGTGAAAATACTGAAAATTCGCAAACTTACGAGTGTGCGTAGGAACTGTGCAATGCACGCTCTTAAAACAGTCATTTTTAGGAATTTTTTCACCAAATTTTCAACATAGCCATTTTAAGACCTCTGCTCAGGAACAGTGTCACTGTGGTTTTCTTAATTTGTCCCGTATATTGGTTTCACACACCGACTGCGCCATTGTGTGCTTCATAGGCGGAAACACATTTTGGGTGAGATATGAAAATTGACAGCTATACTACTCATAAGAAGGTGTGGTAAAATGGTAATGTTGAAAATCTGGAGTGAAAATATTGAAAATTCGCGAACTTACGAGCGTGCGTAGGAACTGCACAACGCATGCTTGTAAACAGTCGCTTTTTTGGAATTGTTCCACCAAATTTTCAAAATAGGCTTCTTGAGAGCCCACCTTATGAACACTGGCAGTGTCGTTTCGTTAATTGGTCCCGAAAGGTGATTTTACGCAGTGACTGCGAAATCACCCTTAGGCCCTGAATAACGCCATGACAGTGACAGCATTCATGAGAAGGGGTCCCAAAAACCCCATGTTGAAAATTTGGTGCAGAAATTCCAAAAAATGCCTGAGATATGCAACAAAGTTGAAAAAACCCTATCTAGCCCATTATACAGCTTACCGGCATTTCCTCAGTTCGCGGTCGGCTTTGAAGAGTGCAGACGTGTTCCCGGTCCACCGAATATTGTCGCACCAGACTCCGGAGGTAAGTATGGGCTGAGGGGGGTGGTGTGGGGAGGCAGGGTGCGCAGTGGGTGGGTGCGGGTTGTGGGGGACAGGAAGACTGCGTGGGACCGATTTTGCTTTACAGGTTAAAAAAAAAAGGACGGCAGCGGGGCGTTTGCCACGCTGGGGTGGGCTCAAAGCGTGGCAGAAGCGACTGGGTGGGCGTGGAGCCGACGGGGATTGGCACCCCGTCAGCCATACATTGTTGCCACACTGGGTGGGCCCCAGCGTGGCACCTTGTACTCGGGAGGAGAGAGAGAGTGAAGCCGACGGGATTGGGCACCCCGCCGGCGAGTAGCATGGGGAGAGACAGTGAAGCTGATGGGGATTGGGCACCCCATTGGCTATACCATCGAGTTGCCACGCTGGGGTGGGCACCCAGCGTGGCATGTGAAGGCTTTGGGGGGAGAGTACAGCCGACGGGGGATTGGGCACCCCTGGCCGCTATAGAGGTGTGGGGGGCAGCATGCAGTATGCATGCATATGTGTGTGTGTGTGTGTGTGTGTGTGTAGGAGCTGACCATGAGCAGGCGATATCTTATCGCTGCTCACTGAAGCATAGTTCCCCCTTTCAACTGTATGCCACTGCATTTTGGAGCTTGTCATAGACAGCTCCAGCATGCATTGGCTTACAGGGGCCACACCTGCCAACACACTGACTGAATTGGAAGAGGAGGTGACACACCTCCAAAATCTCGGATGATGGCACTATGTTTCTTGCACATGCGTGCAAGCAAACATAAAAATAATGTGTTTTCAGTTTTTAGTCATGCTGTAGACTATTTTTTATCTCAGTGTTGTAGTTTTTTTGTCATGTCTTACTACTACACTAGTACTATCTGTTACGTATGGGCTAATGTCATTAAAGTTCATCTCAACATTTTTTTTAGCAATCATGGACTTTTTCATTAAAGTATTGTTAATATTTTTTTCTTGAACATCAGCTCAAATGTGCCATTTTACTGTCTTCTGACAAATCACACAAATGTCAACTTTTTGGCTTAAGTACTTTTTACTTTTTTAGTATTTAAAGTTGTTTTGCTGTCCAGGTGGTCAAACAAGGTCCACGCATGCCCAGACTTTAAAACCTTATATATTTAAAACATCATTTTATTTCATTTTAAAACCCTGCCAAAGGCATTTCATTAGATTAAATGCTAACAAACCTGTATGTTTCATAATTAAACTATAGCTGTGGGCAAAACAAATTACAACAATTGTGTGTACATTATCTAGTTTTACTAAAATAATAATGTTTGAACCCACAAGGTGATTTTCACCAAACTTACAAAAAAAATCGACCCCTAGTATTGAGACTGTGCACACCAAAAATTTCAGCTTTGGGAGCTAACACTGCCAAGATATAAGCTGTCAAAACCCCTTGTTTTGACACAAGCAGTAACTGTACTCTAACATACAGGTGTTACTGCACCTGTAGAATATATTGTACAGATGTGGTAACACCTGTATGTCACACTTAAGATAGTGTTTGTGTCACAAATGAGAATTTATTAGGTTATGTCTCAGTGATCTTATCCCCTAGTACTTCCCTTCAGCCTGCAAATCTTCTAAAGTACTCATGTGTGCTGACAACACTATTATTTTTATTTCAGGGTCCTCTGTCTCCAGCATTCGTGGTTCATGGATAACCAGCTCAAACTAAATGTAAAAAAAAAACAGTGACCATGACATTCAGTTCTAGACCACGTTCACTACATTAGGTGGATCTCTCCTTGAAAATGTCACAACCTCAAATACTTGAGTATTTGGCTGGATTGCCACCTGGATTTCTTCACCTACAGTACATCAACGCCATATGTACTAAACTTCATCCCAAACTAGCTGACCTACATTGACATAAAGACAGTTCCCCCTCCCCATCTACTGAGAATTAGTATCCAAAATGATCCTCCCAGTATTTAATTATGTTGACGTGGTGTACAGCACCGCCTCACACTCATCCTTTGCAAAACTTGACACCCAGCTAAACTCCTTCTGCCGCTTTGCTGCCGCCTCCTCCTCCCTTACCCATCACTTTCTCCTTTATTCTGCCCTCTCCATTGCACCTTTATTGCACAGGAGAATGGTTCACTGTGCTTCCTTTGTTGCAAAGTTCTGGTTCGGTACCCTCCCCTCCTATCACCTCTCCTCCCACCTCTCCCAAGCTGCCACCTCTAGCTACTCCCTTTGCCACAGAGATCCACACACTTTTTCTCTCTACTTCACCCCCACTCTGCCACTGGTCAGTCAGTCTTCTCCTACCATCTCCCTTTTCTCTGGAATAAACTTCCCTCTGACTTCCATCTATCCTCTTCCTTCTTCTGCTCTCTAAAAAGGTGTCCTCAGGCTTCTACCCCATCCACAGTGCTCTCAGAGCTCCCCACTCCACCTTAAATTAATTGACTGCCCCCTCTTAGTTGTCATGCCTTTGTAGCTTCACCCTTCCCACCTTCATAGGGGTCCCAGTACACTGTTTTGTACTAGCACCTCACTCATGTGTCTAAATGCCATGCCACTATCTTCACCTTGGTTACCTCAGGCCCTACATCTGATCCATTTCTTGTAATTGGGGTTCCTTTGTGTCTTTTTGTATGCCTGTATCAGGCTGCTACTTTTTGTTTTCGGGTCTTGTTTTCATGACCAATGATTGTGGTTTTGCAAATGTTACTTCATTGTCACTGTCTTGGGGTCTTGTAACCATGACCTACAAATGTTAATATACTGATTGTTGTCTTAGTGTCATTTGTTTTTGGGTCTTGTTACCATGACCCATGCTTGCTAAATTGCTAATGTTGTTTTTGTCACTGTCTCTCCCTATGTAACCCTCTTCCCTGGGTCGCACCTGGAAATGAGCCACAGCTCAATGGTGCCTTTCCTGGTTATCGACTTTTAAATAAATAAATAATATTGCAAAGACTGGTGCATACAGTCTCAGTCCTAAGGGCTAATATTTGTCAAGTTTGTTGAAAATTAGCTTGGTGGTTCAGAATTTATTAATTTGTGAAATCTCATAAAAAAAATCAACGTTAAGACATTTTTTCTCTCAAATATTGAAAACATTACAAAGATATGAAGTCTGAAACTTTACAGGTTCATTGGACCATGGCCCTGAATAGCTTATTTTCATAATTTTAGAATGATTTTGTTTTCATTTTAAGTTATATGAATTTAAAGTTTTAAAAACTCACACATCCACAGACCACTTGAAAAAATCTGAAAAATCCTGAAACTTTTTTATTAGTTAAAGCTGGGCATAAAAAAAAACTTTGAAAGCTAAAAATGTAAAAAAAAAATACTTAATTCTAAAGGTTTACAGTGATGTGGTGTTTCAGAATCAGAAGGCAGTGTAATGGGATGGATGAGCTGACTAAAAAAAATTAAATACACAGTACCGGTAGTTAGTATTTTAGTTAAACAACTGTGCACGACTGTGTCATAAATTGTTGAGATGGACTTTGAGAAACTTACAGCTTCCATAAGATTGCATGTGTTTGCCAAGACACAACAACAAAATTAAGATAAAAACAGTTGTGAACACAATTAGAAAAATAGAAAACATGTCCGTTTGTTTTCAGTTTGTGAGTTACATGGTATATTGTAAAGAACAAACAAGGCCACTCTGGCCAAAATTCCCCCTGTCAATAAACAGGTTCCTGTAACCCCTCCTTCCCCCATGATGTACCTAGAAATGAGCTGTCACCTCTGAGCTGTTCCTGATCAAAAATTACAAATTTAAAAAAAGTCTTAATTAAAAGTTTAATTAAAATTTAAAAAAAAAGTCTCTGACTCTGACATATATATTTCAGGTCTCATTGGATAGAGGTGAAGTGGTGGATGATTGGAAAAGAGCTACTGTAATACCTTAGTTTAAAAAAGGGGTACGATCCGACCCGGCTAATTATAGACCAGTAAGCCTGACCTCTATTCCATCAAAAATATTGGAAAGTATACTTAAAGACTATATATTAGACACCTTGAAACAAAACAACCTGGAGGATAGTACACAACATGGTTTTGTTAAGGGCAGATCCTGCCAGACTAACACGTAAATGTTTTATGATAAAGTGGTAAGGGAGCTCAATGATGGGAGAGCACTGGATGTGGCCTTTCTGGATTTCTCAAAGGCTTTTGATAAGCTACCTCAAGCTGAGTTATTATTAGCTACGAGTGAATTAGGCATTGCACATCCTATAATATGCTGGATGCAAGGCTGGCTGATGAATAGAAATCGGAAAGTTGGTATAAAAGGTTCATATTCTGCAGGGCCAGAGGTTACGAGTGGGATTCCCCAGGGGTCAGTGTTGGGACCCTGCTTCTTTAACTTATATATATCATCATTACAATATGACAATGAGGATGTCTGTTTGTGCAAATTTGTGGATGATTGTCGCTTGGGGGCTAAAACTGAAAATACATCCACAAAATCTTCACTACAAAAAGCATTAGATCATGTAGCTGAATGGACAAAAAAGGCTGGATTATCATTAAATGTTGATAAATGTCCTGTTATGCATTAGGGGAAAAATAACCCTGAATTGAATTATCGGTTAAGTAATAAAGTATTAAGAAAAATATCTGAGGAAAGAGATTTTAGGATTTTAGTGTCGCAGGATATGAAATTTAAAGCACATTACAGGCAATTATCTCAGAAGGAAGATAACATTTTAAATTCCATTTTCAGGCGTATAAATGCAAGAAGTAGGGGGTTTATTATGCCTCTCTACATACACTTGGTTAGACCTGTATTGGAGTATGGAGCTCAAGTTTGGTCTCCCTATAATAAGAAAGATGTAGCCATGCTGGAGAGGATTCAGAGGAGGGCCACTAGAAGTATAGAAAATTTAAAAGTTAAGACATACCAGGAGAGGTTGAATGATTTGGATCTGTTTACCTTGGAGTACAGGAGAAAAAGGGACAATATGTGTCTTGTGCAAAAGGCATGGACAGATAATGACATGTGGGAAAATTTGGGTGTAAAAATATCAAATAAAGTATATGACACTAGATTGCACCCACTTCAGTTAAAAGCAAGACACACAAGCCTAGTGAGATCAAGAAACTGGTCAATCAAAGGGTGGTGCATGATTGGAATAGATTATCCACTGAAGTGGTGGTTAGCACCACCACTACACAGTCTTTTAAAATAAGACTAGATAAATTCTATCATAGAAATTAAAATATATGGCGAGCAAATGGACGCAAGTCTTCAGGCTCAGTAAAAATCCTATGACTCCTATGACTTCATTCTCTTGACTGGGATGGATCAAAGTTTCCTTACCTCTAACATTTTCATCTATCTCTCAAAGGCTTTCAATTAACTTTTGTCTCCTGTCTCGTCCTGGATAAGCTTAGCAGTGCTGGGCTGTCAGAAAATGCAGTTGCTTGGCTTACTTTTTTACCTAAAGGCAGCAGTAGGTAAAAAGCAGCCACACAAGAAATAATCACTGTCTTTCAGTAGACAAGTCCACCTTTAAACTTACCCCAGTGTTTCACCCAGTTGACTTCATCAGGAGGAGGTGGATCCCATACCTCTGAACTGCTACAAATTTTGCATAGCGCTATGATTTTCACACTCAAATTTATTCTTGCTCCGTATAAGTTTACTGATATTCTTAATAATGTTAGGACTGTTTCTGGACACACAAACTATTAAATCATTAAACTAAGTTGATAGAAGCATTTCTTATCACTAATTATGCAGGGCCCACTATTTGTAGATGTATTATTGTTTAAAATAAGAAAGTGTTACACATTCCAGCCCTTTGCTATGATTTTTAATGATGAACGGTTGAGAGGTGTGGTGGATCCTTATTAAAATGTAAACCAAAAATAGACTTACCTACTGAACAGATGAAACTGGGAAGACAGTAATTGTTATATGGCATGGCTGTTTATTCATTACTCATGTCTTTAGATTGTTTGCCATTTAAATGGACACTGTCATCTTTTGCAGGCATTTTTTACACTGTCCAAACTGGTGCCTTTTGCCATCTACATTAGCTGTGATGGCATCTCTGGTGCATGATTTAGTACTATGGTTATAAAAAACTCCTTGTTTATGTTGATTGCGCGCATGCACAAGAAACATGTTGCGACAGATTTCTCGAGAAGCAGGTTGTGGAGGCGCGGCACTGTTGTGGCCAATGCCCCCACAGCCTGCAAAGCCTTGCCCCGCTTCCCCCAATGCCGTGGCATGCTGCTGCTGACATTAGTTCAGCCAGCATGCCACAACTTTCTAAAAGAACAGCTGCTGCAATCAGGGGCCACCTCGTCATTGCAGCGTCAGTCATCCGCTGCAATGAGGAAGCGACCCATCATTGCAGGGGCAGGATGCTCAAACCACATGAGATTGTTTGTGAACATGGCGGCAGCTTACCCCGTGTTCACAAAACAATATAACTTCCCTCACGTTTAATTTGCCAACAGGGGCCCCAATCGTCGGCATTCTGTATCCCACCGCTTTTGTTCCTGCTGATGGGGTGTGTCCCGTCGTGTAGTGTTCCCCGTTTGTTTTTGCTGACAGAGCCCTCCCCATCGGCATTCTACCCCCTTTTGTTGCTGCCGATGGGGTGCCCAATCCCTGTCAGCATACTGATATCCCGACCCCACCCGTTTGCTGATGGGGCCCCAATCCCCATCAGCATTCTGTGCCTCCCCGCTTTTGTTCCTGCCCGATGGGTGGCCAATCCCCATCGGCTGTAATGTTCCCCGTTTGTGTTTTGCTGACGAGAGCACCTCCCATCGGCATTCTATTTACCCACCCTTTTGTTTGCTGCCGGCGGGTGTCCAATCCCGTCGGCATACTGATACCGCCCACGCCATTTGCTGATGGGGAATTGCCCAATCCTATCGGCTACTGCTGGCCCTGGTCCAGAAAGCCTCTGCTGACACAGGGGCCCACCCCAGTGTGCCAGATGCCTACAAGTGAGAAAGCGGTCCCACGATGTCTGGTTTTTTTTTATTTTTTTTAAACCTGGAAGAAAGAAACCATCCTCGGCTAGCCTGCTTCCCTCCCACAACCTGTGCCACCCATCACACGCCCTGCCTCCCAAACCCCCTCACCCCATACTTACCTTAGGAGCTCGGCGCGACGATCTTCGGCGGACCGGGAATGCGTCTGCACTCTTCAAAGCTGACCGCGAAATGAGGAAGTGCCAGTAAGCTGTATAATGTAATACATAGGGTTTTTTCAATTTTACTGCATATCTCGGGCATTTTGGGGAATTTTTCCACCAAGTTTTCAACATGAGGTTTTTGGGACCCCTCCTCATGAATTCTTGAACTGTCATGGCGTTAATAGGCCCTGAAAGGTGATTTCGTGGTCACTACGTGGAATCACCTTTCAGGGCTGATTAATGAAACGACAGTGCCAGTGTTCATGAGGTGGGCTCTCAAAAAGCCTATGTTGCAAATTTGGTGGAAAAATCCAAAAAATGACTGTTTCTGACGTGCGCTGTGCAGTTGCTACACACGCTCATAACTTCGTGAATTTAAAATATTTTCATGCCAGATTTTCAACATTGGCATTTTGTCACACCTCCTTGTGAACAGTACAGATGTCATTGTTCACATCCTGGCAGAAATGTGTTTTCGCACTTCTGGTGCAGAATAACGCAGTCGCTGTGGGAAATCAGTGTTTGGGACAGATTAAAAAAATGACTGTGCCAGTGTTCATGAGTAGAGGTCCTGAAATGGCTATGCTGAAAATTTGGTAATGATACTCCATAAAATGACTGTGTTACGAGCGTGCGTTGCGCGGTTTGCATGCACGCTCGTAACTTTGCGAATTTATAATATTTTCACTCCAGATTTCCAACATTGCCATTTTCCCACACCTAGTTATGAACAGTAAAGCTGTCATTTTTACCAACCTGGCTGAAATGTGTTTTCACAGTTCCAGCGCAGAATACAGTGGTTGCTGTGGGAAATCACTGTCCGGGACAGATTAAGAAAATGAGAGTGATACTGTTCATGTGCAGAGGTCATAAAATGCCTATGTTGAAAATTTGGTGATAATAGCCCATCGAATGAGTGTGTTACAAGTGTGCGTTGCACACTTTCCATGCATGCTTGTAACTTCGCAGATTTGTAATATTGTCCGCCATATTTTTCACCAGTGGAATTTCCCACACCTCCTTATGAGCTGTGCAGCTGTCATTTTCATATCTAACCGAAATGTGTTTCTCACAGTTCGGCGCCAGAACTTTAGCGTCACTGTGGAAATCACTGTTTGGGACAGATTAAGAAAATGGCAGTGGCACTGTTCATGAGCAGAGGTCCTAAAATGCCTATGTTGAAAATCGGATGACGAAACTCCATAACATGACTGTGTTACAAGCGTGCGTTGAACTGTTTGCACGCACCCTTGTAACATCTCACTTTTGTAATATTTTCACCCCACATTTTCAACAGTGGCATTTTTCCACACCTCCTTATGAACAGTACAGCTCCCATTTTTCACATCATGGCTAAAATGTGTTTTTGCACTCCTGCCACAGAATAACATGGTCGCTGTGGGGAATCGCTGCATGGGACACATTAAGATCGCGCGAGTGAGGGGGGAGTGACTGCGCTGAACTGAGGTCTGTTGGGACTGAGGCAGATTTGTTTGTGGGCAGAGAAAGGGCCCAACGCAAGAGCCCAGTACAAAAGGGCAGCCTGCAGCACTGGGAGAAACAGAACGAGAGAGCGAGTGAGAGAGGGGGAGTGAGCGAAGTCACCGGAGCTCTTTCAGGACTGCTGCGGATTTCTTTGTGTGCAGACAAAGGCATCAATGCAGGCAGGAGTCCCGTACAAAAGGGCCGCTTGCAGCGCCAGGACAAACAGAATCAGTGTGTGAGACAGGGAGACTGAGTGGCCTCAACAGAGCTCTGTGAGGACAGCTGTGGATTTGTTTGTGGGCAGAGAAAGGGTGCAACATAAGAGCCCAGTACAAATGGGCAGCCTGCAGCACTGGGAGAAACAGAACGAGAGACCGAGTGACGGAGGGGGAGTGACCGAATTCACCGAAGTTCTTTCAGGACTGCTGCGGATTTCTTTGTGGGTAGGAAAAGGCATCAGTGCAGCCAGGGGCCCAGTACAAAAGGCCAGCCTGCAGCGGTGGGAGAAACAGTACAAGCAAGTGAGACAGGGGGACTGAGTGAGCTCAATGGAGCTCTGTCAGGATTGCTGCGGATTTCTTTGTGGGCAGAAAAAGGCACCAATGCAGGCAGGAGTCCCATACAAAAGGGCCGCTTGCAGCGCCAGGACAAACAGAATGAGCGTGTGAGACAGGGAGACTGAGCGACCTCAACAGAGCTCTGTCTGGACAGCTGTGGATTTGTTTGTGGACAGACAAAGGTGCCAGTGTATGCAGGGGCCCAGTACAAATGGACAGCCTGCACTGGCGGGGAACCCAGAATGAGCGAGTGAGACAGGGGGAGTGAGCGAGCTCAACAGAGCTCTATTGTAACTGCTGCTAATTTCTTTGTGGACAGAAAGAGGCAGCAATGCAGGCAGGAGTCCAATAAAAAAGGACAGCCTGCAGCACCAGCAGAAACGGAATGAGTGAGTGAGAGAAGGGGAGCGAGCGAGCTAAATGGAGCTTTGTCGGGACTGCTGCAGATTTCTTTGTGGGCACACAAAGGCGCTAACAGAGGCAGGAGCCCAGTACAAAAGGGCAGCCTGCAGCGCCAGGACAGACAGAATGAGTGACAGACACAGGGGAGTAAGCGACCTCAACAGAGCTCTGTCATGACTGCTGCAGATTTCTTTGTTGGCAGAAAAAGGTGCCAATGCAGGCAGGAGCCCCGTACAAAAGGCCACCCTGCAGCGCCAGCAGAAATGGAATGAGTGATTGAGAGAGGGGAGTCAGCAGGCTCAACATACCTGTGTTGGGACTGCTGCAGATTTCTATGTGGGCAGAAAAAGCCACCAACAGAGGCAGGAGCCCAGTACAAAAGGGCAGCCTGCAGCACCAGGAGACACAGAATGAAGGAGTGAGAGAGGGGGAGTGAGCCACCTCAACAGAGTTCTGTCAGAACAGCTGCAGAATTCTTAGTGGGCAGAACAAGGTGCAAATGCAGGCAGGGGCCCAGTACAAAACAGCAGCCTGCAGCACCGGACGAAACAGACTGAGCGACTGACAGAGGGCCAGTGAGCGTGCACAACACACCAACGCAATCAACATCCGGCGTTGACAAATGCTTGTTTTATTAAAATGTTCTCCATTTCAGTCTGACCTTCCATCCTTGACCTGCTGCTCCTGCATGTCCATGAGTACTACAGGCACTGGCAAGGCAGTATACTTGTGCATGATCAGGCACTGAATTTTTTAAGCCTTGTCAGATACACCAGTCACCACTGTTCCCTTTACTCTTCCCTCTCCCTTCCTTCTGTTCATATATGCCACCAGCACTATGTCACCTTCCTTATTTCCAAATTCTGGTTTGGTTCTCTCCCCTCCTAACTCTCTTCTCTCCTCTCCCGCTTCCCCCTCCTCTTATCAGCTCCATGCCAGAGAGCCCTGTACTTTCTCTCTCCACTGCCCTCACTCCAATCCAGGGCAGACATCCGTCTCTTACTGTCTCCCCTCCCTCTGGAATTCTGTGTCAAGCTCTCTTCATATATCTCCATCTCTGCACTGTTTAAAACATATTCTTCCTGAATCCCTCCCTTCCTCTTGCTCCTGTCCTATTTTCTCCGAACTGCCTTGAGGAGTCACTCTCTCTCTCCACCCTTTCTTAACATATCTCCTCTGCACCTCACTCCTCCTCACCCCTTTGTTTGCTTTTGCCTTCTGCAATCTCCTGCCCCCCCCTTGATCTTTCCCTTCCTTCCTTCCCACCTCTGTTAATATCTCATAACTTTTCCTGGCTATGCTAATTTGTTATGCAATACTGCACATTATACCAGTCCATCATTATTTATTATTGTTTTATTACATGTATGTCATATTTATATTGTTATCAATCAGTTTAGTCAGATCACCCCCCCTTCACCTTCCTCCTGGGTCACACCTGGAAATGAGCTTCAGCTCAATGTGCCTCTCCTGGTTAGCAAAATTCTAAATAAATAAATATATAAATATACCATTACACTGTACCTTGCCCACTGATCTCATAAAGTAATCGTTTTAGAAAACCTAGGTGTACAGTATTTCTTGTAGAGACAGCTTTTTGAAAAGTAAAGCCATGACTAGGAGCATGTGCATTAGCAAAAGGAATCAGTTTGTATAGTGTAAAAAAATGCCCACAAAAGCTGGGAGCGTCCCTTTAACATTCCCATCTGTGAACAGCTAACCACTTTGGTTGTACCTTGTGGGAACTGGTTGGACTTTTCATTCCTACCTATTGTATTGATCACTTGCAGTACATATAGAAGGTTTCATCTCCACTTCTTTTCTGCTTGAAACAGGTGTCTGTACTTGGACCTACGCTATCTTATTTTCAGTTTTACTTATTGACGTTCCCTCGCTATGCTTGTCATCACACATATATACCGCATACTGTATTCAGTGCAGATGATATAGTACTGTACTTTATGTCACTGGTTCAGATGTGTCTATGCATGAGTTATTCATTTTTATTTTGGATTTTTTGGGGGCTGGGAAAGGCACCCTGAGTGAAAAACTAATTTCTAGTTGTGACCAAGGAGCACAGGGAGAGTAACAACTTGCTTAGGTACACACAGTGTGCAAGAGGCAGTTGTGGGTTTCAAACCCAGCCTTGCTATATCTCCAAGTTCATAGTATGGTGTCTTAACATCTAGGCTGTACTGTCTACCCAAATTCAAAAGGACTTTAATAAATGTCAAAATGGCTCATCTTAAATCATCATACCCTGAATTTTAAGAAAACAGTAACCATGACTTTAAGCACCAAACCAAAGCTGGTAAAATTACTCTCTACCCTTAAAAGCCTAAATGGTTCACTTCTGAATTAGGTCAAATCCTACAAATATTGAAGGATTTGGCTCAACCATTGCCTTGACATTTTAATCTATAAGGATTATATTTCCTCCAAACTTCTGCATAAACCTGTTGCACTTCATTAAAACAAAGCATCACCTGTTGTGCTAGACAAGAAATTGTAACCAAAATGATTTCCCATTTCAAGCATTGTGATGTTATATATAGCCCTGCTCCAAAAACTTCACTTGCTAGAAGGGATCACTTATTTAATGCTTTTGGCCTTTTTGATCTGAGGTGCCTCATACACAGCAGTCTGGGATGGTCCTCACTGAATAACAGGAGGATGATGCATAGTGCTTTAGTTCTCAAAAACAAGACAAATGCCCTTCCAGGATATTTCTCTGCTCTTCCTATTCCTACCACCCTTTCATCTTACTTCCTGAGAAATACCAGTCTACATTCTTTTATGACACCAAGATGTCAGCATGCCATTTGTCAGACTGCCTTTTCATGGAGGATTCCTAATCAGTGGAACATTCTCTTGATCCAAATTAAATCCTCTTCCTCCTCCTCTAGTACTATTTTCAAATATCAGCAACATGAACTGGCAAGGGCCAACTGTGACTGCTTGTCTAAACTAACCTCAGTAATATTAAGTTGCTGTACTGCTGCATGCAATGTTCAGATAATTTTTGATTGTTCTTTATTATTGACCATACCGTTGATCTTTAATTGTCAGTTGATTTATTTTTTTTGTATTATCTTTTTAGCTCCACCTCCTACATTCACTGCTTCAGCCTCTCCTTCGGGCTTACCAATGCTGGCTGTGGTTCATCTGGCCTCCGATCCTCTGGTCACATATAGCAACTGGAACCAGGGTAACCCAGAGTAACCCTTCTCTGGATTGGTCCCCCTCATCCAAGGGGGAATGCGCCAGTCGGGGCAAGCCTGTGCTACACTTGGCCCTGGAGTGCTGCTGGGATGGAGGACTCGGCAGGGACATGAACAGCACTAGAGAGCCAGGCAGCCATCACCTGGCTTAAAGTGGGGCAGTATTTCCACTTTTTTCTGGTGTGTCCCCGGCGTGCGTCTGTTGTGCTCCTGGTTTCCACCAGGGGTTGCCACAGTGTGACGTCAACCCCACTATCCACCCCAGGAGAGGAGAGCAGTCCTATGAATGCTCAATCCTCCCCTTCCCCTGCCAGCCCCCGGCATTCTGAGTCTATTCCCGAACCCGGGTCGCCGGCGTGGGTCAAGGTAAGGCACCAGCACCTCAGCCCTCTAGGCCACTGGGCCAGCTGTCTGTTGATTCAGAAGGCATTTAATTCAGAAATTATAGAAATCAAATATGTTTAACCTGCCATTATCATATTGGTGTCAGACTTCTTCATACAGTTTGCAAGCAATAACACATGACAAGGTGTGGGTTATCTCCTGATAAGGGCACACCCAGGTGTGTTGTTAGGCATGAGGCACTTGTGCTGAGTGTCTTATGCACCTGGGCGTGCTCTTAGCAGGAAATAATCCACACCTCGGAGTGTGTTATTGCGCTTATAAAATGCCCCCCCCCCAGGTAATTATGTTACTAAATAAATAAATTAATAATAAAATAAAACTTTAAAATATACGTATGAAAATTGGCTTTAATAGGTGAAATGTTGAAAAATAGTCCCCTGTCATACATGTATAAGCTCGCTCATACACCTCCTCACTAGCACCAATGGCAGAGACAGGATATTTTATTTTGTATTTATTTTGTTTTTATTAAATTTATAATGTATTTTGTGGTTTTAGAAAGAGTGACAGCATTGTCGTTCGTTGTGAGTATGCCGTCCGGCTTCTTAGAGAATGAGCATGTTCCAGATCGTTATTTATTGAAATATCATGTTTTTGCCTCTTTCCCCTCCTGGCATACTGTAAGGATTAACTTGATGTGTGCAGTTTTGCTTAGTTTTTTGATCATCTGTATTGACAAAGCTCAGTAAATAATTGTGTTGCTTTAATATAAAACGGCAGGCTTCAGTCGGAGCGAGTGTGTCACTTGGCGGCTGCCATAGCCATACATACTTGTTTTCTGCTTCTGTGGGTGGTTTGTGGTTTTTAAACTATAAGAGTCTGAAAAGAAATATTTTTTTGTTTTATGTTGACATTCATTATTTAGTTTGTGGATTGCTGAGGCTCGTAACAGTATCATGCATGTGTCGGGAGGGGGACTCCGGAAATGGCAAGGACTGTGGAAATTGCAAGCAGTGGGAGCGAGACATTGGTGTATGAAAAAAAAACCAAAATGGCTAGTAAGTTTAATGCAATTTTGCTGATATAAAAATATTTTGGGGGTTGTGTGGGAAGTGGCAGCTTGCGTATAGTGTATGCTGTTTTTTTGATTTGTGTGGAGTGGTTACCGGTCACCGGCTGTACGTACTGTTTTCAGAGGTTGTAACCAAGAAGCTGTGAGCTGCAGCAAGAGAGCAGTGGAACACGGATTGATTTAATTGTGTGCTACGTCTTGTCTGGCACATGCAGTGCCCGTTGAAGTGATATTAGCTGATAAGAACAGGCTGAAAGGCCTTTCTAGCCAATCAGCATTTAAGGATTTTCTTGCCCATTTTATAATCATTCATAACATTTACTCTGCATTTTGTTATGTTTTTATATTGTATTGTTGTACCATTTAAGCAGTAAGGCATGATAGGGTATAGAACATTTTGGAATTTATCTATGGATCCTGTTATGTGGTATGAGGTGCAGCTGAGCACCTAAACCAGAGGAGAAGTGAATCAATCCTAAAATGACCCACTTCCAGGTGTGCCTTATTGAAATTATTTTGCAGTTAATCATCTTTATTAGATTTCTGAACAATAACAAGCATCCAGACAGGTAGTTCTGATATAAAAGTGTACAGCAATAGACAACCCAAATTCTGAGAGAAGTCTATAGAGATGTGACTACTTATAAGGACGTACATTAGTAAGTAAGTAAATAAAACTTTATTTGTATTAGGCACCCTTCCAAAGCTCAGGGCACTTTAACAACATGAATAAAACAATATAAACAACCTCTTAAAGTTCACTAAAACAATAAATAAATAAAATCTTACAGTGTTTCTAACATCAATCTTCCCAAGATCCTTCAAAGGCCTGTTGAAACAAATAGACCTTAAGGGAGTTTTTGAAGCCATCAATAGTCAGGCTATCTCATATCCAACGAGGCAAAAAATTCCACAGGGTAGGAGCCATAAAGGCAAATGATCTTCCTCCCAAAGTTTTCAGGTGTACCCTGGGAATCTCTATTAATCCCTTGTCGGAGGATCGGAGTGGGCGGGTGGGACAGTAAGGAGACAGGAGATCTTGCACGTACCAGGGTCCCTGGTCATGTAGGGCCCTATACATCAGCCATGCAACCTTAAAGGTGATCCCCCACTGTATCGGCAGCCAGTGCAGTTCACACTACACAGGTGTTATGTGACTGAATCTAGGTGTTCCAGTTAACAACCTAGCCGCTGTGTTCTGCACTAGCTGCAATTGGCGGATATCCACTCCCAGTAGCCTAGGAAGAGGGCATTGCAGTAGTCAAAATAAGTGGTGACAAAGGCGTGGACCAGGGTGGGAAGAGCTTAAGATGGGACCAGGTGCTTCACCCGGGCAATATTCCTTGGATGGTAAAAGGAAAAAGATTTGACCACAGCTGACACCTGGGCCTTCAAGATCAGGCCTTCATCAAATATCATGCCCAGGTTATGCACCTGGCCCGAGGCATTTAGTGGAACCCCTCCAAAGTATAAACCCAAGGGTTTTCCCACCTATATTAGTGTAGAAAAAAAAGTAATAATGGTACCAGGGACTACATTAGCAGGGTTACTAGATATTGCAGTCCACCTGGCTGGATTATATTATCTAGTGGCTACTCAGATGGGCTTCTGGGATGGGGACAGATATGATACAGAACCATCAGGTACTGCTGAGGAGGAGGTATGGGTAAGGAAAAGGCGAAGGGGTCTAGGTTGGACTCGGGCTGAAGCTTCCACCCCAACAGAGAGGCGCCTAGTGAAAGAAAGACATCTGAATAATAAAGGGAGAGACACTTACTATGAAAGGACGGGGGATGGGGGGAGGTTCCCCACTGTCTGCCATTGCACATGACCACCAAAGGAAGGGCAGCAGTGATGGGGGTCTCAGTCCATATACCCACGTAGAGTCCATGATAAGACAGGGAAGGGTGTTGATCTCATCTCCAGGCTAGTGGAAACACAATGGGAGGGAGTGGTATGTAGCTCTGTCTCTCTTAATGTGGAGTATGGGAGGAGGGAAGGGAGAGATTCTATGAACTCAGGGGGAACGGGTAGGATTCAAAATGACTTTTAGGAGCTAACCAAGTCCTGCATGGGAAAGACTTTGTCCAAACTGCATAAGGAGAAAAAGAGATATGAAGACCACACCATGAAGAACCAAGTTCTGTGATTATTGATTGTTTAAGTGTGTTGTTGTTTATTTGTCAATATATGTATTTGTTTGTACTTGTTGCATATGAAAACGGTCAGACATGCTCATTTTGCCTACAAGTATAAAATAAAAATGAAATAAAATGAAAGTTGTAGAGCTCTTTACCCATAGGGACATTTGGTTAAGCTGGGCCAGCTGGGCTATAGTGGCTTGCCATTCTTTTATAGTTGGTACCTTAGTTGTACACCAATGTCTAAGTATTAATTGTTTACTTCCACACTGATCGCTCCAAGCCAGGCACGCTTCATGTAAGGGATAGAGCTGCTTGGTGAGGGAGGGAGACCTAGAACAAAGAGAAAGGTCTAGTGGTATGGGGCATTGCAGTACAGAGGTGCAAGCACCCCAGATGAGACCAGAAGTGGAGAAGGAGTGGGCAGGTCCATAAAATATGGAGCAGGCCCCCTCCAGCTGTGGTACAATGCTAGCAGTTATCATATGGGAGAAGACAGACTGACTTGGGGGTGCAGTACCAATGATGGAGAATCTGATTCTGAGTGAGAAGACCTCTACTATCTGGAAATACTACCCTAGCCAGTCTCCAGCACTGTGTCCATTCTTCCTCAGAGATAGGGCAGTGAAGGGAGGATTCCTAATTTTTGTGAGATTTCAGAGAGGGATTAAGAATTGCCACCCTGTTAGCCCTGTAAATTAGTCCAGCTGAGCCTGTTTGGACTTTCTCCCAGGAATGGCTGGTTGAGGGTTGATGAGTACGTGTCTGGAGAGCATGTCTCAAAAATCCAGACCTGGGTTTGAATCCCACAGCTTTCACTTGCATACTGTGTGACCCTGAGCAAGTCACTTAACCTCCTTGTGCTCCCAGGTCGCTCCTGTAAAAAAGCTTTCAGCTTAGTGTGCTATACCTGGTTAAACAACTAAATAAAAAAAAAAAAAAAATGAGCCATAACCAGATTCCGAATGTGCAAACATTTCCAGAAGACAAGTGGGGGTATTTCAAGGTGAGAAACCAAGCCACAAAAGAGTCAGTAATCAGTGAACCTGGTTAGAGAAGCTTTCTCAAGGTACATTTTCCTGCTACTTCACAAGAGCACCAGTAACTTGACTGCTTGCCTGCGCATATCAAGGGATTTTTCAAAAGAGGGTTATTGGCTGTAGGATTAATGGGAATATGAACTAAGGTCTGGGGCTTCTTCTGTGCCTATACTGATGAAGACAGTTGGCCAAAGCCTTTGGTACACAACCCCCACTATAGATTGTTCCATCTGAATCCAAAGTGGGGAGTCTGAGTCCTCTGTGGTAAACCATTTGCAGGTTTGTGCTCCCAAGAATGTTAGGTACTACCTAAACAACCACGGGAGATTCCATCCCCCAGATTTTCAGTGTGAGTGGAGTTTAGTTCTGCTGTACAATGGTGGTTTACCCTCCCACAAAGTTATCAATAAGGGAGAACCACTAAGGAGAGATCTTTAATGGGAGGTGTGAGAGTACATGAAAGACATTGGGGGCTGTCACCGTCTTGATGGCTGCAATCTTCCCAGCCATGGACAGATGAAGTGATTTTCACCTATTGCACTTGGTTTGCAGTGTTCTTCCCCATTTCCCCCTTCCACTACCACCCCACCACCAACATCCACCCTTCTATCTCTTTCATCCCCTGCCCTCCCTCCTCCACACACCCCCACACCACCCCCTCTCCTCCTCCTCCTCCTTTTTGCCATACCCTCCCTCTACCACCCAACCCCTGCCAATTTCCCTACTCCTGCTACTCCCTTCCTTCTGCCCACCCCCACACTCATTCTCCCCATTTTTCTATCCTGCCATGCACAGACAAAGCCGTCTCTGGCTGCTTCACAAGTACACAAGATTGGAATCCTTAGTCCTATAGCTGTACTCTCCACTTACTCTGGTATGGCGTTTAGTTTGTCATTGCATCCTAACTGTAAACAGATTTTTCTATTCGCGCAGAATTCAAATTCAAGTTACGTTGTGTCCTGGTTTACTAGGATCACTAATTTCCTTTGCAACCAATGTTATTATATGCATCCTTTGTAACTTGCTATGTAAATTTACTATGTAACCTACGTCACCTATATGTAACCTATGTGTTGTTTACTCATGTTCTGTATCTGTCTGACCTGAAACCTTTGTAAACAAGTCCTTGGCTCAAAGGTATTAATCCCAAACTGAAATAAATAAATAAAATAAAAAAATAAAGTTTGTAGGTCTTTCAAAAGAGAGGGAAAAATGGACAGCACAGAGTCAGGTGGGATCCAGGGTGACTCAGATACCCAGGTATTTAATCTAGTCACCTGACCATTTTAGACCTGCCATAACTATTATGGTGTTAGATAGATAGATAGATAGATAGATAGATAGATAGATAGATAGATACTTACTTTATTTTTGTAGCGTCCCATTCCAGGGACTCGGAGCACTTCACAATTCACAGTAGTACAGGAAACATAGAAACATAGAAGTTGATGGCAGATAAGGGCCTCCAGGCTCACCCAGTCTGCCCTTTTTCCATACCTATAGTGATGCTATGGGGTAACCTCGCTTTTTATGGAGTTAACTCTGAGACCTGATATTTTCGCAAATGAGTCTAAAAGTTGCAACAAAGGGGGTATGCCTTGCTTCACATCCAAAATAATGACCAGCAGATCTTCAGCATGCAGTTTTGTGTAAAACTCCTGTGGGCCAATTGTGATCACAGGAATATCAAAATGGCCTCTAACAGCGTGCACTAATGGCTCGATGGCCAATACAACTAATAAAGGAGAAAGAGGGAAACCCTGGTGGGTACCTCTGATCAGGGTAAATGGGGTTGAGAGGAGATTATTGATGAGGACCTTCACAGTGTGGGTGGCATACAAGTTCAAGATCTAGCAACAGAAGCCAGGACCAAACCCCATTTTCTCGAACACCACGTGCAGATATTCCCTCTTCATGGAACTGAAGGCTGTTTCAAAGTCCACCACAATCGCAGCTGCCAGTGTGGCAATAGAGCAGGCCTAGTGCATGAGGTTTACTAAAGATTCAAGGTGGTCTTCACCAACCCTACCTTTGACAAATCCCACCCGGGAAGGATGTAGCAGGCTGGGCAACAAGGGGTCAGGTTTCTTGGCCATGATTTTTGCCAGCAACTTGGCATCCGCATTTATTAAGTATACAGTGTGGTAGCACACAGGGGAAGTGGGATCTTTCACATCTTTGGGGAGTACAGTAATGACTGCCTCACACAGGGAGGGAGGGGGTGGCCAGAGGTGAGGGAGTCAGAGAACACCTGCTACAGGATAGGGCACCCCACTGCATGTAGAATTAGCATGAGATCTACTGGGAAGCCAGCCCCTCCTGTGGCTTTGCAAGGGGTGAGGGAGGCCAGGGCCTTCTCTATTTTCTTAGAGGAGATGGGGGCATCTGGCACAGTAGGATGTTCTACCATGAGAGAGAGGGAAGTGGATAAAGGAAAAGAAAGGTTCATACATCAAGTGATCCCTAGCCCCTTCCAAGAAATACAGCACAGTGTAGGACTGTTTCATAGCAGCATTAATACCAACTGGTGAAGAGTGTAATTGAGCCCCCATCCCACATTTCAGCTATAGTCTGCTCTGCTTAGTGCTCCCAAAGGTGATACGAAAGCAATTCTCTGCTTTCTCACCCCTTCCCAATAGCAGTGTTTCACATTCATGAGGGCTTGTGCAGCTTTTCTAGAAGCAAGGGCTTACACAATTAGAGGTGGAGGCCTGGCCATGCTGGCAATAGGTTTGGATTAGGGGGAGCTGAAGGAGGAGTGGACTTTTCTTTTATTCTTTGTAATTGGGTAAGACCCACTAGGCACAAGTCCCTGTTTTCAGGTGCAACCTGGGAGCACTGGGGTGGTTATGTGACTTGCCTCAGAGTCACACAGTATGCAAGTGGAGGTTGTGGGAATCAAATCCAGGCCTGCTGGATGAACCAAGCTCATTTACAGTTCATTACCCTATCCTCTAGGCTATACAACCAGCCCATTACATAGGGTTTCTTTGCCCTGCAGCTTACTTTCGAGGTCAGTAAGTTCTGCTTGATGAGCTTTTTGTCTTTGGGAAGCATACTGCATAATGGAACCAAGTAGGGTGACCTTAAAAGCTTATCATAACCCAGAGGAGGATACTTCACCTGTGCCATTTAGCCAGAAGCATACTTCAGCTTCTTCTTGCACCCATCTAATGAAGTCAGAATCATGCAGGAGAAGTGAGTCCAGGCCCCATGTGGATGAGAGAGGCAGATCCGAGCCCCATCCTAGGGAGTGTGACCGGGGCAAGATCTGAAATTTACCATGTAGCAATGGAGGAGAAAACAACCACATGGGCTATCTGCGAAGAGGGTGACCACCCATCCAGATGACCAGATGTACCATAGGTGGATGAAAAGTAGGAGTCGTCCCACAGAGAGGGTGACGTTTTCTCCAAATGTCCATCAGGTCAAATGCAGTTATTACTGCCTGAAGAACTGCCAAGGCCCTTGGGTGTGATTCTGAAGTGGAGGAGGCTCTATCCAAAGAGGCATGAAGGGTAAGGTTGTAGTCACCTTCCAACAAGATGGGGAGAACAGCATGTTGAAGTCTGCCACAGTTTGCCAAAATTCATTAAATAAAGTTGGGTTACCAGAGTTAGGTTCATAGAGCTTACAAAAATAAGAGGACCCTCGGGGCTGGAAACTCTAGCAGCAACTGCTGCCCATCTCCTACAATGTGCTGGTTCAAAATGGACCACTTCAGAACCTTGTGAAGTAGGATTGAGCCCCCTCCATTTTGAAGAGGTGGCATAAGTGTAGGCCTTAGAGCCCACCCATTCTCTATAAAGTTGTAGCGCTTCCCCTGGTAGCAACTTTGTTTCCTGAAGAAAGGAAAAATGGACATAGAGGGATTTGAGGTGGGCCAGGACCTATTTTTGTTTGATGGAGGAGTTCAGGCCCTGGACATTCCAAGTTGTGCGATTTAGGTCACCCATTATGGGGATAGACAAGAAAGCAATTACTAGGGCAATTCAGAGAGTCCCCACAAAGGGAACAAGAGAAAGGCTCTCCCTGACCTGAAAGTACCAATCCCAAACCAAGGCAAAAGACAGCATTTCACAGTAATCATACTTAAGTGAAAACCATACACTGAACATCAGCACACCTGTAAAACAAACACTGAACACCAAAACTATTTGCAGAAACGTTCAATATGAGAACTTAGGTCATATCACCAAAATAATAGACAGTAGCTCCTAGGAGCAGTAGGTGCACCAACATGGGTAATGGTAAGAACACCAGTACTCTGTTCATGGCCCCTTGGAGTCAAGGCATTAAATGCCATGCCCAATTTCAGGAAAGGGAAAGGAGGATAGACAGAGCCAGCCGGGGGATGGGTAGAGTATTAGGACCCTGGCACAGAGTCTCCATGCCCTATGACTGAGATGGACCCCCACCCTCCACTCCAGCAAACATAACTGAGAGAACCTTGTCCAAAGACATGCCTGGGGGGAGGTTGAAAGGATGTATCCCAGATACTGGGCACATATAGTAGCCCACTGGTGGACTAAATGTGCAGGAATGTAGCCTGTAGCTGGATTCCCCCCCCAGCCATCCCATTTGCCAGGCTCGGGGGGGGTGAGAGAACAGGATGAGTCCCCTAAGTTTTCACAGCCACAGTATAAGAATGCCCCTCTCATATCAACTTCATGAAAGGTGTAGGCTCATCATTAGAGGGCGCACAGGGCAACAAACCTTGGTCAGAGCAGCAGCTGGCTGGCATGTTAGAGGGGTCTAATTGTGAGAGTTCCCAGAGTTGAGCAGCAGAGACAGTGTGTGGATATCAAACTACAGCTTTATGGTAGTGACCTCGGAAGTACTGTTGTGCCAAGCTAAGACAAAAAAATAAATGGAACGGAGCTGCTCATCAGCATCTGTTAGGGTGTAATAAGGGGATAGCATGAGGGGACGGGAAAGGGCTCAAGCATCTGATCATAAAAAAGAAAATATTTGCCCATTTGGGCAACAGAAAACATGGGTCCCACAGTTCAAACACTGAGATGAAAAAAGTTAAATAACATTGACGATATTCTAGTAGTCTGTTGCAGTATGATAGAACACCCCATATAAAGCAACAGCATGAGGCTCTTACCAGGGACTGAAAGCAGGCTGGTGGAAAAATGCAAATAATGCACAGTTTACAAGCACTACCCTGTCTACAAATCAGGGCCATAAAATACTGCCAAAGGGAGGCAAGGGCATTGTTAGTGCAAAAAAAGGGCCTCATACAGTAAACTGATTGGGAAGAGGTGTTAACAGCAAGAGCAGCTTGCTCTGATTAAATGCAGTGAGAGACGTCTGTCTGGTGTAGTTCTGAGGATAACAGGTGAGATAGGAGGGTGCACCCGGCAGCCCCTGGTTCAAGGAGGTCATTGTGGAAGGTATAATGATAATGAGGAGCAAGGAAAAGAACAACTCCCACAGTTTCTGGTCAAGATAAGAGTACCAGAGGCACAGGCTCTTCTAATGAGAGCCCAACAAACAGTCTGGTGTACCCCAGGCCCTGACTGAATAATAATATTAGCACAATAATTGTAGGGGGCCTTCAGCCAGCAGCCTGCTGATGGTGTGGGTGTTGGGCCTGGTGGGGCTTCACTGGCGAGTCCAGTCCAGTCCAGACAAACAACCCTGAGGTAGTGACATGGTTGTTGCTATGGCAACTCAGTATGCAGAAGAGCCCACAATTACCTGAGATGAGTGCAAAGGAGAGACAGAAGGCTGCACAGAATTAGCCAGCAATGTTAAGAGTACTACTTAGAGATTCAGATGCAGTTGCAGGCCTTCAGCCTTATCTAAGGAGGCTTGGGATGCTGTTTCCTTATTTCCATTGCAGGACCTGGAGGCCTCATCTGGATGTTCCTTCAGAGGGTCCATTATCTGCCAGCACTGAACACTGTTTTTCCTCAGAAGTGACCACCCATCAGATTCTAGGACACTTGGGGGCAGGCATGAGTCATGCAAGGATCCAGATGCAGGGGAGGAGGAATCTGGAGTGGCAGTGTCCAACAGTTGAGGTTGAGTGTCAGAGCTACCCCAGGGTTCTCAGGAGTATGGCAGTCAGAGTTTATGGAAGCAATAAAGTGTTCGGCAACCTTGGGGTAGCAAACATCAGAGGCAACCCAGTATACACTGTTCTTAATTAGGTTGGATATCAGAAGGAGTACTAGATCCACAGAGATGCCAGGAGTTTTCTGGTGGATGTGTGTTCCTTGCGTCGGGCTGATAGCTTGTAAGAGTAGTCTTGGTAAAGTGTACTTTGTGCAGTAGGACCTGTTCTCTCACCAATCAGAGTAGATTTTCTTTGACAGTGAAACCCAGTTACTGAGCCAGAATAGGCCATGCACCGTTCTCCAATTTCAGCTTAGGTGTAAGAGAGCGGTGGACCCACTCAAGTTCTAGAGGAGGGGAATTAGGCACATTCAGGATCTCTAAAAAGGGCTCCCCAAAGAAAATGGATCATGTCCACTCCTTCATCTCCTTCAGGGAGGCTGACAAAAGAAATGTTTTCTGGGCCCTATTTCCCAGGATGTCAACCTTTTCCATCAAATACTGGATCTTCCTTTCATGTTCTGTCAGGCAGGTAAGCGTGGCATCAGTGTAGGCCTCTACTGCCATGACACAGGATTTGTCAGCAACCAGTCTGAGCCCTATAGACACTATGCTTTATGAAGTTTGGGTGGTAGTGATTTTTATGGCTGCAGGGCGGACCTCTGCAGATGTTTTACTATCACATAGAACAATGGACTTCAGCAGATTGCTGACAGACTTTATTAAACTGGACTTTAATAGCAATCCCTATTCTCAGCACTTTGTTTACTGCACTGTTTTTCTCTGAATTTCCCAGTGAGGAATGAGGTTCACAATAAAGGTGCATTTATTTCAATCTTAATTCGTGCATAACAGGACTTGTGTGATAACATGGTTTCTAGTTTCAGCTTGTTTTTATGGCTGAAAAGAAAAAGCATACAAGTATACTGGAATTATATATCATACCCTTTATAGTACTCCGCAGTCAACACCAGTGGGTATTCCTCATCCATCCTATAGGTTGATGCAAGATCCAATCAAATCAAAGGTGGGCGAGGACATCCCTCTGCCCTCATCAGAATATCTGCAGTTCACTTCATGCATCAAGATAGGTTGGTCACGTTCTCACTGTTCCCAACTGTCTTACTCAACTCAAACTTCTGTACAGGTACTGTAAAAAAATTACTTAATTCTACTACATTAACACAAGTAGCCTGGGAGATAGCTAGACAGCATATTACTAACTGCACACAGTACTATTATGTTAGTTTGAAGCGTCTGTCCTAACGCCGGTTATTGTAGCTTTAAGGCTCAAATAGACAGACAGGAACCTGACATCAAACAAATATTGTAGGTGAATCAGGACCCCCTCCTGTAGCGGGTCCAGAACACACAAATGCTGCTCGTCGCTGCCATGCCACGCAAGGCTGGGGTCCCTCCTGTAGCGACCTCTGCCCATACGGGACAACGCCCCACCCAAGTGTGGGACAGCAACCCCTACACATTAGCTGGTCCCAACTTAATGACTCAACTCTGGCAGGGATCCTCTCCAGTAGCGTTTCCTGCACAGAACGGAAGCCTACAACCTCAATCTGGCCCCAACCCAATGATACAACGCTGGCAGGGATCTTCTCCAGTAGCGATCCCTGCACAGTACACAAGCCCACAAACTCAAGGGCTAATATGACCAAATCCAGGACCAATACCTGACTTACAACTTCCAGGAGGCTCCTTCAGCAGCAGCCTCCAGAGAAACAACTTGCCTTCAAATGTAGGGCTCTCACTTATTAGCACAGAGAAGGAGTGTTCAGATCAAATGACAGCCTTTTTCTCATACCTGCAGTTCAGCAGTAAAGATGGATCCCCCCTCCTGCTCAGCCTGGGCGTTTTCCTCAGATCCTCTATTCTTCTGTGCGAGCCATTTCACGCCTCACTGCTCCTTCCATTTCTTTTTCTAGGGGTTGTAAAATCATCTCCCCACCCCACAAGACACTATTTAGCCACACGCTGCCTTCTCGTCTACTGGAATTTCCCTTATTGAAGCTCTGCAGCTCTCAGTGTCTAGTTCAGCAGACTACTGTCATGTGTCAAATTACAGACAGTCCAGCTACAGCTCTGCATGCTCTCCTGTTTTATAGCTCTTTGAGAGAAGTTTTTAACTCAGAACTCAGCCCTTGTAATTCAAAACCAAGACTGTCAAGTACTGTGGAGGAATGCTGTGCGTATGTTTATGTTTGCTTGCGTTTATGCACGCTGCACATGCACAAGAAACATCTTGGGACAGTATGACATTTTAGAGGTGTGTGAGTTTCTGCCCAATGCAGTTGATGCTTTATGGGGCTCATACCTAAGGCACCAATGAATCGGCAAGCTGTCTATGACAGCAGTTTGAGAGAAATGGTCTTCACTTGAAAGAAAAGTGCTGCTCCAATCAGGGATGGTTAAGAGTTGATGTATTATGGGGCTCATCCCTCAGACACCAATGAATCAGCGAGCTGTCTATGACAGCAGTTTGAGAGAGAGGACTGTTCTTTAAAGAAATCTGCCACTGCAATGAGGGACAGTTTCCTTATTGCAGTGGGACCTTCCCCTCCCTCGCAACCAGGCAAACAGACATACCTTCTCTCTGTTGGCAGCAGCTGACAAGACTTCGGCCATGCACATTACAGTACACAGTAATACACATAGCAGGAGTGACGGCTCTTGTTGGCTCCTGCTACCAAGTACCTTGTTTGTTCGGTGTGCCTTTCCTGGTGAACCATTTCAATAAATAAATAAATGAGCAGTGGTGCAGCTTTCCACATTGGCAGCTCCTGCCACCCGCAACACACTCCCCTGAAAGCTGACATCGGGGTGCCCAGTCCTCATGTTGGCATGTATCCCCCCCATTAATATGACACACTGGGAGCCCACCATTTATCCAATGAGCCAGGCATGGCACAGGTAGGCTAAGTATGTATTTATTGCTGGTGAAAGCTAAGGGGCTTATACAGTAACTCTGGAGAATAAAGCCCCCTGTTTATCCACTTGAGCAGGTACAATATAAGCAGGTAGAGTATGCACTTGTGTGCATGTTATGAATGATTATACGAGAGGCATCTCCTCTAAGGCAATCAGAATTTAGAAATTTAGAACTACTGTTAATTATTCTCCCACAAACTACCCACAAAAAGCCACTTATTCACCTAAACCAGGCCCGCAGAGTCGGTTATTCATTTAAACCCCACCCACAGTCAATCACTCTTCATGTCCTGACCAGACTTGATCCAACCTCGCTGTTTGGGCACCTGCCACAGTCTGTCCAATCAATAAGCTGCTAAATTATGATTTTTTCATACAGGTGATCCGAGTCATTGTGCTCATTGAAAGACATGTTTGTCTCATTACTCTCAAACATTTCACTTACGCTGGCAGTCGCACTCTCAGCTCACTGAGCAGTTTATTTGTGATATGCCCCATTCTGACCACAACCCCCACCACCATGGTTCCACCATTTCTGAGTGCTGGTGGCAGTGCACCCAGTCATTAGGGTGCCAAGTTGCAAAGTCGCCATCCCCTCTTTTTGTGGGGGACTGCACCCCCATGGCCCCCACATCCCCCTTTCTAAATATACCAACTATGGGGTGCAGACTTTGGGGAGGGGGCAACGAATTTCAGTATTTGGTGCCCAAATGATGGGTGCAGTAATGCTGGTGCTCTGAATGGATGCAGTGCACCACCACTACTCCACCGCCTCTCTCCCCACAGCCCCCAGCAGGCCAACCCACTCACACTCCCCTTCTTGACTGAAGCTGAACACTCCCACACTGGACCGCATTGTTACTGTTCAATGCATTGTGTTACTTAACTGCTGCTGGTCTCTCTGCAGTCCCTCCACATCAGTTGCTGGAATGCAGATGCTGACAGCCACACGTGCTTGCTCGCACTAAGGAAGGTGCTTAAGGTGTTCCCGCTGACACTGACCCGGACGCATGCCATCTGATGCCAATCGAGCTTTACATTACTGCACAAAAACAAACTTCAAGAGTAACTCCAACTCATATACAGTAATAGCTATATCATGCAGGCAGTTGGAGTATACTCACAATAACCTGCTTCTGTGAATGATGAAACACCTCGGCTTTGCCTCGGCATTTAAATATCCATAGAAGCTGGTTATTGCTTAGCATACTCCAACTTCCTGAATGTTATCACTTAATTATACAAGTGGCAGTGGTGGGACTCAAAGAAGATTTCAGAGCATATACAACTGTGCTTCTGCTGCTGGGCTTGTGCCAGGGACGCTTCACAAATGTGATTGTCTCAAAGCACCTGTCTTCCCCACAGCTTATTCTATGTATGCTCCTCCCTCACATTGCTGTCTAGTATGTTCCTACTGGGTCAGTTCTGCACAGAAAATTACCCCCCCCCCAACCCTTGATTTGAATTAATGACAAAGCCTCCTCTTGGCTGCATTAACAAAGCCTGTTTTCAGTCTCTCCCCGCTTGACTTTATATGAAATAATGACACTGCCTCCCCTGGCTGCTTTACCTCCTGCTAAATTAGTTCCTTAAACCCACAGCACTCACCAGGTACCTTGGGCTGTACTAGCTGCAGTATGCACCTCTATATGAGATAGCTTACAATTGTAAATAGTCAGACCAATTGCTGTTATTTCTTGTATTTTTTGTCTCGGTACTTGTGCACCCATACTCTGTAACTACCTTTCTGTGTTGTCCTCCTGTCAAGACGTGGAACGTTTGAAAAAAGAGCATTTTGCTCAAAGGTTATGTCTGAATGAAGAAATAAACTAAATCAATAAATTAATTAATTAATTAATAGTTTTTTTTTATACATCCTGTTACTATAAATTTCTGTGCACATTTGGATATCATACAATCTGTATAACCCCCCCCACACACACACACACATACAGTACAGAAATACACATGTTTCTGTCAGCCAGAAACGGTGGCACACAATCTTTCATCTGTGCTAGATGTTTTCTTTGCTTTTCATTCCTATCAATAATATCATTTTTCAGCTTTATTGGCTTTGGCTAGATCTTGCTAAATCTGTCGTGTCCCTCAGGATCTGTGAGAACATCTCAGATATATGGTCCAGATTTTTTTATTGCAGCCGCCACCATGTTCGAGATTGGGGTGGGATGACCAGTGCTGAAGGGCCTCATTGCCAGGGAGAAAAAAAACATCCAGATCTCAGACAGTCCACAAATCAAAAGTATGTCCACACAGCTGAAGATAAAACAAGGATGTTTCTTACAATTCTGGAAATGAAACCAAGCATTAGACTGTCGAATGTAACAGGATTATAGGTCCCAAGAACAGAGAAACTAAGCCATCATATTTCTGCTAGGCAGGCCACACACCACCAAATCTGCCTTATTGTAACTGTAAAATGGACCTATTGGTAAAAAACTAAAGCAAGAAATAAATTGTAATGAAATATTTTGATTAACAATGCGATAAACCATGACACAATGGCCCGGATATTCAAACTGCGCCAGGCTGTGGCGCAAGCCTGGGCGCAGCTCAACTTTGTTGAGCAGGGGTGTGGCATAGGCGATATTCAACGGAGCTGTGCTATGGCACAGCAGCCTTGAATATTGCACCCTGGCCACCCCCACTGTGCATGGCGCAGTGGCACTGTGCCAGCGCAAGTGGCCAGAGTGGAGCATGGAGATGCGCTGGTGCAAGTGCCATTGCGCCATGCACAGCACCTGCGATATTCAAATGGGGACATGCAAATGGAGCCATAATTTATTCAAGGTGCACAGGGAGCCATTTGCATCTCATTATGGCCCCATTTGAATGCCATTATCATGCAGGTGCACTGATCCCCAACGACTTGCACCTGGCGCCCTGCCAGGCAGCAGCTGTCGGGGACTGACGCCCTCTGCAGCCCGACCGTGGGCATTCCTGTAATATAAAGGAAAAAACATCCAATATCCCTGGTGGTCCAGTGGACCTCTATGTGCCCAATTGCGGGCATCAGTACAGTTCCCCCCCCAAGTCCTATATCCCTAGTGGTCCAGTGGACCGATCGCTGCCGAATCGCGGGCATCAGTACCTCATCAAATACCCCCACTACCCTGGTAGTCTAGTGTACCCCACCCCCTGCCCACTGATCCCCACTGCCCTGCTCCCCCTGTCAGCCGGCGGGCAGCAGCACCCCACCGCCTGCCCTCCGCCGCCCACCGACTGACAGCTCGGTTGGGCTGCATGCCCATTGGTTCACGAATGAACACATATCTGGACTGAGTAGTACTACTGAGCTGTCAGTCGGTGGGTGGCGGGCGGCAGGTGGGTGGGTGCTGCTGCCTGCCGGCTGATGGGGGCGGGTGGTGGGGCTCAGTGAGTGGGGTGGGGGAACACTAGACCACCAGGGTAGTGGAGGTATTTGATGAGGTACTGATGCCCACGATTGAACAGCGATCGGTCCACTGGACCACCAGGGATATTGGACTGGGGGTGGTTCGCCTACAGATGCCCACGATTGGGCTCAGTGTGGTCGACTGAACCACCAGGGATATGGGACCGGGGGGGTTCGCTTACAGATGCCCACCATGGGGCAATGGGGGTGCCACCAGGTGCGGCAGGAACTTGGGTGGCCATCCACAGGTGGCAGCTGCTGTGTTGTGTCCTGCAATGCGGCAGCTCACCTGTGGGTGGCCATCACTTGTTCCTTTTTACTGGCTAACTTTGTGCAGGCGCGGGTAGAGTTGAGCATGCATGACTCTGCACATCCCTGGCTGAATATCGGCTGTGCAGGTTATGCATGAGCACGCCCACCTGTGCCTGCATTCATTACTGATGCGCCTCCGCAAATCGGACTTGAAGCGACTTTTCCCTTTTAAATATTGTGCCAAGGCAGCATCAGTGGGTTTTGCATGGCGCAACACTGTTGTGCCATGCGCAGCCCTTTTGAATATCTGGGCCAATGTGTACACCAGTAAATGAAATAATCCTAAATGCATTAGCTACCAGAGCTGTATCTGGCAGAAGAGTATTTGTGTAATAGAAGGTGATTTCACTTGCACAAGTTTATTCATCCTGGTTCCAATACATGTGCTGCTAAGAACTGCATGAATGTTTTTTAGAGTACGTAGGGTATGTCTTCCTTCCACACCCTATTTCTTTTTACTATGTATTACTCAGATTCATTATAGTTCAAGGGAGTTTTTCCAACCAATTTGGAGGACTTCTTTGCCCTACACTGGAGTCACTCTTATTCGTAAAAAGTGTCTCATGCACAGGTGCTCTGGAAACAAGCTTGTTTGGGGAGTTTTGTTTTTGAATTATTAATACATATTATTTCAAAAAGCTTGATCAATAATACATTAGTACTGCCACAGAGACCACTTGTATGATTGTAAGAGTGGTCTCATGTTCTTGGGGTATCTGAACCTTCTCACATTCTAAAAATGAGCATGAAACTACTCTTAAAACTGAAAGAGTGGATACTGTGGCAGTATTAACACACAGTAGATGTAATGTTTGTTGATCATGGAATACAGGAATGCAAAATTCTGCATAATGCTGTTGTCAGAATGTTCACTCCTCCCCACATATACATGGAATTATTACAGTGAAATACACAAGTTTAAAATTCTGCGTAATTTTCCTTGCAAAATTGTTACCCCAACCATGCATACGCTCTCAACAGAAGGCCCATTATAGGGCCAGGATCTTGATTTCATCTGTGGCAGGGTAAGCTGCAGAGATTGCCCTGGTAAACAGGTAAGGATAGGAAGGGAATACTTTTGGTAAGAATAAGAAAAAGAACAATAGCAATTAAAACTATGAGCGATACTTAATTTTAAAAAAAGTTTGTCTATGTGTGCAATGTGGGGAGAATAATGGGAAACAACATTAATTAGTCTTTTGTAAGGGAGTTTTAGATTTGTAGGGCCTACTTTTTTTTAATTCAAGTTTATTACATAATAATAATCAGAGTACAGTTCATACAGTCCATTATGCTTTACAGATTCATATTGACTTTTACAGGTTTCACATTTAATTCCTCTTTTCTTTATTCTATCATTCTATTGTCCATCTCAGATACCTAATATCACATCTGGTCACTTATCTTCTCTCAACTCCAAGCCTCTCCAGTTATCATTTCTTAAGCTGTTTGTATCCCTTGCCTTATTCCATCTGGTTCCAGAAGTGCCTGGTGTACTATATGTTCCTAATTTTCATTATCTTCTTTCTTCCCTATTACATTCTATTGCATGGGGACCTCCTCCCTCTGGTTTTCATTGTCTTCCAATTAGCACTTTAAGGAATGTGATAAGTTGGCCCAGATATTCAAAAGGGTTGCTCCATGCGCAAGTCCTACATTGCGCCATTCTGCGATATTCAGCAGGAGGCAGTTGCTCCACTGGCAACAGGTTGCGAAAAGAGCAATGCAAATGAATGCATGCTCAACAGGAGGGAGGAACCATGATAACCTGCAACCCGATATTCAGTCGGGTTGCGCAGAGTTGCCATCGCAACCCCAACCTGCGCCTGCACAACCTGAGCCAAAAAAAAGGATCAAGCTGAGGGCCACCCACAGGTGAGCTGTTGCATTGCAGGGCGAACACAGCAGCTGCCACCCCGGCTGGCCCCAACCTCGGTCCCTGTGACTTCACCAGCCCCGATCAAGGTATAGAGTAACATATACCTCAACTGTCCTTGATTTTCAGGGATGTTCCTGATTTGGCGACAGAATTTTCCTCTGTCTCTCGTGAAATTCGTGTTTCTGTGACAGAACAGTGGAGACTGTAAGCATAAAATAATATCAAACATTAAAAATACAGACTAGTTCTTCTTCAGAAATGCATCTTATACAAATCCCTTATTCTATCAGATTTCTGAGTGAATATTACCAATTGTTAAGATGTGTCCCTGATTTGGCATCTTTGTCCCTGATTTTTTAAGCCTTGTCCTGATGCATGACACAAGAGGTTGAGAGGTATGGAGTAACATGAACCACCCCCCCCACACATATCCCACAGCCGATCGTGGGCAGAGCGTGTATGAACCCCCAGTGCCCGATCGTGGGCAGAATGTAACCCTGCCCCCCAACCCGAATATCTCCCTGGTGGTCCAGTGGACCGTAAAGCCCGATCGCGGGCAGAATGTCACATCACAACCCCCAAACATTTCCCTGGTGTCTAGTGTCCCCCACCCACCAAAGCCCCTCCACCGCTCCCCGCGGCTGGTGGGCAACAGCATCCACCGCCTGCCGCCCGCCGCCCGCCGACTGACTGTCCGGTAGGGCTGCACCCAGTGGTGCAGAGCTACAGCCAATGGGCGTGCAGCCCATACCGTACATGACAGTCAGATTTGTGAATGATGTCATTCACAGATCGCGGACTGTCATGTATCGAACATGGGCTGCGCCCATTGGCGATAACGCAACGGCACAACTGCGGACAGTCAATCGTAGCCATGAAACGGCAAGCCGAGTGGTCTGTCTGCCGGCTGCGGCGAAAGGAAGCGAAGTGGAGGGGGCTTAAGTGAGTGGGTGGAAAGACACTGAACTGAGAAAATGTTGAAAGTATGATGTGACATTCTGCCAGCGATCAGCTGATCCCACTGGACCCTGAAAAATATTCGGAGATGAAAAGGAAGAACCATTCTGCCAGCGATGGGCACTGAGAAGTTCATGCAGTTCTGCCCCTGTCGAGCTGTGGGATATGATGATGAAGGAGTTCATCTACCTGTACTGCCAGCAGATCGGGCTGCATTGTGTCAGGTCCCCGACGGCTGCTGCCTGGCAGGGTGGCCAGGAGCAAGTCCTCGGGGATCGGCGCACCTACATGCAAATGGGGCCATAAATAGATGCAAATGGCCCCCCCTGCACCTTGCATAAATTGTGGCCCCATTTGCATGTCACCTTTTGAATATCGAAATTTGAGCATGGCGCAATGGTACTTCTTGCCACATAAGTTATTGCTCAACTCTGGCAACTTGTGGTGGCGCAGTTCCACTGCGCCATTACGCGCAAGTGTTGTGGCTGAAGGATATTCAAAGGAGTTGCTCAACAGCGCAACTCCTTTGAATATCACCACGGCCACACCCCTGCGCAACTATTTTGTGCAGCGCAGGGGCTTGCGCCTCAGAATGGCGCAGTTTGAAAATCTGGGCCGTTGTGTTTAGTCTTTCTATCAGGTCTCAGTACCCCAATATGGACTACCTTGTCCATCTTCAATAAACAGTGTGTGTCTGTTGTTTATCTTATGTGACATTTCTTCCATGTCTTGGATTTCTTGTACAGCAAGCACCCAGTGCTTTCAATCCGGTAGGTATGCAGACAGCCACCTCCAGGTAATCGACTTAAGTGCAGCCACTATCAGGATATTCCAGAGGTAGATTGCATCTGTCCCTCTTATTCTCTCTAGTGGAATTCCCATGATCATGTTCTTGAACATGGGTTGCTGAGTACCTGTGAATATTCTGGATATTTCTCTTATCACGTCCCCCCAGTATGTTTTTAGACCATCACATTCCCAAAAGATATGTGTGTGGTGTGCATTCTTGGCCCCACAATTCCTCCAGCAGGTCCCTTGGATATTTCTTCCCCATTTACCTTGGATTTTGGGATGTAGAAGTACCTCATCCTAACCCTCTTTGCAAAGCCTCTCCAACCCGGGGAGAGAGTGATTTTGTTTGCCAGATTGAATGCTACTTCCCACTCCTCTGCCGATATGGCTGTGCCACTCTTCCTCTCACATCTTGTTTTTATTTTGGTAGTGGTTGTTGGTATGGTATGGACTGTCTAATGCTTTTATAGAGGGCAGAGACATGGCTTTGCACCAGTTTCCCTGTTGTAATTGTCAGCATTGCTTGTACGAGGCTTTCTATATTTGGTTCTGAAGTCGAGGTCTTATGTGTAGTCAGTAAGTTATCTCTCAGCTGCAAATATAGGTAATGGTCCCTGTTCCTGAGATTGAGGTCTGCTTGAGGGTGTGGAAGACCACATCACCGTTGACCAACTGTCCCAGCCTCTGCAGACCCCCTCTCGCCCACAGCCGGAATATATGGTCTAACCTTGAGAGGGTGAAATGCATATTCCAGGCAAACCACTGCACTGGCCAGATTGCTTCCTCAACACCCAATTTAGCACAGGCCTATGTACCATTTACAGGGTGTTCCGAGCCGCGAGTGGGGTTTCAGTGTCATCTCTCAGTATGTTAGGGTCTGTTACCCTTGCACCTAGTGGGGGACTTTCTGTCATCTGTGTTTCAGTGTCTTTCCAATGGGCGACATATACATCTGTGCTCCAGAGTAGGGCATATCTTAGTTGTGCGGCAGTGCAGTAGTTCTCTAGGTTCGGGACAGCCCTCCCCCCTCTTGATTTATCTTCCTGCAGAGTGCTCATTTTTATTTGGGGTCTCCCTAGTGACCAAATGAATTGTGATATGGTTTTTGCCACTCTTGGAATTGCTTCCGAGGTATATTTATCAAAAGGGACTGAAATAGGTACAAGAATCTTGGCAGGGTGTTCATAGTGACTGTTTGAATCTTGGAATGCATGGGTAGTTTAAGAATTTGCCATTTCTCTATATCGTTCTTAAGATGGGAATTCAGTGGCCCAAAATTGGCCATAAACAGATCTTTTAGACTTTTTGTGATCTGGATCCCTAAATATTTTATTTTCTGTTTAGTCTAGTTTAAGGGTAGGAGGGCCAGAACTAAAGGTGAGGATCTGTAGTGTAGTTCGAGTACCTCTGTTTTGTCCTTATTGAGGGAGAAGCCTGAATGGGAACCAAATTCTTGCAGAGTGTTCCAGATTTCAGGGATGGACTGATTGGGGTTGGAGGAATATAGGAGAACATCATCTGCATAGAGAGGTATTTTGTGTTCGGTATCCCCTATCCAAACTCCCTCAATGTTTTGGTTTTCTCTAATGGCACAAGCCAGGGGCTCTATATATAGGGCGAACAAAAGAGGTGAGAGTGGGCAACCCTGCCTGGTTCCTCTCCCAAGTGGGAATCTATCTGTTATTCCCCCATTGATCCTGACGTATGCCTGTGGAGATCTATATAGGGCTTTTAATGCATTTATTACTGGCTCAGGAAACCCTAATCTCTCTCGTACCCTAAACAAAAATGGCCATGATACTTTATCGAATGCCTTTTTGGCATCCAGACTCATCAGACAGAAGGGGGTCTTATCTTGGCTTGTTTTGTCCATTATGTTAATTGTGCATCAAATGCTGTCCTGGGCCTGCCGACCTGCTATGAAGCCGGTTTGATCTTTGTGGATGAGTTGGGGCAGGAGGGGGAGGAGCCACCCAGCCAGCACTGAGGTGAAAATCTTATAGTCGACATTTAATAAAGAGATAGGTCTGTATGCACTGCATTCAGTCAGGTCCTTTTCTTCTTTGGGAAGGAATGTTATGGTGGCATAATTCCAGGAGGGCGGCACCCTTCCCCATCCAAACCTCATTGATCGCCTGTAGCAGTCATGGGGCTAGGTCCCCTCCTGGGGATTTATAAAATTCCCCACTAAACCCATCTGGACCCAGGCATTTCCCAGTTTTTAAGTTTTGCATAACTTCTAACACCTCTGTACGGCATATAGGGGTAACCAAAGCTTCCTGTTGCTTTATGGAGAGTGTGGGTATTGTTAAATTGCTAAGATAATCCTGTTTGTTTCCCGGGGGGTGGTTCCTGCTGTGGTCTATGGAGTTGCTTATAATAAGCTACAAATGCTTCCCTGATTTGTTCCTCCCCATATGTCAATATCCCTGTCTTGTGGTCTTTTATTTTAGTGATGGATGCCCTAACCTGTCTTTTTCTTAATCACGCCGCTAGTATTCGAGTGGCTCTTGGTCCCACTTCATAATATGTTTGTTTCATGTATGCAAGCACTTTTTCTGTCTCCGTCTGTTGTATTTTAGATAATCTGTCTCTGACTGTTTGAACTTCCTTGTCCCTTTTCTGTGTCCATTTTTGTTGTTGTTGTGCCAAGAGTTCTTTTAGTTGACTATTGAGCTAAGTCGCCAAGGTTTTTGTTTCCCTCTGTCTATATGAACTTATGGAGATAAGTTTCCCCCTCCACATAGTTTTTAGTGTATCCCATAGAATTTGGGGTTTTACGTCTGGCCTCCTATTATCTGTGATGATTTGTTTTACTGCTTCTTTAAGTTTGGAAATGACCTCCTTATCTCGTAAAAGAGAAGTATTGAGGCACCATTGGGTTTTTTTTAGCAGGATCCCGAGGTCTATCTCGACAAATATTGGCTGATGATCTGAGTGGGTTACCATACCCACCCAAGAATGGCCTATTTTAGGTAGGTCTCGGGACAATGTCAAGAACAAATCTATTTGGGAAAAGATCTTATATCTGGGTGAGTAGCATGTATACTCCCTAGCCTTAGGGTACCTCTCCCTCCAAATGTCTGCAATCCCTGTTACCATCAGAAGTTTTCTGAATAATTTTGCCGACCTGGCTCCCGGGAAGGGGAACTGTGACGTAGTGTCAACTAGCCTGTTCAGCACTAGGTTCCAGTCCCCACCCATGAGAAGCATCCCTCTTGTCTTCTCCATGATTACTTTAATGACGTCTGAGTAGAATGAAAAGGGGGATCCTGGGGGGGGGCGTATACAGTGGCCAGGGTAACTTGTGTGTCCTGCACCCTACCTCTGAGGATGACATACCTTGCCCTGGGATCCGTTATTATTTCTTCCTCTTCGAAGGGAAAACTGGCTGCTATCAGGATTGCCACCCTTCCCTTCTTCCTCTTCTCTAAGGAAGCATGGAAAATGTTGGTGAGAACTTTATTTCTGAGTTTCTCAACTTCCCGGGGAGCAAGATGTGTCTCCTGCAGAAAAATTATGGGTGTTTCCTGCTCTCTGAGGAACTTCATGACCCTCTTCTTTTTAACAGGACTATTGAGTCCATTGACATTATATGAGAGGACTTTTGTATTTAAGTCAGGCACCTGTCTATTTTCCTTGTCTCCCTGAGGGTAACAAGCCCTGGATTGATACAGTCCAACAGAAGTTCTAGGCTAAGTTCTGTGCTCAAAAATTGGTCTATCAGTCCTTACTCCTTGACCCTGTACTCTGTTCCAATCTGATGTTTCAAAACAATCAAACAATTAGTAATATCTAATCAATAACTCTATATAATTTCACTCCATTAATCTTTTAAACAGTTAAACTTTTTACAGTTCTGTTATTACTAGTTGAGGACTGAACCTCCTATATGGTACAACTGAACTTCCAAGGTCAGGCCCCTTCTTTAGGCCTGGATTGTGTCCAGCTTAGACACAAACTACCCTAACGCTTGTTAAGTGTGTGTTCTACCACAGGGGTGTAAAAATCACCCTTGGGGTTTTACCTACATCAGGTATTGGGATTTAGTTTGATTTAGTCTACAGTTTATCCCTACGAAATCAGGCCTGCCCCCTTATTTGAGCTTTATCTACATTAGGTCGACCAGTTATATTTCCCCCTCCAGGTGGTGCACATAACCTCTCATGCGCCTATTTCAATTGCATGTGAGGAGGGTCCCCTACTGCCTCCCAAACTGTTCCTCCTGTTCCTCCTGGGTCATCCCAGAGCAGCGGTGTGTGGGGGGGGTGTTCTTACATCCAAAAATCACAATCCAGAGACATCTCTGACTCTCACTCGTTCCCTTATTGCTAGGTGACTAATTCACCTTGTGTCTCCTCATGACATTTGGGAAGGAGGCAACACCGCCCACACCCTTAGACCCTTCTCCATTCCTCCCATCATCTCGACTGATATTCCCCACTTTCCCGGATCCATGTTTTAATTTGATCGAGCAGAGCTTGACTATTTACCTCCCATGTGGTGACCAAGTGATGCCCCCTACTCCCCAGCCCCGTGATATCCCCTTTCTTGTCTCCATTCCCCGGAGCCCTCTCTGATTTTTTCCACCTCTCTATGCTGGCAGTTGGGCATCTAGTCTGTGGTATGCAGTTTAGTCAAAACATGCACCCAGTACCATTTCTTCTGGTGGCAATGCTTCGAGTCCACTAAGCACGACAAATACTGTGCCTTTTCTTCCCATCCCCCAATCTCCCACCAAGAAACAGCTGAACCCATAAAAGCTGCCAAAAGGGCCCCGCTAATGTGTGGTTTCAAGGCCCAGAGTGAGCCTCCTTCCCCCCCAAACTCCCAGCTCCCCCTAAATTGTGGCCTATAGTTCAAAACATGATTCTCCTCTTCTCAACATCCTACTCATCTCAAGTGGACTTTTGTTTACAAGTTGTTAAAGGTGGGCATCAATGGTCTAATTGTGACCACTAGGAGGTAGGCCCCGAGGTGGGGGCACATTACACGGGAGGGCATAGGAACAGCAGTCAGGCCCAGTATATGGGAACTCTGAAAAGTATTTGCTTTATGACTTGGATCCTCTGGGTTCGTTGGTCGATCTCTGTGTCTGATCTGGCGTTTTCTGCTGCTCAGTACCTCCCTCATCTTGTCTTCATCTGCTCATGTTGGGTGAGTAAGTTTTTAAAAGTGCTGCAACATCAGAGTGGAGGTCGGTTTGTGGAATTGGTTGTTGCATCCCCTTTCTCTTATAGCCTTTCTTAGAAACCTCTCTGGCTGACCAGAGAACCTCCCTCTCAAGCTGCTCCTTGTTCATGGGTGGGGTATCTATGCTGAGTTCCTCAAGAAATGATTTGGCAGCCAGTAGATCAGGGAACATTCTGGGGCCTCTAGTCATCTTGACTCTTAGATGTGCAGGATAGAGCAACTGTGCATGTAAATTCTTGCCTCTTAGCTGTTTAATGATAGGCCACATAGCTTTTCTTTGTTCTTAGGTTTGGGATATATAATCATTATCGATCATGATTTTATTACCCTTATATGTCAGATCCCTTTGATTTCAGGCTTTATTTAATATTTCTTCTTTGACTTATAGGGTGAGCTTGGCTATGAAGGAACGAGGTCCAGCCCCGGCGTCACACGACTTCGGCACAAAGGATCTGTGCGCCCTGTCCATTCGGAGATCAAACTCAGCTGGTAAGTCAAGGGCCTCCTTTAGAACTGATTGAAGGAAGGTAATAACATTCGGCTCTTGGTCTTCTGTGCCTCCTGGGATCCCATAGACCTTGATGTTCTGTCTTCTGCTCCGGCCCTCCAGATCATCCAATTTGGTACTCGGCTCCCTTTCCTATGCCAGGAGATACAGAAGCAGCCTATCCTGCTGATCTGCCTGCTCGACTACTGTATTCAGGTCCAACTCCGGCTGATCCATTCTATGCTCAATACCACTTAGCTCAGAGTGGAGATTGGTAAGTGATTGGTCTATTTTGTTCACTGTGTGTGCTGTTTGTAGGATTGTATTTATTAGATTCGGTTCCTCCAATTCCATTTGAGGATCAGTGCCCTCGTTTCCTCCTCCGGACACTTCGGGCTGCATCTTACTCTCCTTTTCCTTCTGGATAAACTCTTTTAACTTCAATGCCAGTGTTTCCTGATGCCTGGACATCCCAGCTTTGGACCAAGTGACTTTTATTGGTGATTGCTTGCTTTTCTTTAGTCGATGTCTCTTGATTTTTTTTTTTCCAATTGTTTAACCAGGTGAGACACACTAAGCTGAAAGTTTTTTTACATGTGCAACCTGGGAGCACAGGGAAGTTAAGTGACTTGCTCAGGGTCACATAGTATATGCAAGTGGGGGCTGTGGGATTCAAACCCAGGTCTCCAGATTTGCAGCTCAGAGCCTTAAACCACTGCGCTATACTGCCTCATTGCAGGCTGAGATGCAGCCTGGAGTATCAGAGCTAGGCAGCCATTGAAGTTCTGATGTCATCGGAAGTCCCGTGGGGCCTACTTGAAGATTTTTAGTGTGGGGAGTCTGGTATTTGCCAAAATAATTGTGCAGAATTTTAAACGCTTGTATGTCATGGTAAAGAGTGTGTGTGTGTGAATTCTACCAGCAGATTTATGCAGAAATCTATATTTTCATATTCCCCAGTGGCTTGTTATTTGGTAGTAAAATGTTTTTCTAGGGGAACAACATGACTCTCTACAAGGCTTGTAATATGTAACGTCTGATAAAGCTGAAAAATTAGTAAAGATGATAAATGTAAATAAAGCAATGCGATCTGTTGGAATGAATCCAAAAATCCTGATGGATCCATTGAAGAAACTGTCCATACCACAGGGAATTATATTGGGTGAGTCCGTCAGGACCATGCATGTGCCTGATGACTGGATCATGGTCCATGTGGGGCTTCAGGGCAGAACCACGGAACTATAGGCTAGTGAGCTTGACATCACTACTAGGGAAACTGCTGGAGGCAGCCATAAGAATTAAAATGGTCAAGAAAACAGCATGCCAAACAAACCTCATTACTTTTTGTTTGAAAATGCTGCAAGGAACTTGGATGTGAGAAATCACCTGAGTGTACAATATCTGGTGCTTTTACTGCACAAGGTTTCTAATGGAAATTTTAGTGCAGAGACTCTTCCACTTCTTTTCAGGAAAGGTCAAATACTGTTAATTCTAAATGAAGGAAAATATGGGCAGGATAGTGAAAATTATAGCCCTATAACATTGATAAATGTTGTCACAAAAATATTAGCCAGAGTACTTGCTGCTAGGTTAAATGGAATAGTTGGCACAGTGATAAAATCTCATCAGGCAGGTTTCTTAAAAAATAGGCACGCATCAGATCAATAAAGGAAGAAAAATAACTTTTATTCTAAATCGACCAGATCAGATTAGCAATCTATTGTTACTGCTAAGCATACTGTATATGGGGAAACCCTTTTGATAATTTAAAATGGGATTTCGTATTTAATGCAATGGAAAGGATAGATGTGGGGGCAAACATTAGAGAATGGATCAAGCTAATATATAAGCCAGAGGCTGCAGTCAGTTCCAATGGATAGCAATCCAGTTTTTTTTTATTAGAAATGGAACAGAAGAAGAGTGTTCAGTATTCCCAGTGCTTTTTGATACTTATTTAAGAAGTTTGTTATTAATTCACATGAAATCATAAAAGGTGTATACATAAGTTTAAAATCTTAAAAGGTATCAGTTTATGCAAATCTGCTTTTACATCCATCAAATCCTGTGAAATCAGTTCCATTTAATTAACAGCACAAAATAATTTGGTGTATTCTCCAGATATAAATTAAGCACACACAAAACTATTATATTACCAACTATACATAATGTATATTAATTGCAAATGAACTTCATTAATGCACCAGTTAGGGTTAAACCAACAAAAGTAGAGAAATGTGGTGCTAGGGTTTCCAACCCTAATACCAAACTGTCACCTTGAAAGCAGCAAAAGGAAAAAAAAAATATGGTTTTGGCTGTCCTGAGTGTTGGCAAATCAGGCCTGGGGTCTTCCTTGGGGTTATCAACCTTAACGCTCCTCCATTCCATCAGCAAATAAGCTCAGATGTGCAGACTATATGAGAATGGGGTGAGTGTTAGGGTTGATAACCTCAAGGAAGACCCTCAGACACCCAATAACCAACTGATGCATTTCGGATTGAGCTATTGAAAAAGGAACAGCTCAATACAAAACATGTCAGGCAGTTACTGGGTATCTGGATGTTTTATTTGCACCAGAAATAAAGATGGCACATTTTGCACTTCTCTAAAGAATTTTCCTTGTCCAGTGGCATAATTTAAAATTACAAGGTGGTGAGTGCTCAGTTCTTCTGTGTTGCACTACTGTCTCTACTGTGAGCACCACCACTCTCATGCAAACTCTGCATTTTTGTTCACACATTCTCTAAATATTATAGTCTGAACAATGTCTCTCATAGTTGTGCCAGCTTTGTCTTTGCTGTTTTGCAAGACCTTCTGTCTTAGAGTCGCATATATCCATCCAGCCTTTCACGGTGCCTACTGTACTGCTTGGGCATCATTTCATTGGTGTGGGTTAATGGAGGGAGATGTTCTCAAGGAGAATAGTACAGTTACTTACCATAACAGTATATCTTCAAGAGAATCTTTTCCACTGAGCAACAGTTCACCCTCCCACCTTCCTCCTTCTCTACTCAGGATTTTTTTTCTGAAATTTCTGCCTACTCTTACATGCTTCATACTCTTCCTCTGCACTACTAAGGCATTTTATCTGGTTTCATCCCATCTTCTATGTGCCTGTGTTTGATTCTTGTTTTCCCAGTCCATGCCAATTTGATATTCCTCCTAGCTTGTCTCCAGTGGAGAACTGAGGAATGAACTGTCTGTCCATGTTATATAGGCAGCATTATCATACTATACATAAATGTGGGTGTCCCCAGCTGCAAAAAATTTTTCTGAGTGGTCCTGACACAAATGGTTTACAGTTCTTTAGGCATAGTTCAATGGAGGAGATTATCTCAAAGGTCTACTGTTATGGTACGTGTCTACACTACTCATTTGGAAGTATCTTAAAAAAGATCAGTCTCATCCATATTAAAAGACTTTACAGAGGGTACAATCTAGGGATGTTGTTCGCCCTTGTGTTTGAAGACCAAATGAATAACATCTCCTCTAAGTATATGTGCCTTGCTGGCATCCTGCTATTTTATGTCACTATCTTAGAACCCAGTTATGTTTTTGTTTTTTAGACAAGATGTCCCAGATTGTCCTTCAGGCTTTATAGTCTGCCAGCGGATTGAAGTGACTGGCAGTATCTTTTTGGCTGGTGTCTGGGTTAAGTCAGTGAAATGCATAATCCTATGTTTTCTGCCATGGTCTAGAACAGTGTGGATCCTTCTAGAGGCAGTCATATAACAAAGGACTGATGATGATGATGATGATGATGATGATGATGATGAGACCCAGGCATGGTCTAGCAGTTATCCTAATTGTTTTTTTTTTGGCTCAGACAGGGACTGAGGATGCAGTCAGACACTACAGCAGAAAGGTGAGAAGGACCCCCCAGCCCTGGAGCATGGTGCCCAAGCCACATCAATTAAGATCATGCCAGACCCATCCAGGACCCCCCTTATAATCATCGTAGCATATGTCCTACCACGTAAACAAACCCATGCACTGCATTCCATCATGGAATACATTGCCAGCCTCCCCCATAAATCCAAGCATATTTTGCTGGGCAACCTCAATATAAACTGGCTCACCAGCACAGCTGCCTCCTCCAAAGATGCACTAGCAGCCCTCAACCTCCACCAACTGGTAACCCAACCAATTAGGTACAACCCAGCCACTGGCATGCGTACCCTGCTGGACATTATATTCTCCAACAGGCCCCATAAAATTGTGGACAACATAGTCCTACCAAACTCCCTCAGTTATCACTCCCCAGCAATTTCCACATGGTCAGGCAGACAAACTATGCCAGCTCCCTCTGTCACCTGCCGATGCCGCCTCCGCCCAGGCAATATCTCTAAATTCAAGCAACATCTTGCTTGTTGGGACTGGTCCCCAATATTCCAGGCCACTAACATGGATGTGGCACTAGACTACTTCTACAACTCCTTCACACTGTCCTGTGGCACCTTTGCCCCCTTAAAAAGACTCACGCTAAATGACAAAACGCACCCTGGATAACACCATCCCTGATACAGCAACTGAAAAACAGGGACAACCTGTGGCACAAAGCCTCTGACTCAGGTAAACCTGCAGACATGCAGGCCTACCATGCTGAAAGGAATAGATGCACTTGGGCCATTTGCAAGGTGAAAGCCGAATTCTACAGGGCCACCCCAACTGCCTCCTGGGGATCCTCCGGAAATTTCTGGGATAACATAAAAACCCTAAACAGCAAAACACAGGTCCCTCCCCCTTCCCAGATCAGAAGAAATGGCTCAGTCACAATTGACCTGAAAGAAATTGCTGACACCCTTAACACCAGCTTCACAGACCTTAGCTCGGTACTCCCCCAAAACTTCTTCGACCCTATACCCACCTTTGACCCCCCCTCCTCTCGCGACCACCCTTCTTTCTCCAGACTAACACTCCCCAGGAAGCACAACCTTACCTAACCAAGGTCCTAAATGGGTCAAGCCCCCTAAATGAACCCCTAGATATTTAACTTCTCTGGCTGGCCATGGACTCCTGCTCCTCCCACTCATAGGCCTGTTAAACTGGTCCCTCTGCCTCAGACAGTTTCCCAGTGAATGGAAAAATGCAGTAGTAACACCCATCCACAAAGGAGTTAACCTATTGCCTGGGAACTACCGACCAATTTCCATCCTCCCTTCCCTCTCCAAAGCCCTAGAAAAGGTAGTAGCAGACCAGATGACAACCTACCTAGAAACCCATAACCTGCTCTGCAAAGAGCAGCATGGTTTCCATGCTGGACATAGCACCACAACAGCACTCCTAGAATTCTCAAATCATATCCACTTTGCACTAGACAAGGGACAACTGGCAGAAGCTGTGTTCATTGACCTCTTCAAGGCATTTGACGTGGTCAATCACCCTCTCTCCTGCATGACACCTTCCTGCAAGTGGGTTTCACCCAAGGTCCCCTGGACTGGTTCTCAAGCTACCTGTCCTCCAGAACACAATGTGTGAGAATAAATACGACCCATCCCATCCACTCTGGAGTACCACAAGGCTGTATTCTGGGCCCTTTACTTTTTAGTCTGTTTCTTAACTCCCTTCCCACCTCCTGCCCAGGAAAGGTCCTTCTATACATGGACGACACCATCCTCAGTGCCTCCCATGCAAATCCCACCAGTCTCCAGGCCTCACTTCAGCACTCATTCTACCGAACCAAGCACTGATTTCAAGGAGTATAGACTAGTCCTGAACCTAAAAAAACCAAGACCGTGTTATTTTGACACCACCAGAGCAAACTGGAAAATACCCACCTGCATATCCTCCCCAGTTCCCTCCAACCCCTTGAGCAGGTCCAATCATACAAATATCTAGGGGTTACCTTTGATACTGCCCTCACTTTCCATGCACACATAAACACACTCACATCTGCAACTATTGTGTGTATCAGCCTCCTATACCACCACAAAGACTGCCTACCACTGGAAGCCCTGAACCTAGCCATCACCTCATCCGTCATGCCCCTAATTGTCTACGCCACTGCAGATGCCACAGCTATCAACAAAATAAAAGTGGTTATTAACAAAGCCTGAAGGCTCCTGGCCGGAGTGGACCGAACAACACACACATGCACCAAGTACTCCCTCACACAGATTTTCAATTTCGAGGAAAGGCTCCTGTACCAGACCTGCCTCATAACCAAAAAGTCCCTCCTAGGGCTAACACCCCCAGGAGTCTCAGCCACTCTAGTCACTGCTACCCCCATGGTCCACACCTGCAGTGCAGATAAATCATCCCTAATCATCCCCAGGATTAGTACAATCCTAGCCCAGAGATCTTTCCAAATCAGAGCCCCAACCTGGTTCAACTCCCTACCCACATTGGTCACCTGCCACCCAAAACTTGGTGCCTTCAAAGTGGACCTCAGGAACCACCTCCTCACCACCCACTCCTGTACCTGTCCGCAGTGATGCAACTGCATTAGCTGTGATACATTAGCTGTGGCAGCTCATCGACAAAGTCTGTCCACCGGACTGCTCTCTTAGTTAAAAAGACTAACTGCATGCCTATGTAGCACAAGGACCTGTTTAGCTACAACTCTGTATAGGCCGCTGACTATGTAATCACTTTATGCCATGCATTAACCATGCTTGATAGATAATTACACCACTGTATCAAGTGTACTACAATAATAGACAGTGTAACTTGTGTAATGCTATGCAACCCAACTGTGATAAATGTACTGTACTATATTATGTCGCTTCATGTAATGTACTATGCCACTTAACGTACTGCATTGTGTACTGTTACTGACATGGAGCCTTTGGAAATGAGTCTATGACTCACAGGCTTGTAATTCTGATACTTTCAAATAAATAAAAAAAAATAAATAAATAAAATAAATAAACAAAACACTACAGCAATCAACACATCTGCCTGGGAAGGTGGTGAGTAATCATGGGTGATTATCATTTAGCAAAGCCAGCTAACAGTATGAATACCATTTAATATCTTGGTGGATGGTGGTATACTGTACTTAGTTTGGCAGATAACAGTGGGGATTAAAGTAGTAAACAGTACAGACACTCTTCTGGGGGAACAGCAATGATGATAGATGAGGGAGTGCTGTAAATATCTCCTCATTTTTGAACATGGAAAAATTACAAACTACTATACAAAGAAGGAAATTCTTTATAAAGACGTATGTACCAGATAACAAAACTATTAGGCACATAACCATTCTCTTTTATGTTACAGATTATTTAAAGCAACCTATTCATTAAATAAGTAACAATCCCAATCCCCAATAAAATTTGGGATGATAAGGGTTGGGTATAGCTTTAGTTGGAGACATTCTTAAGGGTACCTCATTCAGCAATTTTAAGGCCCAGTTTAAGCTAATTTATACTGAATCAGAGTTCCATTTTATACTCAAAAAATGTACCATACTTGTTAGAAATTTGGGGAACCAGAACTTGTAGATTATAAATAAACACATTATTTACTGAAATGTGCATCAATAGTCCCAAGAGTGGCCGGCCCGGTGGCACTGAGGGCTGAGGCGCTAGACGCCACACCTCGCGCTACACTGGTGACCTGAGTTTTGGAGTGAACTCGGGGTGCTGGTGGTTGGCAGGGGTAGGGTTAAGGATAAGTGCCCTTGTGTTGCTCTCCTCCCCGGGATGCAAGGGGGGAATGACCTGGTGGGTCAGTGACCCCCGGTGGAGACCTGAGGCATTGCAGCAAGCCAGGTGGCACGTAGCTGGTGTGGCCAACATAGGCAGGGTTGCCATGAGCCAGAGCGTTGGGGGTGTACCATGTACGGGGGGGGGAAGAGAACAGAACAGGGAAAACACTGGCTTGTGGGACAGGTGACAGCACCTGTCCTCCAGGTCCACCGCCGGGCTCTTTCCGACTGGCCTTCCAGGTCCTCCACCTGGGCCCTTACCTGCAAGCTGGAGTCTGATGTGCAAGAGCACCCAAGAGGAGGGGTGACCCACCCCGGGTCGGTTAAACCAGGGAGGTGCTGGCTGTAGGAAGGGGGAGAGAGAGGAGGCACAGTACGTAGGGGCCTCAGGTGAGCAGGAACTGGACAGGATGCCTGAGGGAGGTTCCACGAGCCATGACCAGAAAGGGGCAAAAGGTGTGTCTGCATATAACGTTCTTTGCAGTAGGATCTCTGACGATGAGTACCCTCTATTAGAAAATGCTGGCTGCACCATGGGGATTCCTGGAATTTATGAGTTATAAGGTACTTAAATGAGCAAATGTATAATGTGACTGCAGGGGGATCGGAGTACTGGAGCCCTGAACTGTGCTCCGATCGCATCTTTACTGTTGCCTGTAGTTCTCCTTTAATGTTTCCGAGATGGAAGTGCTCCAGCTGGGGAAAACAACCATCCATAGCAACTCCATGTCCTTTACCTCTCCTGAAGCAAGCCACTTTAGCTCCTTGTGATTCAGTCCCCTACTGTAAAGCTGATTAGAATCAGGCTACTACTGCAGTCAGATGTTACATTGCAGTTGGAAAATAAACTATTTTAAAAAGTTCCTAGGGGGACTTCTGGTGACATCATCGGTCTGATAAGCCACTAGACCTGTAGCTCAATGCAAAGAAACTGGAAGGCTGCTAAGCTCAGTGAGGTGCCTCTGCACGGTAAAGTACATACAAGGAGAAAGAAAAATCTGGGCACCCACTGCATCTGAAGATGTAAAGAAGGACTGAAACACTTGTCTGTAAACAAAAGTCTGCTTCTTTATTGCATGGAACCCACACACACACACACACAGCTCCCTCAGCACAGACAAGATCAGCAGCACCAATAGGTACAACTGTGAGCACAACACACAAACCAATGTTTCACTCCAGTCTGGGGCTTTGTCAAGGTATAGCGACCCCTGCAGGAGATAGCCATTTATACAATCACGGCAACACTTTTCTGTGATTTAGAAGTGATGAGGTGTCTTGCAGCTCCATCGACTAGGCTGATTAAACTCCTCAAACTGGGTATTAAAAATGCACCAGAAGTCCCTAAATGGCTACAGGTGGAGAAAGAGGAGACAGGAGGACCTGGTCCTAGGCACAACTGACACAACCAAGCACCAATGGCACAGGATTCATCCCAGGTAGCAGTACGTGTAGTTGGAGGCCTTCTGCAGTCAGCACAGCAGGCCCTGATGTGGATGTGGAAACCGAACAACTGTCTCGATCCAGATTTGAAAATTGCTTTCTTAAATAGAAAGCTTTCAGTGAGAGAATTAGCAAGAATTCAAAAGACTAAACAGTAAACTCACAGCGGTAGAAAGGCAGATGGAGGAGGCAGAAGACAGAATCAACTATGTGGACGATGGCACCATGAAGCTCCACACAGCCCTTGAGTTCCTCCTTGATCACAATAATGAACTCAGGGAGAAATGTCAGGACCCTGAAGCATTTTCCCACAGAGATAATCTTAGAATATATACAGCCTCCCTGAGGACTCTGAAACTGGCTGCATGACAGACTTTTTGGAGAATTTACTAAGGGATGTGCTGTCTCTCCCCTCCACTTCGCACAGAGCCCTGACTCCAAGGCCCATATAGTGAAATGCCATGTCTCGCTCCATGGTCATGACATTTTCCAGCTATAAGGATAAGGAGGAGATACTCAGAATTGCCTGGGGTTGCTGAAATGTTAAATACAATGTAACCAGTGTGGTTTTTTTTGTTTGTTTTTTTCATACATACTTTTGGTGAGGAGCTGGCAGGCAGCTATAGCTCCTCTCACAGAGGAGCTCATCTCTCTGACCCAGGCATCCCCAAACCGAACCTCCCCAAGAAATCTCCCATGGGTTGCGTCCCCCACCCACATGACAGGGCTGGAGGTGAAGACCGTCGACTTTCTCTCCCGGAAAGCCAGCATCCAGATTCTGGGGGAATGGCACAGGCACAGCCGGGGCCATCACTGAGCCTGCCAGCTCAGTTTTTACATTTTCTTCATGATCCCCTCCCCGCTGACGTCTGGTGCACCTGCTACATACCTCTTGACCTGTAACACCCTCCAGCCACTGCTAGAGGGCAATCAACGAGCAGAATGGCAGATCCTCCCTCCTCCAGATGCTCAATACTCTCTTGTCCCTGCCAACCCCCGGCAGTCTGGGCTTGTTTCTGAACCCGGGTCACCAGCGTGGCATTAGGTGTAGCGTCCAGTGCCTCAACTTCCAGCACCATCGGGCTGACCCACCAGTCTGTTTTATTTATCAGGACTATCTCCCTGAACTTTCTAAGAGGTGACAGGTATACTGTGCACATTGAAAGCTCACCAGGTCAGATTTCAGACTCTATACCTGGCAGAACTGAAAGTGTTCTAGGAGACAGGGATGATGCTTTATACCACTCCTGAGGAAATGATCAAAGGTCTGGAACTTAAAGGCTGGCATATTCAAAAAGGGACAACGCACTTCCTCAGTCATTGCCACAGAGTTCTGAATGGCATGCTGGACAATTTCAGAAGCATAAAGCAACTGGCAAGAAAGCTGCCCACACCACAATGCAGAACATTAAAGCTTTATTTCACTCATTCCAGAAAGAACATGTACAGGGGGATCAGCAACCTCAGCCTCTTACATGATCTCCATGGGTGGGACTGTTCTAATTTGTTTTTGCTCAGGAGGATGGCCTGCACTGACTCTGGGGACTATTTCTTGGAAGCAGACCGTCTCACTAACATTTTCCCTGTTTGAGACTGTAGTACATCATGTCACTATGTTTACTGCAGCCAGAGGACTGATTTTGGATAATGCAAGGGGCTCTTATCCATGGAGCAGACTCCAAAATTAATCTATGGTTATTACTGTCTATATAGTGTTGCAGCTGATCATGGTGGCTGGGATGGCGTGGTCTGATACCTTTTTCTCCTGGAACTGGGGTATGCCTTGGTGGCTGGGGAGGGGGGGCCCTCAGCTCCACTGCTCTGGTCAGTGCTGTCTTGGCCCATCTGCAGTCTTCTGAGATCTGCAGATTAAGCTTAACATATACCTTAGGTTTTCAGTACATTTGAATGCTCCTGAGATGCTGCCTTGACCCACCATCTGAGGATATTTTACAGATAATGTTCTAGTTGAGCAGGAATCAGGTTTTCAGTATGTTGTTTCTTCAAGTCCTTGTACCTTGGCTGCTGCTTCATACACTGATGACTGTCTGTCCCTAACCACTCCTATCTGGGTCCAAATTTTTCTGTGACATTGGAGGCCTGATGCCCCCATAGTTGTCACTTTTCCTCTGTGCTGGAGGCAGATGGGGGTTTTCTCCCTACCCAGCATTTCAGAGGGTCCTTGTTGTGATCCTTCTACCTTGGAAGCCCACCGTGTAAATCAAAGTTGTTCATAGGTTTTACGGTTGCTTGTTGTTTTTGCTCTAGTTCTGTCTCCCAATCCCCCTATTTCTAGTTCATAGCTGCACAGAAATGTTGTTTACTTACCATACAATGGTTATGGTCTCTGACAGATTTATATTGCTCTAGAGGTGCATTGAGAACCTTTTTGGGGAATTCCCTTTTGGAGGATCTCTCAGGGCTCTCTGTTATTGATCTCAAATGGAGAATTATTGCCACTGCTATCTATTGTATTACTTATCATGCTGGATCATCAGCCTACAGTATGTCCCAGCCCCTTTCAGTTCCATGGCTCCCCCCAGATATTAACAGTGTATTCTCACAATGTTAATGGTCTCAATAATCCTAAGAAATGTTCAGAGGTATTAGCTTTAATTGGGAAACTGTATTCTACCTTTTTGTTTTTCAAGGAATTGCATCTTAGTAAGGCTGAGCACCTGAAGCTTGAAAAGTTAGGCTATTCAGGTTATTGCCTCTTCCCTCCAGCAAGGGAACAGTAGAGGTACTGCAGTTTTGGTACCCAAGCAGACTCCTTTCCAATCTACCACATATTTTGTGGATCCTCTGGGCAGAATGGCACTTGCTACAGGGTTTTGTCTGGGCATAGAAATAACTCTGGTGAGTCTATACCTTCCTCTTGGCAGAGACTATGATTCCCTCCAATCTCTGTTGTGGAAAATCACAGATATGCATAAAGCAATACTAATTATGGGAGGGGACTACACTATGATTTTTGATGACAGAGCTATAACTAACTCTAGACACCCCAGGATCATTGGGACTCAGAAAGCAGGAAAGATCTTTTATCAAAGAGGTGGGGTAGGTAGATGTTTGGAAAACTTTAAACCACACAGGAAAGCTTATTCTCACTCCTCTGCTCCCCCCATCAGGTTTATACCTGCATAGGTTTATGGTACACATCTAGAGAGCATCAACACTTAATATCTGACTGCAAGTTGCTACTTATCCTGCTGTCAGATCATGGCCTCCTGCTGTTGAAGTTACAATGGGATACCCTTCCAGGAGAAACACTAGGACGCCTTAATAACTCTTTATTGAACTCACTTGCTTCTAAAGATATGGTTAAAGAGTGCATAGAACAGATTCTTCTAGTCAATAGGAGTGAAGGGGCAATGAACTATATTCTATGGGATATGGCTAAAGCCATCTTACGGGGAGACATTATTAAATGTTCCTCACATCATAAAAAAGTCTGCCTTACTAGACTCCTTACATCAACAGTTGTAGTCCCTGCAAGAACAGCATACGAAAGCAGACCATACTATTTCTCCACTGCTGTTAGGTACTAGACAGAGAACACAGGATATTTTGGTTGTGAAAACAGACATGTCCCTCTGTTTTCTCAAACAAAGATATTATGAGGTGGGTGCCAGGGTGACCCAGACATTGGCATACTGTATTAGGCAAAAAAGGACAAATAAATGACTGTTACTCAAATTGCATGTGCAACATCTGGGAAAGTAGTATCTGACCCCTTGCATACTGTGTCAGACTTCTGGCTGTTTTTATCAACATTTGTATAATTCAGAGCTGCAATCAAGAGTACAGGATAATAAAAGTTATTTGGAACTCCATAAACTCCCCAAGTGTTTTCCCCAGTATGTTGACTTTCTGGTGTCCCCAGTGGGGTTTCTGTGATAACGGCGAACACCTAAGGGCGATCACCATTATAGCTGAGTCAGAGTGGTGAAAACATTTTTGGCACTCTGACAACCCCGGAGCATCAGGACAATGGCGCCAGGACAGTTTTTTACTGCTCTCTGTGAGGGGACTGCACCCCTCCCACACCTCCCTCAGGGAGGCTTTGCACCCCCGCACCCCCCTACTTAAGCATACTCATCTCCAGGGGTGTGCATGTCGGGGGGGGTGAAAGCAGTAAAAAAAATAAAGGTTCGGGTCGGGCACAATAAAATCTCACCAACGCCTGGACCTGAACCCTGTACCTCACCCACCCCGGTGACTAGCCAACCCCCGATGCCACAATGCAGCTCGGCCAGCCTCTGAGTGTCACCCCCTACAGCCTCTCTGCCCCTTCCCAGTCCACGCTCGCCATGCTCGCACCCACACCCCCACGCGTGCATACGCACAGTGACATCCTGTCGCCCAGTTCACCCACAGCCTCATCCAGTCGCCCTACCCTCCCATCACTGTGAGGGATTGTGCCGGGAAGGAGTCGCCATTACGGACGGTGCCCTTCCTCATGCACCCACCTCATGGGATACCTCCCCAGTGCACTATGAAGAATTAGAGGCAGCAGTTCAGAATTTAAAAAAATGGAAAAAGCCTGGGAATTTTATAAAACCTTTAAGGAGTTGTTGCTGCCTTCCGTTTTGTGGGCCTGTGGAGAAGTGATGGGGGGAGGCAAGATCCAACCTACCTGAAACATGACCACTATTTCAGCAATTTCCAAACCAGGAAAGGATCCAAAACATTATGCTTCTTACAGGCCACAATCTATTGAGAGCTTAGAGTATAAGTTATTCACTGCAGTATTGGCTAAGTGTCTAGATAACATTTTACCATCAATCATAAATAAAGACCAAACAGGGTTAGTAGCTTTGAGTCAGACAGAAAAATATGAAGAGAATGTTGCATATGATTCACCATGCCACCCAGTCAATGACACTTTTTTATTACTGAGCCTAGATGCAGAGGAGGCTTTTGACCGTGTGGCATGGCCTTTTTTGTGTGCCACGTTAGGAAAACTGGGATACCTGAAACAGTTTGGGGACATAATTAAGAATAAATATGACAACCTCACCATGTAAGTTAAGATTAATGTTATATTTCTGTGCTGTTCCCTCTATTCCAGGACACCCAACAGGGGAACCCCTCTTCCCCTCTTCTTTTTACTATTTATCTTGAACCATTAGCACAGGCTATCCAGCAGAATATTGACATTTGAGGGCTAAAATTAGTTGGGAGGCAACTAAAGCTGTCCCTTTACATGGATAACCTTTTGTTCTATCTTGCACATCCTGCAACTTCATTGCCTCCCTTGTGGCCGACTCTCATAGCATTTGGAAGGTTATCAGAGTATAACTTGAATACCACTAAAATGGAGGTACTGTACTGCATTTCAATTATTCTTCCTCCCCTGCCATTAGAGTCCAGTTTCTGATCCATGGGGATCTCTCTTTCCCTGAAATATTTGGGGATTCAAGTTGTGGTGGACCTTGCACAACTAGTCCCTTTCAGTTATGACCCTTTAACTAACAACATTTTGGTGGATTTGCTAGCATGGAAAAATGTGCTCCTGTCTGTAATGCAGCATATTGATATTATTAGGATGAGTGTCCTGCCTAGGACCCTTTATTATGCTCAAACACTACCCATAACCCCTCCTCAGACTTATTCCAGAGAACTCAATAAACTCATTTCATGTTACATCTGGATGGGAAAAGGTAGTGTATTAGATTCATTATTGCAGCTTCCGAAATGTATAGGGGACTCACCCTTCCTCATTGTCATTATACCACATGACACAATTGTGGGCCATGTTATGTTGGCTTTCACCTCACTATAAGGCTCATTGGAAGTCTGCAGAAACAAGAGAGGAAGACTTATTACAATTTAATAAAAGCCTTCTGGTGAATCCCCCCTAACAAGCTGTTTAAGTGCATCCTCATCACAGTGAGGGATTTTACATGTAGCTGCTACCCCGCTATGCTACATCATGCTTCACTACAGAATCTACATGTACTGTAACTGATATATATATCATTAAATTGCAAGTGATGATTTTAGAAAAACCTTTAAAAACTGACATCATTTCTCACTTGTGGTTGTTCATTTTGTTACGGGTTTACAAGCAGAATCACATTCAATGGGTTTTTAAATTGCACTTTACTGTTCTTTAGAAAAGTAGTGATCCCAGTTGTCATGGAATGTCAACAACATGCAAACTGCTAACAAATGCTCTGTTTATATGTAGTTGACATCAACTGACAACTGCAATTAATGTTTTATTAAACAAGCATTTGTCAATGCCGAATGTTTGCTTGCTGGCATCGGCAGTGGTAGTGTAGAAGTTACAGAGCTGCGTAATAGGAATGGCAGTGAAGTACTGAACTGAAGCCAACCTCACCACCACCCTGCAGAGAGTGACAGGCATTGGGGTGTGCGTTTGGGTCGTCAGGCATAACGGCCATGCCATTTCACCACACCCCAACCTGCAGACACTGACAAAGTGTCACGGTGTTCCTTAGGGGTCTTTGGCCCTTATGCGCACCCCATTTCATTAGGAAATATGGTGAGATGGGTGCGATATAGGAGAATGGGGTGAACTTTGGGGCCAAAGAGTCCAAGGCATACCTCAATGCCTCTCACTGGCTGCAGGGTGTGGAATGGTATAAGCATTACAGGCAAGAATCCCAAGTCACACCCCTGATGCCTGTCATTCTCTACAGGGTTGGGCGTTATGGTTGGAAACCCTAATACCGCAATCATTCGTTGGTATTTTCACTCCAAATTTTCAACATGTTTTTTTTGTGACCCGACCTCATGAACAGGTGGAATATCAGTTTGTTAGCGGAAAGCTGCTTATGCACAGCGACTACGGCATTTAGCACCATAGGTGCAAAAACATTCCGAACAGGATGTAAAATGACAGCTGTACTGTTATTCAGAGGAGGTGTAAAAATGGCAGTGTAGCAAATCTGCAGTAAAATATTAAAAACTGGTGAAGCCAACAGCCAGACATAGAAACTGAAAAATTTACACCCTGTGAATATATAATTAGGTTGGGGATTTTTACAGCAGATTGTCAACTCAGGCATTTTGGTGCCTCCGATCATGAGCAGTGCCACTGTGATTTTCTTTATCTGTCCCGAACAATAATTTCCCACAGCGACCACGCATCTCTGCGCTGAAAGTGTGCAAACACACTTCAGCCATGTTGTGAAAAATGACAGCTGTACTGTTCATAAGGAAGTGTAGAAAAATGCCACTGGTGAAAATCTGGACTGAAAATATTACAAAGTCATGAACTTACGAGGGTGCGTGGAAACTGCGCAATGCTCACTCGTAACACAGTCATTTTATGGACTTTTGTCACCAAATTTTCAACATAGCCATTTTAAGACCTCTGCTCATGAACAGTGTAACTGTGATTTTCTTAATCTGTCCTAAACATTGTTTTCGCACACCAACTGTGTGCTACATGTGCGAAAACACATTTTGGGTGACATATGAAAAATGGCAGCTGTACTGTTCACAAGGAAGTGTAATAAAATGGCAATGTTGAAAATCTGGAGTGAAAATATTAAATTCGCAAACTTACGAGCATGGATAAGAACTGCGCAACGCACGCTCATAAAACAGTCATTTTTAGGAATTGTTTCACCAGATTTTCAACATAGTCATTTTAAGACCTCTGCTCATGAACAGTGTCACTGTGATTTTCTTAATGTGTCCCATACATTGATTTTGCACATCGACTGCGCCATTGTGCGCTACATGGGCGGAAACACATTTTGGGCAAGATGTGAAAAATGACAGCTGTACTGCTCATAAGGAGGTGTGGTAAAATGGCAATGTTGAAAATCTGGAGTGAAAATATTGAAAATTTGCGAATTTACTAGCGTGCGTAGGAACTGCGCAATGCACGCTCATAAAACAGTCATTTTTAGGAATGTTTTCACCAAATTTTCAACATAGCCATTTTAAGACCTCTGCTCATGAATAGTGTCACTGTGATTTTCTTAATTTGTCCCGTACATTGATTTCGCACACCAACTGCACCATTGTGTGCTACATGGGCGGAAACACCTTAAACAACCTTAAAATCAACATACTACCACTATCTCCCCAACCTCCTAGACAAAGCCACTTCTTCTGGCTGCCCACTCCCCCCGTCTCCCTTCCCCCTCACCTTGACTCCTCCTCCTTGGACTCTCACACTAGGTGTCACACCTGTTTATCTCCTTCGCTACATATAAACACTGTCCTTTACCCTAGTTGAATGCTCTTGACGCTGTACTATCACCATTGGTACTATGAATGACATTGTAACCTTACTGTATACTAGCTACCTACTATTCGAGTATTGTATGTAAACTGTTTGTTATTGCTGTCATTGTCACTATTTGATGTGGAACCTTTGTAAAAGAGCTCTGAGCTCAAAGGTATGATCCGAATCCCTAAAAAAATAAATAAATAAATAAACACTTTTTGGGTGAGATGTGAAAAATGACAGCTGTACTACTCATAAGAAGGTGTGGTAAAATGGCAATGTTGAAAATCTGGTGTGAAAATATTGAAAATTCGCGAACTTACGAGCGTACGTAGGAACTGTACAACGCATGCTCGTAAAACAGCCATTTTTTGGAATTTTTTCACCAAATTTTCAACATAGCCATTTTAAGACCTCAGCTCATGAACAGTGTCACTGTGATTTTCTTAATTTGTCCCGTACATTGATCTCACACACCGACTGTGCCATTGTGCGCTACATGAGCGGAAACACATTTTGGGTGAGATGTGAAAAATGACAGCTGTACTACTCATAAGAAGGTGTGGTAAAATGGCAATGTTGAAAATCTGGAGTGAAAATATTGAAAATTTTCAAACTTACGAGCGTGTGTAGGAACTGCGCAACGCATGCTCGTAAAACAGTCATTTTTAGGAATTTTTTCACCAAATTTTCAACATAGCCATTTTAAGACCTCTGCTCATGAACAGTGTCACTGTGATTTTCTTAATTTGTCCTGTACATTGATTTTGCACACCGACTGTGCCATTGTGCGCTACATGGGCGGAAGCACATTTTGGGTGAGATGTGAAAAATGGCAGCTGTACTACTCATAAGAAGGTGTGGTAAAAATGACAATGTTGAAAATCTGGAGTGAAAATATTGAAAATTCATGAACTTACTAGCCTGCGTAGGAACTGCACAATGCACACTCGTAAAACAGTCATTTTTTGGAATTTTTGCACCCAATTTTCAACTTGGGTTTTTGGGACCCCTTTTCATGAATGATGTCACTGTCATGGTGTTATTCAGGCCCAAAGGGTGATTTCACACAGTGACTGTGCAGTGACTGCGAAATCACCCTTCGGGCCCAAATAACGCCATGACAGTGACATCATTCATGAGAAGGGATCCCAAAAACCCAATGTTGAAAATTTGGTTCAAAAATTCCAAAAAATGCCTGAGATATGCAATAAAGTTGAAAAACCCCTATCTAGCCCTTTATACAGCTTACCGGCATTTCCTCAGTTCGCGGTCGGCTTTGAAGAGTGCAGACGTGTTCCTGGTCCACCGAAGATCATCGCGCTGAGCTCCAGAGGTAAGTATGAGGTGGAGGAGGTGGGGAGGCAGGGTGCACAATGGGTGGAGTGCGGATTGTGGGAGAGGGGCTGGGAGAAGTGCACGTGGGACCGTTTTATTTTGCAGGTTTAAAAAAAAAACGATGTGGGGCGTTGCCATGCTGGGGTGGGCTCAAGTGTGCTGAAGGATGGCTGAGGGGCCGTGGAGCTGGCGGGATTGGGCACCCCGTCGACCATATGATCAGTTGCCACGCTGGGGTGGGCTCCCAGCGTGGCACCCAGTACTCGGGGAGTGAGGACAGTGCAGCCGATGGGGATTGGGCACCCCATCGGCTATTCTGGAGTTGCCATGCGGGTGGGCACCAGCATGGCATGTCAGAAAAACTTTGGGGGGAGCACAGGAAAAAGCCGGCGAAGTTAGGCACCCCGCTGGCTATCACGTGTGCTTGCGGAGAGAGGGCAGCAAGCAGTATGCATGCATTTGTGTGTGTGTGTGTGTATAGGGGAGCTGCGCGCGAGCAGCGATATCTTATCGCTGCTCACTGAGCGCAGCTCCCCTTTCAACTGTATGCCACTGCATTTGGAACTATAGCCAAAGCTCCAACATGCGACCAACACAGAACTCTTCCACAACACACTGACTGAATTGGAGGAGGAGGTGACACACCTCCGAAATCTCGGATGATGGCACTATGTTTCTTGCACATGCGTGCAAGCAAACATAAAAATGAAGAAAATTTAGTAGAGGCAGACACAGGAAAAGGTGATCTTGAACTGAGGAAAGGAGGAGGGAGAACTGTTAACTGGTTTATAATTTGCTGCAGAAACAGCCTGATTTTCACATATTTGATGTGGGACCAGGGTTAAGGGATTTCAAAACGAGGGATGACATTCGGACTGGTGAGAGGTGGGTTCTGTTAGAGGCAAATCAATCCTAGCAGTCTGGTTCCTTCATTTTAACATGAGCAGATAGAAAAATGGGGCAAACTGAGAAGAAGGGGAGGGAGAGCTGTTAACAGGCTTTTAATTTGCTGCAGAAACAGCCTGATTTTCACATTTTGTTTGGAGGGCCAAGGTTAAGGGAGGTCAAAAGTACTCTAGGTGGTGCTGCCTCTGTAAGACCCACCTGGAGTACTGGGTCCAGTACTTGAGACCATGGGCCCGGTTTGCATCAAGCCCTGCATCAACCCCGATGCTTGACACAATTCGCCAAACTCCTTTGACGCAACTGCACCAAATTTTAGTGCATTTGGTGCAGTTGCAACAATTTCCACACTTTACTGCAGCTTGCACCAAATATTTGGCATAAGCCCTGTAAAATGAGTCCCCCAAGTGGAGCAAGTTAGACTGGGGGGAGCTGGTCTAACTTGTAGCATTTGGTACAAAGGACTTGCATCAGGATTTGATGCAGGCTGTATTAGAAAATTGCAATTGCCTCAATTTTTCATGCAAGTCACCCCTTACATCAAACCCTTTTGACGCTAGTCCTTGTGTCACTCCAGACCCATTTAAAAATCAGGCCCTACATCTCCAGAAAGAGAGTGGAGGCAGTCCAGAGGAGGCAGCTAAAATGGTACAAGATCTGCATCAAAAGCACTATCAGGACAGACTAAAGGACCTCAATATGTACACCCCGGAAGAGAGGTGGGGGGGGGATATGATAGACACCTTTAATTACCTCATGGGAGTAAATAAGGTACAGGATGGGAGTATTTTTCAGAAATAAAAGGTGCTCAAGACATGATATAAAGCTGGAGGGGTTAGACTCAGGAGTGAAATACTTCTTCACAGACAGAGTGGTGGATTCCTGGAACAGCCTCCCAGCAGAGGTGGTGGGGGCAAAACAGTGGTGGGGTTCAAGAATGCATGGGATAAGTGCAAAGGAATTGCAGTAGAAGGGAAGATGGGGAGGAAGGAAGAGCTATCGATTAAGTAGGATCTGTGGTGATGCTGTAGGTAGAAAAAATGGGCAGACTGGGTTAGCCAAGTGGTCCTTATCTCCCATCAAATTCTATGTTCCTATGTTTCTATGTTAACAGGAAGGAGGGGATTCTGGGCAGGTATGGGGCAGGTATGGGTGGGTTCTGATAGAGGCAAATCAGTTCTAGCAGTTCTAGCAGTCCACTATGTAACTCCCACAGGTTCAAGGGACCCCTCATTTGAGAGATTATATAGAGGGTGGAACATGAATGGAGGACAGCATCTGCAAAGTCAGCCACCGGGAGTCAGCTGTTCCACTGGAATGTGAAGGTAAAATGCTGTTTTTCCCACCGTGGAAATAATACTTTAATTATCTGGGTAACTTCAGGGGATAAAATGTACTACAAGGTCTGCACTGTCTTTCATTTTGCAGTATAAGCAGGTTGTTCACTGTCATGTGAATAGTATGGTAAGGGAAAGGTAAATGGAAGGACCTAGGAGTCAAGTAGAGTGGTATAGAGCATCACTAGTTAAGCAGTGCTCCAAGATACTTCCAACCAGAGTACCTTGGAAAACAGATCCCTGTAGGGGAATCAGCCTATGCATCTGTTGTAGGCAACTAGCAAGCAAACCCTAGGGAAGTAGGCATGTCAGGAATCTAAGAGAATTGCACTGGCAATGTGGGGATGAGAGGGGGACAGGTGGGGAGGCCTGATAAAGTGCAACAACTGTGGAGCAACCATCTTCAGGAAGGTCCTCTGGAGAAGATGGTGCTGCCCAAGTGTGTATCAAGATTGTAACATTTGCTGCAGGACTTGCCATGATAAAGTCAAGACGTAACCTTTCTCGGTGCAGTGCCAGTGGCTGAGCAAGTTGCACACTCACCTCTGATGCTGAAAGATCAGAAAGCCATGGGTTCCATCCCTACACCAGGAATTTGGGTTAAATCCCAATACTGACACTGTACTGCAGCATGAAATGGTGCTGCACTCCTGAGGTGCCATCTTCCAGATGAGACGTTAAACATGTTCTGTCTGCCTGTTCTGGTGGTTGTCCAGGTGGATGTTAAAGATTCCATGACACCTCTCAGAAAGAGTACAGGAATTACCCTGATGTCCTGGCCAAATTTTCCCCATTCAACAAAAATGCCACTAATATGGTTCAATGTCAGCTGGTTTCCATCTGTATCCCCCGGCAACTGAGATGAGGCTGAAAATAGGCAGAATTGCCTAGTCTTTCTTTCCTGGTCAACAAATACTACCAAAATAAATAAAGTTCCAAGCAGGGTCTCATGCAGACCGCTACTACTCCTCTTGCACAAAAGATACCCAATGTCCAGATCAGAGGGTGGAATGCAGTTGACATGGCAGGGGCGAGGCCTTGGCGGTAACAGGATGCCCAAGGTCTAGACTGGAAAGTGGACTGTAGTTCACATTGGGGAAGGGGAGGAGGGCAAAGGTGGGGCTGCTGGGGTGGTGACAGAGAAGCAATTCGACTCTTCTGTGGGACTTGGTAGTTCTCGTATGTTGGAGACTGGAATATGTTGCCTCTCAGGATACCAGGTCGGTCCCTTGGGAGACATCTGAGATTAGCTCTAAGTCCAATGGCAAAGAGATGGCTAGGAAAATGTTAGATATAGGAGATTCCATCATTGGGGGATGGAGGAGGTAGTGGGTGTAAGAGACCCAGGAAAGTAAGATGGCCATGTGCTTTCCAGGGGCATTGGTGGGGAGGAATGTATACACAATAAAGAGGATTGTCTGGGACATGGATGAGGGAAGCACTCAGTGCCATTTTCCACCTAGAGACTAATGACCTGACTAGCAGACCCTTAGAGGAGGTGAAGGATAGCTGTAGAAAGTTCAGAGCGAGGCTCATGCTGGCAGTAACCTCAGTATCCTTATAAGTTCCTGCCAAGTTGGACTAGAGGAGAGGCGTCTCCTGATCACTTACTTCCTTGAGTGGTGTAACCCTGGGCCTTCACCCCAGGTAGATATAAAGCTAGCTTTAAACATTTTTCAATAAACTCTGCTTGCACGTTTTTGTAACAACTATCAAATATTTGCAAGCCATAGTGTGAAGCAGAGTGTAACATAGTGTAGTGTCACCTGCATATAATCACTCTGTATTTGAGCTAAGTTGAATATGTGCAACAAAACTCAATGATGGAGGACTCACACCACTAATATCACGTTTATTAAATCTTTTTATTTATCCTGTTACTTGGTAAAAAGAGTGACTTTACATTGCCCACAAACCACTTCATCCTGGCACACAATGACTACTTGAGTTTAGCTTACCTTCTGATATTGACTCTCACTGTATTTCACCTAGAGGGATCAGTATATAATTAACCCTTAGGCACAGGGCTGTCTATGTACGTAGATGTTAACTTTTAGAACTGGTGAGAAGCACACTCTGTAAATCTGTTGGAGTAATATTTACCTTGCAAGAAGCATAGATGGTCTAGAACATCTCATATACACAAGAAAAATTATATACTGATCACTGTCAGTGAAATATAGTGAGACGCACTATCAGAGGACAAACTTAAATGAGGATGGGGATGAAGTGGCATGTGGACCATGAACTGTCTCCATTTTCCATGACAGGATAAATAAAAAGATATGAAAAATTATTGTGAGTGTTGTGAGCCCTCCTGTGCCACTGGCTCAGTAGGTAGCACACTCGCCACTGAGGCCAGGCGATCAGAGGGCTGTGGGTTCAGTTCCCACATGTGGCACTTGGATTAATATCCCAGTACTGACACTGTAGTGCAGCATGAGAGGGGTGCTGCACTTCTGAGGCGCTGTCTTTCGGATGAGATGTTAAACCGAGGTCCCATCTGCCTGGATTGGTGGTAGTTCAGGTGGATGAAAAAGATCCCATGGCACTTATCGAAAAAGAGTAGGGGAAAGTTTTATTGAGACAAAAATCGTACAATAGTACACAAAGCATAATACAAAACAAAGGAAACACAGGATAAGTATTATACAATCATTCAGGTAACAGCAAAATCAGAGTCAGTGATCCAAGGAAGAGCTTTCCAAAGTTCCAAAAGTGTTGTATTTGAGTATAAAGTACGTTCATGCTCATAAGTTTCTTTTAAATCTTGTACAATCTTTTTTTCGAGCTCCAAATAGGAGCAGTCCTTTTGCTGTAAAGAAAACATGCAACACACTATCCAAATATTCCATTTAATGCAGACAAAAACAAGGTTTAAAGTGTCCTGGTGCCATTTTGACCACTGGGTAGAAAAAAACCCGTATACAAGATTCAAATAAGTAACCAACTGAAGCAAGGGGGTATCCCATGCCTGTGCCAAAAAGGACCACCAATTTTTGATAAAGGAACAGTCAAAAAATAAATGAGGGATAGTTTCAAGTTCTGTAATACATAATAAGTGAGAACACATTCTATCTTGGGACTGCTTATGTTTATGATTTGATTTTACATCATTCTTTTCATGGCATGAAAGCCAATGAAAATCCCACATTTTGGCTGGAACCCTCTTACATTTCCACAAAACAAAAAGGGAAGGGAGGTGTTGACTAGGACACTTATCGAAGGGTACTGATACAGCACAAACTGTCAGGAGTAATTTCTTATATAAAACTTTATGGGAATGATTTAATAACATCTGAACAGACACCTTCCATTGTTTGAGATGTAAAAACATATGTTTTACGTAAGCTGGTATACCAACAGTTTGTCTTAACACAGTTAAGGAATTAGTTTCCCATTGATGAAATCAAATCCTGCAAGAGTCAGAAAACCAAGGTTCCCACCCCCTTTGGGCATGAATCAATAAAGGCCTAAGGTTTGCAAAGAAAAAAATACAAGAAAAAATAACAAAAGGTTAACCACACAAACGCCACCCCCAGGGATAGGTAAATAAGTGATATTCCGCTTTACCGAGTTTAACCTACTACCCCAAAGAGCCTGAAAAAACAAGCTAAAGACAGCAGTTTCTAGCTGTCGTGGAATAGGGAATACATAACTCAGAAAAAGGAAAGTAGAGATCAAATAGTTTTTAATTAAGAAAACACGTTTTTCTTTTTCCTATTTGCTGCCGGTTCCAGGAGGCCACCTGAAGTTTACCTTTTTGCAGTTTAACATTCCAGTTAAACAAATCTGAGTCCTGTGTCCCCAAAAAAATTCCCAAAATGTGAATAGTGCCCTCAACTAAATGTAACAGGCCAATATGGTCTGAGGGGGAGGTTGCTGAACCGACCCGAATAATCAAACTTTTAGTGTAATTTAAAACAGCACCAGAGAAGTTTCCAAAAATAGAGCACTCACGGAGAGAATGAACCACTGAGGCTGCATCAGCTACAAGAAAACAAACATCATCTGCATATGCGATCGCCTTATAAGGCAAGCATAAGGCACAACTAGAAATAGACTTAATCTGAGAATTAGTATTTAGCCGACGGAGCAAAACATCAAGAAAAAATACATAAAACAACAGGCTTAAAGGACAGCCCTGATGAACCCCCCGTTTTATGGGGATCATGGGTCCTATCCAACCATTCACTATAGGCACAACAGTGCGCCATTCTATAAAGCACAAATCAGCGTACCATAACATCAGGTACATGCAGAAAGCGAAGTGCTTCCCATAAAAATCATGCCTAACTCGAATCAAAGCAGCCTTCTGATCTATGGAAACAATAAGTCCCGAAGCCAGACCTGCATAGCCATGAGAAAATACTTCTAATGAGGATCAAATGATCAGAAATTCTCCTTTGAGGCTAAGAACAAGATTAGGCGGGATGCAAACACCTCGCTATCCTCACCAAGCGCTTCACAATAATTTTCATTAAAGAGCTTAAAGTAGGTGTTCAGCATACATAAAGGTCGCCAATTCTCTAGAGAATGGATATCACCTTTCTGTTTATAAATGTAAATCAAAGTACCCTTAGTAAATTCCAAAGAGAGAGATTCACATGTTAACAGAGAATTAAACACAGATGTAAGTTCTGAGGCTAAATGGTCACCCAGCACCTTATATAAGCCAGCAGGGAGACCTTCCTGACCAGGAGTTCTCTGTACAGGTAATGAAGAAATAGCCAGTGTCAAATCTTGCTCCGTGATAGGAGAACAAGCCTAGTCCTGACATAGCCATGAGGGAGCTGGGATATCAAGGCCACTATACAAAGTCGCACTGTTACCAGCCACAGCAGGAAGGGGAGGAAAAAAGGGCTGTAGTATACTTTGTTACAATATGACAAATCTCAGTTTGTGAGGAACATAAGGTCCCTTCTGAATTTAGAAGACACGTCATATTTTTAGGCGGACTGATGGGAATTATATTCAAAGGACAAATAACATCACGTGTTCCAACAGTACAGAATTTATGTTGGTTATAAAGTTACTGTGATTGCCGTAATTGGAAGTCAACATATCATTCTGTAGGACTTTTATTTGTTGGTAAGGTCTTGCCCTGCGTGTATGTTTTGGTTAATAATGACTGAAAATGTCACCTCTTCTGCAAATAGTCTAGGTATTCCCTACATTTTAAACGACTGTAAGTTTTAAAAAAGTGACCAGATTGTTTCAGTGTCTAACCACCACTGAACAGGATCTTCATAACAAATAAAAACAGATTTATGGGCTTGTATGAAGGACAGGAGGGACTGCATAAACACTGGAATCTGCAACAAAGATGTGTTGAATTTCCAAATACCTGGACCTTTATGGGAAGAGACAACAGAACCAAAACCAACAGAAAGCAGCTTATGATCAGAAAACTCAACTGCTTGAACTTTGGCAGAAATAACTGGTTCTGTAGGAGAGGAAAACACATAATCAATACGTGTGGCTAGTTTACCCTTTTGGAAGGTAGGGATGTGTTGTGTAGTAAAGGAGAGATAAGAGTCTGTTAAGTGGGTGACTCGAACCAATTTACCCAATTTGTGGGAATCACAAAACAGTTTCTTTGTAGCAGCAAAGGAGCTCTTATCCTGAAGACTCAGGCCACAATTAAAGTCACCAGCAAACAATACCTGAAAGGAAGTATGCAAATAAGGACGAAGCAAAGCAAATAAAGCTATGCGTTCAGTTTTGATTTGAGCGGCATAAATGTTTAGCACCCGATAAGGACAGGACCCAATAACAAAATCTATAATAAGCGCCCTACCAGGGGCTACATCAAACAATTTTAGCAAACGGAAGTCTGGGATATTAATTAATATTCCCAGTCCCAACAAGAATCCTGGACCAATCACCAAAAGAAGGACCCAGTAACCAGTCCTGTTGTGCTTGTCGGATCTCGTGTGTAGTATGAAGTCTTGTATCCTGTAATAAAATTAAACCCAAAGGCAAAAGCCGAGAAAGGAAAAAATCAATCTCCTTTAATATATACGCTCATACTATTTACATTAATAGTATGGCAAACAAAGTGAAACATAGCAACAAAAAAAGGAAAACAGACAAAAATACATTTTACAATTTCCTTTTACCAACCAACTTCTTCCTTTAAGTTTTACTCTGGCCTTCGCTCGAGAAAGGCCAGTGCAAAGATGCAGCTCAGGTCAGTGGTACTGGCCAGGAGAAGAAGCTATGGAGAAAGAGTCCACTCACCTCCAGCGTCCTCAGAAAGGGGTTGGAGAAGTTCAAAAGAATTAGATAAGGGCACTGAGGAGGTTCTGGACCACTCACAGGAGATGGTGCAACCCAAGGGTTATTTCTCTGTGACCTTCTTCGTATAACATTTGTAAGCACTCGAGGGGGGGGGGCATAGTACTTGGACCTGGGACTGGGTCCAGAGCAGGAAAATTAGACTGGGCAGGATCAGGGACAGGAGACATCTCAGGCAAGGGGTTATCCGTGAAGGAAACCATCTGAGGTATGACCTCAGAGGATACAACAGGCACTGAAACCTGCAGTAAGGGCTGGGTTGCCCTAGGGGAAGGTACAGCCAAGGTGGTCCGGAGATGGGCCTTCTGCACCTGTGTAATAATAAAGTGCTGGTCCACACCACCATCATGAAATTCCTGGTTATGTGCAGCCCATTTACAATTCTGAAAGGTGTGCCCCTGTTCATCACATAGGTTACACCTACATTCATTCAAACAGTGTGCCCCTACGTGGCCCAATTCCCCACAGACATTGCATTTCATTTTATCATATACATTACTAAGATGCAGGGTCACCACACCGATAGCAAGCCTTCGGCTGACCCGGGTAGAACAAGACCCCCCTATCTCAGCCTATGAAAAAAGAGTTAGGCAGATGTACAACCCCAGAATCATTAGATGGTAACAAGACTTTAAACTTCCAGCCCCCAGTCCAAATGTTCTCGGTATCCAAAATGACTTCAGGCTGTCCCTGGACGTCACAATGCTGTTTCAGCCAATACACAACATCCTCCACCTCAACTCCCTCATTACGAAACAGAATAGTGATCGCCTTAAAAGTGGGTTTAGAAAGAGGAATAGCTTGAAATGGGGTCCATAATGCAGTAGTCCACAGAGAATTATACTTTGATCAAAAACGCTCCAGTCCCCTAGATGTTTGGAAACTAATGTCAAACGTGGTTTCACCAGAGATGTGAATTAATGCATATATTTCATGGGAAAAAATTTTTAAAGAATCCTTTAGCAGCATACGTGCCACATTGACCCGATCAGGTGGCTCAGGTAACCCCGATATGCCAGGCGAACAGCGTTGTGTCTCTTAGCAGTCTGGATTGGAAATTTAAAGAAAGAAGAATATGAACGGCTCGGTCCTGAAATTTGGGGTGGGGGGGCTGTGGTGGTGGGGGAGCCAGAGCCTCTACAGAAATAGTAGAAAGAGGAATCTGAGGTGGAGAACCCTTCAGACAATCCAACACAGGGTTCTGTGTAAGCTCCAGTTCACGAGGGAGACACAAGGGGTCAGTAGTGACTTTTGAAGCACCTATCTCGCTCTGTAGCTCTGGAAAATCTTCAGGGCGGGGGGATCGAATTGGAGATGGACCAGACTTCCAACTTCCTGGGACAGTACCCTGGATCCAGCCAGCACCTCTCAGCGCCGATTCAACAATCCAGGTAGGTTCTTTATTAATATTTACTGTAGATGATTCTTGTACATGTATGGAGCTCTGTGATGAAATAGAAGCAGGTAGTGAAAAGGAAAATGAATCTGCTTGTACTGCAGGTAGCAGGGGAGCATTTACTGTAGCTAAGTCTTGTACATATGAGGAACTCTGTGATGTAATGGAAGCAGGTTGTGAAAAGGAAACCAAATCCATTTGTACTGCAGGCGGCAGGGGAGCAGGCAGTAGGGCTTCAGCTCCCGACGCACTAGTCGGGTCAGAGCCTGTCACAGCAACAAGCAGTAAAGGAGACAAGTTAGGAGAATCTTCAAGAACTTCCACCTGAGTGGAATATGCATCTGTGCTGTCGGCTCTCAGGCGTTGCATATCTCTGTGCATTTTCAGTTTTGCACTAGCAAAATGGCACTCCGCCATTGCAAAACGCTCCTGGATCTCTTGTGTTGTCAAACTGTGGTTTTCAGAATCAGATGAAGTAAAATCCTCCAGTAAGTTGATGGTAGGCACGCAGATCAGCAAGTCAGTTCCATAAGAAGTAAGCAGAGGGCTAGGTATAGCAGCCTTAGCATGAGCAGCAGAACTTAAAGTTGAAGTAGGAACAGCACCAGGCAAAACATCAGTTGTTAGCATCGTGGTCTCCATTTGTTCAGAGGTAAGAGCAGAGACCAAATCTCCCACCTCCATAGCTCCCTCCTCAGAAGGCAAGGGTGCGTTTGCCATCTTGGACAGAGGTCCCCCCTCTGAAGAGTAGAGGAATTTCCCCGGTGTCCTGGCCAAATTTCCCTCATTCACTAAAAATACCACCAACAGCTTAATCTGCTTCAAGGTCAGTTGGCATTCATCTGTATCACCCTCCCCTGGGTCGTGCCTGACAATAAGCAGGATTTTTCTAGTGCACTTACCCGGTCAACAAAAACTAAATAAATAATTGACATTTTTTGTACTAGTTTGGCAGTAAGAATGGAGGGCACACCCGAGACTGAATAAAGGTAGTCTCCTATGGAGGTTTGTGCATCCTCAAACTCCACCACCTTCAAGTAAATTGATTATGAAATAACAATTTAAATAATCTTTTTGCTGTTAGTGCTGTTTCTCCTCTGGCCTTGAGCAGCCCTCCAGATGCCAGCCACTTCAGCCCCATATTCCCTGATTTTTCTTCAAGTCTCACCTTCGTGCAGAGGCAACGTGGACCGGGTGCGCTTTTGGGGTGCAGAGCTACTGGGTGGCTGGAGGTCAGTAGCCACTTGAGAAACCATTTTTCTGTTTTTTCTTCCCTGAAGGAATGTGTGTGCAATGCCTGTCCAGGAGTCTCCATGCACACATATGTAAATGGAACATCGGCAAGTGCCACTCCCTCCCCCTGTTCATTAGTCCTTGGCTGCCTTACCCCCAGCCAACAATAGGGGCCAGGCTAACAACTGACACCTAAACCCTCCATCCCTCCCTCCCTCGGAGAGGAAAGCAAATCCTTCAAATGCACTATCCTCTCCCTCTCCAGTCAATCCCTCACAACCCAAGTTTGCATCTGAACCTGGGTCACTGGCGGGGCGCGAGGTGTGGAATCCAGTGCCTCAACCCTCAGTGCCAGTGGTCTGTCCATAATAAGCCAAATTATAGGAGCAAAGGAACTGTATGAGAACAGCTTTTTAAAGGCCTGAGCCTGATTTATTTGCAGCACAAAATGAATTTTAATAAACCTTGGCATGCAATATCACTACCAAATGGCCCTTGCTGTGTACTGTTTTGTACAGAATTCAAGTTATATAGCAATTGTAGTCTGACTAGAGGAATTACTACAGCTGCACAATTCACTGTTTTCAAAAAACGCCACAGAAACACTGCATTTAATAAGAGTCTCCTAGTCTTTGGCAACAGGGAATCTGTTTTTTTTTTCTTTTTCCAGAAGCTAATTGTCTCAGACTGTTCATTGTGATCCAAAACAAACAAAAACAAGCATTTGCCAGTGTGGAATGTTCGCCACTGGTATAGATGCCCTGGGTACTAGATGCTTTGTGTGACTGTGCAGTGTGAATGATGGTAAAGGACGTGCTGGCTGAGGGTTAAAACAAGGCATCTTGTGTTAAAAGAAATATGCAAACTGGCTCTTTGAATGTAAGATTATTTACATATCTGTAAAGGAAGTGGCGGACTATAGAGAGAGTGTGTGAGTTTCATTGTTGTAGTGTAGCGCAACCAACCGGTGTTAATGGTAGTAAAGGTCATGCTACCACAGATTTAAAATCAGTCATCTTCTGTTAAAAAAGTATATAAACTCTTTTTTTTAAGTTAAGATTATTTAGATATCTGTAACAGATGCTGCTGACTGTAGACCATAATTTCTGTAGCCATGGATACACTTGCACACCACTTGGGATTTGCAGTAAAAAATTCCTATAGGATCACAATGTAAATTGTAAGTAAGGAATAAAACATGACGGTGTGCAGCAATGCTAAATTTCCACACATCTTAGGTGGGTTGTGAGGCATGAGGTGCATCTGAGTGCCTTCAACCACATGGAAGTGTGGCATATAATTCCCATAGGATCACATTGCAAATTGTAAGTAAGCAATAACACACAGCAGGGTGTGTGTCAATGCTAAATTGCTGCATGCCTCAGGTGGGTTGTGAGGCATGAGGTGCATCTGAGTGCCTTCAACCACATGGAAGTGTGGCATATAATTCCCATAGGATCACATTGCAAATTGTAAGTAAGCAATAACACACAGCAGGGTGTGCGGCAATACTAAATTGCTGCATGCCTCAGGTGGGTTGTGAGGCATGAGGTGCATCTGAGTGCCTTCAACCATGTGGGAAGTGCAATATAAAATTCGCATTGGATCACATTGTAAATTGTAACTAAACAATAACACACAACAGGGTGTGCAGTAATGCTATATTACCGAATGCCCAGGTGGGCTGTGAGGCACAAGGTGCACCTGAGTACCATCAACCACATGGGGAATGCAGATTTCTTCACTCAGGTGCTGAAGACACCTATGCTGCCATGGACATGCATGCTAAGGATGTGGAATCCTCAGATTGTTTCTGACACCTGTGCATGACAAACTAGGAACAGGAAGTGGAGAGTACTGTACATATATATATATATATATATGCACACAAGCAGGTGCCATACCTACATTACACTGAGAAAATAGGAACCACCGAGATGAAACAGGATTATTATATGTCTCAGCAGGGGGTCACATGGAAATATCAGTCAGACTGAGACAGCCTGTAAGCAGAGTTGGGACATGGTCATGGAACTCTGGGGAAATGGCTAATGCTGTGATAGGAGCACAGTCCCATAACTAAACAGGCTTGGCAGATTAGATGGAGCTGGGGAGGCAGCCGATACATCAGAAACTGCTTGTCAGTTCCGTCCAGTGGCAGGTGAGACCTGTACAGGGGCATGGGTGTCACAGACAATCTGATGATCCCTCTCCTCCAATTAACCAAACTGCAATCTGCTTTTCAAATAGCTCACACATCCTGCCTTCTGAACGGTGGGGGGGGTGCAAAACTGTTGTACACTTACCGTTTCCATTTCTATTTTCCCCTGCTCTGTCAATGCTACCTCACCATGACAGTGTGAGTCACAGGTTATCATATTCCCCCTTTACGTTATCAGGCAAAGTGATCTAGGGCATGCTGCATTTCTCATGCAGCCACCCACGGACACTTCCTTTTCTTCCCTGTAATTAGTCAGTGTACATGAAAACTGCCTTCTCTATACTACCCAGAGCTACATCTCGCTCTACTGCTGTTTCCCTTTTTTGGTTTCATTGTGTGTCATTCAGCTGTGTGCCATTTAAGTTGGAATGTTACTTCTGTTTCCAGACAAAGGAGCTAGGGTCTGGTGCTGCTCAGATCAGCCAACTGTTGTCTCTCCCATGTCCTTAGCATGTGCTTCCATGGCAACACAGGTGCCTTTGGCACCTGAGAGAAGACATCCACATTTCCCAGGTGGTTGATGGCACTCAGCTGTGTCTCATGCCTCAGAACCTACCTGGGGCATGCAGTAATTTAGCATTACTGTACAACCTGTTTTGTGTTATTGCTTATTGACAATATACAATGTGGTCTTATTGGAATTTTATATCACACTTCCAAGGTGGTTGAAGGCACTCAGCTGCAATTCATGCTTCACAACCCACCTGGGGAATGCAGTAATTTGGCCTTGCTGCATACCCTGCTGTGTAGTACTCATCACTTAAAATTTATAATGTTATCTTATATGAATTATATACTGCACTTCCCAGGTGGTTGAAGGCACACAGCTGTGCCTCATGCCTTACAACCTACCTGGGGCATGCAGCAATTTAGCATTGCCATGCACCCTCCCATGTGTTATTGCTTCCTTGCAATTTACAATGTGATTCTATGGGAATTTTATATCACACTTCCCAGGTGGTTGAAGGCACTCGACTGCACCTCGTGCCTCACATCCCACCTGGGCTATGCAGCAATTTAGCATTGCCTCACACCCAGCTGTGTGTTATTGCTTCCTTGCAGTTTTCAGTGTGATCCAATGTGAATCATATACCACACTTCCCAGGTTGTTGAAGGTATTTGGCTGTGCCTCTTGCCTCACAATCCACCTGGGTTCCATAAATTAGCATTGCTGCACACCCTGTCAAGTGTTATTCCTTACTTTCAATTTACAATGTGATCCTATGGGAATTTTTTACCACACTTCCCAGGTGGTGTGCAAGTGTGTATGTGTATCCATGGCTACTGAAGCACAGGACCATGATGATGGATGTCTCTTGTGTCATGTAGAAAGAGTTTATGTTGTTTGTCTTAGCTGATGGTGGATGTACTGTGGTTGCTTGTGTTGCCTTGCCCCCTTTGGTTGCTTGGGGGGGAATGTGAAGTTAGTGTTGAAAACCTTAACATCGCATTTCCATAATTTTGTTGCTTTAATAGCAACACAAACCGATACATTAATGGCATTTTTTGAAAGAATATATAAGGGACTTGTACCCCCTTCTGGAAATATTGTTGATATTTTTTGTTTGAGTGCCAATTGATCCGATGACATCACTTGTAGCTTCGCCACTCATGATGTCACTGGGTCAATTGGCACTCAAACAAAAAATATCAACAACATTCCAGTAGGTGGCTAGCATATTCCATTTATGACATGCTTCCAAAAAAGTGAAAAAATTTTAATTTCCTGTCCTTTTTTGCTGATTATTAAAAATCTAAAAGGTATATATCAAGAAACACCACTCATTTGGTAGATATTTTTGTACTGAACAACTTTTGTGCTCAAAGTACCATGCTATCATTTTTTCACTTTAAAACTATTGGCATTTGTTTGTCGCAAAAAGTGAAAAAAAAATACATTTTGCTGCTTTTTGCTAATTAGAAAAAAACTAAAAGGTATACATAAATGAAACACCACTCATGTTGTAAATTTTTTTTTGTGGAACAAATGTGCTTACAGTACCATGCTATCATTTTTTGTTTTAAAGTTATTCACATTTGTTTGTTGAAAAAGTGAAAAGAAATAAACTTTCTGCTGTTTTTTACTAATTATAAAAAAACTAAAAGGTATATGTAAGTGAAACATCACTAATTTTGTAGATAATTTTGTGCTGAATAACTTACGTGCTCACAGTACCATGCTATCATTTTTTGTCTTAAAGTTATTCACATTGTAATACCACACACACATAGACACACACACACACAGAAGTTTTTCCTGTTACAGCTGGCCTGAGCCCTAGATGTTTGAAATTTCAGGCTAATCAGACAGAACAGCTCTGTTGCCTAGATCAAAGGAAAGAGCTGAAGCAGGACTGGGTCGGCTTTTTGTTTTGAAGTACAGGACTTCTCTACCCAGCAAGACAAAACTGTCATTATCAGTATGAATGATGATTGGTGTGGTACTGACTCACCCCTTAAACACTGCTTTGCATTGGATAGACAGTGTCACACACCTCAAAGGCACTATTACAGCAGATGTTCACTGTGCACGCATCTATTACGGCTTAACATAAAAGTAGATAAGCAGTAGTTTTAAGTCTTTTCTGTTTGGTTGGCAAAGTGATTTTGGCTGAGTTCCAATGATCTGGTGAAAAAGTACACTGACATTCATGTCACCACCGGACCTTTACAGCTTTCCCCTGAATCTTCACATTACTCTACCTCGAGGGAATCCAGAAGCTGAGCTCAGGTGCTTGAGTTGGTACTGAGTGAGCTTGATCATTAGATTCAACTGGAATCAGTGAGACACAAAGACTTCTGAAATAAAATGACCTGTAGATTTCATTTTAGTTGATAAGTGTGACATAGTCATTCCCTAATATAAACATAAAAACTCCAGAAAGAGAGAAGACTTCAAACCCACTAGCAATTTTATTTTTTCCTTGAAAAATGAACACCATCTGATTCTTTTATCTTTGTATACAGACATTTATCAGCTTCTGTCTCTGTTTACATTATTTACAAGGCCACACTCAACATTTAAATGTGCCAGATCCATAATAAGTTGTACAGTCATGTGGATGGACCTATGAGCCTTTTTCTACCATCATTATCTATGATACTATGTATGTATCCACGTGGTCACTCTCAAGTCTAACATCATTCACAAAATGTAAAATGTTTAGAAACGTGTAAGTTGTTGGCAGTATGGGACCACTTGGCCTGCCAAGTCTGCGCTAATCATCCCTGCCTAGTCTGTCTCCATAGACCCTAATGGGTCTCCAGGGACCCTCCCTTCCTAATTACTAACAGTTAAATACTGAGTCTGAATACTGGAACAAATCTATAAAGAAAAGATCTATAATACTGCCACCTTTATTTCCTAGAAATGTTATTCTCCACTCACAATCCCATTTTGTGCTTCCATTTAGGAGCCTGAGGTTATATTCTTCAGCTAGACACAATATAGCTTGACCCATTTTATTTACTTTATTGTCTTCAGAAGATCTAATGGGTATACCCAAACAGTCATTGAGGTTCCAGTTATATATCACAAGTTCATGAGGTTTCCTACCCATGTGTTACCATCCCCTTGCACACTAAAAATATACAGGGTATTCATTCAAAAAGATTATCTTAAGTTCACAATGAGTATCACAAATTTATTTATTTATTTAAAATTGGTAACTGGGAAATGCACACTGAACCGAAGCTCGTTTCCAGGTGCAACCCGAGCACAAGCTTAAAACTACTGTATGTGGAGCAGGGGACAGATACTGTATATATTTATGATACACGTAACAGGTTTTGTTTTACCAAATAATACCATTGTCAGAAAGTAAGGACGCTCCTTCTTGACAAAATATATTTTCCAATTCAGTCAAGTAGCAGTCAAAGTCACAACACCACCCTTATAGTGAAAATATTTCTTATCATTCATTGTTAGGATAAAAAATTAGGAATAACCATTTAGGCCATCCAACTAATTATCCGGAATCCATGTCTCCTGCAGGAGAATTATATCAATTTGGGTAATATGCACACTCCCATTCCCATTCTTTATTTTAGTAGTAAGACCTGAGATGTTCCTTGATAATATAGTGAGTTGTTTCCTACCCTCTTCCTTGGTCCTGCAAAATGACAGTCAGTACAACTTTGTGCAAGTTTCAAATACTTTGTTCTGGTTTGAATCTTTGAAAACTTGAAGGTCCAACTGACTGTCCTCCAGGTTGTATGTTGTTCACTATTCTGTGACAGATCCATCACAATACTTGTATTTGTCCTCATCCCCCTTTTTTCTCCCAGGTATCCAAACTGGGAATGACTCATTCTACTCACTTGCCATAACCTGAACTGGTGAATTAGGAGTAATACATTCTGTAATTCCTTGCTGTTGTGGAATCCCCTTTTTTGGGGTTATTCTCAATCTTTCTTTTATTATTCCCTTGCACAGGCTGTCCTTTATCAGTGTCCAGTTTCATGTTATATATAATTTCACTAGAGACCCAACTATCAGTTTATCTCACTGCTGAGCCCTTTACGTAATCATGTTTATTTTGTTCCAATTATCAGGTATACCCAGCCTCTGTTAGGCCTAATTTTGTATCTGTAGGTCTCAATTTGGTCATCCCACTGGATCTTGGCCTTTAAAATTCCTTTTAGGATATTATATACCAAAACTCTAATTGTGTCATTGTTCTCCACATTCAGTTAGAGAACACCCTTTTGGTATCCCGTAAGTAACAAATCTTTATTTTTAACCTTGCTTATTCTAACTCCAGGTTGGCTCCAAGCAACCAGTCAGTTCATGGACCTCAAAGGGTTGTCTCTAGCCAGCCTGGAGACTCCCTGCTGGCTGAATTGTCTGGAAATTTTCAGGGTGTGTGGCCAGCTCCTCGTGACTGGCAAGTCATCTGGTGTGGTTGTTTATTAAGTTTGGTTCCAGGAAAGGAATTGAGTGAAGCTCCAGTCTGCAGCCTTAGGAACTGAAGGCCTTGCTGGTAGTGGAATCTATCCAAACCTTAGGACCTTGGCAGCGGATGTCTACTATGGAGCCAGCTGTGGGGTGGACACCCCAGAGTAGGCAGATTCTTAAGGGATGATGTTTCTCTACACAAAGCTAACTGTGCAGCCTTTGTGGGAGAAATGTAATCATTCTGGACTGTCTGTATTATGTGTCAGGTACTTTGGTACCCGCTGGATAGCAGGAAGAACCCTGTAATGAGGTGTTCTGTATTTGGCTAGGGATCCTTTGCTCCATAGGGGCTGACAGAGTAGAAGGTGGTGAAGCAAGTCTCAAGGCAGCTGCAGTCCCCCAGTGAGAAGTGCCCTCTGTGACCCATGTAAAGTGTGTGGTGAGCCAAATGGGTCCTAGCTAGCTGGGACCCAAGCCAGACTATGACTGAGTACTGTATACCTAAATGACCCCTGAGTTGGTTGTATAATTCCACAGGGTAGCAGACATATGTGAACATAGTACAGGCTACCACAGACCTTCACTTGGTTGCAGTAGTGCGGTAGGAACCCAGATATAGGGGTCAGTAGGCCCTTATGGAAGGAAGCCCTGGACTGCGCTACGTACGCTATAAGCTTCTGTGCCCTATCCATTTGTCTATGCTGTATGTAACTAAAACCCCACAGATATAGTCTCTGTGTAGATCTACCACATGCTAGGTCCTTCAAGTAATTTGGGTATGAAACCCACTGCTACAGTTAACATTGTAGTGCCTCACGGTTGTGTTCAACACCAGAAGATAGGAAGATGCCGATTAAAGGGCAGTGCCCTGTCAACGTGCTTCCTGGAAGAGGATGTTAAATTTCCTAAAATACAATCATCTCTACAGGAAGTGAAGTATCTGAAACACTTCTGCCTGGGATTTATGACTTTACCCTTGTAATGATATACCCATGAGTTTTTGCTTTCATTAAAATATATTCTAATGGACTTTACACTTGATTTTGACATTCGGTTACTACTTACAAATAGTTTACTTGTTAACCAGTTGATTTGGAACACTTAGCACTGAGCAGCCACAAAGACATCCCTGTACCCAGGAAGTCAATGCAGCCCTGGGAGATCAAGAAAGAGATTTTATCATTTCATGAGCTTCCTCAATGTGAAATAAGTCAGAAAGGGTTCCCCTAGGCTGGGAAGGGGGTTACAGTATATATTGTTAGGGGCCTAACTCCCACTTTTTATCATGATTTCTTTCAACTTTTTGAGTATTTATCCTCCCTCTTTCAGCTTTTTCAAAGAACATTTGTCTATAAGACCATTGTGCCTTTTCTTCATTACTTCAGAAAGGCCTTTATGCCGTTTCTTATTCATAAGTTGTGTTGTTTTGCCTGCTCCTTTTTTTCTATTTTACATTATAGCCCTTTGATCTCAGTTTATCCACCGACTCCTTGATTTCTCTGTGTTCTTTTTCTGCTGTATTCTTTGTGATATTTTGAATGGTTTTACCTTTCTCCTCCTGTTCACTTCTTTCTTCAAGTTGGACTTCTAGTCTCTCTTCATGCATTCCCCTTCTTTATCTACAGATCCAGGAGCAAATGGTTTGATACCTTTTATTGGGCAAACATAGATGTTATAAAAATAAAACAATGTCTAAGCTTTTGGACCAGCCAAGTCCTTCATCGGAGACTTATGACAATTGTTCAGAAAGTCACATTCTATTAACACCCAGATCATACATAAAAAAAAAAAATATGAAAAAATTCTCATTGGTTAAAAGTACCTACAGTATTTCAAAAAAAAATCACAATTTTAAATGGAACGACTAGCATTCCATTAGTTTGCTATTACTGAGAATCGGTTCAAGGACATCCATTAGATTAGCTGAACACTCAAGCAGGCAGGGCCACTAACTGAAATTATTAATGAATGAGTGTGTTAGGAGAATACATTCAAAATTAAAAGCAAGACTCTTAGATTTAATACCACAAATGTCCAAGTTAAAATTTGATAGTATTGTATGATAAAAAACTGTACAACAGAAATGTATGTATGGGAATAAGAGGGGAATAAAAACATATACCTTGTACGAACAACTGTTTAAAACATTCATACAGAATTAAACTTGTTTGGAGATATTTTCTAAACTATACACTCAACCAGTTAGCACACTCCATAAACATGAAATCCTATAGTGCTGTAACAATGTTTTCTACAAGATAATATCAATTATCAGTATTATTGCCAGATGTAGGACTTGTGAGCTCAATTCCACTTCGGATTGTGTGGTTACATCAGAAAACAGACTATTCAGGATACAGGGGAATTATACCAGTATATCATGTAATGTTCTTTATTTCATTCAATGCAAGAGATGTCCACAAAAAGGGTATGTTGGAGAGACAAGACAAGGAAAACCCCAACTGTCTCTCGCTATCCTAATTCAATTTGTGATCCTGGGCTTGAGAGAGGTGGCCTGTCAGTTTCATCTGGCCAGGGGCAAGGAATGCCTTTCTGAGGGACTTCTTCCTGGTCCTGCTTGGAAATCTTTTTGTTTCTTTTATGGGCTGCCTGCCCTTCATACCCCTGTTAGGACGAACTGTGCCTTGAACTGTGTAAGATCTAGTTCGGAGCTGAGGACTCAGTGCGAGCTTATTTTCTGCTCTGGAACTTTGCCGTGTGTTGGTGAGTGCCTACTATTTTTAATATCTCAATAACTGAAGCCGCTCTGGTGAGAGGAGAGCCGCCTCTGAATTTGCTTTCTTGGAGGGGCTCCTTGAGATTGAAACCTTTTCTTGCACTGTGAGGAGTAGCTTTTAAGACTCCTGAACATTGGTGGTGTGATCACCTTGTTTCCTTTGCACTCAGAGACAGTTATTCTTATCAGCCTAGGAAGGGCTTAAATTACTGTACTGAACAGTTAGTTTCCACTTGCATTGAATATTCTATATCTTTGTTTCCTTTGGAACCTGCTACAGCAAGCTCATTTGCTTGTGTTCTCCCCGTGACTATTTATTTTGTTATTTATTTTATTTTATTAATATGATAGGATGGAGGAGGATTATTTTCTTTGTAGTGGGAGCGTGGGGTGCATGGGATGTGTGCATGTTTAATGTAGAGTTTGTATAACTAGAGTGGGTGGGGTGTGAGTGGTTTTGTGGTCTGTTTAGTGTCTAGTGTTTTTAGTTAAATGTAGTATTCTTTAGCTAAAGTTTGTTTGAGACAGGGCTTCTCCTGTTTGGGCTGGTGTGCCATGCAGAAATGTGTTGGGACCGCAGTCTGGTGCAAATCACCTATGCCACCTCCTTGCTTCATAACCTTCACCCCTTTACTGACCTCCCAGTTCCCACCACCACAGTCAGGCATTGCTGGGAGGTCTGGATTAAGAGAGAGTGGGTGGGACAATGATGGCGGAAGGCAACTGAAGAAGGGGAGGGGAGTAACATTGAGGTTGTCAGATTCAGGAGATGTCCTGGGTTTAAACAGAGCCTAGGCAGAGGCCAGACATGTTTGGTTTCCATACCCAGGGTCCCGCTGGACCGAATGGACAGGCAGCCAGAGGACCAGTTGCACCCTCTAATCCTCTTCGGGCAATGGTTTGCAAAGCCAGGTTGATAAGGGACAAGACCATCATTTTTGTGGACTTGATTTCCTCTGTCAATCTGGTTTGCATTATGGAAACCTGACTGGGTGACGATGCTGGCCCAGTTCTAGAGGCAGCTGTCCCCGCTGGGTACTATGTAGTGCACTGCCCAAGGAAGGATCACAGGGTGGGGCAGAGGCCATCATTTCTAGAGCCATATTGGGCTTCATGATGCATCCGGTTGGTAATTCCAGATCTTTTGAGTGTGTTGCCGTGCGAGGGGGTCCAGGTGTAGGTAGCAGGATTCTTCTTGTTTACTGTCCACTGGGGGTTGGGGGGGAGAATTTCTGCAGGAGGTAGCTGACTTCATCATCGACCAGGTGTTGGAGGCCCCCAAGTGCTTAATCCTGGGGGACTTCATCCCTTGGATCGATGACAAATCCTCGCATTTCAGTTATGACCTCTTCCAGTTGATATCCTCACTGGGTCTGACACAAGTAGTTGCTTCTGTGACCCACCAACACTGTCACACACTCAATCTGGTATTCCAGCTGGGTCTTGAGGTTGGTAGCCTCAAGATTGATCAGGTCTCTTGGTCTGATCCCTGCACTCTGAGGTTCACATTTAGTGCCACCCTAAAAGTCCCTTTGCTGTGGAGATGGTCAGCTACCACCCTTTAAAGGTTTTTTCACCCAGAGGGACTATTGGCATTGGCTGACCTATCTAGAGTTGATGTGGCATGTACGACTGGCACTGGTAGGTGGTGGCCACCTATAATAGGGTAGTAACCGAAGCACTGGATGTCATCGCTCCAGTTTGCATATGACCCAGATCCTCTCACTTGAGATTCCTTTGCTATGATGGGGATCTCAAGGTGATGAAGATCAAGGGTCATAAGCTGGAGTGTTGCTGGCAGAAGACCCAGTTGGAGGCTGACAAACCGGCCCTGCATGCTCACTACAGTGAGTACTGAGGCAAGTTCCCAAAAGAAGGCAGATTGTCTGTTCAGGAAAATTGCTGCAGGGAGAAACAGACCTCAGCTTTTTTGGACTGTGGATAGGCTTCTCCACCCTGCCTGTCTACAGTCGAGAAAGATTTTTTCATCCCCTTTATGTGAAGAGTTTGCTCTGTTTTTCTCTGACAGAGTGTCGACTGTCCAGTCAGGGATTCTGCCAGTGAGGCTATCCCCCCACAGAAGCCGGTGTGGGAGGAACAGAGACACTCCACCTGTCTGGGAGGAGTTTAGGCCAGTGGAGGTGTCTGAAGTAATTGGGGTGACCTTAAATCTGAAACACACATATTGTGAACTGGAGCCAGCCACGACGCATCTCTTAATGGGATGTGCTGAGGCTGTTGGCCCAGTGTTCACCAGTATTGCTAGGTGCTTGATGGTGGAGGAGGTGTTGCCAGCGGATTTGAAAGAAGCACTGGTGAGACCCCTCTTTAAGAAACCTTCCCGCCATCCTGACGTCCTGGCAAATTACCATCCGATCTCCAACCTGCCACTTTTGACCAAGGTTGTTGAGAAACTTGTGGCACAACAACTCGAGGATCGCCTCGTGTCCTTTGACATCTATGAATCATTCCAGTCTGGTATTCAGGCCAGACGTAGTATAGAAACAGCTTGTTAGGGTGTATAATGATCTGCTCAGGGCTAGAGACAGAGGAGACAAGTCAGTTCTTGTGGTCTTTGATTTCTCTTCAGCATTCAACACTGTGGACCACGCCGTGCTTCTCGATCGGCTCTGTGAGTTTCGTGGACTCGCCGGTGCTGTCATCAGATGATATGAGTCCTATCTATCTGAAAGGCTGCAGCAGGTAGTGATGGGGAATTTCTCCTCCTCTTGAATGCCCCTGTCATATGAAGTATCACCGGGCTCAATTTTGTCACCGATGCTGTTTGCAGTGTATATGTTGTCCCTGGGTGAGATCATTTGGCATTACAGCGTTAAGTTTCACTGCTATGCAGATGACACCCAGCTGTATTTGTCATTTGCACCCAGAATATCTGATGCTGTCAATGTGCTTAACAGCTGTCTGGCTAAAATCAATGATTGGATGGCTTCCAGCATGCAGAGACTAAATCTGGATAAGAAGGAGGTGCTAGTTGTCGAGCCATGTTGCGGGCATTATAGGTTGCCACATTCAGCTAGCAGATCTTTTCCTGGGGTCTGCTCCATTGGTGGCTTCTCAGAGGGTGCGTAATCTGGGTGTAATCCTGGACAGCAAACTATCCTTTGAAGATCAGGTATCGTCTGTAGTTTAAAGGTATGCACAATTCCACAGGAAATGGATATTTTTTTTATTCCTTATGCTGCCACTCACGGTGCGTCAATAATCTGAAAATGTACTCTATTACAGAGTGAATGGTATGGTGGCGCTTCACAAATTTAATTCCGTAGACAGTCTTTCTTGATTCAACATTCCTTTTTATTTAAATAATGGCAAGCCTCAATGTTTCACCAAGTATCTTGGCTTTATCAAGAGATGCCCTTTCATATAAATACAAATAAACACAGTTAGAAACATGTCCACAGCCACCAAACAATATCAAAATATAATAAAAGTATTTAATGTGCACGGACATATAATCACTGATGCCACTTACTTCATCCAAGATAATTAATTATATGAAGTCCCTTCCTTTAATACTTATATGCATTCACAATCCTGCAAAAAGAATAATATACATATTATCAACCATCCTATTATAGGTTGCCACATGCAGCTAGCACATATCTTTTCCTGGAGTCTGCTCCATTGGTGGCTTCCTCGAGGGTGCGTAATCTGGGTGTAATCCTGGACAGCAAACTGTCCTTTGAAGATCAGGTATCGTCTGTAGTTAAAAGTGTTTTTTACCACTTGCGGAACATCACCAGGATCAAGCCCCTTGTTCCACCCGAGGATCTACCAGCTCTAGTACATGCCTTTGTCACCTCTAGGATTGACTACTGCAGCTCTCTATACTTTGGGGTCCTGGGAGGGACGCTCCGCAGACCACAGCTGGTGCAGAACATGGCAGCCTTGTTACTGACAGGCCTGTCTATGTCCAGTCATGTAACTCCAGTCCTGCGGGCTCTGCACTGGCTGCCTGTCAGGTGCAGAGTCCTTTTCAAGGTGGGCTTGCTCACCTATAAGGCCCTATACAGACTGGGTCCTGGCTACCTGTCAGAGCTCCTGACACCTGTGAGCTCTGCTTGCTCCCTCCGTTCCTCTTCGAGGGGCCTCCTGGATGTGCCCAGGGTTCAGCTCAAGACATCGGGTGACCATGCCTTTAATATCACTGGTCTGACCTTGTGGAACTCACTTCCATCTGCAGTCTGGGAAGCCCCTTCGATTGATGTTTTCAAGCTAAGGCTGAAGGCCCACCTCTTTAGCCTGGCCTTTACAGATTGATCTTCCAGCCCAATCTAGCCTAATTATTTAAAGTTTATCTTAAAGCTGTAATTCTGAATAATTCTGAACTTTATTGATCCTGAATTTTATTTATTTTGAAAATGTTATTTTGTTTTATCTGTTGTCTTTTCTTTGATGTATTTTGTTAGGTGCCCAGAGCCCCAGGGAATGGGCGCCCTATAAATAAAACTTGCCTTGCCTTTATTCTGTTCATTTCATTCTAAAATACAAACTTAATATAAATATTAGCTTGCTTACTTGCAGACTGTATCAGCAGGAAGGCATCCTTATTCTTGAGCAGCCGAACAAAGAATGAGTAATGGCTGTGAGTTTGTTGGTGGTTAAACAGGCATGGCCACATGACCAGTTACCCTTGCCTTGTATCCAGTTAGAGGGTGACCTAAGTTCAAACTCTCATAATCTCTATTTTATATGTAAAAATACAAAAACTATATAAATTATATCAAATAAATAAGAAAGTGAAAGTATATGCCAAAAAACAACCCACTACCAGACAAAGATAGTAATTCACAAAAAATACAAGCATGAAATTTAGCAGTGCACTGTTTAAATTCTGACATACAGACTACAATACAAAATCATGCAGTTTGAAATTTGAAGCAAAAGACTTAAGCCCTCTAAAATATCCTAGGGATTATAAAGGTATACGTTGTCTTGCCAATATTAAAAGAGCAGTACTGTTTGCTTGGCAATGGACAGAGGAGCCCTTTGTTCACTTTGGGCTCAAACTCTGGCCTATATACAAAAACTGGGTTTATCCTGTCCAGCACAGTTTCTGAATTACAGACCACTGTCTTCTTCTTAGTTCAAGTCACTCTGTTCTCTGGGCCTCCTAAGGTTAGTTGGCCCATTCATGTCTCTTCCCTTTCTGCTTCTCTTAGTTTCCCAGATTCCATCTTCCATTTCAAGTTATCCACAGCTGCTAACACAGACATGGCAATTCTTCCAGATCCTTATGCCTAGTGTCTGCTCCCTCTTTCTTTGTGATTGGGGCCACTAAGCCACCGACATCCCTTTGGGCTTGGACTCAAAAGGCCATGGCTGCAAATAAAGATTTACTCTGTGGTTATTTTGCTCTGTCCGTTCATCGGCAAGATTCAATTACTGTCAGAAATAGCTTTTCCAGGACTTCTTATATTTATTTATTTTTATTTAAGAGAGAAATTGGAATTATAGTCCTTTGAGTCAAAGACTCCTTTGTAAAAGCTTCACGTCAGATAGTCACATATACATATAATAATAGGACACTTACATAGGTAGTACAGTACAGGGAATATATACAATTGTCAGGTTACAGCAGTAGTGGTCATTGGCAGCAGATCCCATGTCATAGATATTACATGTTAGGTTTCAGTTTCAGGGGGTCTTAAGTGGACCCTGAGTCAAAATATATACACAGTATGAGATGAGTAATGAGGGAGTTAATCAAGATACAGATATGGTTCCCCTTTCCAGTGTGTATCCTAATGAGTAAACTAACAAGTTAAGAAAATATTCCTCCTAGGGATTAGGGAATGCAACCTATAGAGATGAAAAGTAGGAAGATGGGATATTATGTGCAGTCACAGGCTGTGGAGGCAAGGAGGAGGGTCTTGAGGCCGGATTTAAATTGGCTAATGCTGGGTGCCATGGAGATGAAGGGCGGAAGGTTGTTTAACCACAGGGGAGCCCAAAACCAGAAGGATTGTTGTCCGAGGGAGGTCCTACAGTGAGGGACCAGGAGGGTGGTATTGAGGGAAAGCCTGGGGGCTCTTCTGTTAGAGACTATTTGGATGAGGTGGTGAAGGCCTTGAGGGGCTAGCTTTTGGAGTGTCTTTTTTGCAAGAAGGCAAGTGTGATAATTGAGCCTGCCTTCGAAGTTTAGCCAGTTCGCAAGATTGTACAGCTCACAGGTGTGAGTAAAACGTTCACATCCAGTGATCAAACGGCATGGTTTATTGAGAGCTAAGTTAATGTGACATAAGGCTGTTTGGTCTGCAGACCCATAAATCACTATGCCGTAATCCACCAAGGAAAGGGCTGAGGAGGACACTGCTTGACGGAGGGCCTGGGGGTGGGGGGGTAGGCAGTGTTTATGTCAGAATAGGATCCCTAGCCTGGTTTTAATGGAGGATGAGATGTGTTGGATGTGTTTGTGGTAGGTGAGTGAAGTGTCAAGGTTGATACCAAGGTAGTTGAAGGAGGAGACCTGTTCAAGTTTGGTGCCTAGTGAGTTCATGATTGTTAGTGGGGTGTTGCAGAGAGGACTCTGACAGTGAGCGAAGATCATCGACGTCGTCTTGTGGTAGTTGAGCAATAGGTGATGCTCAGAGAACCAGGCTTCAAGTTCCCCAAAGGAGGCCTGCAGGGCATTTTTGAGGGAGTTAGGATGGGGGTTTTTCCAGAAAACCACAGCATCATCAGCATAGAGCAGCAGTTTACCATTGCAGAATTGGGGAAGGTAGTTTAAGAAGAGGGTGAAGAGAAGTGGACCGATAATGGATCCTTGTGGGACCCTGGCAAGGACTGGTCTACTGGAGGAGAGTGTGGTATCTATTTTGACTTGTTGACTGCAGCCCAATAGATAGTCCTAGAACCAGGAGGTGGCATCCAGGGAGAAGTTCAGGGCACTAAGGGAGTGGAGAAGCAGTGAGTGGTTGACAGTATCAAATGCTTTTGTTAAATCAACATAGATTGCACCAACAAGGGAGCCCTGTTCTAGTGCCTCGTGTATGTATGATGTGTATTCGACGAGGGCAGTGGTAGTACTGTGGCCCCTCCGGAAGCTGTGTTGTTCATGGATGAGTAGGTTATGTTTGTTTAGGTACTCTGTAAGTTGGTCTGATATGATTTTTTTGAGTGCCTTGGAGAGCGGGGGCAGGATCAAAATGGGCCGATAGTTACTAGAGGAGGTGCAGTCACCATTCTTCAGAACAGGGGTTATGACTGCTTTTTTCCAGGGTGTGGGGAATTGGTTGAGACATAAGGAGAGGTTAATTATTTTGGTGAACTGGGGCAGGGTCACATCCATGGTGAGCTGAAGGAGTTTGAGGTCCAGTGAGTCGTTGCTATGGCAGGTATTCATCAAGAATTTGGTAAGATAGCATTTTGCTTCACTGCAAGTGAGGACCCAGAGCCAGAAAGGGGGGGTATTCAGGGGTTGCCAGATTGTTAGTAGTGGAACTTGAAAACTGGCTGAAGAAGTTATGGGGGAGGATGTCACTAAGGTCTGAGAAGGCCAGATTGAGGGAGTTGGAGATAGCTGCAGGGTCCTGGGAGATGACCCCATCAATTAGTAGTTGGTCAGGGGTAGGGGATACAGTTTTCCTGCAGAGTTCTTTTATATTGTCCCAGAATTTTTTCCCGGAGCCCCAGGAGGAGGTCAGGGTTTGTCTATAGTAATTAGCGTTAGCTTGCCGTATTGCCCAGGTACATGTGTTCCTGGCCTCTCTGTATAGCTGTCTGTCATGGGGGAGTCCAGTGCCCTGTGCCAGAGGTCACCTCTGTGTTGCATTTGGTCCAGCAATGATTGGGAGATCCAGAATGTGTCCCATTGTTTAGCAATGTGCTTGGTGATGGGGGTGAAGATGTCACAGGCTGAGTTAAAGGTAGAGATAAAATTGGCGAGGGCAGTATCGGCAGATGGAGCAATGTGGATAGGGGTCCAGTCACAGGAAGCAAGGTAAGATTTGAGCCGAGGGAGGGATCCTTTTTTGAGGCACCTATGGGCATGAACTTTAGGCATGATAGGGGTCTGTTTATTTAACCACCAACAGATAACTGGGGAGTGGTCACTTAGTGAGTCTGGGAGCACTTTGATCTTAGTGAGGTTGTTCGGGCTGTTTGTGAAGATGAGGTCAATAAGAGAGGAGGTCCCATATTTAGGGTCTACTGTGTTTGGTGTACGGACCACTTGGATGAGGTCATAAGCTAGAACGGATTCTTTGTAGAAGGTGGACGCAGTGGTTAGCCAACTGACATTGATATTTCCTAGAATAATGATTTACTTCTTGGAGGGGAGTTGAGTAATGCTAGACAGAAATGATTCAAAGGCAAGTTTTTGGTTGCCTGGAGAGATGTAGACAGCCATGATATATAGTGCCTTACCGATAATGCCCGGTCTATGGCACAACATAGATGGGATACCATTTATAATCAAGTTTAAGCCTATAATCATGGGTTTGCTCTAGCTCTTTTTCTCATTCCTCACCAGGCAAACCTCTCAGCAGCCATCTTCTCTTCTTCTTTTGAATTTTATATTGTGTATTTTTTGTAAAATTTGTTTTATGTTTTAAGCTCCCTGGATGCACATTGTTTATCATTTATTTTTATTGTTTATTAATAATTTGGTACACCTTTGAGTCTAAGACTCATTTACAAAGGATCCACGTCACAGAAAACAGGTACAGACAGGTGTAAGTAAACATTAGAACAGAGTACATGCAGATGCGTGGTGAGATAAAAATATTGAGCAGCCTAAGGATGGGATCCAAAGTGGTGAATTGGGTTAGAAACTGGTTAACAAATAGGAGACAGAGGGTGGTGGTTAACCACACTCTCTCTAATGATGGGGTAGTGATCACCTGGGTGCCCCAGGAATCAGTACTGGGGCAAGTCCTCTTCAATGTCTTCATAAGTGACTTTGTAGAAGAACTGGAAAAGAAGGTATGTTTTTTTGCAGATGACACCAAAATCTGTAATAGGGTGGGCACTCAAGAGGGAGTGGAAAAATGTGTAGAGTTCTTGGAAAACTCAAGGAGTAGTCAAGAGCATGGCAGCTGGGGTTCAGTGCCAAAAAGTGTAAAATCATTCACATAGGACATAGGAAACAACAAACTGAGAATAGGTTGGAGGTTGGTAGTGACAGTCACTAAACAGGAAAGGGGCCTTGGGGTTTTCATATGTGATGATCTCAAAGTGGCAGAACAGTGTCACAAAGCAATGGATAGTGCCTGTGGGATGCTGGGAAGCATAGAGAGAGGTATCTTCAGAAAGGGAGGAGGTGTTGTCACTATATCACTCACTGGTGAGATCCCTCCTAAACCATTGTGTCCAGTTCTGGAGACCACACCTCAGAAAGAACATAGAGTGGAGGCTGTCCAGAGTTGGGCAACAAAAACTGTGCAGTGGTTGCACTAAAAGCCCTACAAGGGGAGAGACTGAGGGATCTCAACATGTACACCCTGAAAGAAAGGAGCGTGATAGAGACCTACAACTACCTTGTGAGGGTGAACAAAGTGCAGGAAGGGAGTTTCTTTCAAATGAGAAGGAGCACCAGGGCCAAATAGCATGTGACAGAGCTGAAGGGGGAACTATAAGATGGATGTGAGGAAGTATTACTTCACTGAAAGAGTTGTGGACAGCTGAAACATACTGCCAGCAGAAGTAGTGAAGGCAAAAACAGTAGAGGTTTCCAGGCATGCATGGGATACACATACAGTAGAAGAATTGTAGTCAATAAGCAGGGAGAAGGAAGGTTTGCCCAAGACAGTTAGAGTCTGCAAAGACAGACTGGTAAGGGACCATCTCAGCAGAATGGGTGGGGCGAGCAGTCTTTTTCTGCAAACAAATTCCATATTTCTGTTATCTAGCCATGTAAAAAAACAAATGAAAAAATAAATATACCATTCAAGGTGACTCCCTAACAGGCTATGTAAGAGTGGGGCTGGCAGTGTAGCCTAGAGGTTAGAGTAATGAGTTGTGAATGAGCTTGGCACATCCAGCAGACCTGGGTTTGATTTTCACAATCTCGACATGCATACTGTGTGATTGTGAGCAAGTCAGTTAACCACCCTAGTGCTTGCAGGTTGCCCCTGAAAACAGGCACTTGTGCCTAGTGGACCTTACCCAGTTACCAAAGGATTTCTTGAACCCTAGGCACATGGGGGGGGGGGGTTACAAAGTATATCCTAGATTCCTTACTTTCCCAGTTTGTATGACCAGTCAGCAACGGAGATCTAGATTCTTGTTTCACGCAATTCATAGCTCCAACAACCACTGATTTACTATAACCTGTCTACTTGGACCATACAGCCACCTCAGGGTTTTATTTAACTCTAAAAATTGATTAGCGTTTTGCTCATAAAAGTTCAAAAACATTGTGAAAATGCATAGCACTTGCCTCACTGTGTTTAATAAACATAACACTTCTAGAAAACCTATATAAATGGTTTCTGTACATTTAGCATTGTCCCAAGAAAAAACTGCTAATCAATTACTTAAAACCCTGCACCTCGTTTGCATTGATTTTATAGGTGTCTCCCCTGTAACAATTTATTTGAACCCTCTGGAGTTGTGACTTTATTGTGTTACTGATGGTGTGGCAAGGATTACAGATGTTTGCCTGGAGGGTTGTAACCCTATCTGTGGACTTCCTATATACATCTCTGTTTACTCCATTTTCAAAACTCTTGGTAATTACAAGACCCTAACAACTCACATAAACTCTAATGTTAGTGTCTGTATACTTTATATTTCTACTACTTGTATATGGGAAGTCCACACATTCTTTTAAGTCTGTCTTATCCTCTTATCACATCATTAGAACATCATCTACATAACATATCCCACTAAACAAAAGCAAAATCCATGCTTTTTGGATTTGCAGCCAGAATACATACCCTATACACTCTCGATGGTAGTAAACTGGAAGTCATCCGCAGCTTTATTTAGCTTCTGCTTACCAGGTAGGCACACTAGGCAACTGAATGCCTATTTTCAGGTGTGACCCGGAAGAGTACAACCAACAATACAGACAGTGAAAATGCAATATACAGTGGAAGTTATACAAAAGTTGACTGTTACCTCGGTATTTCCCCATCAACCGTGGAACAAAATACTGTGGATTTACTGCTACCGTGCTAAAATAACAAATTGAATAACATTATCTTTTCCCATGATAGTGGTAAATCCACAGTATTTTTTTCTGAAGTTGATGGAAAATACTACAGTAAAGGTCGACTTTTGTATAACTACCACTGTACAAGACTTACATTGACAAGAAAGTACATAGCTGCAGTGCCATCAGTTACAATTGCATCAAATAAGGACATACATGGTTCCACAGTAATTTCAGCATGCTAAGGAGAGAGAAGAAAGGTAATTTCTTTGTCAATGTGTCCATAATGAAAACCAGTTATAGTGCATTTAGGCCTAGATTTTCAAACTGCACCCAGAAAAGGCGCAAGTGGTTGCTCCTCACAACTGAGATGTGCCGGAGCACAAAACTGCTATATTCAGAAGATGCGCAGGAGAGATGCGCCAGCACATTGCAAGTTGAGTTTACTGTAGCAAAGATGTGCCATAGCACAACCCAACATGTGTCTGTGCAGCCTGAAATGTGCCAGAGCAACCGTGCAGGACTGACAATAGCAACAGGAGCAACCTGACCTGGGGCACTGGAACAACAGGGAAGGATGTGCAATGGCACATGAGTGAGGTACAGCAGCCACAATAGAAAGGGAAGCATCCCAAGGCCAAAGGGGTGGAGGAAAGCACCGACAAAGTGCACAATGGACACAGACCCAGACCCCATGAACATAGTACAAGTCACCACACAGGCACCACCAACCTAGGGGACAAAAGAGCAAACTGTGCATGGCACAGAGGAGAGCAGGGACAGAGCACCCCAGCACAAGAGGCCCAACAGACAATATGGACCAGTCATGCACTGTGATGACAGTGCAGAGCAACCAAGCAGGGCAGTCATGCTGGCCACAGCGCAGGCACAGTGGTCCAGAGGCAGACTAGTACACAGGCTGGCGGCAGTATGCTGCACATGTGGCATATGCCCACAGGGACACAGGACTGCAAACAGTGCAGCACAGCAGCAGGAGGACCAGGAAAACAGCAGAGGCATTCATAGCACCAGAACTGGGGCTATGTGCAAGTAACAATGTTAGCAGCACCGATGGACACCCCAGAGGTGGCCCAGGGGACAGCATGACAAACAGAGTGTGATAAATCAAGGTGGAGTGGGCATACAGTTGTGCCAAGCCACAGACACAAATGGGCAGTGATACACAAGGGGAAGTGGGTCAACCATGCACAACAACAGGTGAATGGAATAACTGTAATGTGAGGAACACACACGCATGTAGCAGAAGAAATATTTAATAACAATGAAAAGGAAAAAGTATGCAAACAACAACTAGAACAACATCAAAGAAAAAAGCAGTAACAACGACAAAACCTGTATAACACCAATATAAAATATAAAACTGTATACAAATAGAACACTGTGGGGAAGGGTGGAAGGTGGAACAGGGAAAGCAGGGGGAGAACTATTCACAATGGGGAATGGGGGTGTGGGGTGGGATCAATGGGGCTATTTACAGGGGGAAATGTCCATTGAGGCCTAGCGTCCACGGCGATGCACCACCTGGCCCTGCACCACTTGGCACAGCTGCCAGATCTCCTACACAAGGCACTCTGTCTCCTCCGTCTGCCACCTTGAAACCCATAACTGGGCCCCCTGCCTCCAGTAGATGGCATTTATCATCCTCTGTTGATGGACCATCCCATCGCCAACAAGCACACCCATCCACCGTCTACCCCTTGCACCAGATGGATGACCTATGTTGGGAAAACAGAGAACACGTGCTCAGTGCCACAGCCTACACAGGCACAGTCTCATCCCCCCCAATTGGCTGGGCGTGCATGACTGATGCTGGCTGGCCCCATGCAGAGGGCTGTCAACACACCATGCACAGCACACACTGGCAACATGCTGGGACACAGAGCCACACAATGAATGGGATGTGGCACAGTGAAAAAGCAAAGTATGTCACCAAGAGACATGTGTCCATGCCCTCCACAGCATGGGACCCTGTCCCACATGTGCACCAATCACGCAGGCCCTGAGTTGATCCCATGTGAGCACCAGTGGGTGCCCACAGTCAGGACTAGAAATGGCAACTGGGGACTAGCACACAGGTGCCACGGGCACAACAGGACAACCACATGCTGCTGACATAAAGATCCATGTGTACGTGACTGCCACCACATGGACATACGCAGGAAGCAGGCAATGGATCACTGTGGGCAATGCAACCACCTCCCCATACCTCACCATACCCCATGTAGACACAGATGCAGCACATGTCTTGCACTTACCTGCCACACGTCCTGGCACAGATGCCAGTGCGCCTGCACCACCAACCTGGGACCACTGCTCAGCCCCTGTCCAGGCCTGCTGCTGCTGCTCCTCCTGACCTGCTAGGGAAACACAATGGAAGAGTGCTGTGAGCACCATGCATAAACATAAACCACCCGCCCAAATGGTGACATGATGCACACGCTGCTGACACAAAGATCCATGCGTAAGTGACTGCCATCACATGGACATACACAGGAAGCAGGCAATGGCCAGCTGTGGGCAATGCAAACCCCTCCATCCACCCCCATACCCCATGTACACACAGATGCAGCACATGTCTCACACTTACCTGCCACACATCCTGGCACATGTGCCGGTGCACCTGCACCACCAACCTGGGACCACTGCTCAGCCCCTGCCCGGGCCTGCCCCTGCTCCTCCCGACCTGCTAGGGAAACATAATGGAAGAGCGCTGTGAGCACCATGTGTGAACATAAACCACCCCAAAATGGTGACACGATGCAGCATGGTGCAGCATGCCATGTGCTCATCTGAGGGGCACCCCACAATGTGAAGTCACAGTGCCATGGCAATGACACAGTGAAACACTGGTCCACACAGGGAAATCCATGGCATGCATGGTACCAACTAGTGGTGGGCGAAGTGGCCGAAATTTGCTTCCCAAAGTGATTTGTGGAGTAACGCGGAATCCACAAAGTGCTCCGCAACACGAAGTGGAGTACTTCGCGTCATGATGAGGAACGCAAAGTCCATTGAAACCTATGACTTCACGTTATTCCGCTTTCCCCAAACCATTTTTTCACCAATTGTAAGGCGAAGTAACATTAAAATCAATGTACTTCGCCTTGTTATTGAGCTCTAAGGCTAATTTGCAGTGCTTCATGGGATTGCAGGTCACATGGGCTCTAGATTGTTCTGCACAGCCTCAGTTCTGTGTAGTGCATGTGTAGTGGAAGACTGAGACAGTTTTCTCTCAGAGCTCTGCGATTCAAATCCTCTGAAAGCTGTTAAATAAGCCTTTTTAAGCCATTTACTTGCTCAGAATTTAGTATATCGATTGTAGGAAACCCTTCTGTGCTCATATTATTGAGTGTTTATTGTCTGTGTGGATTTTGAATGTTAATTTAGAATAGTCAGTCTGTGTACTGTGAAGTATGCTTGGGGGGGTGTATCTGTGGTGTAGGTAGATTAACTGGGAGAAAAAGGCAGTCTTTCTGTTTTGGTTATATTTTTCTTACTGTGTTAATGTACACAAAGTAATATTTTCAGTATTTAACATTTTTTTGCTGATGGTTGTGGTGCAGCAGTATATAATTTCAGTTTGTTTAAAACATTTGATTATATTACTAAAGGTTTTCAATTTGCTTCGCATTACTTGTAGTGTGTATGGGATGCGTGCCATTAAATCAGGCACCTTTTACTGTGCCACAGAGTAATTGCAGCAGTGTGAACCTGCTATCCACTGCACTTGCATGAATTTTTTGTACTGCTTTAAGGTATCTTTACTGGTAGTAGACTGTTTACTGCCATGCACTAACCACCTCCTCCCCAACCGTCAAAAGGTATTCTTTTCCAGATTTGGATTTCTGACAGTGAGCACTGGTTAGGTGGTGTTATTGTGCCTTTGCGTCTGCATCTCTTCAGTGCACAGTGCAATCTTAATCTGTCTGTGCATTTGCATCTCTTTAGGGCCCAATCTCCTTCTGTAACTTAAGTCACAGTTGTTTCTTTGGCTTCCTTTCAGAGTACTGGTGGGGTGCGCTGCATATCTCTCTGCATGAAAATTGTACTCATTAATATGCATTTTTAAGTCAGGGCCATCATCACGACTCAGTCACTCATGATACAAATCACTTTCTTCATCATCATCAGTGTCACGAATGCAGTCACGATTCATGATCAAGTCACAAATCACAAAATTAATTTTTTTACTAGTTACTTGCATGTAAGCCTGTTTTGTAGTATCACTCCAGACTTCACCACTGTACTCATTGATATGAGTTTTCAAATTGGGGAGTTTTGTGATACAGGTCATCGTCATTGGGAAACTACAGCTGTAGGCATTCAGGTTCCTGTACAGCAGGTGAGTTACATTACTGTAAGCCATGTGATGTGTGGGGGCCCAGGGGCTGCCAATATTGTCACTCCACCTTACTTCACGTTAAGGCGGAATGACAACGAGAAGTCACAATCACAATAACAAGGCGAAGTGGGCATTTCATGCTGGCCACTCTGCATAGCAGAGTGAAAATGCAGTGCCCACTTTGTTGGCACTTCACCAGCAGAATTTAAATTTGCTGCATCTCTAAGATGGGAGACTTTGCATTTCTTGTTATGCTGTCATTTCACTTCATCAACACTGGGGAATTTTCTGGACACAAGACAGTAGCATTTTTGGGGATGGACATTGATTCTGGTGACTGTGTCTGACCTCTGCATGCAAGACTGAGTGTGCCATTAATTCTGTGAGACTTTGTATTTCTTGTTACACTTTCGTCAGCACTGAGGAATTTTCTGGAAACAAGACAACAGTAGCATTTGGGGATGCCCATTAATTCTAGTGACTGTGTGTGTGTGTGTGTGGGGGGGGGCTGTCAATATTGTTGTCACTCCACCTGACTTCGTGTTAAGGCAGAATGACAATGTGAAGTAATAATCACAAGATGAAGTGGGCATTTCATGCTGGCCACTCCACGTAGCAGAGTGACAATGCGAAGTGCCAACTTCTCGGGCACTTCACCGGTGGAAATTAAATTCGCTACATCTCTAGTACCAACAATCTTGCCCTGCAACCAGGGCCATGTCGACCATGTGGGCAGGGATCCATGCACCTGCCGCACACCCAAAAACCCCCAACAGCATGCAAAGAAAGCATGCACATAGTACATACATGTCTGGGCGTGGAACCGCCTACGTGTGGACATGTTCCTGCAGCCTCCAGAGCTTGTCAGGATCCCTCCTCCTCAGGTCCCCATATCTATGTCAGTACTGTTCCCCAGTCCTGGGGACTGGTCCTCCTCTCCAATTGCTGGGCAACATGTGCCCAGACTTGGGACCATGCCACCTGGAGCTCTTCAGCCCCAAATAACTGTCCAGCTGGGGGGCCAACAAGTGCCACCATGTTGGCCACCTCAACCTCCGACCAGTTGAGAGCCCTGGACCTCCCTCCACTAACACGTGCCATGGACTCACAAACAGTCTAGCAGTGTGTGGCACTGTAAACTAGGCAACCTGAACAATGTGTGGCAGGACCGCACCTGTTGCTTAATAGGCCCACTATGCATGCCGCCGCACGCCATGCACATGCGTGATAGGCATGTGCTACTGACACCAATTGCACATTACCACACATGCGCAGTATTGAAAAGCATGGTGGGAGACTGGGGTCACAGCGCAGTGTCCCACCAATGCACATCCACGTGTAGGCACCATCTTGTTGAGGGCACTCAATGCCACACTTGCAGCCAGCCACATGGCTCATATCTGCAAACATGCACCATGTTGGCCAATGGCGCAGCACAGGGAGATGCACGATCCAGGAACAATGTAAGACTGGCAGCCAACCACATTGCACATGTCCCCAGACATGTGCCTTACAGGACACATGCGCAACACTGGTGGATGCGTAATACATGGCCTGGTATGTCGGGGATACTCCGTCAAGCATGTCAACTGTGGTAATGCGCATTGTGCATGCATGGGAAATGTGCCATGGGAGATGCTCCACACATTTCAGATGCGTGGCACAGTTTGAGATGAGCCTGAAGCAAATCTGCAATCTTCAGCCAGGATATGCAAATCACCTCATTATCCAATCCAGGCACAAGTCAACTGATTAGCAGCTCATTACTGGCTGCTTCAGGGCTCATTTGCATGACATGGACCATAAAAGTGCCAGCCCACACCACAGGTCACTGACAGGAACTGCAGCCTGGAAGGAAGGTTTGTTTACATTCCATTTGCTATAGCCTCTTTTGTACTGCATTACGTGTGACATTGCATAACTCCAGGGCAAGCTGCCCATGTGCTCATGCTTGCCCCATTCCTGTCCACGGACAACAGGATGTCGGAGAGTGAGAATTAAGGGGAGCAGGTTAAACGATGTAGGCCCAAATTCATAAAGGATGAGAAGCGTGCCCTGGTGGAGGCTTACATCCACAGGGAGGTGCTGTTCTATGGAGCTACTGGGACCCAGCAGGAGTGGGCGAGGGGCTGGGATGAGGTTGCCACATACATCAACGCCCATGGGAGCTTCAACTGCACTCCCCAGAAGTGCATGAAGAAAATGAATACAGATAGGTGGAGGGCCAAGGAGAAGATTGCCGCCATTTGGGTATCCCTGGCATGTACCGGTGGTGACCCCACCACAGCACCGGTCCTCACACCAGCAGAAGATCTGCTTGTGCCCACTCTCAACCAGGTATCCATCGTGGGCGTCCCGGTGGGGTTCTAGACTGGGGGAAGCCCATTGCAGCACTGTGAGTATGCATGTGGAGACCCCACTGGGGGCAGTGTGTTTAGCCCACAGGTGTGCCTGGTATGCCACACAGGGACCTGTACCATGCCCACAGTGCACCGTACAGAGTTGCAGTGAATGCACAGCCACACCGTGGGCACACATGCCTCCCTGTGTGTTGTTGTGCCTGAATAGTGCAGTGGTGAAGGACACAGGGTGGTGTGGCCCAACAAGACAGGCCGACGGTGGCCATGCATACCCTCGAAGGACACTATGTTGGATGTGGTGCCACATGGCCATCCATAGTGGGATAATGCACCATCCGGCCACTGTGGTCAGGTGCTTCACAGTAAGGCTGAGGTGTCTGTGGCAGGGCCTGGGGGGCAATGGCCTGGCCACAGCCTGTGCATTGTGTCCCCGTACCACACATTGCCATGTGTGCGCACCCCTGTACACATGCATGTATCACACCACCAGTTCATTGGTGGTACATAGGCCACAATAGTAGTCCCAGGCATGTGTGGTGTCACAGGCACACCTGTGGTCCACATGCACACATCCCCTCATCTAGCTGTCTACCTGCCATACAGACATGTGTCACTAACCATGTTTCTCTTCTGTCTTTAAGCTCAGTCACACCTCAGGGGTGTCTTACCAGCTTGGGCCAGCCCCGTGGCACAAGCAGAAGAAGATGCGGTGCCTTCCACGTCATCTGGTGCCATGGCTAGTGGTGGTGGCCTTTGCCCAGCAGCTGGGCTGCTGGACATATTGGAGCTGTGTGTTGATGTCCTCTTGTCCAGCATTCTCCTGCAGGAGGATCTCATCATGCTTACGTCGGCCACAGAGGAGGATGATGATGACATTGATGATGACAATACCCTCATTGAGTGATACACAGGTGGCTCCTACCCTCCCACTGGTCTGGTACACACACAGGTGGCAACAGGCAGTGCTGGTGGTCCTGTGCCCACACATGCGCTCCCCCAGTGAACCCCCCCACCTCCAGCTGCTGCAGTCGCTGGTGGTGGACGGGGACAGGGCGCTGCTGTGAGGCATGAGACTGCCAGCACAGTCCAGCAGGGTGCTGTGGTGCTGCAACAACCAGTGGAAGACACTGTACAGCCTGCCACAGGGCCTGCCATGAATGCCCGCACCCAGTCTCCACCTGAACAGTGGCCTCCTGTGCAGCATTCCTGGATGAGGGACATGACACAGCAGGCTGGGACCCCCCTGCCTGTCAGTGACCAGCCCCTGACACATCACCCACTGACAGGCTCGATGAGCACACCCATCTCCTGTGGAAAACCATTGCGGGCCATGCAGTGCTTAGGAAGGAGCTCCATGGACTGCATCTGCAGATTGGGCAACTGGTAGAGCATGAGGCCATGGGACATGGCCAGCTGCTTGGCAAGTTATGCCAACTGCGGGAGGCCATGTCCTCATCACTGGATCGGATTGCAGAGAACATTGCAGAGGGCTTTGCATCCCTGGCCTCTCGTGGTCACAGTGTGTCCCACCGCACACCATGCAGTAACACGAGCAACCCGAGGGCATGGCATCAGGTGACCCCATTTGGGCTGACACTGCCCCTGGCCAACATCATCCCCAACACCCCCAGATCCAGTCTGTTTTTCTGTAGCGACACATCCATGAGAATCCAGTCATGTTCTCAGGGGTCAACACCTGCCAGGGAGGTGTCATCACCCCCCTGTGGCTGGTGATCTGCCTGTGGCTGCCTCCCAGTCAGAGCATGGCCACCAATGTGGCCATGGTGGCCGTACTGGCTCACTGTGAGTCCTGTTGGGTGTGGTTGCCATGTTCATGTACCCTGCTGCCACTGTCGACCACGCATCAGGCTGGCTGTGGCCAGGGACACATGCTGTGGCACATGTGCACCCCTGGTGTCACACCTGCCTGTGCTGTCTGTGTGTTGTACAGGCCATGTGTGGGGGCAGTGGTGTTGTACTGTGTGGCATGGGTGTGATGAGTGCAGCACTATGTCTACCATGCTTGTGTGCTGGCATATATCCTCTGATCATACCAGTCTCTGTAATTCTGGCGGTGCCTCTCCCTGTCATTGGTGGCACTGTTGTGCATAGCAGTGTGCACTCTGCAGTGCACCCTGAAGCTGCTGTGCAATGTCTGCCTACCTGCGTGTGTGTGTCCCCCCACCACGCACATCCTGTCATATGTGTGTGTGTGTGTGTGATTGCTGCCCAATTTGTTCCTCCTGGGTTACTCACCTGCAGTTTCCAAAATGCTCCTCCACGATGGTGTCCCAGTGCCTCCTGGCTCGGGTTGCCAACCTTGGGTCCCTCCTCTCCATGGGTGGCTGCCCACCCCCCTTCCTGGGGTTCCTCCTCATCTGAATTGTCACCCTCCTCCACCTGGACAGGTATTCCACAATCAATGGCCATTTTGTGTAGCCTGCAACAGGCCAGGAATATGCCACAGGCTTTTTCAGAGCTGTACTGTAGAGCACCATCAGACCTGTCTAGGCAACAGAATCGCACTTTTAGCATGCCAAACACACTCTCTATTTTGTTGTATGTTGCGGTGTGTGCCTCATTATATCTCTCCTTGGCCCCACTGCTGGGCCACCGTATGGGGGTGAGCAGCCATGGTTGGAGGGGGTACACACTGTCACCTGGGGGGCAGGCACTCAGGTGTGTGCATGGCCTGTTACAACCATCACACCCCCTTGCCTATCTATGCTGCCACTACCTGTCCACCTGGTTGCCATCCCCAACACCCCACATGTGCAGGCCCTGTCCCACCACTGCAGAACACTGCACATGCATCCTGCTTGCAGCCTGGCTGGCCACGGCCGGTCCAACCCTTCCCCAGGCCTGTGAGCCCCATCCCTGCTTGTGTGGGCACCATGCCACTGTCCTGTCTAGCCATTGTGCTCATTGATCACCTGTACAATGGTGGTGCCCGGGGGCATCTGTTGCTCCTCACAGTGCAGCATGTGGCTGCTGTGCTGCACCCCTGCCATGCTTGCCCTGTAGCCCTCCACACCAGTATCTATGTATCTGTGTGTACCAGTCCGGCAGATCTTCTGGTTCCACAGTTCAACATGGCTTTGAGCTATTGCACTGTCCCTGTCCCTTTCTCCCCATGCACTACCAGCAGTTGTGTGGTGTGCCACAGCGTTCATGGTGTAGTCATGGGCTCCTGCACAACTCACCCAGTAGGTGCCCTGTGGGGATGTCCCCACCCTCAAATCTGCAGCACAAGGCCAACTTGTGCCAGATGAAAGCATTGTGTGTACTCCCAGGGTGCATGGCACAGACATTGCTGATGCATCCTGTGGCATTGCACACCACCTGGCAGTTGATGGAACAGTACCCCTTCCTGTTCATGTATGCAGCATGTCTGGGCCAGGGGGTGTACGTATTGCCAAATGGGTACACTCAATGGCCCCTATCATGGCTGGCATGTATGCCACCCTGTGGGATTCCTGCATGTTTTCTGTATGCTCTGCCTGTGTGATTGGGAATTTGATGAACTCAGAAGCACGTGGCAGCAGAATGTTGAGGAACTGTGTGAGGAGGCAGGATGTGGCCAACTGTGTGATACCAGTGGTGTCACCCACTGGTTTCTGGAAGGTGCCCATGGCAAGCAAGCACATTGCTGCTGTCACCTTGGTCTCCACTGACATGGCATGACCCCTTCTGGTTAGTGCCTGCAGTTCATCATGGCACAGCTCACAGAGCTGCCTCAGGATGGCCCTGTTGAGTCAGTACAGCCCACTATCTCAGTGTCACTGTGATGTTCAAGGGTGACACAGGCATGGTACCATCTCTGTTAGGCATACCGCCTATGGGCTCTTCCACTGCCACGTAGCTGTTCCACCCGCCTCCTCAAACCCTTCATTACCTCTGCCATGAGAAACACAGCCCCAAACATCTTGCTCCTATAACTTCAGCTGGCTGCCTGTAGGTGGCTTGCAGTTAGGCCACTTCCTTTTATGCTTAACTTTGTGCGGCACATCTTAGGAGATGCTCCACAGATGCGCCGCCTGTTTGGGCCGAACATAGGGATGCGCAGCATATTCATGGGAATGCCCCCTCCAGATGCACTGCATACATTATCTTTGCACTGCAGCATATCCAGAATTCCATGGCACAGCCCTTCCTTTTGAATATGGCCCAGGGGCACATTTCTGGGGCTGCGCCAGTGCAAATCAGTTGTGCCGGGTGCATCTCCTTTGAATATCTAGGCCTTAGTGTAGAGCGACATAGAACATTAGGGAGATGGTAGAGGGTAATATTCATAGGAACTACTCCAGTGAGGTGGTGTTTATTTATTTATTGCAGACCTGGGTTTGAATCCCATAGCCACCTAGGTGCATACTGTGTGATCCTGAGCAAGTCACTTAACTTCCTTGTGCTCCCATGTCGCATCTGGAAACAAGCTTCAGCTTAGTGTGCTACTCCTGGTTAAACAAAGTTCCCTTTCCCTTATTTATTGAATTTTGGTAACTGGGTAGGCCCACTGAGACAAGACAGTTCCTTTTTCAGGGGCGACCCAGAAATGAACAAAAAAAACATATAATTACACAATACAAGTATACAGGATAAACAACTTATATACAGTAGATTACAACTACATTATCAGTGCAAGGAGACATTAAATTTGTGCAATGATAAAACAACAACTTAATACGGTATATTACAAATACATATTCAGTGCAAATAGACAGTATCTTAACACTTTGGCACAGTATAATAACATAACAAATGGATAAGTGCATACAACAGATACACAATTGGAAGTATTCTCAGGAATGGATTCAAGGGGACAAAGGAAAAGTGCAGAAGAAGGCAGGAGTATATTGGGGCTAGGAGTTAGCGAAAACAGGTGCAGGGTGGGCGGACGAGGAGGTAGTGGGATAGAATGTGCTTGAATTGTGTGAGGGGGGGAGGAGGACAGAATATCTTGTAGGAGTGCATTCCGGGCAGACGTTGCCGTAAAAGCAAAAGACCACCTGCCGGCAGCCAGTTGGGGGTTGGGTATAACCAGTAGGGGGAAGGCCGTTGAGCATAAGGTGCACTTACTATGTTTATGGTCGATGAGTTCACTGAGGCAGGGTGGAGTATAGTAATGCACCAATTTAAACATGAGGCACATGGTGGAGTACAGAATTTACTCTCAAGGGGAGCCCAACCCAGGAAAGAGAGAACTTTGCAGTGATGTAGATGGGGGTCAGAGCTCAATGCAAAGTACCCTATCCTAAGGTAAAGCTGATTAATATGGGAGAAGATGAAGGCCCGTGCTTAGAGGAGCATCGGGGCCCCATAGGCAAGAAGGGGGAGAAGAGTGGGCGTTGCTATTTTGTGACATGAGGCCCTTGTTAGGAGGGGATGGATGTGGTATAGCAGACCTAGTCATTGATTGAGTGTTTTTATAAGTACATTAGAAACATAGAAACATAGACTTTGACGGCAGATAAGGACCGCTAGGCCCATCTAGTCTGCCCATTTCCCTACCTACAGGATAGGCTGCAGATCCTAGTTAACCAATAGCCTATTTCTTCCTACCCCCCACAAGAATTGCCTTATGTCTGTCCCATGCATTCTTGAATTCTCCCACAGTTTTAGACCCCACAACCTCCTCAGGAAGGCTGTTCCATGCATCCACTAACCTGTCTGTGAAATAATACTTCCTCACATTGCCCCTGAACCGCCCTCCTTCTATCTTTAAATTGTGTCCCCTTGTTCTTGCAAGTCTCTTTTTCTGAAAGATGCTACCCTCTTGGACTTTGTTGATTCCTCTGAGGTACTTAAAAGTTTCTATCATGTCCCCCTCTCCCTTCTTTCCTCAAGGGTATACATATTAAGCTCCTTTAGTCTCTCCTCATACGGCTTCTCTTGCAGACCCTGCCATTTTAGTTGCCCTCCTCTGGACTGCCTCTATCCTGTCTATGTCCTTGCGGAGATGGGGTCTCCAGAACTGGACACAGTACTCCAGATGGGGTCTCACCAACTGTCTGTACAGAGGGATAACAACTTCCTGTTTTCTGCTGATGATGCCTCCCTATACATCCCAGTATACCCCCAGCCCTCCCTACTGCCTTCTCACATTGCTTGCTAACCTTAAGGTCATCTGATATGATTACCCCAGATCCCTTTCCTTTTTGTTGTTGTTACTACCTCCCCACCCATTGTGTATTCTTCCCTGGGTTCTTGTTTCCGGTGCATTATTTTGCACTTCTTTGCATTGAATCTTAGCTGCCATACTTGACCATTCCTCCAACCTTGCCAAGTCCTTCATCCTTTCCACGCCTCCTTGTGTATCAACCCTGTTTCAGATCTTTGTGTCATCTGCAAAAAGGCATACTTTTCCTTCCAGTCCCTCTGCAATGTCACTGATGAAGACATTAAAAGGACTGGACCCAATACTGAACCCTGCGGTACCCCACTAGTAACCCCCCTTTCTTCAGAGTGGACTCCATTTACAATTACCTTCTGTGTCCTGTTGTCCAGCCAATGTTTTACCCAGGCTACCACCCTGGGTCCCACTCCCAGGCTGGCTAATTTGACTATTAATCTTTTGTGTGGGACTGTGTCAAATGCCTTGCTAAAGTCTAGGTAGGCCATGTCCACAGCCCCTCCCTGGTCTACTACTTTGGTTGAATTGACATTGACATTGTTTAGGGAGCTGTTAAGTTAGCAAGTTCCACCTGGAAAGAATGCAGTTAGGTAAGAATGCTCAAGTGCCATGACAGGAGTAGAGTGCCTGGTGAAGGAGATGTTCATGATATTTATATGGAAGGAATGAGTAGAGGGGCAGTGCTGTATTTCAGGAGGAATGGAGTTCCACAGTTTGGGGGCAGAGTAGGCAAAAGACACTTCACCAGCTCACTGCAGGGCATTTTCAGAAGATCTCACGGGATAGCCATTTTCAATGAACTGAAGAGTGGAGGTAAGGGATCAGGGCTGCCTGTTTTTTAATATGTTGAAGATGGCACCTCCATAACTGTGGTCCCATAGAAGTGACAGTGGTAGCCAACCCAGCTTGTCGTGGAGAGGGCAGTGGTGAGTGAGTCTAGGTGACTTCAATGCAAAGTGGCAGATATTATTATAGGTGACATCCCATTTGTGGAGGGTGGTTTATGAGGCTGAGGAGTACACTGGGGCTCCATAGAGAAGTTTGGGAAGCAGCATTCTTCAGGCGATGGCAAGGTGTGCCTGTGGAGTCAGGTCTTGGGTTACTTTATATGAGACACCTTGTATTGAGCTCACAGATTCACAGACACTCATCACATGTAACATGTAACTGTGAATGGAGTCAAGGATGACTCCAAGGTATGTGAAGGAAGAAGTGGTTGGGACCAAAGCACCATCTTGGTATGATATGGATAGATGGAAGGGCAGGCTTCAAGTTTGGAGGATGTGCCAAAGGGCATAGATTGAGTTTTTATGGTATTGAGGATTGGTTTGTTTAGGGATACCCTGGTTTGCATAGATTGTAAGTCTGCTATCAGGCATGGATTGATCTGATCAATATTATTAGAGCTGGTATAGAGGACCAGATCATCAGCATAGATTATTGCTGAGGAGTGGGTTAGACTATGTGTGATAGTGTTAATGTGCAAGTCAAACAGTAGTGGGCCAAGTATGGAGCCTTGGGGAACCCCCCTTAGAGAAGGTGCAGGGTCTAAGAGGGAGGATGCATACATGACCCTCTGGGCTCTGTTTGTCAAATAGTTATGAAACTAGGGAGAGCAGTCTGTGAGATACCAGGTTCACGAGTTTACCAGTGAGCAAGTTGTGATCAACAAGGTCAAAAGCTTATGTCAGATTAATGAAAATGGCACCTGTGAGGCTACCAGAGTCCATGGCAGAAGAAATGCTGTTTGTAAGGGTAAGAAGGGCAGTTGTGGTGCTATGCCCTCTACAAAATCCATGCTTAGTGTGGGATACTAGGTTATGAGCAGAGAAGGAACTTGTAAGATGTGAGGTCACTACCTTCTCCAATATTTTGTTTAGGACAGGCAGAATAGCAATGGGCCTATAGTTATTTAAGATTCTGTGGTCTTCGTTCGTACAAACTGGGACAACCCATGACAATTTCCATGCTTCAAACACAATGCCTGTAGAGAGGGGTAGGTTAATTAATTTAGCTTCTGGGGAGGCTAATTCTTTGGTGGCAATTTTCAGAAGTTTGGGTTCATCATCATCTAGGCCCATGGATTTGGAGTCAGGAATCCACATAAGGAGTTTATGAACCTCTGAGGGCCTGACTCATTTAAAGTACAAGTGAGGCTGAGATTGTTTTTTTGTTGACCTGGTGCAGGTGCTAGCTTGTAGTGGGGCAGGAGGGCCCATCAGAGGAGATGCTTACACTTTGATACCAGGCTTTCCTTCAGATTTCACATGGACCATCTTACCATTCAACAAATAGAAAACATGCGCTTCTTTACAGAGTTAAGTGGTGCCTGACTGTTGAAGCCTGTTTAGTCATTGCAAACTACAGTCTTCTCCCCCTCTTGGATTATGGTAATTCTTTTTACCTCCTTGCCCAATATAGAAATGTTTAGGTACAAGTCTCTATTCAACCCGATAGGGCATTCTGCCATTGATGCTGACAAATGAATGCATCATTGCTTAATCTATTGATCTTGGATGGTTATTCTCTGGTGCCAGGCTTGACAACTTGCAGGGCAGCACTGTTTACAAAACTCATGCCCATAGCACCTCTTGTTGTCCATCCAATCTGCTCCCTTTCCCAGACAGACCTCAATCACTCAGATTAGCATCAGCAAATTTACTGTCAATTCCTTACTTCAGAACCTCAGTGAATCAGTACTCCTTTGTACATGTCACTCCCAAGCTCTGATACACCTTATGATTCCACCAGAGGGAGGCAAACTTCTGTGATCCTTTAAACATTTGAACAAACAGTGACTTCTTGACCTTTGCAAATGTACCTGCTTTATGTGAACTGCAATGTAACTGTTCACACACTTATCCTTATCTGTGCTAATGTCTTGTCTTGTGTCATGCCCGGGTCATACCTGTAAGTCAGCATTGTCCCTGCAGGCTTTACCTGGTAACTGAAGAATCCTTGACTGATAGCCACTTACAGAACAATTATGTAAACCAATGCCTGTCTTTCTGAGCATCTCAATAATTAAATAATTAATTATATAAATAAATATCCACAGGCCCATTTTATCAAAAAAGGATTACTATTTCTATTATAGACGATGTTTCTTATCCAAAGGACCAAATGAAGTTTTGCAAATCAGGGGAGTGCAAAGACCACCCCATTGCAACACCTTTAGTTTGTAAGCAGAAATTCCCCACGAATGTGAAACCATTCAATTTTTGCATAACTCTGCCAGCTGCAATAAAAGAAGGAAGGAATATGGGGTCTACTACTGGTGCTGTCAGATACAGGATAAATACTAGGGCCCAGATATTCAAAAGGGTTGCGCCATGCGCAAGTCCAAAATGCGCCATTCTGCGATATTCAGCAGGAGGCAGTTACGCCACTGGCACCAGGTTGGCGCAAGAGAGCAATGCAAATGAATGCATGCTCAACAGGGAGGGGAGGTCATGCATAACCTGCGCGAACCCGATATTCAGTCGGGTTGCAGAGCAGAGTTTGCCAGAACCCCGCCGCGCTCGCAGCTTGAGCCAAAAAGGCTTAAGTCGAGGCCACCACAGGTGAGCTGCTGCATTGCAGGGTGCAACACAGCAGCTGCCACCCCTGGCTGGCCCCAACTCCGCTCCTCTGTTTCTTCACCAGCCTCGGACTGGCAGTACGCGATACTTCTCCCCATCTCACAGCCCGATCGGCGGAACCCTGTAACCCCCTAGTGCCCTCGATCACGGCAGAACCCGAATACTCCTGGTGGTCCAGTGGATCGAAGCCCGATCGCGGGCAGAATGTCACAGCACAACCCCCAAACATCTCCCCTGGTGTCTAGTGTCCCCCCCACCCACTCACGTAAGCCCCACTAGACACCCTAGGGAGATGTTTGGGGGGTTCTGTTGTGACATTCTGCCCGCGATCGGGCTTTCACGGTCCACTGACCACCAGGGAGTTATTCGGGTTGGGGAGGGAGTTGATCTCTGCCCGCGATCGGGTACTGGGGGGTGGCAGGTTCTACCGGCGATCGGCACTGGGGGTTTTGGCAGTGTTCTGCCCACGCATCGGCTGTGGGTGATGTTGGGGGGCGACATGGAGGTGTTCTGGCCCGCGATCGGGCTGTGGGAGTGTGTGGGGGCATGGACTGTGATGCCCGCGATCGGGCTGTGGGGAGGTGTGGGGCATGTAACTGTGATGCCAGCGATCGAGCTGCAGTGTGCGTCGGTCCTCAGCGGCTGCTGCCTGGCAGGGTGGCCAGGAGCAAGTCCTCGGGGATCGGCGCACCTACAGCACAATGGCATGCAAATGGGGCCATAAAGAGATGCAAATGGCCTGCGCCTTGCATAAATTATGGCCCATTTGCATGTCACCTTTTGAATATCGAAATTTAGCATGGCGCATGGTACTAGCGCCACCGCAAGTTGAATGCTCAACTCTGGCAACTTGCGGTAGCGCAAGTTCCACTGCGCCATGCGCAAGTGCTGTGGCTCGGGGGCGATATTCAAAGGAGTTGCTCACCCCGGCCACACCCCTGCGCAACTATTTTGAGCAGCGCAGGGGCTTGCGCCTCAGACTGGCGCAGTTTGAATATCTGGGCCTTGGGCTTTTAAACCTGCTGCATGAAGAATATTTGTGTAGTAAGCCTCAAAATTAAGTGTCACCAGCAGGGAATCATCCTTTATATATAAGTCCTCCAAGGTGAAAAAATACCACTAATATTTTTAATGATACGTGAATCAACATACTGTACTGTGTTAATGGTCCTGATCAAGAACCAATCCCCAAAATGTTGGAGTATTCAGGTAGATCAATTAGGGATTTGTACACCTTGGTCAGGACGTACATAGTTGAACTAATGGTACATTCAGTTAATAAAAATTGAGAAATTAAACCTTCCTGAAAGGTTGCACCAATATATTTGTTAATTTATCCTTAAAGGATAATATTGTGTCACTAGATAGTGATCAATGAAAATGTGTGTTGCTCAGCTGTCTATTAACTCAACAATACAATGCTCTGTATATAGGACCACAACAGTTCCCCCTTTATCTGCTGGCTTAACAGTTATTTCATTACTGGTTTTAAAACTTCCTAACACCAGTCTTTCTGAATTAGACACATCCTAGTACCGTAGCCTTTGAAATTCTTGGAACAGAAGTTTTAAGTCTCTCACATATGATTTCAATAAAACTCCTACAGTGTGGTATGTTGGTGATAAGATAGTAGATCATGGATGAAACCGCCTCGGTCCATTTGTAATACCGTCAGTGTTTGCAATTACCGTTGACAAATCCTCTATCAAGCTTGTCAAGTCTGCAGTATGCTCTGGACCATATTCTATCATTCATGTAGTTACAGAAAAAAAGACCCGAGATTCAAATTTATTGAGAGAGTTTGTAGGAACAAAGGATTAAACTTTTTTTAACAGCTGCAACTCCTGCTGAGAGAATAAAGTACCATAATATCATCCAGCGTACCAGTCTCTGATTCTGTCCCCTTCGGGGTTTGTAGTTGTGTCTGTTGTACCCTCTTCTGGCATCTCTGTCTGCATTGCCTGATCTTTCTTTTGATTCTTGTTAAAACCTGGTGACCCTGTGGCTTCTGTGTGGTAGAGGACAAGATGGGGAGGGTGTGGAGTCCTCTAAAAACATTGTTGATTGAGATCCTTCAAACTCTGATTCGCTCACTCAAGTGCTAAATTCAGATTCTGCTCCTGGTACAGATTTTGTGAGGCTAGACTTAAGGCTGTCCTCTCTGTTGTTCATCCCATTTAAAAACTGTACTGTTCAAATAATCTGCATTTCTTGCTGACTTTTATGTTTTCATTAAGTTTACCAATTGTTTTACCTAGTTCCTGTTGATATTGTGAGAACTCGGCAGGTTCTCCAAATTCAAATAAGGCCTCTTCTTTATTTTTGGGTTGAACCCCAGTGTCTTGTAGCACTTTAGATTCTTCATGGATACAGCTTATTATATGGCAGGAGGCTAACTGAGTAATAGATTGCCAATTTGTCATAAGAATGCAGCATAGGGGCTAGCCCAATAGCACAACAGTAGGCTACCACTTGCTACACCAGCAACCTGGGTGCAGGAATTGACTTTGGTTGTTTGGAGGCTGACTGGGAGAGGGAGAATTCCACATCCCAGGGACAACTCTCCTCACTTAGGGTAGGAGGGACTGCCACCTAGTGGAGGCCAGGTGGTAAAGCTGCATGCGTACATTGTGTGGAAGGGACCACTACCAGGTGCTTAAGTACACGTATGCCATCACACGCATGCAAGATTGCCATTGCATGCCAGCACCCTCAAGGAGGTAACATGGTGGAAGTATCTTTGGACTGCCAGAGTAAAAAGCTGGCACTCCTCATAGGCCCACATAGGACTGATGTGGCAGGCCTCCAGTGACCACAGTGGTCCTGGGTAAGTGATGATTACCTTGTAAGCCCACTAGAATGTCATTGACAGGCAGTGCCATTGGGAGGGGGTAAACCATCGACCAAGGAGCAGAAAAAGCAGGATGAAAAAAAAATAAATAAAACACACCCTATCCTGGCCAAAAGCCAGATTTTTTAAACAATCCAAGGCTTGGAGTCACCTACTAACCTGAAAATATGCTGCTTCTAGACTCTTCATGTACTTAAGGTAATCAATTCCTACTAGATAAATGTTGCTTTCATATTATGAGGCAAATTAGTATTTGCAGATGCTTGTGTTTCAGTGGGCCCAGCAAATAGAGGACTTTGATCACCTTTACGTAGGAACAATGCCTCAGTGAGACTTAATGGAGCAAAGCTGATTTAAGAATTGCCTACATGCCCCATATGCAGGATTAACTGACATGCTATTGTGAAGACTAGAAAAAGCAGGATTGCCCAAAATCAGTAAAACTGACCTCACAGTGAAAGAGAGAAAAGAGGGTCCCTTATCAGAGCCTTGTGGTGCTCAGCTGCTAAACACAGTTTGAAATATAAAGATAAAAATGCATGGTACACACTATCTGCAATTATGATGCTTCAACAAAAGATATCAGACAGAGACCAGTTCTTGCTAAAGGCTCAGATTCTTGATAGCAAGGTACATATAAGATAAGACTAATTAGAACACAAAGCTAGTCATGATTGTGTAATGCAAGGGCCTTAGATTGTCATTTTCAGCATTACAGAAAATATGTTATCACCTAGACACTGACAATTTCCAGTTTGCCACTCATTGCCTAAATACTTTTTATTTCTGTTGTCTAGTCTCTTTTCAGCTTGTGAAAGGGTCACATCCCTATCCCAGGTAATAAAGTTCATGTCACTATCTTTGGCCTTGTTATTTTTCTCCGTACTATGCTATGCCTTCTGTCTATCCCTGGTTGCACAGTCACATTTTCCCTGGCCTGTGAGTTGGCTGTTCTGTGGGTCCATGCCCCCATGTCTACCTTTGTTCCCTGTTTACCATACCTTCTGTCACTAACTTTTCCTTTCTCCTTCCAATGTTGTGGTAGTTTTGGATCCCCCAATAAAATATAACAGGGTCAGTTATACATAGAAAGAAATGTGTCCCTTATGTGTTTGAAGGCATGTTGTCTTCTTATTAAATAAACAAAGAAACTCCCTGTTTAATAAATATAAAGAAAGAGGGAATTATAAATAAAAGAAGCCCACTCAAAAAAGGTGGTTTAAAAACAATGTCCCCTATACTAGTACCTGACAATGTTAGGGTAAATTCAACCCTTGTTTCTTCTTAAAAGAAGAGCACATACTTTAAACATAGAAACATAGAATTTGACGGCAGATAAGGACTGCTTGGCCCACCTAGTCTGCCCTTTTTCCTACCTAACAGATAAGCTGCAGATCGTAGTTAACCAACAGCTTACTTCCTCCTACCCCCCCCACTAGGACTGCCTTATGTCTGTCCCATGCATTCTTGAATTCCCCCACTGTTCTTGGCTCCATGACCTCCTCAGGGAGGCTGTTCCATGCATCCATAACCCTCTCTGTGAAAAAATACTTCCTCACATTACCTCTGAGCCATCCCCCCTCTATCTTCAAATTGTGCCCCCTTGTTCTTGCACATCTCTTTTTCTGAAAGATGCCACTCTCTTGGACTTTGTTGATTCCCTTGAGGTACTTGAAAGTTTCTATCATGTCCCCTCTCTCCCTCCTTTCCTCAAGGGTATACATATTAAGCTCCTTTAGTCTTTCTTCGTATGTCTTCTGGTGCAGACCCTGCCATTTTAGTTGCCCTCCTCTGGACAGCCTCCACTCTGTCTATGTCTTTGGAGATGGGGTCTCCAGAACTGCACACAGTACTCCAGATGGGGTCTCACTAACTGTCTGTACAGAGGGATAACAACTTCCTGTTTTCTACTATTGATGCCTCTCCTATATATCCCAGTATCCCCCAGCCTTCCTTACTGCCTTCTCACATTGCTTGCTCACCTTTAGGTCATCTGATATAATTACCCCCAGGTCCCTTTCCATTTTTACTGTTGTCAGTATCTCACCCCCCACTGTGTACGCTTCCTCTGGGTTTTTGTTTCCCAGGTGCATTACATTGCACTTCTTTGCATTGAATCTGCGCTGCCATACATTTGACCATTCCTCCAACCTTGCCAAGTTCCTTCTCATTCTTTCCACTCCATCTGGTGTATCAACCCTGTTGCAGATCTTTGTGTCGTCTGCAAAGAGTCATACTTTTCCTTCCAGTTCCTCTGCAATGTCACTTATAAAGACATTAAAAAGGACCGGTCCCAGTACTGAACCCTGCGATACCCCGCTAGTAACCCTCCTTTCTTCACTGTGGACTCCATTTACTACTATCCTTTGCATCCTGTTGTCTAGCCAATTTTTTATCCAGGCTACCACCTTGGGACCCACTCCAAGGCTGGCTAACTTGTGTATTAATCTTTTGTGTGGGACTGTATCAAATGCCTTGCTAAAATCTAGGTAAGCTATGTCCACAGCCCCTCCCTGGTCTACTACTTTGGTCACCCAGTCAAAGAAATCTATTAGATTCATCTGACACGACCTTCCCATCGTGAATCCATGCTGCCTTGGGTCCTGTGCCCCACTGGCCTCTAGGTACTCAACAGTTCTTTCCTTCTGAAGTGATTCCATCATATTCCCTACCACTGAGGTCAAACTAACTGGTCTGTAGTTTCCTGCCTCTGTTCTGCTCCCACTTTTGTGAAGAGGAATCACATCCGCCCTCCTCCAGTCCTCAGGTACCACCCCATCCTCCCATGATTTGTTAAAGAGAGTAGTCAACGGTGTCACTAGTTCTACCCTTAGTTCTTTTAGAATTCTTGGGTGAATCCCATCAGGCCCCATTGCTTTGTCCACCTTCAATTTTATTAGTTCTTTCAGAACCCTTTCTTCTGTAATAAATGGACTGGTATTGACCCCGTCTTCAGAGTGTTCTCTTGTTTGGTTTAGGTACCTCCCCCTCCTCTTCCTTTGTGAATACTGAGCAGAAATATTCGTTCAGTATCCCTGCTTTTTCACAGTCACCCTCTACCCACATTCCCTCCCCTTTATTAAGCCTCAGTATCCCTCCTTTGGTCTTTCTTCACTCCCTAATGTACCTATAAAAGGTCTTATCCCCCTTCTTACCAGAGTTGGCTATCCTTTCCTCGGTTTGGGCCTTTGCTATTCTGACTGCCTTCCCAGCCTCTTTCTGCTTTAACTGATAAAGTTCTCTGTCCTGCTCCTTCTGTGTTTCCTTATATTTCCTGAATGCTATCCTTTTCTCCTTAACCTTCCCTGCCACCTCTTTTGAGAACCATGGCATTTTTTTCCTTCGTTGTGTTTTGCTGATTTGCTTTACACAAAGGCTTGTTGCCTCTGTGATGGCTGTTTTGATTACTCCCCATTGTTCCTCCACCCGTCCTTCTTGCCTGTTTGCTAGTGCTTTTCTGAGGCACTCTCTCATTTTTCCAAAGTCAGCCCTCCTAAAGTCCAATATTCTTGCTTTTGTATGGCTTGATTGTATGACTGTGTTTATCGTGAACCACACTGTTTGGTGGTCGCTTGTTCCCAGATGGCTACCCACTTCTAAATCTGAGATTCTTTCTCCATCCCCACTTGAGAGTACCAGGTCTAAGTTGCTCCCTCCCGAGTGGGTTCCAATACTAGCTGTCTGAGGCATGCCCCCTGTAGGGCATCAAGAATGACCCTGCTCTTGGATGTGCCTGCAGCAAGGTGCTCCAGTTAACATCTGGCATATTCAGGTCCCCATCAACAATATCTCCCCTTTTTCTGCCATTCTAAGGAAGCCTTCTATCATTTCCTTGTCTATTCCCTCCCCTTGAGATGGGGGTCTGTATACAACCCCCATGCGGATTGTGGTGCCATTTCCTGTTTCCAGGGTGACCCAGAGTGTCTCATCTGCTTTCTGTTTACTCTTTAGTTCTGTTGCTTTGATCCCTTCCTTTACATAGAGAGCTACTCCTCCTCCTCTTTCACCCTCCCTGTCGCTCCTGTAGATTGTGTATCCTGATATGTTGACATCCCAGTCATAAAGAACATGAGTTGGCAAATGACAACAGTGTTTACTAACATGGTTTTATTCTGGTGTTGCTTGATTGTGTAGGTAATGCAGAGAATATGTTGAGAAGACTAGAACATGTTGGTTGAACAGTAATGGATGTTGGGGTATGAGGGTAGCACTGAATGGATGGAGAGGTATGTGGCTAAGAGGGAGTGTATTTGAGTGGTCTGCGGGTGAGAGTGCATGTGTGGGGGGGTCTGAGGATGACAGTGCATGTCTGTGGAGGGTCTATGAATGTGTGAGAGTCTATGGATGACAGTGCATGTGTACAGGGGTGTGTGGGTACAGTGCATGTGTATGAGCAGTTTAAAAGTCAGAATGCATGTGTTCAGAAATCTGGGGGTGATTGTGCATGTGTCTGTGGGGTTTGTGGTGGACAGAGCATTAGTGTAGGGGTGAAGCGGTGAGCAGGCATATGTGAGAGAATCTGATGTGGACACGGTATGTGGGGCTATGAGGGTCATAGCACATGTTTGCAGGAAGAGTTCCACAGTAGCAGCACTCGTAGGAAATTGGGCAGACTAGATGGATCAAGTAGTCCCCATCTGCCATCACATTCTATGTTTCTATAATCACACACAGGAAATTCACTTTACTGGAAGTGCAAGTACAAGCTGCAATCCTCAGCCCCAGTGCTTTGGCACCCATCCTTCATTATGGGGCATGGCTAGGAGAGCACCCACTGTGATTAAATAGCCCACAAAAGAATATAAAAGGAAAGAAAAGTTTAGTAATTAGTTAGATAAAATACTGCATTTTATTTAATGTGTATTGGAGATTTCTGAGATGCCATTATTTGGCACATCAACTTTGAATTGTTTGAGAGAAAATATGTTTTGTATTTCTTTGCAATGTTTTATACATGATTTGATGTTTATTATCTTCACCTGGTATATGAGGTCCCTGTTTTATGGGCTATTTACTGTATTTACAGTGGACGCTCTCCTAGCCACACCCCCGATAAAGACTGTGTGCCAAAGCGCTGGGGCTGAGGCTTGCGACTCGTACTTGCACTTCCAATAAAGTGAAGTTGTCAATATTGATTTTGTGCATGTGATTATCTATGAGTGCTGCTACTGTGGAACTCTGTTTGTGTGGGGCTGGCCACCCTCTTCAGCACCGACCCTGGGACTGATTCACAGCAACTTCTCTGGGACATGTTAGCAGGGGTCTGAGGTGACAGCACATAAGTGTGAGTGGTGACATTTTACTGTACTTGCATGGGGAGGAACGTGTGGCATTGCACATGCATGCAGATTGAACAGGACATTGCATTTATAGTATGTGGTGGGAGGTAGAGCAGCAAAGCATGCTTGAGTCCTGTAACTCCATGCTGATCCTACTGTATGCATCCAATTATTTTGCAGTGATCTTGCAGTAAATGAAAAGGATGGCCTGCATTTTGAATCCCATGTGCTGCTGGTCAAAAGCAAGTATTGCTTCATAAATCCAAAAGACAAAGAATCAGTGAAAGAAGTGAGATTTGAAAATAATATTTTTAGTGACTTATAAAAATAAAACACACCAAACCATTACAGATGCAAAAACCCCAGCATTTCACCTTAACATGGGGCTTTTCAGGGGAGGAGTTTGCTTGTGATAGGTAGGGATTTTATATAGTTCACAATTAAAGTGATACATCCAACATTTGGTATTTGAAGTAGATCTCCCCAAAATATATTTCATCATTTTTTTTGTATTTTTCCCAGTTTTGCAGTTCATTAATTTCTAGTTACCAAACCATAGTAACAGGCAGAAAAATATGAAAACACCCACATTATATTTAAAGTATAGCTCCCAAAATATATCTTTAATTAGTTTATGCAATTTTTTGAATTTTCCTAAATATATATATGTATATTCCGTGCTACCATAGTTAGGGTTGAGGAGCCATTTCTATGTTAAACCCCAACATTTTGTACCTTAATAACTTTGCAACCGTTTGATAGATTTGACTGAAATTTGGAATACACAATCAAGAACCATAGGCCTTGGGATCTGCCAAGTTTTGTACTAGTCGAATATACGGCTGCGGAGTTATTATGCGTGATCTGCGCGCATGTTTGCGCTTTTTCTGGAATTCTACGGTCGTGCCTACAGGTCACACGGTTTGTGCAACCATCCCAAAATCTTCAGGGAATATGCAGCCGGGGTCCCTGATGTGCCTTTCAAAGATTTGGTGAAAAAATATTAAACGGTTCAAAAGTTGTTCAAAAAACAATTTCCCAATATAAGTCAATGGGAAAAGTTAACAAAAAGTTCGACAGTGTCGCAAATGCATTTTTACTTTCGCAAATGGGCCTGTTACTTTCGCAAATCCACCATTTTGTTTTCAGTTGGTGATCAGAAAAATGCTTGCCATTTAAATTTGGGACCATCTAGCAACCTAATTCTTTTTGTATTCACCTAGTCGGACCCTGAGGATGCTAGCCATGTCTTTATTTTGGGGTAAAACACCCCAGAAATATGTTTTTCAAATTTCTTGAAAAAGTACTTTCGCAAATTACTTTCGTGCTCACGAAAGTGTCGAACTTTTTTGCGAAAGCTTTCGCAAATTGCGACAGTAGTTTTCTAGTCTGTGGGAAAATGACAGCAATTCTATGGCACTGCGCTGCAAATGAACGGTTGGGAGTTTTGGGCTGAAATCTGAAGGGAACGCAGCCGACATCTCACAGATGTGCCTTTCAGTGTTGTGTTGAAAAAATATTACATGGTGGCAAAGTTACGGCACTCCAAAGTTGACGGTTTTTCCCATAGGATAACATTACGGCGCCCCGCATTACAGGAATTCTTTGGCACCCTGCTGCAAAATAACGGTTTGGTCTTTTTTCCTGAAATTTGGAAGGAAGAGAACCAACAGCCCACAGATGTGCCTTTCTGTGGTTTGGTGAAAAAATATTACAGGGAGGCAAAGTTATGGTGCTCTGAACTTCTTTTTTTTTCCCCATAGGATAACATTACGGCGTTCGCCGCACCTTTCAGGACCCGTATCTCGGAAACGGTGCGAGATACGGACTTTTCGTCAGAAAAATGCTTAGCCTCCTAATGTGGGCTAAGTACAAAACTAACCAGGACAGTCGTAAATCATATGGCTTTTAAATTTTTTTTCTATGTCGTACGGTTCCTGAGATATAACCTATTTAGTATTCCAAGTCCTCATTTTCTGCTCCGATACCCATTATTATGCATACATTCTTTGTACTCACTGTCTTTCTCTATGCAGGTTTTGGGGAAAACCAGCCTGTGTGCTTACATTACTGTTAACGTTGCCCTTTCCGCTTGCAGTTCCGTACCCGTGTCACTTACCGTTGACGTCTACGCCACCATGTGCGTTATCCTTCGTGCTTTCATTTGCGCTATGCTTCTGTTATTTTTGCCATTTGTATCTACAGACTGTTTCTCTTTCTGTTTCACTTTGCCACCATGCCCATTGACATTTCCGTTTGCAGGAACCATGTTACTATGTGACAACACATTACGCGGCAGACCATTCCCGTCTGTGCCACTGTGTGCGTTACCCTTTCTGTTCTCATTCGTGCTTGTGTCACCATGTGCGCCACTGTTAGTGCTTCTGTTTGCGTTGCTGTTCCTGTTACTATGCCACAAGACATCCCGCCGCTGCATTACATTCACTATTTCTAGTTATCATTCTCAAAAAGAAGGGAAACTAGATTAAAAAAACTCAGTTTAATGCATTAGTTAGGGTTTATTGACAGCTAATTCGGTAGGGTTAAACGTTCCTTGGACCCTTTCCGACCCCCCACCGGCATTGGGTGTGCATTGGGGTCATCAGTCCTAACTCTCACCCCATTCTCCTATACTTCTGCTGCTTTACACATGTGATGGGGATGAGAGTAGGCTGATGACCCCATTGCACACCCCATGCCGGCTGGGGGTGGGCAGCCCAAGGGGTTTTCAACCCTAACACCGAATTTCTCACTTTTGTCGCTGTGAAACAACACTAACTAATGCATTAAACTGAGTTTTTGCCTCTAATATATATATATATATATATATATATATATATATCTTATATCAGGAATAGACCTATAGCTTTACCAAAACCTAATATAACAGGCTGAACTCAAAGCAGGAATGGTACTAAGTGGTGCCACTGTATGGATGAGTTCTTTGGGGAGAAGCACTTGGGCTGGATTTTCAACCCCCCCCCCCAAGGAATAGGAAGGATAGGGAGCATTACTTCTGGATCAAGTGGCTCAGTGTTCATTTGCCAGAGAGATAGAGATGGCCTTCAGTAACTCATTGAGTTGGACAAAGGACAACTGCCTCCTGAGTGGTCTTAATAGCCTACTCAGTGGCAAAGGCACTGAATGCAATGAACATTTGGCTTCCTCTGGTTTCATTAAAAGTCTTGAAATTGCGTCTCCATGTGTTAATCCCATGTGTTATGGAGGCAGTGTGGCCCAGTAGTTAGAGCACCAGCTTGAGAACCAGGGGATTTTAGGAACCAAAGTTGCTGCACTTGTGGTTTATGCCAAAATAGCTCTCAGCCCAGTCACAGTTCATGCAAAGAGTGAAATCATCTGTATTTGGTGAAAAAAAAAAAAACTGTCCAGAAAGTGCCAACTGGACAAACAGCCCCGGCACTTCAACTAAATGGTCAAAAAAGTACCAGGAGATTAAAGGTCCAAAACCCACTACACAAAATTATTAACAGTGTGATATTGGGCAAGTCACTTAACATCCCAGTGCTCCAGTCTACCCAGTTGTGAAAATAGGTGAAAGCAGAAGCCCACTGAAATGAGATGTTGCATCTCATGTGAGCCACCCCAGTTAAATAAATTATAAAAAAAGAAAAAAAAAAGAAGAATCCTTCAAAGTAGACCCCAGGCTTCATTTTATTACATTTATGCTCTGGCAGTCTTTTATGTTAGCTTACATTCATGTGCAAAGTGAACATATAAATTAGGCATGGCAGCACCAGTATACTTAGGGTTGAGTAGGCAGTTTAATGTTAAACCATCATTTTTGCTGTTTAATTTTTTAACGTTAAACTTTTTATTGAAACAATCAAAAATAACACAGCACAAACTACATAACATCACAAGACAGAACGAAAAATATCTGCCTAATAAGGTACATTATAAAAGTACAATGGAGTGGTCAACCTAGTGGAACCAGGAGTAACAAGAACATCAAAAAACGGTATCCTAAAACTGTCAAGAAAACGCAAGCTGGTCAAAATATGAAGGAAAGCAAAGAAGCTTGCTACTCATAAAAATGTGAATAGTTGTACAAAGGCAATAAAGGGCCCGGAATGAATACCTCAAAAGGGAGAAAGAGAAACCTCTTAGTGGTCAGGAGAGCATAATTGGGCCTAAGGAGACTTAATCGGGAGGGGAAAGAAGGGACATTTTTGCACTTTAATAACTTTGCAATGATTCAGCAGGTTTGCATGAATTTTTTTTTACCTACAAAAAAAGACAACTAGGGCTGGCCCAGTGGCACTGAGGGTTGAGGCGCTGGATGCCACATCTCGTGCCACACCAGTGACTCGGGTTCGGGAACAAGCTTGGGGGGCCGGGGGTTGGCCGGGGAGGGAGAAGATCGAGCATCTGGAGGACTGCTCTCCTCTCTCTGGGGAGGGTTCCAGGGGCAGTTTGGTGTTCTAGTGGCCCCTGATGGAGATAGGGGGTACTACAGGTGTACCGGCTCGAGTTGTAAGGAGGTAGGGAGAGTGGCAGACATCAGCAGGGCAGCCGTGCACAGACATCATGGCACATAATCTCCCCAGGGGCCAAAAAAGCTAGAAAATCCCCATCCATGCGGATAGGCGAGAGCACCACCGCTCATCACCACACTCCACCTGCCGGACTCCTTCCACCCTTGGGCTGAGCCCAGCCTGGCCTACCACAATTGTAGATAGAGCGCCCTGGGCAGAAAGGGCGGCCCTACCTCGGAAGGCTCAGAGCCGGGTGGATCACCAGGCTGGTGCCAGGGGCTGGAGAGTTTCAGGCACAGAGGTATAGTGACGAGAGAGGTGGATGCCTGAGAGAGTTCCCTGTGAGTATGGAGTATAAACAGAGTTTAAAAAAAAAGACAACTGTCCATCCCCGAACAAACCCCCCCCAACCCCACCTCCCACTCAGCACCCACCACTCCACAGTATACCCCCACACACCCTCACTCACCTGAACAGGTCCCAGGTTTGAGAGCCACTCTCTGATTGAAGACACATCTTGCTGCTGGAACCGGTGCCTGGAATATGAGAAACTAATGTAAATGTGGTTCTATGTATTTCAATGGGGTTTTTAACTTTGATGTATGATTCAGCCATTTTTGAACATTTTGATACCAAATTTTCAACATGGCCTTTTGGGAACCCCACCTCATGAACAATATCAGTGACATTATGCAACTCCCACTCGAAAGGTGATTTTGCGGTCGCTTAGTGAATTCACCTTTTGAGTGGGATTTGAAAATGTTTCCTGCCCTTGTTCATGAGGTGGGATCATAAGAAGGCTATGCTGAAAATTTTGGGTTAAAATATGTAAAAATGCCAAAATTTTGACCATTTCTTTCTATTTTGCTACACACACTCATAACTTTGGAAATTTTAAATATTCTGACCCCGAATTTTCAACATAGCCTTCTTATTACCCCAGCGCATGTATGTCACAGCTGTCATCCTGGCCAAAATGTGTTTTCGCACTGGTACTGGGGGAGTTAGAGCCAGGCAAAATATATCTATATCTATATAGGGGATACATTATGGGCAGGAGTGTGATATGGGAAGTATTCTCGCTCCTGCAGAGTGATCTCTGTATTCTCACAAGTGCCAAAGGCACAAGTGAGAATGCACAGCTCACTCTGTAGGAGTGAGAATATTTCCCATAGCACATAATCTGCACATTATGTGAGCTATTTATATAATGGGGTAGGAGGTTAAGAAGTGTTATGTTTTGCTGTGTCTTCTTCCTGTTCCTATATGCTTTTTTTCCCTCCCCTTTGGTTACTAAGTGAGTTTTTGAGAGTGATCTGAGAGCACTGGGCAGTTAAGTGACTTTTCAGAGTCACAGTATGCAAGTGGAGGTTGTGAGAATCAAACCCAGGTTTGGTCTGTTGAATATACCAAGCTTGTTCATAGCTCATTACTCTAACCTCTAGGCTATACTGACAGCACTGTGTGTGTGTGTGTGATCTGAGGGTGTGGGAGCATTTCTGAATGGGTTGGATTGTTGGAAACTGGTGATTGTGTTTTGCAATGCTAATTGAGTTAGTTGCAGCTTGCATTGAGAACGAGAAATTGCTTTGTAAAGGAGTTTCCTTTAGTATTCAGGTTGTTTTGAAGCTGAGATTAGCACAGTAATGGGCTAGGAGTGTTAGAAACTATGGGACACAGGTAAATGTGTTTTGCAATGCTAACTGAGTAAATTGCAGACTTCAGTGAGAAACAGAAACTGATTTCTGAAGCACTTTCATTTAGAATGCTAGCCTTAGTGTGTGAGTGAGTGAGTGAGTGGTGACATCAGCAGACTATGGATAAATGGAATATATCTCACTCCACTGATGTCATCAGCATTTATCTCACTGCAGTGAGAATCTCTCCATTTATTCCACTGGAATATCTCTCACCCCATTGTGTATATATATATATATATATATATATATATATATATACATATATGTCTGTGTACAGTACTGGAGAGACTTGCATCACCTCTATAATAATAGCCTGTAACTTCTTAAATAACTAATAAAATGTTTCCATTCTAATACTCCCTAGTATTGTACTCAGTAAGGACATACTGTAAATAACATCGGCCTCTGTTGTGTTGCTGTTTTGCTGTGGACCCATCTGGAGTGCCACATTTCCCCCTTAAGAAAGATGCATTTTGTGACATTGTTCCCTGTCACTCAAAGAGTGCCTCATTGCAGTCTCAACATTTACATTTTAAAGAAAAAAAGTTGTATACCAGTATCTCATATTGGCTCTTGTGCTTCTTAAAACTTTCTTGTTTCTAAATTTATAATTTATGTAGTTTTATATGCCTTTTTTTCCCTGGTAACGTACTAACCAGTGCTGTCCCCCTACATTACCTTCAGGACTTGTACAGCCCTGGTTTTCAAATAGCTTTTTTCTTAATAAAAAAAACCCAATTGCGGTGCCTCTGACTCTTCCTAACATAATTTCTATTTGTTTTCTTTACTTTGCGGTATTCATGATGTTTTATTTAAACATTTGGATCCTCCTCCCTTGGTGTCCCCCTGTTATATACAAGACTATGGGTCCAAAAATTCTCCACAACACCAGCGGTCCATTTGCAAAACTAAAGGCACTTGTCTGTATTGTTGCTGAACCTTTGAAGGTCTCAAAAGCCCCACACCTGCCCAAGAAACTTCCTTTCTACTTCTCGTCCCAGTGAATGTTTTTCTTGGTGTCTCCATTCCTCTCACTGTTACGTACAAGACTTGTTGTGGTGTCATTATTACGTACATGACTTTTTATGAAAAAAATAGCTTTTAAATAAATTACACCAAATAATTAGGACAGTAAGTGGTGTCTAACCTTTCAGCCAAGGTTTAAATTGCTTATTAAGAAAAAAAGAGCTGTAAAACAAACAGATACGGTCAGCAAGTAAACTTTAACACCTCTGGAGAAAATGCATTCAAATGTAAATGTTTAAACATAACTATGGTTGCATTATGTACATTAGCACAAGTGTTTCTTGTAGCAGGACTATGTCAGATAGTTACACTTTTATTGTTGCTTTTGTTGGATCCCTGTTAACCACATGACTTGATGTGGCGCCACTGTTACATACATGACTTGTGGTGTCACTGTTGCATACATGACTTCTTATAAAAAAACTGTTTTTGAATAAATTGCACTGAATAATTAGGAAACTCAGTGGTGTTAACATATACACAAAGGTTCATATAGCTGATTAAGAAAAAAAGAACTGTAAAAACAAATGGTTGCAATCAGCAGGTAAACTTTGACATGCCCAGTGAAAATGCATTTAAAAGTAAAGGTTTAAAGATAACTATGGTTGCTTTATGTACATTAACATAAATATTTCTTATAGTAGGACTTTGTTGGATAGTTACACTTATATTGTTGCTTTTGCTGGGTCCCTGTTAACCACATGACTTGATGTGGTGTCTGTTATGTACATGACTTGTTGTGGTGTCACTGTTATGTACATGACTTCTTATGAAAAAACTGTTTTTGAATAAATTGCATTGAATAATTAGGAAACTCAGTGGTGTCTAACTTATCCACCAAGGTTCACATAGCAGATTAAAAAAAGGGACAGTAAAAACAAATGGATACAATCAGCAGCAAAACTCTGACATGTCCTGTTTTCACAGCAGTGGTGCCCAGAGATAAATTGTGGCGTAATTACAATCAGGTAATGCTTAGAATAAAATAGTGAAATGTTGCATACTATGGTACCTAAATAGCTTCAATAACCATACTAATTTGAAAAAAAAAACTAAAAGAAATTTAAACTGAAAATTCAACAGAATGGACACCATGTTACGTACATTACCTGATCCATGTACTAACTTAAAGATTCATTTTCTTATACTTCCAGATGATGAACTATCTTTATATTTGGTATTACATTATCTCCATATGCACCCAATGTAACAATGATATAGTTATGGGATTTAAGTAAAAAAAAATTGAGACATGAATGTCACACTTTGTCTCTCCAGTATCAAATACACACACACACACATATATATATATATATATTTATGCCATACCTGTGAGGATAAAAAAAGGCAAATATTTTCGATATTCTCAGGGTGGTCAGACCTACAGTGAGGATATTGCATTTATCCTCACTGTAGGTACATTTATCCACACAGTAGGTAGAGATTGGCTCATTCAGAACTCATCTGCATATTTAGCTGCAGTAGCAGTAGTAACTGTGTTCAAATGCGAATAGCTTTAAAACGAAAAATGATTCCATGGTACTGTGAGCACGAAAGTTGTTCAGCACAAAAATATCCACAAAATGAGTGTTTTTTCATTGATGGGTAACTTTTATTTTTTTATATAATTAGCATAAAAACAAAAAAAGTGCATTTTCTTCACTTTTTTCGACGAACAAATATGAATAACTTTAAAACGCAAAATGATAGCATGGTACTGCGAGCACAAAAGTTATTCAGCACAAAAATATCTACAAAATGAGTGGTGTTTTATTTATGACTAACTTTTATTTTTTTATATAATAAACAAAAAACAGCAGAAAGTGCTATTTTATTTTACTTTTTCGACAATCAAATGCTAATAACTTTAAAATGAAAAATGATAGCATGGTACTATGAGCATGAAAGGTGTTCACCATAAAAATATCTACAAAATGAGTGGTGTTTCATTGATATATACCTTTTAGTTTTTTTTAGAATTAGCAAAGAAACTGCAGAAAATTCAATTTTTTTCACTTTTTGCAACAAACAAATGCAACGTAACTTTAAAATGAAAAGTAGTAGCATGGTACTTTGTGAAAAAAGTTGATCAGGACAAAAATACCTACAAAATGAGTGGTGTTTCATTTATAGATTTATTTTAGATTTTTTACAATTGGCAAAAAATGGCAAGAATTTACTTTTTTTTTCACTTTTTTGGAGGTATGGCATAAATGGAATACGCAACCCCCCTACTGGAAATATTGTCGATATTTTTGGTTCTTGTGCAGTTGACCCGATAACATCACTCGTGGCTTTGTCACTTGTGATGTTATCGGGTCAATTGGCACTCGAACAAAAAATATCGACAATATTTCCAGTAGGGGTTATGATCCTTTATTTATATATATATATATATATATACACACACACACACACACACACACACACAGTGGTAGTTATCAAAGTTTCCTACCTCAAGGTACCACCAAGGTACCACTGAGGTAATTTGCATTGACTGTAATGTGATCCTGTCTCATTCTACCTCAGTATATCTAGGAATACCTCAGTACTGACTACCACTATATATATATATATATATATATATGTATATATATATTAGAGGCAAAAAACTCTGTTTAATGAGTTAGGACCGAACATTCCAATGCACACCCCAATGCCAATTGGGGGTGTGGGCTGGGTGGTCCAAGGGGGGTTTTCAACCCTAACACCCGAATTTCCTCACTTTTGTCACTGTGGAACAACCCTAACTGATGCATTGAACTGATTTTTTTGCATCTAATTTCCCTTCTTTTTGAGAATGATAACGAGAAATACTGAATGTAATGCAGCGGCAGGGCCCCTCGCTCCCGCCAAGTCATGTCTTGTGACATAGTAACAGGAACAGCAATGCAAACAGAAGCACTAACAGTGGCGCACATGGTAATGCAAGCATGAATGAGAACAGAAAGGGTAAAACACATGGTGGCGTAGGTAGGAATGGTACGCCACGTAATGTCTTGTCACATAGTAACATAGTACCCGCAAACGTAAATGGCAATGGGCATGGTGATACAAAGTGAAACAGAAAGAGAAACAGTACTGTAGACACAAATGGCAAAAAATAATGGAAACGCAAGCACAAATGAAAATGCAAAGGATAACATACATGGTGGCGTAGACGTGAACGGTAAGTGAAAGCGGTACCAGAACCGCATAATGAGAAAGGAGCAACGGTAACAGTAATGTAAGCACACAGGCTGGTTTTCCCCAAAAGCCACATAGAGAAAGACAGTGAGTACAAAGAATGTATGCATAATAATGGGTCTCAGAGCAGAAAAGGAGGAGTTGGAATACTAAATTGCTTATATCTCAGGAACCGTGCGACGTAGAAAAACAATTTAAAAGTCATATGATGTATGACTTTCCTGGCTAGTTTTGTACTTAGCCCCTACCAGGGGGCTAAGTGTTTTTTTGATGAAAAGTCCGTATCTCGCACCATTTCCGAGATACGGGCCCTGAAAGGCACGGCGAATGCCATAAAGTTATCCTATGGGAAAAAAAGAGAAGTTTAGTGTGCCATAACTTTGTCTCCCTATAATATTTTTTCACCAATCCACTATAAGGCACATCTGTGGGATGTCGGCTGTCTTCCCTCCAAATTTCAGCCCAAAAGACTGAGCCATTATTTTGCAGCAGGGCACCAAAGGATTGCTGCAATGCATCGGATGCCGTAATGTTATCCTGTGGGAAAAAGCGCCAACTGTGGAGTGCCGTAACTTTGCCGCTGTGTAATATTTTTTCAACACAACACTGAAAGGCACATCTGTGAGGTGTCAGCTGCTTTCCCTCCAAATTTCAGGCCAAAGCACCAAACCATTCTTTTGCAGCAGGGTGCCAAAGAATTGCTGTCATTTTCTCACAGCCTAGAAAAGTACTGTCGTAAATTGCGAAAGCTTTTGCAAATGCATCCGACAGTGTCACAAGTGCAACAGTACTTTGCGAAAGTACTTTTTCCAGAAATTTGAAAAACATATCTCTGGGGTGTTTTACCCAAAAATAAAGACATGGCTAGCATCCTCAGGGCCCGGCTAGGTGAATACAGAAAGAATTAGATTGCTAGAGGGTCCCAATTTTAAATGCCAAGCATTTTTCTGATCACTGACTGAAAACAAAATGGTGGATTTGTGACAGTAAAAAGTGCATTTGCGACACTGTCGAACTTTTTGTTAACTTTTCCCATTGACTTATAATGGGAAATTGTTTTCTGAATAACTTTTGAACCGTTTAATATTTTTTCATGAAATCTTCAAAAGGCACATCAGGGACCCAGCCGCACATTCTCTGAAGATTTCAGACTGGTCGTGCAAACTGTGCGACCTGTAGGCATGACCGTAGAATTCCAGAAAAAGCGTAAATGCACACGCAGAACATGCTTAATAACTCTACAGCCATGTACCCGATTGATATGAAACTTGGCAGATCCCAAGGTGTATGAATCTTGATCATGGATTCCGAATTTCAGGCACATCTGCCAAATGGTTACAAAGTTATTAAGGTGCAAAATTTTGGGTTTAACATGTAAATGGCTCCTCAACCCTAACTATGGTAGCACTCCTGATATTATATATATATATATATATATATATATATATATATATATATATATATATATGTATATATATATATTATAGTGGAGGATACAGTTATACTATCTGAAAAAGTAAGGAAATTCTTTGTAAAAAACTTTGTTAATGCACTAGTTAGGGTTAAAGCATCAAAAGAAGGGAAATATGGTGTTACAGTTTTCAACCCTAACACCCCACCCCCACCCTGGAGGCAGAAAATCAGGCATGAGGTGTGCCATGGAGGTGTCAAGCCTAACGCTTACACTGTTCTCCTTCACTGTACAAGTCTATGCATATTTAGTGATGCAATTAGGTGAGTGTTAGGTTTGGGATCCCCAGGGCACACCTCATGCCTGATTTTCTGCCTCCAGTGTGGGGTGGGGTGTTAGGAATGAAAAGCACAATGCCACATTTCCCTACTTTTGTCACTTTAATCCTAACTAGTGCATCAATGAGGTTTTTTGCAAAGATTAGTGGTAGTCACACAAAAGTTGACCATTACGGCGGTATACCGAGCTGTGCTCAAGTGCGGTACCCATTGAATAACATGCATAGTGCTGCCACGCAATGACTCGCAGTGCATGGTACCAGTCAACTTTTCTGTGATTATCACGATATACAGTATATTATAAGTGTGCGATCGCACCCTTATAGTTAGGGTTGTGTAGGCACTTAAATGTTAAACCAGAAAATGTGCAATATAATATCTTTGCAACTGTTCAATGGATTGCACAATATGTGGTATGCGCTATCCCATGGGGTAGATCTGTTGATGTACCAAGTTTCGTTTTGATCGGATTGGCAGATTTTCAGCTGCAAATAATGAAATAATGCTAAAATTCGCCTTTTTGCCTGTTTTTTCCTCATCGTGCTGAGGTCACACCATTTGGACATTTGGTCTGACATTTTTGAGGTAGAAAGAGCTTACCACAAAGAACAATCCAGCATTGATTTGGTGAAAAAATATTAATCTGTTCCACAGTCATTAAATTGTAAAATTTCGGGTTCTGAGCATGCTCAGTTAAGTCTTTTGGACAGCTGCATGGAACAAAAAATGATTTTGCGCTGATGTAAAAGGATTTGCCCCCCTCACAAAAAAGGATCCTTGTCAGAAACAAACCCTTTTTTGTCAGCCGCCATCTTGTTGTTTTTTTAGCCCAAACTGTCATAACTGTGCCCAGGGATGTCTTCTGCTGACATCCAAGTATGTATCTCAATGATCAGCTCATCCTTAACTGTTGTATGCCTTTACCTTAATTATATGTGTCCTCAGAATGCTTATTTTCATTTATTTAAATCATTTTTCGTGACTCGCTTCCATTCCTTTATCGTGATGACAAAAAGGATTATGATATCTCATGAAAAAAGAATTGATCTGATGAAAAAGGATTAGGGACTTCTTCGACCGGATGGCCCTGCTGGTAATCTTTTTTCATCAGACAAATTCCTTTTTTGTGTTATGTCATAATCCTTTTTATCATCGCAACGAAATTGTCTAATGAAAAGGATTACGGCAGGGCCATCTGGTCAGAGAAGTCCTAATCCTTTTTCGCCATGACGAAAAAGGAATAGGTCATTTCACGATAAAGGAATTTGCTTACAAAAAATGATTAGGACATCTCACAAAAAAGGATTTAAAAAAGTGATCCTGTTTCGTGAGATGTCCTAAACTTTTGTCATCAACAAATTACTTTTTCATGAGATGACATAATCCTTTTTCGTCATGGTGAAAAAGAATTAGAACTTCTGTGACCAGAGGGCCCTGCTGGTAATCCTTTTTCATCAGATAAATTCCTTTTTTGTGATGACAAAAAAGAATAATGACAGCTCATGAAAAAGTAATTTATCTGATGAAAAAGGATTAGCGACAGGGCCATCTGGTCAAAAATATCCCTATTCCTTTTTCGTCACATGTATTCTTTTTTCATCAGATGTCGTATTTCTTTTTCATCATCATGAAAAAGGATGTCAATATCTAACAAAAAAGGATAATTGAAGTCTATGTGCCAAATAGCTTTTTTATTTCTCATGTATTTATTATGTGATCCCCATTGGGGTTCTTTCTGGTGTCTAGTGGCAACACCCACCCCCACTCTCATTGCCCCCATGTTGTTTTATTAATTTTGCATTTTTATTTATTTTTTATTTTTTATTTATTCATTTATTTTTCTCTTCATTTCTCCCCCATCTGGGTTCTCCCAGGTGTCCAGTGGTACCCTGCACCATCCAAAAACTGATTTACCCCTTCCCCCATCTGCATTTGTGGTCTGTGTCTTCACCGATCTCTTTGTCTACAAGCCTTTCAGATCCCTGAAAAGAAGAAAAACCATCCATCGATGAGGCTTTTTTTTACCATTGTAATCTGAAATAAAAAATAGTCCATTGCCGTTCTCACCTGCACCCCCCACCCGGCCATCCACTGAGCACCCAACTCCCCACACCCCTCCCCTGACACCCCCATACACCCTCACTCACCTGCAGAGGTCCCAGGTTTCAGATCCACTCTCTCAATTGAAGACATGTCTTGCTGCTGGAACCAGCAACTGCAATATGAGAAGCTAAGGTAAATGTGGTTCAGTGTATTTCAATGGGAGTTTCAACTTTGGTTCATAACTTTGCCATCTTTTGAGATTTTGACCCCACATTTTCAACATGGCCTTTTGGATAACTTACCTTATGAACAAAACAACTATCATTATGCAACTCTCACCTAAAAGGTGATTTTGGGGTTGGTTGGCAAATTCACCTTTTGGGCAGGGTTTACATAATGACAGTCATATTGTTCATGAGGTGGGGTTCCCAAAAGCTCATGTTACAAAATTTGGGGTTAAAATGTTAAAAAGTGGCAGAGTTATAATGATCTGTTGGAACTGTGCAATGCATGCTTGTAACTTTGACAATTTAAAATATGTTGACCCCAAATTTGGAACATATCATTCTTATTACCCCACCAAATTTATGCCACATGTGTCATTTTTCAAATCCTGGCTGAAATGAGCTTTCACACCTGTGGTGCAGAAATGACATTGCAGTTGCACAGAATTATGTTTCAGTGGGGATTAGAATTTTTTCACCACTGGGTACATCAAGTGGGCTAATAACATGGCTATGATGACAACTGTATCACTCTTGGCCTATAAATGGAAACACAGGTCCCAAAGGGCCTTGCACTTCCACAAGGAAGTACATATAATTACTGGTGAGCAATTTTTTCAATTGGATCACCGAGTTGATGTTTGCCGTACTAATCAGTCACTTATTATGGCATTCACATGCTCTGTCTATCAAAAGGGAGCGCTCCCTCATTGGCTCCCATTTTCTGTGTGGGCAGGCTAAACAGTTCCAAAAACATGGCAGCTCTGTATCTTAGTTAGCGAGGAGCTGCCACGGGTACCTCCTCACCTTCACATAATCATTGTTTTTATTTCTTTTGTTGATCCTACTTTAAATATTACCTTTTTTTTAAAGTATCTGGTTGATCTTGCAGTTCATTAGCTTTGGGCAACACACACCATCATTGGGAATGAGTCTGTGGCTGACACAGGTAAGCATGAGCATAACTGCGACCATGGTTTTAGCTATAAGTTTAAAAAAAAAAGTTTGAAACTGGAAGCAGAGTGAGCTGGAAGATGCTGTGGGGCAAGAGGGAGAGGGACTGGGAACTGCTGCACAGCTCAGCTGGGGAATTTAGAGTGGGAGCTGGAGGGGGAGAGACAGGAAGTTGCTGCATTTGGTTCCCCAGAGAACTACAGTAAAGCTGCCATGGGGGTTTCTTGAGAAGGACAGAGGGAGAGAAAGTATGTGTGTGTGTGTGTGTGTGTGTGTGTGTGTGTGTGTGTGGATAGAGAGAGAGAGAGATTGGGGAGGAGGAGGGGGAGGGGAGTGGGGATCACAGCACTTAGGTTGGAAAAAAATTGCTCTCCAGCAAATTATATAAAATAAAACATGGGGAAGTGTGCATATGAAAATTGAATGTACACCCTCAGTGTGGGATGCTTTGATAAACCCCTCAGGCTTTGCCCTCGGGATTTATGTAGCATCCCACACCTCAGGTGTACATTAAATTCTCATGTCACACACTTCCCCATCCTTTATTCTCTATATACTCATCTATGGAGGAATGGGAGCCCAGGGTCCAGAGGGCCCTGTGCTCCCTTAGCTACATACATATATGCTTCTAAGGAGGAATTAGAGCACAGGGCCCAGAGGGCCCTGCACTCCAACAAGCACATTAGGATATGATTACACTGTCTCATGAAATAAGGAAATAAATTGCAAAAAATGTCGCTAATGCATCAGTTAGGGGTAAAGCGACAAAAGTAGGGAAATGTGATGTTAGGGTTTCCAACCCTAACACCCAACCCACCCCCACCCTTCACAGATGAAGAGGCATCAGGGGAGGCATTGGGGTCATCAGGCCTAATGCTCACCCAATTCTCCTGTGCCGCACTCACCCAGCTTATTTTCTAATGGAATGGGGTGAGCGTTAGGGCTGATGACTGCAATGCCGCACTCCCAATGCCTCTTCATCTGTTAAGGATGGGGGTTGGGGTGTTAGGGTTGGAAACCCTAATGTCACAGTTCCCTACTTTTGTCGCTTTAATCCTAACTGATGCATTAACAAAGTTTTTTTGCAAATATATATATATGTGTGTGTGTGTGTGTGTGTGTGTGTACATATGTGTGAAAATATATATATATAGATAGATATATATATATATATTTACTTTTTTACAATTTTTGGCCAAGAAAGACATACTGTACTCAGTTGAGGCTTGTTTCCATGTACACCCTGGAAGCACAAGGAAGTTCAGTGACCTGCTCAAGGTCACACAGTATGCAAGTCATGGCTGTGGGATACAAACCCAGTCCTCCAGGTTTGCAGGTCTGTGCTCTTAACCAGTGTGCTATACTAAGCTCTACTGGTGGTACTCGGGCAGTGCAGGGGGCTGTGTAGGTACTGTATATGCTGTATAAACCAATGGATGTAAAAGTGCAGTAGGCTTGGTACTCAAAAGCCAGTGTTGAGAAGGCTGATGATGACAATGTTCAGCTGGCTGATGGGCCTAAACTTTGCGTAGTTTGAAGGATTCAGCCCCACCAATCATATGGGTTTTCCACCCATTGGTCTGCTAAGAGGTATCATCACCAGGCTTCAAAGATGAACATCAAATCTCTTAGCCCCTCCCTGTCTAATTTTTTCCCCTCCCTGTATGTTTTTTCCTCCAGTTTAAGTGGTTTCTCTAGTTACAGACAGGAGTCTGGAAAGTGTCTCTTTGAAATTGGTAAACAAAGTGATGAAAAAACACTCAGGATACAGAATGCAAATATAATTTATTTATTTTATTTATTGAAAACTTTGGAAATTACCTTTGAGCACACATGCTCTTTTACAAACGTTCCACATTAAATACGTAGTCACAAAAGAAATTACCAGTACAATAAACAGTTCCAGAGGAAATGCAGTTGAGTCAGGGTCAAAGCACTAAAGCAGAACAACTGCATACAGTTTTGAAAAAAAAATCCATGCAGATCATTGTATAAAAAGTCACAGGTTATGTACAAAGAGAAACCAAATAAATGTGTTTAATGGTTACAATTGCATTGGACTGTACAGTCAGACTGCAGAGATCTCTTAAACTGATTAAACTTGGGGAGATTCAGCAGTGTATCAGGAAACTTGTTTAACCAATTAGTGGCCCTGACAGCAAATGACCGCTTGTCCAGCTGCATGGGGGGGGGGGCTTAAGGGCATTCCTGGCCATGTTTCTGGAGACAGTGCACAAGCAGTTTGTTAAAGAAGGGGATGTTAGGCTCAAGAATGCCTTTCTGGCCAACAAACAAGTCTGGAACTTTATTCTGCTGAGTAAAGATAGCCAGTTAGTAAGTGGGTAAAGGGCACATACATGTAATAGAACTATGTTAACAGCATGTCAGTAATGAACAGAAAACATTAGAAATAGTTCATTTAAATTGCAAATTGTTTTGTGTTCCCTTTAAAGCTCCATAACACTCCAAGCAACATTCAGCATTGACAAATTCTTTTTTTCCTTGTGACTGGCAGATTGACTTGCAAAATAAAGAGTAAGATAGGTTTTACTGCTGTCAAAAGGTTACCACAAAAAGACTACTCACATTTACCAGTGTACTTACTCTGATAATTGTGCAACTCAGCAAAAACATTTTCTTCTTTAGGGAGGCAGGTTTGTAAGGTAGAATGTAAACTGAAGAAAGAGACTGATTTATTACAGAACTGAAGTGGGAGTGGTGAGGTTGCTGATTACATTCAGTAGAAATAATAAATCTTGCAGACCAATTCATAAGCCTCCTATCAAAACATTCTTGCATTTTTGGATAACAGACTTCTGCATTCGTCTTCAGATTGTTCTTATTCCTATCACATGTAATCAGTAACCTCTCCATCCCCCTTGCCCAGCTCTGCAATAAATCAGTTCTGTTCTGTGATTTAACACTCTGCCTTGTGAACCTGTGTACCAGTAATGAACAAATATCATTTTTATTCAGTTTTGCATAGTTTTGTGCTCTGCTGGCCTGTCAGTCATAACTAAATTTAGTTTACTGAAAGCTTACTGTATTACCTACAAGCATAACTGCCCATGTTTTACTCAGCCCTCTCTGAGTTTCCTTATGAGTCACTCTTCTGCATCCTCTATATGCTGTCCCACAGAGACATCAAGACAGATATTCAAAGATCCCCATTTGTGCATGCAGCAAAGTTTTTGCCAGAAACAAATTAGCACCTGGAGCAAATTATTGGCATATTGGAGCACATCCAAAGCACATAGCGAATACTAATGGCATGTTATAATAACCACTCAACTGAGCCATGCACTATCCCAATTGCTCCACAAACTGCAATCCCATACTGGCCACATGGTCTCTTGACCAGTAGAGGCTACAAGGAACAAATAGGAGGTTAGGGTCCTCGAATGGCAATTGATCTTGGAGAACAATCCGCTATCTTCATACAGCCATATGCAAATGACCCCATGGCACAGGCAAAGCACCATGGGGTCATTTGCACCCCATTAAGGTTTCCATAGTATCCTGGAGCAAATGTACATTGTGCGCTGACTCCCCATCACCTGTCCTGTATGCATTAGAATATTCCCTAGTAGTCTAGTGGCCCCCTATTGCCATCCCACATGTTGCAAATAGTCACTGGTAGTCTAGTGGTCCCTAACCACCCATTTGCTCATCCTGTATGTTGTAAAATATTCCCTGTTAGTCCAGTGGTCCCTCCCCCAACCCCCTGATTGATCACCTTGTATGTTTTATAACACTTTCAGGTAGTCTAGTGGTGCCCCTTCCCAGACTGACTATCCTGTATGTTATAAGATATTCCCTGGTAGTCTAGTGGTCGACCTCCCCCATCCCCTGATCACTGCTTTCACTACATGATGTACCCACCCACCCCAGTCACCTGCTGATAAAGGTACCCCATCCCTTGATAGTCCAGTTGGCCCCCCCAGCCCCAGACCAATACGCAACCCCTCCCGGTCTTCATTCCAAAATTAGCCAGCACACCTCCACCAATCACTTCCACCACCAGGCACTGTCTACCTATTACAGCCAATGCTTATCATCCATCGCAGTAAGCATTGTGGGGGAAGTAGTGGAAGGGAAGGAGGCTCAGATTCTAGGTGAAGGGTGGTGTCCTTGAACTTTTGAAGTCTTGGTAACAAGATGGACAACCTGTAGACATTACTAGCAGAAGGGTGGTGGATATTGCAGCAGTCACCAAGACTTGGGCCACACCAAACCATGACTGGGATGTCTCAATCCCTGGATATAAATTATATAGGAGGAACAGAGCAGTAGGGAAAGGGGGGTGATGGCTTACATCAGGGAGGGTATAACATGTATGAGGGAGGAGTGAAGGAGGAGAGGGTGGAAGCAATATGAGTTCAGTTACTGTTCAACAGAGGGATGAAGGTGTGCGTGGGGGTGGTATACAGACCACCCAACTAGGAAGAGGAAAGGGACAGAGAATTGAATTTGCAAATATTGAATGCTGCTGGAAAAGGAGAGGTGGTAAATATTGGGGGGCTTCAACCTGCCCAGTGTATACTGGAGCCTTCCGACACAACATGTGCCAGGAGTCAGGTGATTCTGGAAGTGTTACAGAACAGGTTCCTGACTCAGGGAGTTACAGAACATAGAAACATAGAATTTGATGGCAGATAAGTACCACTTGGCCCACCTAGTCTGCCCATTTCCCTACCTACTGCTTACACTCCAGATCCTAATTGATCTGTAGCGTACCCCTTCTTTCATAACACTAGGGAGACAAGAAGGATGAGATTCTTAGGCTTTGGAAAGGGGACGGGTAGGTAGAGGAATATGGGGAAAAGCAGAGGTACTGAACAAATAATTCTGTTTCATCTTCACCAGGTAGAAAGATGACTGTTGTCAACAGGTGGGAGAAGAGGTGTGGGAGAGGGGAGCATGGATATGGTGGTATGGGGGACATCGTGATGAAAGAGCTGCTAGTATTGAAGGTGGACAAATCACCAGGCTCAGATGGCGTACAAACAAGGGTGCTGAGGGAACTTGCTGGTGGGCTTTCAGAAGCATTGGCAGGCCTGTTCACTTGTTCACTGGAGTCAGCATGGTACTACAGGACTGGAGAATGGTACATCTAGTGCCCCTCCATAAGAGTGGTCCCAAGGATGCACCAGGGAATTACAGACCTATTAGTCTGACCTCAATTGTTTGCAAGCTCATGGAGTCCATACTTAAGGAAAGGTTAGTAGAGTATCTAGAGAGATGAGAGGCAGCATGGATTTATGGGAGGAAGACTGTGTCTGACGAATATGATTGACTTCTTTGACCTGGCCACCAAAATAGTAGACAAGGGCCAAGTGGTGAATATCCTTTACATGGACTTCAGCAAGGCCTTTGACTCTGTATTCCACTCTGTATCCCACAAGATGCTGATCAGGAAGTTAGTGGATCTCGGGGTTGGGGAGAAGATGACTAGATAGGTGGAAAACCGGCTGGGGAAAAGGACACAGAGGGGGGTGGTGAGGGAGAACTACCTAGCACCAGGAAGGTCACTAGTGGGGTCCTGCAGGGCTCAGCACTAGGACCGGTGTTATTCAATGTCTTCATCAATGATATTGGGGATGGCATCAAGGGAGAAATGTGCCCATATGCAGATGACACCAAGCTCTGTGGGAAGGTGAACACAGCCAAAGGGATACAGGACCTAATGGAGGATCTGGAGAAACCTGAGAGGCAATGCTGGATTTGGCAGCTTGGCTTCAATGTAAAGAAATGGAAAGTTATGCACATTGGAGGCAGGAATCTTAGGACCTTAGTACTATGTGGGAGTGGTCTGGATATCTGCAGCAGAGGAGGAGAAGGATCTGTGAGTGATGATTACTAGTCACCTGAAGCACTCCACGCAGGGAAGGAAAGCAGCAGCAATGGCAAATAAGATGATGGGCTGTATAGCCAGGGGGACCAGCAGTAGGCAAGAGGATGTTATACTGCACATCTGGAGCATGGAGTATGGTACTGGTGCCACACCTTAAAAAGGACATTAAACTGCAGGAGACAGTCCAGAGGATGGCAACAAAAATGATCACGGGTCAGCACAGTAAAGTATACAAGGAGAGGTTGGGGACCCTGAACATGTACTCCCTGGAGGAGAGGAGAGAGAGAGAGCGAGAGAGAGAAAGCGAGAGAGAGAGGGGGCATGTTAAGACCTTCACATACTTGAAAGGGATAAATAGGGTGGATAATGAGGGCTCTTTAAGCTAAGTGGCAATTGAAACACAGTGGGGCACAGTCTGAAGATGGAGGGGGGAAGTTTGAGAGGCAGGTTAGGAAGCGCGTCTTCATTGATAGGCTGGTGGCCAGTTGGAATGTGCTGCGGGAAAAGGTGGTCTTCATTGAAGATGGTGGGCAGCTTCAAAAGAGTCTGTGATAGACTTAAGGGCAAAGTAAGGGTCATGGAGGGCGGATGGAAACGATGGGAGGATTGGGGGGTAGAGTCAGTAGCATAAGCTGTGGACCTTGCAATACAAGCAGACGAGATAGACCAAATGGATTTATTCTGCTGGCTTCTTTCTACATTTGTATTGGCTGTGCAAGGCAGACAGGTGGTGATGGTAGTGGTGGTGAGCAGTTGGGGGGGGGTGCACCAGCCATAAGACCAGATTTGGGAGGTGATAAATAGTGCAGTTCTAACAGCTGTTTACCACCTCTCCAAATCTTTGGAAATGCTAGTGCATCTATATGAAAGCGCAATCAACTGCTTTGTGTAGGTAGATTGGCATCACTTAGTGCAAACAGGTTTGAATCCCCTGATTTGGGGATGCTAATTCACTTTTCGTGTGTTAACTGGCTTGCAGTATCATGGCCCTCATCTCCTAACCTCTCTCCCCCTACCTGGCTGCTGCCAACCCTCCTTAATTGTCTGCCTGTAAACACTGCTACACAGACCAAGTAATCTGTTCTCTTCTTCATCAAGCATTTAAACTAGCAAAGGGGGGGGGTGGCAGAAGGATGCATGGGGTACCAAACTGCCCACCCCCACAGGATAGTGAAGTCAGCATGGAGGACAATAAAGTTATGGTGTCGACAGAAGAAATGAAACCCACAGAAGGGGGAACAGCAGAAGACAAGAGAAAGGGGGGCGAAAACAGGAAGAACAAACAGAGGAGGCAAAAAGACAGCAGGGGTGATGGTAAAAGGACAAATGACTGGACATGGAAGCCGTGTATACCAATGCCCGTAGCCTGGGGAATACAATCCCAGATCTGGTGGTCTTGATAATGGAGGCTGACCTAGACATTATAGCTATTACTGAAACGTGGTATATTGGAAACCTTGACTGGGATGTAGCGGTACCAGGTTGTACTCTGTTTAGAAGAGACATGGTGGGTAAAAAGGCAGGGAGGTGGCTCTTTACATCAGGGAGGGTATTAGGGCAACTGAGATACAGGGAATGCAGGGGGGAGCGGAGGTACTTTTGGTCACCCTTGAGATGGGCAATGGCACTGCTATTTGCATGGGCATGAAATGCAGACTTCCAGCACAGGGGGAGGAGCTGGACAGGGTTCTATTGGAATCCATCCACACTATGGCAGCTAAAGGGGAGATGTTGCTGTTAGGTGATTTCAATCTGCCAGATGTGGATTGAGCATCCCAGTTGCTGCCTCAGCCAGGAGCAGAGACATCCTGTACTCTGTGCAAGGGGCAGGCCTCAGGCAGCTAGTGTTAGAGCCCACAAGGGAGGGTGCAATTTTGGACTTGGTAATTACCAAAAGGGACAGAATTGAGGAAGTCAGGGTGGGCGAACACCTGGGATCCAGTGATCATAGCACAATGTGGTTTAGCATGAATACAGTGGCAGAGTCGAGGCACACAAAGGCAAGGGTCCTGGATTTCAAGAGGGCAGACTTTACTAAGATGGGGATATGTCTCAAGCATGCCCTGGGAAGGAGAGACAACCCGGGGGGGGGGAGAGTGGAGGAACAGTGGACTCATCTGAAAGGTGCTATAATGGAGGCAACAAACCTTTGCATTAGGCAAGTAAACAAGGGCACGAGGAAGATAAAGCCGCTATGGTTCTCATAGGCAGTGGCTGGGAAGGTAAAGGCAAAAACAATGGCTTTCAGGAAATACAAGGACACACAGCAGAAGGAAGACAGGGTAGTGTATCTGAATAAACAGAGGGAGGCAGGGAAAGCAGTCAGGAGCAAAAAGGCACAAATGGAGGAAAAATTAGCACAGGAGGTAAAAAAAAAGGAGACAAGACTTTTTATAGGTACAGTACATTAGTGGAAGGAGAACAACTAGGGGTAGGATAGTAAGGCTTAAAAGGGAAGAAGAAGAGTATGTGGAAGGGAACCTGGAAAAAGCATCAATACTGAACAAATGTTTTTGTTCTGTATTCTCAGAAGAAGAAGGTGAGGGACCACAGTTAGGGAACATGAACAAATATGTGAGGGAGATGGACACCAGTCCATTTACGGAAGAGCGAGTCCTAAAAGAACTCACAAAACTGAAAGCTGACAAGGCAATGGGACCAGATGGGATACAGCCTAGAATATCAAGGGAACTATGGGAGGTGCTGGTGGCACCACTGGCAGCCCTGTTCAATGAGTCACTCGATACGGGAGTGGTTCCGGAGGACTGGAGGGCAGATGTAGCCCCTCTTCACAAAAGTGGCAGTAGGGAGGAAGCTGGAAACTACAGACCAGTGAGCCTCATCTCGATAGTGGGGAAAATTATAGCATCACTACTTAAGGAAAGGATTATGGAACACCTTGAATCCAGTGGAGCACATAATCTGAGACAGCACGGATTCACAGGGAGATGGTCATGTCAAACAAATCAAATTAATTTTTCTGATTGGCTGACTAAGGTCATGAATCGGGGGGAGCAGTGGATGTGGCCCACCTGGATTTCAGTAAGGTCTTCAATACTGTTTCACATATAAGACTTTTGAACAAACTGGGCAGCCTGGGAGTGGGTCACAAGGTTGTAAACTGGGTTAGGAACTGGTTGAGTAATAGAAGACAGAGGGTCATGGTAAATGGTACTCAATCTGAGGAAAGGATGGTGACCAGCAGAGTGCCACATGGATCAGTCCTGGGCCCACTCCTGTATAATGTCTTCATAAGTGACATTGCAGAGGGGCTGGAGGGGAAGGTGTGCCTCTGCAGATGACACTAAGATCTGCAACAGGGTGGACACTCCAGGAGGGGGTGGAACAAATGAGGAGGGACCTAGGTAAACTGGAAGAATGTTCCAGAGTGTGGCAGTTGAAACTTAATGCAAAAAAGTGCAAAATCATGCATTTGGAGTGCAAGAACCCAGGGGAGGATTACATGATGGGGGGGGGGGGGGAATTGATGGTCAACAAACAGGAAAGGGATTTGGGAGTAATCATATCCACTGGCCTAAAAGTGGCCAAACAAGGTGCCAAGGCTGTGGGGAGAGCCAGTGGGATGCTAGGGTGCATAGGGAGAGGTATCACCAACAGGAGGAAGGAGCTGGTGATGCCACTGTACTGATCGTTGGTGAGGCCTCATTTGGAATACAGCATCTAGTTCTGGAGGCTGCATCTCTGTAAGGACACAAACAGGGTGGAGGCAGTTCAAAGAAGGGCAACAAAGATGGTGCAGGGCGTGCACAAAAAGTCATATGAGGAAAGACTGGGAGACCTCAATGTGTATACCCTGGAGGAGAGGAGAGGAGAGACAGGGGAGATATGATAGAAACCTACAGATATCTATAAGGCATAGAGTACTGAGGGTAGCATCTTTCAGAAAATGAGATGTCCAGGAACTAGGGGGCATGACATGAGGTTGGAAGGGGTAGATTAAGGGGCAGCATGAGGAAGTATTTCTTCATAGAAAGGGTGGTGGATGCATGGCATAGACTCCCAGCAGAGGTGGTGGGGGCAAACACAGTGGGGGAATTTAATCATGCATGGGACAGGCATAGGGGAACCCTAGCAATAGGAACACAGAGTTAAAGCCGGAGATCAAGTAGGGTCTGCGGCTTTTACAGTAGGCAGGGAAAATGGGCAGACTGGATGGGCCTAGCGGTCCTTATCTGCCATCAATTTCTGATTTTCTATGTTTCTTCTGCCAGCACCACTTCTGCTTTGATTTACTGACCTCCTGCTGCTGGTTCATCTCTTTGCTCACTGCTGCCATTCCACATCACATTCTGCCCTAAGGAAAAAAAAATTGCCAATTGGAATGACAATATATGCAGTAAGCCCCATCACTGGCATCTTTTAAACATGGTGCCAGCAGCACCCACTGCCTATGTAGCTAATCAAATAAGCCTCAGACCTTCACACCCTCTGAAGTACAGAACATGTGACACATCGTAAGTCCACACTTTCATAGTCAGTGCCCTATGCCCCGGCCAGCACTGTTGTAGGGCAGAGGATTTTGCCTTCAGCAGCTCTGACATGCAGCTATATCATCCACACAAAACATAGAGAATAATGGCTGTGCAAGTATGTGTTATGATGATTTTTCACCCGAGGTGTGTGATAATCCATAAACCTCGGGAGGCGAAGCTTGAGGGGTTTATGGGATATACACAATTAATGTCATCCTGTAAAATCTCTAACGCAAATCTTGCACAGGCATTATTTTTATAATTACTGGTGAAAGGGAGTGAAACCACAGGTACTGGTGCAAGGTTGTGAAAGCCATAGGTACTGGAGCAGTTCTGACACATTGAAGAGAGAGAGAGAGAGACACACACACACACACACACACACACACCGCCTGCGCACAAAGCGGCGTCTTGTCGCGCACACACACACACACTTCTCTCTTTTTCCTGTCTCCCTTTAGTAGAGGCATATTATTTTCTTTACTTTTGTGGGTTTTTTTTAACATCGCACTGTGAACTGCAACGTTTGTCAGCTGCATTTTTTTCTGGTGCAGCTGCTGTCTTGCCTCGCTCGAGGGCTACCATAAATGGCAGGATCAGCCACATAGATTTAACTTATCAAGGCAGGATCAACCAGATAAAAAAATACAAAACCTTAAAAATGTACATACATGAGCCAGGAATGGGAAGGATCAGTGCATTTCATTGGTTGGTTAGAGGAAAACAGGGTCGCCATGTTTAGCTGTGCGGCCTGCCCACACACAGAGTAAAAAAGCCAATTATGTGGCCTGCTAAAGAAAAGTGACACAAACCTCCATAATGACCTGTTCTATGGGTTGTTATGGCGTTTGAAACACGGGCTATAGTCCGTGTATTAAAGGGGGTCACCAGTAATTATATAACAATAATCTTTAAACAATCATTTGTTAATGCCGAATGTTCGCCACTTGCATTGCTGTTGTACTGGGTCTTGCTTGTACACATACTTTACTGTGTATTTACCCAAGACAGACCAGATGAGATGTAATATGTCATTTGCAATGGGGTCCTGATTTTACATGGTTTTATACTGCTTTACCCAGGATAGTTAAGGTGAGATGCAATATCTCATTTTTAGTATAGTTCTGCTGTTATAATGTAATTTTTATGTTGGCTTGCCGCATGCTTGCGCGCAAGCCAACATGTAGGGAGAGTGCAGATTTGGGGGCACAGTCGCTGTTGCGCGAATGTAGGGCACGCATCAGTAGGTGCGTCCCTCATTCCCCAATCAGCCTGCATGCCCATGGCACCACACCATGCATACATAATGGGGCGAGCACATCTAAGCAAAGGTCCGCTGCAATCCTAGCAAAGCTCGTCATACGCAGCGATCCTTTGCTTGCGTGCTCGGTACCATTATGAGCATGATCGGTGAGTAGCTTATGGCTGCCACATCAGGGTGCCCAATCTGTTGGCAACCTCCGCTAATTCACTGTGCCAATGGAGGAGCACACTCCCCGCAGCATACCCCCAAATGTGGAATGCCGAGGTGGTGCCCAATCCCCTCATTTCGTGGCCCCCTCCCCGCTGTCTTTTGTCACGTCGGCCAGAGGCCCTCCCCATCGGCATCACCTCTCCCCCAATTGTTGAATGCCGAGGTGCCCAATCCCCTGCTCGCACCCCCACCGCTTTGTTTGTCGATGGGGTGGCAACCCCATTGGCATTATCCCCCCCCGTGCCAGAGCCGACAAGAGTGCCCAATCCACCATCAGCTACTGACACACCTCAAAAATAGTTAGGTGGCACGCTGGGAGCCCACCCAGCTGCACAAATGCCCTACAACACAAAAACTGTCTCACGATGGTTTTCCTTTTTTTTTTCCAGTAAAACTAAAACCATCCCTCGTAGTCTCGATGCCTCTCCCCCACCGAGACTCACCCACTGTGCACCCTTTCCCTCCCTCACCGCCCAACCCCATACTTACCTCTGAGTCCGGCGAACGATCTTCAGTGGACCGGGAACACATCTGCACTCTTCAAAGCCGACCGCGAACTGAGGAAATGCCGGTAAGCTGTATAATGGAGTGAATAGGGTTTTTTCAACATTGCTGCATATCTCAGGCATTTCTTGGAATTGTGGCACCAAATTTTCAACATGGGGTTTTTGGAGCCCCTCCTCATGAATTCTATCACTGTCATGGCATTAATCAGCCTCAAAATGTGATTTTGCAGTCACTGCGCAAAATCACCTTTCGGGACCCATTAACAAAATGACAGTGGCAGTGTTCATGAGGTGGCCTCTTGAAAACCCTATGTTCCAAATTTGGTGGAAAAATTCCAACAAATGCCTGTTTTACGAGTGTGCGTTGCGCAGTTGCTACGCAGGCTCGTAACTTCACGCATTCACAATATTTTAATTCCGGATTTTCAGCATTGTCATTTTTGTACACCTCCTTGTGAACAGTACAGCTGTCATTTTCCACATCCTGCCCGAAATGTATTTCTGCACTTCCGGCGCACAATAGCGCAGTCACTGTGGGAAATCAGTGTTTGGGCCAGATTATGAAAATGACAGTGACACAGTTCATGAGCAGAGGACCTAAAATTCCTATGTTGAAAATTTGGTGATGATACTCCATAAAATCACTGTGTTATAAGCGTGCGTTGGCAGATTGCACGCGTGCTCGTACCGTTGTGCATTTGTGATATTTTCAGTCTGGATTTTCACCATTGCCATTTTTCCACACCTCTTGATGAACAGTACAGCCATCATTTCACATATCCTGCCCAAAATGTGTTTTTGCACTTCCGCCTCAGAATAGCATGGTTGCTGTGCGAAATCACTTTTTGGGACACTTTGAGGAAATAACAGTGACACTGCACGTGAGCAGAGGTGCTAAAATGCCTATGTTGAAAATTTGGTGCTAAACGCCCATAAAATGGCAGTGTTGCAAGCGTGCATTGCATATTTCCCACACACCCTAGTAGCTCATGAATTTGGTATATTTACATGCCACATTTTCAACACTGGCATTTTTCACCTCCTTATGAACTGTGCAGCTGTCATTTCTCACATCCTGCCCAAAATGTTTTCCCGCACTGCACTACCAAACACCCAAAGGGACACCCTAATGCCTGTCACTCTCTGCAGGGTGGGGGTGGGTTGGCATCAGTTCAATACTTCACTGCCATTCCTATGATGCATCTCTCTAACTCCTGCACTGCCAATGCCAATGCCAGCAAGCCAAAATTCGGCATTGACAAATGCTTGTTTCCAGGAGAGATCATTGATGCAATATCTCCTTTTCAGTAGGGTTCTGCTGTAGGGTCCTGTTTTTGCACAGTTTTGCAATATATTTATCCAGGATAACCCAGCTGAGATGCAATATCTCATTTTCAATGGGGTTCTGCTTTGACACATTTTTTGTACTCTGTTTACCCGGGATAGCACAGCTCAGATGCTATCTTGTTTTCACCGGGATCCTGCTTTTGCCAGTGTTTACTCTGTATTTACCCAGGATAGCACAGCCAAGATGCGATATCTCATTTAATTTCGATGGGACCCTGCTTTTACCCATTTTTATAATGTACTTACCCAGGATAGCCCAGCTGAAAGGCAAGTTACATTTTCAGCGGGGTACAGCTTTTACAATGTATTTTTCCCAGGATAGAGCATCATAGATGCACAGTTCGATGGGGGCTCTGCTGTACAGGGGTCCTGCTTTTATACATTTTTACTAAATATTTATGTAGAATATGGGGTAATGCCCAAATTGTCACCATTAAAACTTAGATGGCTGGCTTTGTTAGCGCTACAAACCAAAAGAGCTATATTAAGCCATTGGAGGACCTCGGTGGTCCCCACGGTAGCTGCAATAATGGGGTCTTTGTCCACTCTGGCCAAACTGGATAAGATATCCTACATACAGAAATCTAAACTTCCCTTATTTACAGCCTATTGGGACCCATACCTGAGATACTTGGTGCAAGTTCCTCCACCAACAGGAATTGGGTGAGTACCTTCAGTCTCCTTTGCTGGTCATACAGGTAGTCAGAGGAGGTGGGACTTGAACCAGGGTTTTAGCACAGCTATTTCAAGCCTCAAGGTGGCTGTGGCAATATTGGAACTATAACAGCTAGGTATGAATAGTGTGGACATGTGGAAGGTTTATTGTATGAGTACAGATTTAAGCTTGGGATACTTTGGTTTCATTACAGGATTAGGCTGGTCTTTGCAGAACATATCTATGCTCATAGTTAAATTGTTCCAGATGCCTTGATAAGGAATACCCCTGGAGACAATTATAAACTTACTTCTGTAGAGTTGTGTATGTCTGGCAAGGAGAAGGTTCTGATCTGATCCCAAGGTTTTGGTAAGTACTCTTTATATGATTAATACTGGGAGGTTATGTGGTTGCTGGGGTGTATCCTGTTTATTTCAAGGTATGTCATTACATAATTAGAGCCCGTAACCCAGCTGAAGTATAGTATTCTTTATTTTATATGTTGTAGTGTTGTGTGCATACGGGTTACTTCGAAGTGACACTCTGCTGTCTTTACATGGCAACTGTACTGGTATACCATCCCTACAGGAGTGGGCAGGGGGGGTATATATATAGATACATTTATAGATATATAAATATGTACTTTCACAATTTATTTATTTAGCTTTTGTTTACTGGGTAAGTACACTAGACAAGTAGAATACCTATTTTCAGGAACGACCCGGGAGAGCACAAAACATACAGTATACATACATGGCAACATTGGAGAAACAGCATGATACAGTAAAAAACAGCTATAACAACGCTTGTATAAGGGCAGAGATACTGCCACACATAGTACAAATTGTTACAGGACATAGATAGACATTAGAATCACTGAACATATTTCATAGACCATCATGGACTCAGAGTGGACAATAGTGGACTGCAGAGTATTACATTACAGAGACTAGGAGCAGTCACATCTTGTCGTTGTTTTAGGTGGGACCACAGGAGAGCGAAAGGTCCCATGGAAGGGGCAGAGTGAACAGAGTCCTGAATGGAGTTCCAGAGCCTAGGCACAAAAGCAGCAAAGTCACGATCCCCATAAGGGTCCGAGTAGGGGAACTTTACAACTCGCGTCTGTGACCTGAGCTGTGTAGGGATGGCGCTCCAGTTTTGGGAGAAGATGCACCAGTCCTGACGGTATGCCCGTGGCAAGCACTTTCCTGGTGAAGTTTCCTACACCAAGGATCAGGAATTCCACAGGGGGGAGCCAGTTGAGTTTGTCATAGAGCTCACATCAGTGGGTGAGTTTGGGAGCAGCAAGTGCAAACCGGCAGATATCATTATATGCCGTGTTCCACCGATTAAGATGGATTTGAGGTGACCTGGCAAATAGGTGGTATCCATAACTAAGGGAGGGGAGAAGCACTGCAAGTGCCAGCCTCGCCCCGGAGTCAGGTTGTATTTGGCCCCTGTAGGCAAGGCCAGCTATACACTTGGTGGCTCTGCAGATGTTGTGGATATGGCTTCCATGTCAAGTTGTCGGGTCGAGGGTGACCCCAAGATATTTAATTGAGCTCGCTGTTGGCAACAGGGGGCCTCCATCACAAGCTATTTTGAGCATAGCTGATGGGGCTTTTAACTTGGCCGTGGAACCAAAGAGCATGGCCTGAGTTTTGTTATATTCAATACCAGTCTATGGTTGGTAATCCAGGCCGAGACTCTGCTGAAGTCTTCAGATAGGCACTGGTTAAGGTCAGCAGCATTACGAGCATGGGCCACTAGCCCAAGGTCATCTGCATAAAGCGTGACTTGGCAACGAGAGGTCACCCGTGGGAGTTGATTAATAAAAAGTGAGAATAGGAGAGGTCCAAGTACCAGTCCCTGGGGAACTCCCATGGTCACAGCCCTAGGTTCTGAGAGGACCTTGTTAAAGCAGGTGCACTGCTTTCTACCCGTTAGGTAGCCCATCATCCAACTCATGGCATGCGGAGGGAACCCGAGAGCCCTGAGCTGCTCCCCCAGTAGGTCAATGACTATATTCTGTAATGTGGTTTTATGTTTTGTTTTCCTATATTTTGAAAACAACAATAACAATTATTACAACAAATATTTACGCAGAATAGGCCAGATGAGATGCAATATCTCATTTTCATTAGTGTCCTGCTTTTACACATTTTAGGCAGTATCTAATTTTCAGTTGGCTTCCACATTTTAACCCCACATTTCCAACAGTCTTTTTATGACCTGACATTATGGTCAAGACAAGTGGAATTTTTTAAATCCCATCCGAAAGTTGATTTTACAGTGCAACTGCGAAAACAAGTTGAAGAAGGGATTTGAAAAATGACACTTGTCACGTTCAGGAGGTGGTGTAACACAAGGGATTTCTTGAACATTATTAAATGGGTATTTATGATGACAGCTCCTGATTGGCTGAGAGCTGCTTTCAGCCGAGCTGTTATCCCAGCACAACATCCTGGGTGAAAGTAACTCCTGGAAAAATGCACCCTGTACTTGGCAAATACCCCTTCGCTCAACTGCCAACTGCTTGTCACTGCACAAGTACCTCAAACAGCAACTCTCGTCATCCAGGCAAAATGCCCACAAGTGACAGAGCGGCACATGGTACTAGTCCACAATACAGTGAGGCACATCAGGATAGCTTGCTGTCATAAACAATGACAGTTGTAAAAAAAAAAAGAGTTTTTACCTTAGCTGCTGACCATAACTAAAAGTACCCTCCATGTCTCAATCAGCTGCAGTCTGCTATTGCCCACTCACTCGCTGCCTCTTAACCAACAAGCATTTGTCAATGCCGAATGTTTGCTTACTGGCATTGGCAGTGGTAGTGTAGAAGTTACAGAGCTGCGTAATAGGAATGGCGGTGAAGTATTGAACTGAAGCCAACCCCACCACCACCCTGCAGAGAGTGACAGGCATTGGGGTGTGCCTTTGGGTCGACAGGCATAACGGCCACACCATTTCACCACACCCCACCCTGCAGACACTGACAAGTGTCACGGTGTTCCTTGGGGTCTTTGGCCCTTATGCGCAATCCATTCCATTAGAAAATACGGTGAGATGGGTGCGGTATAGGAGAATGGGGTGAACTTTGGGGCCGAAGAGTCCAAGGCATACCTCGATGCCTCTCACTGGCTGCAGGGTGTGGAATGGTATGAGCATTACAGGCAAGAATCCCAAGTCACACCTCTGATGCCTGTCATTCTCTAAAGGGTTGGGCGTTATGGTTGGAAACCCTAATACTCAGGCATTCGTTGGTATTTTCACTCCAAATTTTCAACATGTTTTTTGTGACCCCACCTCATGAACAGGGGGAATATCAGTTTGTTAGCCGAAAGCTGCTTATGCACAGCGACTACGGCATTTAGTACCACAGGTGCAAAACATTCGAACAGGATGTACAATGATTGCAGCTGTACTGTTCATGGGGAGTGTGTAAAATGGCAATGTTGCAAATCTGCAGTAAAATATTAAAAATGGTGAAGTCACGGAGACATAGAAACTGTGCAACGACAACGTAATATAATTAGGTTGGGGATTTTTTACAGCAGATTGTCAACTCAGGCATTTTGGTGCCTCCGATCATGAACAGTGTCACTGTGATTTTCTTTATCTGTGCCGAACAATGATTTCCCACAGCGACCACACATCTCCGCACTGAAAGTGTGAAAACACACTTCAGCCATGTTGTGAAAAATGACAGCTGTACTGTTCATAAGGAAGTGTGGAAAAATGCTACTGCTGAAAATCTGGACTGAAAATATTACAAAGTCATGAAGTTACGAGGGTGCGTGGAAACTGCGCAATGCTCACTCGTAAAACAGTCATTTTATGGACTTTTGTTACCAAATTTTCAACATAGCCATTTTAAGATCTCTGCTCATGAACAGTGTAACTGTGATTTTCTTAATCTGTCCTAAACATTGCTTTCACACACCAACAGCACCACTGTGCGCTACATGTGCGAAAACACATTTTGGGCGACATATGAAAAATGGCAGCTGTACTGCTCATAAGGAAGTGTAATAAAATGGCAATGTTGAAAATCTGGAGTGAAAATATTAAATTTGCAAACTTACGAGCGTGCGTAGGAACTGCGCAATGCACGCTCATAAAACAGTCATTTTTTGGGATTTTTTCACCAAATTTTCAACATAGCCATTTTAAGACCTTTGCTCATGAACAGTGTCACTGTGATTTTCCTAAATTGTCCCATACATTGATTTCGCACACCGACTGCGCCATTGTGCGCTACATGGGCGGAACCACGTTTTGGGTGAATGTGAAAAATGACAGCTGTACTGCTCATAAGAAGGTGTGGTAAAATGGCAATGTTGAAAATCTGGAGTGAAAATATTGAAAATTCGTGAACTTACGAGCGTGTGTAGGAACTGTACAACGCACGGTCGTAAAACAGTCATTTTTTGAATTTTTCACCAAATTTTCAACATAGCCATTTTAAGACCTCAGCTCATGAACAGTGTCACTGTGATTTTCTTAATTTGTCCCGTACATTGATCTCGCACACCGACTGCGCCATTGTGTGCTACATGGGTGGAAACACGTTCTGGGTGAGATGTGAAAAATGACAGCTGTACTACTCATAAGAAGGTGTGGTAAAATGGCAATTTTGAAAATCTGGAGTGAAAATATTGAAAATTTGTGAACTTACGAGCGTGCATAGGAACTGCGCAACGCCTCGTAAAACAGTCATTTTTAGGAATTTTTTCACCAAATTTTCAACATAGCCATTTTAAGACCTCTGCTCATGAACAGTGTCACTGTGATTTTCTTAATTTGTCCTGTACATTGATTTCCAACACCGACTGTGCCATTGTGCGCTACATGGGCAGAAACACATTTTGGGTGAGATGTGAAAAATGACAGCTGTACTACCATAAGAAGGTGTGTAAAATGGCAATGTTGAAATCTGGAGTGAAAATATTGAAAATTCGCGAACTTACGATCCTGTGAGGAATCGCGCAACACACGCCAGAAATAGTTTTTTTTGACTTTGAACATATTTTTGACCTTCATGAATGATGTCATTGTCATGAAAGAGTTCGAGTCCGGCGGTGATTTTGCGCAGTGACCGTGAAATCACTCCTTCAGCCCCGGAATAACGCCATGAGTGACATCATTCATGAGGAGGGGTCCCAAAACCCCATGTTGAAAATTTGGCAAAAATTCCAAAAATGCCTGAGATATGCAATAAAGTTGAAAACCCAATCTAGCCATTATACAGCTTACCGCATTTCCTCAGTTCCGGTCGGCTTTGAAGAGTGCAGATGTGTTCCCGTCCATCAAGATCGCCGCGCCAAGCTCCGGAGGTAAGTATGGGGCGAGGGGGTGGGAGGCAGGGTGCGCAGTGGTGGGTGCGGGTTGTGGGGGCTGGGAGAAGCACCGTGGGACCGTTTTTGTTTTGCAGGTAAAAAAAAAAAGGATGTGGGACGTTTGCCACGCTGGGGTGGGCTCCCAATGTGGCACAAGGACGGCTGGGGGGGCCATGGAGCCGACGTGGGATTGGGCACCCACGTCGGCCTTATGATCAGTTGCCACGCTGGGGTGGGCTCCCAGCGTGGCACCCATACTCAGGGGTGAGGACAGTGGAGCCCGGCGGAAGTTGGGCACCCCGCCGGTTGTCTATGAGTTGCTACGCTGGGTGGGCACCAGCGTGGCATGTGGAAGGCTTTGGGGGAGCGCAGCACAGCTTGACGTGGGATTGGCCACCCTCGCCGGGCTATATGTGTGCGGGAGGCAGCACGCAGTGTGCGCGCACTTCTCTGTGTGTGTGTGTGTGTGTGTGTGTGTGTGTGTGTAGGGGAGCGCATGAGCAAGCCGACATCTTATCGCTGCTCACCGAAGCGTAGCTGCCCCTTTCAATTGTATGCTACTGCATTTTGGAGCTTGTCATAGACAGCTCCAGCATGCATTGGCTTACAGGGGCCGCGCCTGCCAACACACTGACTGAATTGGAGGAGGAGGTGACACACCTCCGAAATCTCGGATGATGGCACTATGTTTCTTGCATATGCGTGCAAGCAAACATAATGACACAAGTAACAACAGCTCATGCTCTGAAGCTATGCTGCTTGCCCGACTGAAAGAAATTAATTCCAGCATATCAAGTGTTTTTAAAAATAGAGTGGCTGTTTACCTGACCGCAAAGCACTTCCTGGCAGCCAAAGCTCCCCAAACATTAACCTTTCTGCCCATCCATATAGCAACAGAAGCAAGAAATGAAGCCACTGACTGCCCTCAGTGCTGCCAGTAAAGCAGTTTGGCACCACCTACTGGAAAGCAGCAACCAATAAAGTGTCCATATTGGACTATTGTTTTGTCTCCACTGATAATTCATTTTTTTTACCTTTTTTATAAATTAACAAATACATATTAAAAAAATACCCTATTTTCTACCATTTCATAATCTCAATAAGGCACTCCAGGGGGTGCATTTTGGTTGGATAACGGCCCTTCTCGGTTGGGGGAAGCACTCAGCTTCGCCTCGTACTTCAACCCACTGAGGTGGGCCATTATACCACCATACCACACCTTCTGTCATGCCTCATTTCTTAATTAAAGGCCCAAATCTGCAAAAATAGAGTTATGAGTAAACATTATGAGTTATGTTTAAATGTTGGAACAATTCAATGTTTCTTCATAACTTTGTTGTCTGTGCTGTGCTTTTTTGTTAGGAGGGGAAGACTAGTGGGTACGGGGCTGTGAAATAAACACAGCATTTGTTTGGAGACTGTGTGGGATCATGGGTGAAGGGAGGGCACCATCAGTGGGAGGGCTGAGGGAGGAAGCTGAACGGCAGAGCTAGCACCACTGGTGGGGCAGAGGACCATGTGGCTGCAGTCCACCAATAGGGCAGCAGTAGTTTCTTGAACAAAAGGAGATTGTAGTCCTGGTCCGTCCTCTTTGCTAAAGAATGCCATCGAGAGACAGCGGAGGTCGGGACCATTGGGAAGGTTCAACGTACAGGGAACTGCATATCATCTGTGCTTTCTTGGTTAGTGGGGAAGACTGCTGAGTATGGGGCCATAAAACTAAAAAAGCATTTGTCTGGGGACTTGTGGGATCATAGGTGGAAGGAGGATACCATTAGTGGGAAGGCTAAGGATGGGTCCTGGAAGGCGGAACAGACACCATTGGTGGTGCAGAGGACCATGTGGCTGCAGTCTGCCAATAGGATGGCTGTAGTTCTTATTTAATTTCCAGAATTCCAAGCAACCCCAAAGCATGAGTGATCCCAAAGCATGAGTGCCACAAAGCAGGAATGTGGCATCGGAGGACCACAGGCCACACTGGTTGGTGGTGAGTAGGTAAGTGTAAAGGAAGAGCAGGAAATACACTGCAGAGTGTTGGTAGAGGATTGCAGCTGATCCCTATCTAGGAACAACTTGAAAATATATAGCAGATTATGGGAGTCCTGCAGTGGACAACCAGCTACTATCTGGGGCTAGCCCACAAGGGTATTATAGGCAAGAGAGTGCAGCTGGTCCCTGTCTAGGGTAGGGCTTACATTCATATTGTGGATCAAGAAAGAGGTTGAGGGTAGGAGAAGCGAGGGGATTTGTGGGATGTTGAAGACATCCCCAACTGGATTATATATGAGTGTGCCTATCTGGAGGGTAAGTGGGTCAAGGGTCAAGAGAATGTGGGGGAATAGCAGCATGTGCAGGTATCAGGATAGAGGGAAGAGGGTGGTGCGCTGTAATGGTTATGGGGCAGCTGTATTCCTGGGGATGATGCAGGTACCAGGGGGCTGTCCAGCATGCAAGAGCCTGGAGCATTCGAGGGCCAAAGTAAGGCAGCTCAGAATAAGCTGGGGATGATGGAGTGGAGAGCAAGAGGAGCAAGACAGGGGAGGGATAAACAGATGGGGTATGCTTAGGTGGACAAGGTCAGCAGGTGGGGGAAGGGGTAGGGATGATCACCCACGCTCTGGGGATACCCCAACCTTGGAGGCCGGAGAGCTCAGTGAAGGGGAATGGCAAGTGGTAATGGCAAGAGGTGGGACTGCGAGAGATGTGACAGTGGTGGAGTATTCAAAGGGGTGCCTTAAAGGAATACATTTCACCCACTGGACGTGGGGGGGGGAGGAGGTAGGGAGAGTGGTGGGGAGGGGGAGAGGTCAGGTTAAGACAATGGAGTTGGAAGGAGTAGGATACAAGAGGTGGGGTAGGACCATACAAAGTAAGCAAGGTGGATGGGGAAGAGGGAACATGAAGAGTGGAGGAGGGGTTGGGGGTAGGGAGTAGGAAGGGGTAGGGTGACAGGGCACAGGGTCATAATGTTGCAACAAAAACACCATACAGAACAATGCTGCAGTAACAATCTCGTGTGCCACAAACAGTCAGTGAAAACACCGACTGAAAATAAAACAACGCACATCATAGATTAAAATGGTACACATTGAGATTTTTTCATTTTTGCGGGGGGCTCTACCCCTGCTCCCCACACCTCCCATAACTAAAGTAACTAACTCTGAGGGGGTGTGAACCTCAGGGAAAATGGGAAATTCAGGAGGGGGGAACCTTAGTGTTTAGCAGCATAACAAACAAACAAAAAAAATCTATCAGAGGACAGGGAGTCAAACCCCAATACCCAGGTCTACACTGCCTCAGGTGCCTATGCCTTAGCCACTCCACCACAGGAGTGACTTGACCAGACATAGCACCTGAGGCTTCTTCAGCCTTTCCTTCAGTCCATAGTCAGTGACAGGGGTAGCGGTATTTCTCTACCACTATTATACCCCTGTCACTCTAATTCATTCTGCCTTTACACCGGGCAGTTCTTGCTGCGCTGTTTCAGCAGCACTATATTGACCCGGTACCGGGTGACAGAAGGAGGGGAAGGGTGGTATAAACAGATGAAGAGTAAGTAAAGGCTGTGGCGGTGTCAAGCTAGCAGAGCTTGGGGAGAGTAAGGGTGAGGTGGTTACTAGGCTGGAGGGGGAGCAGTTAGGTGGGGGAAGCTCATACGGCAGTCAAAGAAGGAAGGGATGGAGGCAGGAATGGAGGGAGCAGGAGGGTGGTAATCCGAGGGGACTCCATAGTTAAGGATATTAACTGGGGAAAGAAGGTGGGGACAAATACAGGTAGGAAGGTGGTTTGCATGCCAGGAATGATAGCAGAGAGGGTGTGCACAAGAATTGGTGAGATGGTGGTGGGGTGTGGGGAACCCATCATAGTTATACACCTAGGTACTAATGACCTAACTGGGTTGGAGGTGGGGGTAGTTCGAAATGGGTGAATTTATTGTTCTACCAGTGGAATTCTGGTGAGGTGCTGATTTTGCTTTGGCAAAATTATGTGGAATTTCTGTGAAAAATGTGTGAAATTTTGCCAAAATTGTGATTTCAGTTGTTTCCATATAATTTAAAAAGTGTTTATTCTAATTTAACTGAATCTTAAATGTGGGCTGTCCCGGTCCCCATGCAGAAGTGTATCAAGACTGAGTTATAAGCCTCCAGACTTTCAGAAATGTTAAAATTACAGTTAACTATATAAACTTAGAGCATCTGTGCAAATTGCACCAAATTTGGTATGATGACATTAACCATGCCCATACATAAGTGTGCCAAGTTTCAGATCTCTAGTCTTAAAGATGACTGAGGTATAAGCCTCCGAACTTTCAGACATTTTAAAATTACACTTCACAATTACATAAACTGCTGAATTTTAAACCCTTGTAAATTTAAAGCTAGAGAACAGAATATCAACAATGTTGTTAAGTTTATTAACCCTAAATATTAGGTTTTAAGGTAACCACCTTGATCCAGCATCAAAGCATAATGCTGCCATGCTGATGACCTGGGGTCAAAAGCGAGCCTCTGGAAGTCGTGTTAGGAGGCAGGTCATAGCTAAACCTTATAATCTCTATTTGGTAGTTTCTATGAATCTTCCATAAAAGTATGCATCTAAATGTTCAATTATCAAGCTCCAAAGGTGGCTAAGTTCTAAGCATAGAAATATTTTCAGAAATTTTCATATGACTATTAAATTGTCAAACTTTGAGCCCCTATAACTCCCCCCCCTTCATCCAAATGTCATGAACCTTTATGGCCTGTCCTGGACAATATACATACCAAATCGCAGATACCTAGCTTGAGCACAGACCAAGTTATGGCTAATTAAAGAATGTTGGAAACTTCTAAAAATGTTCACCAAATTTCACAAAAATGCGCTGAATTTCATGAATATTCCATGGACTCAGAATTTTCTAATTTTGTCCACCTCTAGGGATAGTACAAAAAAGATTCAGGGTGGTAGAGAGGACCTGCAGGGAGGTAGCCATATTACTGGTATTCTCAGTGGTGTTGCCAGTACTGAGAGCCAGCATGGTCAGGAAGAAAAAGATAGAGGAGTTCAATGAGTGACTGAGGGAGTGGTGCAAGGAGGAAAGATATAACAGTATTGGGGGCTGGGGCAGAACAGGTCAAATAAAACACTTTTTGTACCAGACAGACTGCACCTCAGTAGTGGGGGCTTGAGGGTCCTGAAGGACAAGCTGATTGAGTACATAACCAAAAAACTTAATTTAAACTACTGAGGAGGAAAGCAGGCCTGCATGCCCTGAGACTCAGGGTGGAGGAGGAGGAGGACGTCAACATACCTCCTCCCCATATCAGTAGGAAGGACTGGAGGTTGGAGGTGGAGGGGAGTGAAGGGGGTAGCAGTATATGGGGGGGCATTAGCAATGGGGAAAATGAGAAAAGCCAATGGGAGGGAAGGGAAAGAGGCTCAGACTCTAGGTGGAAGGTGGTATACCTGAGTGCACAAAGTCTTGGAAACAAGAATGACCTGCAAATATTGTTGGCAGAGAGAGGAGTGCTGCCCTTCTGCTCCATGGGAGGTTTCTGTCCTCCCTGAGCTCGCCTTGCAGTTTGCAGTGGTCACTGAGACATGGACCATGCCTAACCATGACTGGAACCTCTTGATCCTTGGGTAGAAAAGGGGGACGGGTAGCAGTTTACATTAAGGAGGGTATAGCATGTACGAGGAAGGTGTCAGAAGAGGTGAGAATGGAAGCAATGTGGACTCAGTTATTGCCCAACAGAGGGAGGAAGATGAGGTTGGGGTGGTTTTCAGACCACCCAACCAGAAGGGGCAAAGAGACAGGGAACCAAACTTGCAAATATTGAATAGCACAGGGAAGGGAGAGGTGGCAATAGTGGGGAGACATCAACCTGCCAAGATGGATTGGAAGGTACTGGCCACAACCTGTGCCAAGAATCAGGTGATCCTAGATGCACTGCAAAGTGGGTTCCAGACTCAGCTGTCATAGAACCCACCAGGGAGGGAGCGATCCTTGATCTGGTGCTCATGAACAGGGACCATGTCTAGGACATAAAGGTCGAGGCGCCCTTGGGTGGAAGTGAGCATCACACAGTGTGGTTCTGGTTGGACATGGGAAGGGAAAAGGCCCCCAATAAGACTAAAAGCCTGGATTTTAGAAAGGCGGACATTGGAAAGATGGGCAAGTTGCTAAGAAGTCATCTGGCAAGCATCTGAGTGAATATGAGGTGGACCAAAGGTGGTCCATCATCAAGGAGGGAACAACAGTTGCACAGGAGTGTGTTAGGCTCAAAGGGAAAAAATGCAAGGGCCAGAGCACCCAGATGGTTTAGTACTGGTGTTGCCCAGGCAGTAAGGAATAAGAGGTCAGCCTACAGGAAATTCATGAGGACCAAGCAGGTGGAACACAGGGAGGATTAACTGAATATGTTTAGTGTCAGGGGTTCAGTTAATTTATTTTCAGTGGAAGTCTAAAACTTCCAGGAGTCAAAATCTGGAAGTCATTCCAATTTTTTGTAAGTCAGAATTCTCAAGTTCCATGTCATAATAACGAATTCTTGGGTGACTCACAATACAGCGACTACACCCTGCCGAAAAACAATTTGGCACACAACAAAAAATACAGATGACCAACTCGGCACACATTTAAAAAAATGTTTCATGCGGGGGGGGGGCTATGCTTCCAGCAGCCCTCCTTTGTGGGGGCCAAGTCCATGCACCTCCCATACTTAAATAATCGTCTCCAAGGGGGGGCAGACACTGGAGGAAAGACGAGGGACTGACGACGGCAATAACTTAAAAAAAAACACACAAGACCTGCTAAATCAAAAAACAGACCTGTATGCAGTCCCGAACCCAGTACCACCAGCCCTACAGACTGTGTCCCTACCCACTACGCTAGGAGGGTAGCTCAGCAACAGCATGCTCCACATCCCCATTTAGCACAACCAAGGTGCAAGGACCAATCCATCAAATTATAGGCCAGTTAGTCTGACCTCCATTCTGGGGAAATTATGGAAGGAATACTGAAGGATGAGATCTTAGAATACCTGGATACAAATAATATGTTAGACCCATTGCAACATGGCTTCACTAAATCAAGATCATGTCAGACCAATTTATTAAAACTTTATGAACCAGTTAGTCGAATACTGGATAGGGGACAAGCAGTGGATGTAGTCCTATTGGATTTCTCCAAAGCATTTGATAAACGTCCACACGCTGAGCTGGCATGTTCATTATCCAACAGTGGACTACATATAAATATAATAAACTGGATTAAGGCATGGTTGAGCAACAGGAAACAGAGGGTCTTAATAAATGGAATATTATCAGATTGGACTTGAGTGACCAGTGGGGTACCACAGGGATTTGTTTTGGGCCATGCCTTTTTAATATATACACGACTGCATTGAAATATGACAAAGAGAATATATGGGTCATCAAGTTTGCTGATGACTGTAGGATAGGGGCAGTGGTGGATTCACCGGAAGATTGTAAAGATCTTCAAGAGGCACTGTACTATATTCAGCATTGGACTACTAGGAATAAATTGCAACTAAATACAGGCAAATGTAAAGTTATGCACGTGGGGAAATATAATCTGGACTGGGACTACACGCTGGACAACAACATACTGGAAATTACAACTGAGGAAAGCAACTTAGGGGTGACAATAAAAAATGACTTAACTTTCAATGCACAATATGACAAGGTCAACAAAAGGGCAAACAATACTCTCAATTGTATTCTGAGACCTATAGGTAGTAGAAAGCGTAAAGTACTGATGCCATTGTATGGCTCATTGGTGAGGTCTCAGTTGGAGTATTGTTGCCAGGTGTGGGCCCCATATAGAAAAAGAGACATAAATAGACTGGAGGGGATCCAGAGTAGGGCAACAAGGTCAATAGAAGGCCTAGAACATCTAAAATATGAGGATAGACTATCAGAAATCAGGCTGTATGCCTTGAAATATAGAAGAACTTGGGGCGATATGTGTTTTTTATACCGAGCCTTCAGTGATGACAGGTTGTGGGAAGACCTTGGATTTAAGTTAAAAAATCAGAGTTATGACACCAGAGCACATGGTTTACAACTAGATGCAGACAGGTGGAAGGTACTAAAAAGGAAGAACTGGTACACACAAAGAGTGATCCCAGTGTGGAATTTACTCTCTTCAAGGGTGGTAGGTAGTAGTTCTATGGGAACATTTAAAACAGAACTGGACAGATATTTTAAAGTCATAAGGTGAACTTTAATTAGAAGGCAAGCATACTGGATGTTAGTTTATATAAGCTTTGTATGACCTATGTAATCTTCCTCCCCCATCGCTATTTCCTCCCCTCACCATTCTTCCTGTCTCCCCTTGCTATTCCTTCCCCATACTATACATTCCCCATTGCTGATTCTGAAAGTGATCAAACTGAAGCGCTCATTACTGAGTCTCTCAGTTTGGTTCGCTATTATAATGTTTTACCAAATACTTCCAGGATCCCACTTTTGGAAGTCTGTATTCTAGGAAGGGCAGATTTATGACTGTTAATATGTTAGTGGTAAAATACAATTTCTTTCAGAACAATCCATTTCTGACTCCCATACCTGCAATTTTGGAAGTCATCTAATTTTTGGTTTTACATCTAGAAGTCAGTGATTTCCTCCCTCTTTATTTTGGAAGTTTTTGCCTTATTTTTGGAAGTTAAATACTCCCAAAACGGAGTTAACTGAAGCCCTGACTAGTGTAGCAGGTAAGGTAGTCCAGTGGACTAAAGCTCAGAAGGAAATGCAGCTATCTGAGGGATTTAAGAAGGGGAGAAGGTGTTTTCTTTGCTATATTAGCTAAACAAGGGACAAGAAAAATGGAGTTGTCAGGCTCAGGAAAGGGGTTGTGAGGGTGAAGGAGAATGGGGGCAAAGCAGAGGTACTGTACGAGTACTTCTGTTCCATCTTCACAAGGTAGACAGATGGACCAGTGCCACTATAAGGGAAGGAAAGAGACAGGGGGTAGGGGCACAGATGTTTTGATAGGGGTGTATAGTGTGAGGACAGGGCTGCTAGCATTGAGAACAGACTAGCTGAGGGGCAGGACCCAGAGGGTGGTAGTGGGGGATGAGCTATGTAGCACCAGATTGTTCACCAGTGGGTTCCCAGAGGGCTTGTTGCTCACTCTGACCAGGGTTTTTTAATGTTTTCATCAATTATATTGGGGATGGCATTAAGTGCAACATGTGCCTATATGCAGACGACACCAAACTCTGTAGGGGGAGGGGTGGACATAGCAGAAGGGATACAAGACCTAAAGGAGGGTCTGAACAACTATGTGAGCTTGTAGTTCAGTGGTGAGAGTACAGTGATGGTATTGCAGGGGCCTGGGTTCAGTTCCTAGTGCATCACATTATTTCTTTCTCATTACAATTTGTCATCTAACATGCTTACCATTAGTTAATACAGCACCAAAAAAACATCTAGTTCTGACCTAGATCGTTCCTAATTGCAGTTTTTGCAATACCAGAAAAAGGAAGTGTGTCTGGAAGAGTCAGGTCCAACCATTGTGAGCCTATAACTCAATGCTTAGAGCACTGGAATGGTATTCTGGGGGCGTGGGTTCCAGTTCCAGTAAATCACATTATTTTTTTCTCACTACACTTTATGAAAAACTAGAGAGGTGGTCTGGGATTGGGCAACTTGGCTTGAATGCAAAGAAATGCAACATTATGCACATTAGAGTCAAGATTCCGAGGACTGAGTACTGTACACCCTGGGATGAGTCCTGGTATCTGCATCATTGGAGAAGAAGGATCTAGGAGTAATGATCACTAGTTTTTATTTATTTATTTATTTAGTGATTCGGGAAAAAACTTTTGCGCACAAGCTCTTTTACAAAGGTTTCACGTCATAGATTGCAAAACAAAGTACAGTAGGAGAAAGCAAAGGTACATTACAATGAACATAACAGCTTGGATTCAGAACTTATAGAGTAACTTGAAACATGGATATAAGTTAAAATAACAAGAAAAGACACTTCATGAGGGTGGGGGGATAAGCAGTCACAAAGTGCCTTGTCAGTACTTAAGAGGGATGGGGATAACTGGCAGAGGGATGAAGAAGGGAGAGAGAGAGAGAGAGAGAGAGAAGTACTGCGGTGGAGGTGAGAGGGTGGGGGAAGAGGGACAATAAGGTATAGGGAGAAATGGTGGGGTGAGGGGAAGCTGAGTGGAGAGGACATGCTAGAGTAAAATGGTGGGGTGTGGAGGGGCATAGTCAGGCAGCCAGCATTAGTAGTGACTGTTTGGGAAACTCATGGGACTGTGAGATGAGGGGGGGGGTGTGGCAGGTGCCGAAGGAGCATGATGTAAACTGATTGCTGGGTCAAGTCACGAGAAGGGACAGAGGGAGGGGGTAACTGAGGCCTGCCTAGTGCTTGCTGGGGGGCAGGGAGAGCAGGTTGGCTGGACTCAGGGGCATGTGCACTTATAGAGTGTTATTAGGTGCTGTTTGAGGTCAGTTTTGAATTGTGCCAGACAATTGGTAGCCAAGAGGTTCCCAGGAAGTTCATTCATCCATAGGGGGGGCCCAGTAGGCAAATGCATGTTGTCCAAGTGAGGTGCGATGGAAGGGGATCACCAAGGCCCCTCTAGTCCTCCCTCTGGTGACCTGTAATGAGTTGGCTGCCTTGATCAAACTGCCTACACAAGGTGGTGTTTTACCCAATAGAGCCTTCTTCCCTAGGATGCAAGTCTGGAATTTGACCCTGTTTCTTAATGTCAGCCAGTTTGCACGTTCATACAGAGTACAGGTGTGAGTGCCACGCTCAGCATCCAGGGTGAGTCTGCAGGCTTTGTTGAGCACAGTGTGAACCCTCTTGAGCTCTGTATCCTTTGCTGCCCCATAGACCACTAGTCCATAGTCAATAGTAGATATAATTGAGCTGTGGACTGAGAGGTGAAGGGCCCCCAGAGTGAGGTATTGCCTGTGCCTGTACAGAGCACCAATCTTGGTATTGACTGTCTTGACCAGAGAGTCAATATGTTGCGCAAACATGAGGGTATCATCTATTATGACCCCCAGATACTTGAACAAGTGAACTTGTTCCAGTGGCTCACTGCATGAGTTGGAGATGATGATGGGGTGGTGCTTATTTTTGTTGTGGGGACTGAGTATAAGCAAGGCCTCGGTCTTCTTGTAGTTTAGTAGCAACTTTTGACTACAGAACCAATCCTCGAGTTTGGAGAAGGAGTTCTGCAGCTTAGATTGATGGGCACTCTGAGACGTGCTGCTGCTGCTCAGGAGCACAGCATCATCTGCATACAGTATGTGTTTGGTGTTGCAGGCTGTGGGAAGGTTATTTAAGAAGAAGCTGAAGAGTAGGAGCCCCAGTATTGATCCTTGGAGTACCCCTAATGATAGCTCTCTTGTGCTGGATGCTAGTGACCTGAAGCACTCCATGCAATGTAGGAAAGCAGCAGCAAAGGCAAATAGAATGTTGGGCTACATTGCTAAAGGAATCAGCAGCAGGTGAGAGGAGGAAATACTGCCCTTGTACAAGATATTAGTGAGGCCACATCTGGAATACTGTGTTCAGTACCAGGGCCCATAACTTAAAAAGGGCATTAACGTATTGGAGACACTCCAAGGAAAGGCAACGAAGATGACTGTTGGCTGGCATAAGACATACGAGGAGAGGTTGGAGGCACTGAACATGCACTCCCTGGAGGAGGAGAAGAGAAAGAGAGGGGACGTGATTGAGATCTTCAAGTATTTGAAAGGAATAAATAGAGTGGATAAGGAGGGTGTCTTCAAGCTTAGTGGAAACTGAAACACAAGGGGTCACAGTCTTAAGTTGGGGGTGAGGGTTCGGAGAGAGGCTAGGGGCACTTCTTTACAGAGACGGTGGTAGTGGGTTGGAATGAGCTTCCAGAAGAGGAGGTTTCATTGAAGTCAGTGGGCTGCTTCAAGAGAGGCTGGGATAGAGTTAAGGAGAAATAAATGTCAAGGAAGGGTTGTATGGAGGGGAAGGGTGGATGCTGGGGGGGGCAGGGTCAGTAGTTTAAAGCAGCAGTGCAACAAAAAGCTGTAATTTTTACACCTGTGATTTTAGTTTAGTAACATGCTGCTTGATGTCCGTTTTAAGATGTTTTGAGGGTTTCCTTCGGTTCTTTATTATTTTGTAATTAATTCATGCAACATGTTTGTTTCTTCATGTGTCTTGTCAAGCAGTACATTAATTCACTCAAATTAATTACAGTTTTTACTGAAGTAATAAAAAATAATAAAGAACCGAAGAAAGCCCTTAGAATAACCAAAAACAGACATCAAGCGACATGTTACTAAACTAAAATCACAAGTGCGAAAACACATTTTGGCCAGGTTTAAAAAACGACACCTGTTATATTCATGAAGTGGCATGAAAACATGGCTATGTTGAAAATTTGGGGACAAAATATTTAAAGTTAACATAGTTATGAGTGAACGTTGAAAATGTCAACATACCTTCATAACTTTGTTGTTTTTTAATATTAATAAAATACATTTTCAACATAGTCTTCTTATCCAACCTCATGAACCCAGTAGGTGAAAATTCGTAAGTCCTACTGGACTGGTGATTTCACAGAGTGAATGTGAATCACCTTTTATGCATGACTTGAAGAATTTCACCACCCTTATTCATGAGGAAAACAGTGACGAACAGGCAGAGGCACCAAACAAGTACTTCAGCTCTGTATTCACTAGGGAAAATAACAGACCTATGTTGCAGGGGAAGATAGGGGTAGGAAAGGGGGGGTTAAACAGATGGGGAGATCAAGGTGGATAGGGTCTTAGAAGATCTCATGGCCCTCTGGGTGGACATGGCACCTGGCCCAGATGGTATACACCCTAGGGTCCTAAGAGAACTGGCAGAGGTATTGACGTCCCCCACCAGCAAATCAGTTTAACACCTCGCTAGAGATGGGGTGTGTACCTCAGGACTGGAGAATGGCTGATGTGGTGCCACTCCACAAGCATAGTCCCATAGATAAACCAGGTAATTACAGACCAGTCAGTTTAACAATCATTATAGGCAAATTAATGGAGACCATTCTAAAAGAAAGGCTAGTAAACTTTCTGGAGGTTAATGTTTTCCAGGACAATCGGCAGCATGTGTAACCCCCCTGCAAATGGGGGTTCCCAAAAGACTTCCAGGAGCTTGCTTGAATGCTCCAAGCCTGAATGGTGTTTGGCGTTTAAGCCATTTATCAGTGAGTGTTTTTAGAGCCTCTGGTACTGTCTCTTTAAGAGCTGTCTGCTTGCAGACATAATTAGTTTGTATGGGGGACTGTGTGTTTCTCTGTTTGAGTACCACTCGAACTGCTGCCAATTCACTCCATTTTTGCAGTCACTAGGAGTGCAAAGGGAACCTATCTGAAAGATGTAACTGTTTGCCAGAAATCATTTACAGTAATAATGAAATTACAGTTTGTCTAACCTGCTTTCTTTTGCAGTCAGAGCAGTGTCTGCCTAGTTCCCCATTCTGGTTTTGAACTGCTGAACTGGACCAATCAGTGTGGGGTAAGCTAGCTCTAAAATGGTGCCTTGGACGAATCAGAACTTGGACTCATAATCTGAGCCAGCCACAAGAGGATTGTATGGGCAGTGACTCTGGGAGATGTAGTTTAGACTTCAGTGCCTTTTTGGACCAACAGCAGCAGTCTATTGTGAGTGACAGCCAATCCAGTCAAGAACTGGGAGGAACTCAAAGGAAGTGCCGGTTTTGTCGGTTGGAGTTCAGTTGAGCTTTGGCAGTGAAGAAGGAAGGAGCCCTGTGCTTTTCAGTGTGCAGTTTTAGTCAAAAACGTGTGTAAGGCCCAGAGTTCCGGTCTGCAGCTTGTGTAACTGCTTGTTAGGACTGAATCAGTCCTGTGGAAAGAATCAAAGGATCTCTGAAGAGTAGAAACCAGGCTCACCCTGTAGAAGACTGGAGAAATTATTGAATTGCACTCGGTCTGTCAGGAACTGAATCTGCTGTGTGTTCTCCCGGATTGTGCAGTAATTACATCGATAGAGAAGCAGCCTGCCTGGTATAGTACTCTCTTTTTTTTTTTTTTACCATATAAATGTGTGAAGAGTTTCTTGGAGCTCAAGAGTAGCCCTGCTGATATTGAAGGACCCTATCTTATTTGGAGGTCGTGAGTACTAATTCAGGGTCGCTCCCTGTTGAATTGCCACATTAAATCCAAATGGAATTACTGTACTGCTGACTGTTAATTTTCCTTTTCTCTGTGTGAAAGGGCCCCTACCAGCTGCCACGGTTTGGACTAGCCACTAGGGCTTGGGTACCCAGGGACAGTAACTGATAGGGATAGGCCTGTGCACAGAGCCATAGGTAGATTATTAGAGTGATAAGCTAATTAACCTGATTCCCCTGTCCTTGTTATATCCCCTAAATAAATCAGAGCTGCTTGTTTCAGCAAAGTTATACTGCCTGAGGTATTTGTCTATGTTAAAAGTACTGTACTGTGATTGTTGCACTGTATCTCATTTCACAGGAGGTCCCAGTGCCGGAACCAGTCCTGGGGTAAGTGTATACTGTGAAGGTAATTCTGATATATTGTGTGGGCCACTAGTGGGAAAAGGGGTTGCAGTGTCCCAGAGGGCTGTGACCAAGTTAGTTTAACTATTGCAAACCCTGACCTCTGGGTGGAGGCACCCGCCATTGGATCCAGGCCCCTCAACCTGTTAGCGGCAAATCAGGCAGGGGTAGTAGCCCTTGGGATAGCGCCATCTAGGGGTTACATATGGTTTTGTCATGGGGAGATCCTGCCAGATGAACATGATAGAATTTTTTTAGGTGGAGCTTGCCTTTCAAAATGGTGGCAGCATAATTTAATCAAAGGGAACACTAGGGAATCCTTTTACTGCATCCGGAGACTTACAGCTGTCAGCTAATATTGAAAAGTATATTCGGAGAAATGGCAATAAATAAGGAGTTGGTGGAAACTTTCCCAGTACCAATACCTGTCAGTTTCGCAGAGATATTGCAATTCTGAGCAACTGAAGCAGTACTTCATGGCATTAGAGTCTGCCAGGCCTGCATCCCTGCAGTATCAGCTGTGTAAGTTAAGCAGCTGCAGGGTCCCAAAGCACAAGAGGGAGAGTGATGGCACGAAGGATGACGGAGGCTGGAGAGAGCTCGAGCATAATGGACATGGTACTATTTTACTAAACAGAATATTGAATGACACAGCAGAACTAAAAGAAAGTACCTCTAAAACAATAGTTGAGGTGCAAACCCTCTCCAGCAGGGTTACAAGAACTGAGCGTGATGTAGCTGCTCATGAGGAGATCCTCCATTAACATCAGGAGCACATCAGGACCATTGTGATAAAATTCAACTTTTGTTAAACAAAGTGGATGACCTGGAGAACAGGTCAAGGAATAACAATGTGAGAATAATAGGGGTATGGGAGGGGGCAGAGGAAAGAAACACTATAGCATTCCTACAAAGCTTCCTACCCATGGTGCTCAAGCTGAACAACAACCCCCCTCCCGAACTGGAGAGAGCCCACAGAACTCTTGCCCCAAAACCCAAGGAAGACGAGCATCCATGTCCTATCCTATGCAGGTTTTTGAAATATCCAGAGAAGGACTTGTACCTGAGAATGGCTAGGGAACAGAGAGCTTTGCAGTGGGATGGGTATCAAATCCAAATGTTTCAGGATTACTCACAGAATCTTTCCAGGAGGTGCAGAGCATATGTGGGTGTCAAACAGGAACTATACAAACTTAATATACGAGCCTCTCTCAGATACCCCACAATGCTCAGAGTCCAGCATCAAGGAGAGTTTATCATGTTTAACTCCCCGGCCGAAGTAGAGAATTTCCTGAGCCACATACAGCAAAGCACTTCTTGGTCCATACCTCCAGCCGTGGTACCCCTGGGGTCGAGTCATCCATTACTGCCTCCGACCCCGATGGAGACACAAACTCCCAACATAAACAAGCAGTCAGACTCACCCTCTGATTAGCATTAGCATCAGGTTCAGAGGGGCTGCCAAAGAAAGAAGAACAAAACTCAGAATAATCAGAAGCAAATGGAGGAAAATAAGCCGCAACCCAGAAGAGGCCCAGCAAGATCCAGAAGCAGCCAGGCTTGACAACACCTTTCAGACCCCAGCAGTGAATCTGCGGAGTAACCCCTGTTAAAACCTCCTGTAGGTATGAGCTGCTTAGAGAATTGGTGCCAACTTAGAAACATAAAATCTGTTGGCAGATAAGGACCATATGTCCCACCTAGTCTACCCATTACCCTACTTACTGCTGCAGCCCCAGATCCTATTTGATCTGCAGCTCTCCTGCTCTGCATATCTCCAGGGTACCCTTATGTCTATCCCATGCACTCTTGAACCCCCATATTTTTTTTCGCACCCACCACTTCTGCTGGAAGGCTGTTCCATGGCTCCACCAACCTTTCAGTGAAAAAAGTACTTCCTAACATTACCCCCTGAGCCTTCCACCCTGCAGCCTTATATCATGCCCCCTTCTTCTTGTGCACAGTTTTCTCTGAAATATGCTTTCCACCTGTATCCTGTTTATTCCTCTAAGGTGTTTGAAAGTCTCTACCATGTCTCCCATCTCCCTTCTTTCCCCCAGTGAATAGATATTAAGGTCTTTAAGTCTTTCCTCATAGGGCTTCTGGTGCAGTCCATGTGCCATCTTCGTTGCCCTTCTCTGAACTGCCTCTATTTTGTCAATATCCTTCTGGAGATGTGGTCTCCAGAGCTGGACACAGTACTCCAACTGAAGCCTCACTAGCCTCAACTGCCTTAGACTTGTCAATTGCTGGATCTGAAAGCCCACCAGATGAGTTGACAGCGGCTAAAATTTACCAGGAGTGGGCCCCAAGCTGGCAATCGTGGGCTGACTGCTCCGCTGTCAAGGAGAACAGCTCGACTTTTCCAGCAGCACTGGAGGAACTACAGTTGCCAGAAAAGGGCCAAACCAAAGAGAAAAGCTCATGAAAACCCTTTGATGATGGAGGTACAGTAACAGTGTTAATTTACTTAATCCAAAATTGTTAATGGCACCGCCTGCATCATGTTAAAGAACTGTAGTATATAGAGACATTTTCGACCCCAGCATGTGGTATGAGCCTATGCAGGGAGCTATGCAGTTCCTTTCTAACCCCCATGTACATTAAGGTACTCACTGGCTTCTGGACTTGAACAGAGGGTTAGATAAGGCAAGAATACCTTGGGGAACATGGCAGCTGGACTTCCTAAGCCACTCATGAAAGATATTTTGCTGCACATCTCTAATGGGAAGGTGCTCCCAAAGTGGCTGCAGCCTTGCACAAAGGATGGCCAACAGACTGGTACCTATAGGGCGCAGCTAAATGAGGTTATGCTGCAATAGGTAATTGCACCAAAGGTACCTAGTTATTAGGTTCTCCCTGACACAATTCATGGGAAGGGGGTAGTATGGTAAAAGGTTTGGTAAAGGGGTTAGCTTACTAATTCAGCTGGGTTCCAGTCCTCCCTATGCAAGGCAGAGTTAAAACTTGGTGCTTGTTTGAAGTACAGTATGCTAGCAAATTAAAGAGGGATAAGCTGAATCGATTTGTGCCCTGACCGCAAACAGTGGAACTCAGGAGCACGGGTAGGGAGACTGCAGCTATTGCTGTAAGACATGTAACACAACTGGCAGGGGGCATGGGCGTGTGCATACCCCAGCTCATCACAACTGCCCTTTCCCCCTTCTTTTACCTGCCCTCCTCTTATTGCCAGTGGGGACTTGATTTAACACTCCACCCTGGAACCCTGGACCCTGGGAGCATCAGCCTGAATTCCAGGACTACAGGGTGGGATTAAGGAGTGGGGAAATGAGACATACTCCTCACAATTCAAGTTCTCACTGGTTGAGTAAGGTAGGAACCAGAAAGGAGGTGTCCCGCTAGTGGCGCTGCTGTAAGTTAGGCACACCACAATGAAGGGGGGGAAACTCATGTGGATCCCTTCAGCCAACACAAGGCGTACCTGTCAAGCCCACCAGAGAGAGGGAGACTCAGGTATCTTCATAAGGTGGTAAAGCAACAACGCGAACTGTCCCAGGGGGCCTAACAGGGCCATTTGGTCTTCTAAGTAGAGGAGACCCGGCAGAGACTGAAAGGCCTCTGGTTCATAGTTTAAAGGTTGACTGCTGTAAGGTTTGGTTTTTATACATTATACATTGTTTTACAAATGCTGTTTGGAAAATGTATTGCACAAGTCCGTTGTCTCAGCATGTACCAAACGAATACATAGTCAAGTTTATGCATTTATGGTACAGTTCAGTGTGCAGGCTGCCAGCGGGTCCTAGACTTGGTACGGAAAAAGAAGGGAAAAGGAGGATCAGTGAAACAGAGCAAAGATAAAGGAGTAGGTGCTAACAGAAAAGCAGCATCCCACAACAGGGTTAACCTAGTGGGGTGGGGGGGTGCCACACAAAAGCACAAAGAAGCAAAGGGACCAAAAATTTGAAGATTTCTAAAGTTAGCAAGCTGTTTATTAGGGATATCAGACTAACTAGACAGGATTATGGCTAACATTATGGATGTTATGACGACCTCCAGGAATGTAAGGGGGCTAAACTCTCCCATAAAGTGGAAAAAAGCAATGTGACACCTTAAGAATCTTAAAACCCAGATTGCCTTTGTCCAAGAAACAAAACGTACAGAGGGGAAGCCAAGAAACTGAGGAGAGAGTGGGTGGGATGGTGGCTCACAGCATAGTGAATACAGTGAAAAGAGGGGTCTCAATACTGGTTCACAAGAACCTCAAGTGGAAGTTACTTAATACCAGTAGAGATGACCAGGGGAGATGAGTGATGGCGAAGGTGGCCATGCCACATGACCCACTAATTTTGTCCAATGTCTATGCTCCAAATGAGGATAACCCGGGGTTCATGAATGGAGTTTCCCAGGGGATAATGGATATGGCATTTGACAACCGAGACGTGATCTTAGGAGGCAATTTTAATCTCACAATGAAACATTAGTTAGATAGGTCGAACTCGAAGCCTGAACCACACATCCATACACTACAGGCCCAAAAAGGGCTCTTGACTCTCCACCACTTGACAGATATATGGAGAACGGCTAACTCAGCAGGGAGAGACGACACCTATTTTTTGTAGCCAAGGCTATGGCAAGCAGGCTAGACTTTTGGCTGACTTCCCTGGGCATAATGACAGGGACACATGCAGTTAAAATAGCCCTAATATACTTGTCGGACCATGTTCCTTTTGTTTTGTCATTTCTGGTAAGAGCCCTGCAACCCAAGGCTTCACAGTGGCGCCTAGACCCACTCCTTCTGCAACTTTGGTAGTTGGCTAAAGAAATAGTCACAATTGTATTTTAAAGACACCCCCCCCCAGGGTCAGCATTTCCTGCAGGGATTTAGGAGGTGTGCGAGGCCATAATTAGGGGGAAAAGCATTAGTTATGCCACTTACAGAAGGAAGCGTAGGGAACAAGAAGTAGCCAGCCTGGATAAACAGCTGCAGGAGGAGGCGGTATACAAGGCAGATCCCTCCCAGCTTGGGAATCCAAACCTCCTCTTTGACATAACTAGCCTGAGAATAAAACTGAACAACCTAAGCCAGCAGGAAAGCCAAGCTGCATACGCAGATAACCAAATTTAAATTCTGGGCCTGGGGGGAAAAATAGCAAGCTCCTGGTATTAATGCTAAAAAAACAGCAGGCAGAGAGGCTCATAGCCCAATTAACAGACAAATCGGGGAAAATGTTCACATCACCTGGGGATATAAATAGAATGGTAACCTTCTATAAAGAACTATATGACTCGCATATCGGTTGGGATAGTAGAGCCTTTACAGACTTCATGAGTGAGCTCCCCATTCATGTTCTGACTGAGGCTCAGAAAGAGCAGCTGGAAGCCCCTCTTTTGGTGGAAGAAATCCATCATGCAGTTAACTCACTGGCTCCTCAAAAGTTACTTGGGAGTGATGGTTTTCCAGTAGATACCTATCAATTAGTTCTAGAACACATCGAAAACCCACTGTTAAATATGTTGAAAAATGCCCGTTCACTAGGAGCCCTACCACCCACTCTCCAGGAAGCCATATTTACAGTGCTCCCCAAGGGCGGAAAGGACTCAATGAAACTGTCTAGCTTTAGGCCATTTCATTGATCAATGCAGATGCCAAGATCCTGGTGAAGGTATTGGCTGCCCACCTAGATCAGATTCTTCCCAGCATTATCCATCCTACACAGGTAGGGTTCGTGAAGGGTACAGCGAGCTCAGATCACATACAAGCATTACTTTCCCTGGTACAGGTGGCGGCGGGTCTTCCCACTCCAGCAGCAGCTTTAGCGCAGATTTTGAGAAAGCATTTGATTCGATGGAGTGGGAATACCTGCACGCAGTTCTGGAACATGGTAATTTGGGAAATACCTTCTGCTCATAGATTCGTACCCTGTACCACACCCCCACAGCTATGCTCCTAACCAACAACATTATGTCAGAGCCCTTCAAACTACATAGGGGCACAAGACAAGGCTGCCTCCTCTCCCCACTGGTATTTGTCATAGCCATGGAACCCCTGGCAGCAGCGGTCAGGGCCCATGCACATATCAAGGAGATCAAGGTGGGGGGTGAAGCCTTCTGCATGAAACTATATGCAGATGATTGCATCATCCTCCCGGAAGATATTGGTAAAGGCCTCCCCCACATCCTAAAAAATCTCCAAACCTTTGCATGCCTATCTGGGATGTGGATTGACATTACTAAATTTGAAATACTTCCTCTGAATAACATCCCATTGCCACAGCAGGTGATGGAGGCATGGGGCATAACAGACATAAAATACCAGGGGATCCATATTCCCAGCAATTTACAGAGAATTTTACCCATCAATCTCAACCCTCTCCTACAGTCTCTACAAGGAGACATGTATAGATGGGCATTGCTGAATATTTATTTATGTTTATTTATTTAGCTTTTGTTGACCGGGTAAGTGCACTAGACAAATCCTGCCTATTTTCAGGCACTACCCGGGGGAGGGGGATACAGGTGAATGCCAACTGACTTTGAAACCAGATTAAGCTGTTGGTGGTATTTATAGTGAATGAGGGAAATTTGGCCAGGACACCGGGGAAATTCCCCTGCTCTTTTCGATAAGTGCCATGGGATCTTTAACATCCACCTGAACTACCACCAATCCAGGCAGATGGGACCTCGGTTTAACGTCTCATCCGAAAGACGGATATATGTCACCAGCTGGCAGGATTGAGGCAGTACAAATGATAGTAGCCCCTAAGGTATATTCTCTAATCTCGCATCTACTGATAACAATCCCAGACATCTGGTTCCAAAAGCAGAATAAGATAATCAGAAGTTTCTATGGGGTGGGGGATAGACTAAGATTTAGCTGGGTCAAACTGTGGGCCCCTAAGGAGAGAGGAGGGGTGAAACCTCCCAACTTCCAGTGGTTTGCTATGGCAAGCAAAGTGACCTTGACTTGTAGGATGTTTAGGACACAGGATGACACAATCCCAGCCTGGGTGCATTTGGAAAAGGCAGCTTTAGAGAATACTCACCCTGCGGTCTACCTAGGACATGAACTACCCAAAGGTGGTAAGATATGGCAGACAATCGTAGGAGAACAGGCAACAACTGGGGAAACACACCAGAAGATGCTTACATACAGGGAAACACACTGCTCTATGGAATAACCCACATTTATTAATGGGGGGAGGACAATTGGAGGAGAGGAGTGGGAAAAACAGGGTATAAAATGGGCCCAGGATATTTTACTTCCAGACAGCAAAACCATGGCCTCCTTTCAGGAGTTACAAGGGAAGTACAATCTTCCTAAAGCAGAGTTCTGGTGATACCTTCAGCTGAGAAGTGTGTTACAATCTCAGCTAGCTAAGAAATGCAACTGTGTTATGTGCAAAAAGGCCCCCAGAGAAACTCTTACCAAATACCCCATAGGCATCTGGGCCAGGAAAGCAAAAGGGCTCACAGGGAGGTTATTTATTTGTTTATTTATTCAAGAGTTTTACCAGAAAGGTATACTGAGCAGAGTACCGCTCGATTCCAGATGCGTCCTGGGGACAACACAATATAAAAACGAGATCATACGTTATAACAAGGTGAGATAATAGGTACAGGCAATATCACAGCAAGGTTCAACACTATACAGGGTAAAACATGGTACAGGGTACAGGTGCATAATTACTATGAGAGTTACAACAGCTGAGAGGCAGAGCCAGGTAAGATAATGATACGGGGTGCGGTAGTGCAACCAATACAGCCATGACTGTGGGTTCTACAAGGAAAGGAGATAAAGGGATCACATAACTGAGAAAGGAAGGTTCAGAAGTGGTACAGAGTAAACCAGGGAGGAGTAGCTGTCAGAGCGCTGAGAAATGTGTTAGACACAAGAGCAGGTTACTGATGCAGTATAAGCAGGCAGCCCCGAACCCCTCACTCCCAACAAAAAATAGATGGCAGACAATGCTCAACATTAGTGAGGAGGAGTGGAGAGGTTGCTGGAAACTGACACAAAGGGCATGCAGGGATCAAAAAAGCCTCCTGGTACAGAATAAGATTTTAAACCTGTGGTACCGCACCCCTATGGCACTTTGCAAAATGGGGCTAATGGCTGATGACAAGTGCTGGAAGTGTGGAGGCCCTTGGGTTAGCCTGTTTCACAGATTTCATAGGTTTGCTGAAGCAAAGACGACTATAGCCCATAATGCTTGCCAATATTGGTGTCTATCCTAGTGCTAGCCTGTGATGTTATTATTCTTTAAGTGCTCATCTAGCCTATGCTTAAATTCTTCCATAGTATTGCTAGCCACAGCCTCTATTGGCAAACTATTCCAGACTTTCTGTACTGTCACCGAGAACCAGTATTGTCTTTACGTTTCATGCATCGTGTGACTGCCCAGTGTTAAGCTCTTTCTGGAAGCTGGTGGGGGACACCTGCTGAGACATCCTGCATTTAGAAGAAATCCTTCCCCCAGCCCTGTTATTGTTGGGGATTAAATCAATAGGGTCTCAGCTGAAAGTACCACAAATGCAGTGTCTGATGCATGCCTGTTGAAGCAAAGAGAGTAATTCCAATAAAATGGAAAACAATGACTCCACCTTCCTTAAGTGAATGGTACATTGCTATGGAGGGGCTAGCTAGTAAATCTAGGCTGCTGTACTTCTCTTTGTAGACCCCCCCCCTTAAATACCACCAGGTGTGGGGTTACTACCTTCAGTACATCCTGAATCAAAACCTTGCTAAGTGTCTGGATTGGATGAAGGATCTCCTGAAGCCTCCACAAGGTAAGAAGGTAACCCCAACCCCAGGAGGGGGAGATTAAGATTCCTGAATAACATGCTGCTCATAAGTGGCCAACCCCTTCCTGGTGGCACAGGGTCTAGACCCCACCTCACCCCCCACCCCTTAGACAACAGACTTGCCCCTCCCTCCTCTCCTCCCCTCCTTCCTCCCTTCCCTATACTAGGTAACTCTCAAGGCCACATCTCCACCTTTGGTGCAAACCAAGGTAAAATCTACATTACTTCAAAATGAGATGAGGCCTTGGTAACCAGTGATGCATTCAGATGTACAACAGAAAGGTGTTTATAAGCATAATTGGCACTGCATAGTAACCTTAGCTTACCATATTTTACTGAGTGACAATGGTTGTATGTACAATATGTTATGATTCACATTTTTTCTACTCCTATGTATAAGAGCTTGCAATGTTTGTTAATTTTCCTTCAAGATACTCAATAAAAAGATCAACTACAAAAAACACATGATAAAATTTTTCGACTGGGACACAAGGTCATTAGACAAAGGCCTGGCGGTGGATATACAATACCTGGACTTCAGTAAGGTCTTCGACTCCATGCCACATGGAAGGCTGCTTAGCAAACTGAGTAACCAGGGAGTCAGGGATAAGCTGCTGGGGTAGGCCAGAAGCTGGCTGCAGGAAAGGAAACAGAGAGTAAGAGTAGGGGGTGAAATATCCAACCCTAGACCTGTAATCAGTGGGGTACCACAGGGAACAGTACTTGGTATAATGTTATTCAACATCTTTATTGGTGACATAGTGGTAGAGGCCAAAAGAAAGGTCTGCTTTTTCACAGATGATACTAAGATCTGTGTGAGAGTGGACATAGAGGAGGGCAGACAGGAACTCAGGGAGGATCTGGACAGACTAGAGAAATGGTCTGGAATCTGGCAGTTGGGGTTCAATGCCACGAAGTACAAGGTCATGCACCTGGGAGCTAGGAACCCAGGGGACAGCTACTGGTTGGGGGTGTACTGGTGTCCAGCTCAAAGGAGAAAAAGGATCTAGGGGGTGATAGTCAGGCGTGACATGAAACACTCTGCACAGTGTTGTAAAGCAGCAGCCAAAGCAAATAAAAAATGCTGGGATGCATCACCAGAGGAATCACCTCCAGGAGGGAGGAAGTCATTCTGCCCTTGTACAGGTCATTGGTTAGACCACACATGGAGTACTGTGTGCAGTTCTGGTGCCCTTATTTGAAGAAGGACATCAAACTACTTGAAGGTGTCCAGTGTAGGGTGACCAAGATGATCCAGGGCATGGGAGACCAACCATATGATGAGAGGTTAAGGGAACTCAATATGTATTCCTTGGAAGGCAGAAGGGAAAGAGGGGATATGATAGAAAAGTTCAAGTACAGAAAGGGTATAAACAGGGTTGGAATAGAGAGCATTTTCAATTTAAAAAGGGAGGGGACCACTAGAGGCCATAGTCTGAAACTTGTAGGGGGGTAGATTTTAAAAAAGGAAATGAGGAGGCACTTTTTCATGGAAAGGGTGGTGTCAAAGTGGAATGAACTGTCTGAGGAGGTGATATCATTGAAAACAGTGGGGAATTTTAAAGGGGGGTAGGACAGGGCAAAAATGAGAGTGGCAATGGGAGAGAGGAAGGGAATGGGGAAGAGGGTGGAGGATCTCTCTGGGGGGCAAGAGGAGGGTGGGGCAGCTCCAGTAAAATAGACTGAGCTGCACACTTGAGCAGACTTGATAAACCACTAAGGCCTTTTCTGCTGGCAATTTTCGTATGTTCATATGAGGTGAGACTTTGGGGTGATGGGTGCTGCATGGGGGGGGTCAGGTGAGGGGAGGATAATGGTGGCAGGGGACAGTAGCTTCAATAGGCACTGATGAACTGTCTTCTTTTTTACAGGGTGTATCAAAATATAAAAAAGACTGCGAGGGACCGTTTTCTTTATTTCAGGTACTGACACTGGGGATTGGGCTCCCCCATGTCGGTTTAACCTCTACAGGGATGGGAAGAGACAGGGACATGGGAGGGATACTTGGCAGAGAGTGGGATTGCAGGAATTAAAACAAGCATTTGTCAATGCCGAATATTGCTTGCTTCTATGTGCTGTTTAGGTATCTGGAAGTCATTGGAGTGCAAATATTGAAAATTTTCGAACTTACGAGCATGCGTAGGAACTGCGCAATGCACGCTCGTAAAACAGTCATTTTTAGGAATTTTTTCACCAAATTTTCAACATAGCCATTTTAAGACCTCTGCTCATCAACAGTGTCACTGTGATTTTGTTAATGTGTCCCATATATTGAGTTTGCACACCGACTGCGCCATTGTGCGCTACATGGGCGGAAACATGTTTTGGGCAGGATGTGAAAAATGACAGCTGTACTGCTCATGAGGAGGTGTGATAAAATGCCAATGTTGAAAATCTGGAGTGGAAATATTGAAAATTCACAAACTTACGAACATGCGTAGGAACTGCGCAACGCACGCTCGTAAAACAGTCATTTTTAGGAATTTTTTCACCAAATTTTCAACATAGCCATTTTAAGACCATTGCTCATGAACAGTGTCACTGTGATTTTCTTAATTTGTCCCATACATTGATTTCGCACACCGACTGCGCCATTCTGCGCTACATGGGCAGAAACACATTTTGGGTGAGATGTGAAAAATGACAGCATACTATTCATAAGAAGGTGTGGTAAAATGGTAATGTTGAAAATCTGGAGTGAAAATATTGAAATTTCACGAACTTATGAGCCTGCGTAGGAACTGCGCATCGCATGCTCGTAAAACAGTCATTTTTTGGAATTTTGGCACCAAATTTTCAACATGGGGTTTTTGGGACCCCTTCTCATGAATGATGTCACTGTCATGGTGGTATTCAGATCCGAAGGGTGATTTCGCAGTCACTGCACAGTCACTGTGCAAAATCACCCTTCGGGCCCGAATAACGCCATGACAGTGACATCATTCATGAGAAGGGGTCCCAAAAACCTCATGTTGAAAATTTGGTGCAAAATCCAAAATACCTGAGATATGCAACAAAGTTGAAACCCCCCTCTCTAGCCCATTATACAGCTTACGGCATTTCCTCAGTTTGCGGTCGGCTTTGAAGAGTGCAGGCGTGTTCCCCGTCCACGAAGATCGCTGCGCACCAGAGTCCGGAGGTAAGTATGGGGTGGGGGGGGTGGGGAGGCTGGAGTGCGCGTGGGTGGAGTGCGGGTTGTGGGAGGGGGTGGAGGCGCGCGGAGGACGTTTTCGTTTTCAGGTATTTAAAAAAAAAGGCGACGTGGGACCTTTGCCATGCTGGGGTGGGCTCCCAGCGTGGCACGAGGACGCTGGGGATGTTCAGCCGACGGGGATTGGGCAACCCCGTCGGCCATGGACTTGTTGCCACGCTGGGGTGGGCTCCCAGCATGGAAAAAGGACGGGGAGGCGCTCAGCCAATGGGGATTGGGCGCCCCATTGGCCATGGAATTTGTTGCCACGCTGGAGTGGGTCCCAGCATGGCAAAAAGGACGGGCATTCAGCCGACGGGGATTGGGCACCCCTGTCGGCAAAAGGACCGCCTGCCATGCTGGGGTGGGCTCCCAGCGTGGCAACTACTACTTGGGGAGGGGCGCGAGCCCAGCCGACGGGGATTGGGCACCCCGTCGGCTATACAGTGCGTGTGGGGGCATGCACGCCTGGGGGGAGCTGCGCGTGAGCAGCCTCTTATAGGTGCTCACTGAAGCGTAGCTCCCCCTTTCAACTGTATGCCACTGCATTTTGGAGCGTGTCATAGACAGCTCCAAAAATGCATTGGCTACAGGCCGCGCCCGCCAGCACACTGACTGAATTGGAGTAGGAGGTGACACACCTCCGAAATCTCCGATGATGGCACTATGTTTCTTGCACATGCGTGCAAGCAACATAAAAATGAAAAAAGACTACAAGGGATAGTTTTCTTTATTTGAGGTACCAACACTGGGAATTGGACACCCTAGTGTAGCACAGTGAAAGAGGCTGGGGAGGAGGTACTAGACAGCAGCAGGGATTGGGCAGTGCAGTGTCAGAAAATTATGAAGGAAGGGTGAAGCAGTGGGAGGGATACTTTGCAGAGGATGGAAAGGATTGTTGTTATGTGGGAGGAGGACAACAGAAGACTACGAGGGATAATTTTCTTAATTTCAGGTACCGACCCTGGGGATTGGGTACCACAGTGTTGGTTTAACTTCTATGGGCACAGGAAGCAACAGGGAAGTTGGAGGGATATTTGGGAGAGGATGGAATTACAGGAATTAAAAAAAGAAAAAGACTAGAAGGGATAGTTTTCTTTATTTCAGGTAGCGACACCAAGGATTGGGCATCTCAGTGTCAGTGTTATGTTTAGTGGCACCAAGGGTGTGCTCCCTGGTGTTGCAAAGTGAAAAAGGTGGAATGGTAAGTGCTAACCAGCACTGGGAATTGCGCACTCCAGTGTTGGAAAATAAAGAAGGAAGAGGGAAGCAATGGGAGGTGGAAGGGATACTTGGCAGAGTATGGTAGGGATTGTTTTAATATTGGGGGGAGGATCACAGCAGGCTGATCATGACGCTGATCAACTGTGCTTGCTGGGTGGTGTTATGCAGCTCAAAGGAAAGAGTAGCTGTATGATTTGGGTGGCTCTTTTCTTTGAACTTCATGTAGTTTCTACCCAGCAAGCCAAGAAGAGTGTCATGATCAGTTTGGTGAATGATTGATCTGACTCTGTCTAGCCCCTCACAGACTATCCTGCATTGGACTGACAGTGACACTTCTCTCAAAATCCACTATCATACCAATATGTTCACTTTGATAAGCGCAAACATAAAAATGGACAAAAAAGCATCAATTTCTATAGGTTGGTGCCTGAACAAGTAAATAAATGGTATTTAAAATAGATAAAATTACACCTTTCATTATTTTTCATATATTTTCCAATTTTACAGTCTATTGATTTCTAGAATCATATTACAGTGTACAAAGTATAGGTTGGCAGTGTAGCTTACAGGTTAGAGTAACGAGCTGTGAATGAGCTTGGTACATCCAGCAGTCAGACCTGAGTTTGATTCCCACAACCTCCACTTGCATACTGTGTGACTCTAAGTTACTCACTTAACCTCTCCAGTGCTCCCAGATCACCCCTGAAAACAGGCATTTGTGCCTTGTGGGCCTTACCTGATTACCAATGACTGAAAAAAAAAATAGACCTATTGTACAAGTTCACCAAACCATAAAAGTAGGTGTAAAAACAGAAACAAACAAGAAAATGGCATTTGAAGTATATCTCCCCTTAAAAACATATTTCATTATGTAACCCTCCTATTACCCGGGGTTACTAGAATCCCAGTAAGACCTAGTGGTAGGCAAGGAAGACAGCTTGTGAAACTCCAGTTAAATGGATTTCACACTGTCTCACTCTGTTCTCGGTCTCAGCTGAGACTGAGGGATGACATTATTTTAGAACTGTCGCAGCTGCATAAGCCACACTGAAATGTTGCAGTTGGAGGTTAGAGTAGAACGTTGGGGAATTTGAAGTGAGTCAGTAGAGTCTGTTGCAGTCTGAGAAGAGTTGCTCTGCTGTAAGCAGGCCCTCAGAGCTCTAAGCTCTGTCAAAGAGCTATATTTTGGTATAGGTCTGTTCTCACCTGAAGAGGAACACAAGAAGAACACATTGAAGTGGTAGAGACCGCTTTCAGTGGTTCAGGGCAGGGGGAAGGAATCAGCCTGCTTCCAGGGGCAACCCCCCCCCCCGGTCCGGCTAGGAAAAAGAAGCTGCCTGGTTTAAGTTCATGCTGAGGCACCTGATGTTCTGGACGAGATTTCTTTTGAGGAGAATACACCTGTGGGGCACCTGCAACCAAGGGGTGAGTTCACTCTGCTATAGGGCCATGTGTTTTCACCTGAAACAAAATGAAACTAAAGTGACTGTTACTGTGGGGTCAGGAAAAGACAGCCAAGTACAGTTTGGAAGATGTGGGGATTGGACTGCTTAACTCTGTGGGGGGTCTAGAGTAATGGACACAGCCACTTATTAAGTATGTTCAAGTTCAGCACAAATGGGATGTAAAGACAGTAGATTGAATGTGAATACATTTAAAAAGAATCTACACAGCAAAGTGTTTTAAAGGTTGAGGTATTACAGTCCAGAGAAATAGCCGGGTATGAATTATGGGAGCGAGAGATGGGAGACCCCCCCATCAGTAGTAGCCAAATTCACCTCTACGGGTTTGCTCTGGGACACCTGTTGCTTTCCCTCAGGTACTTGGCCAGTGCCTGAGGAAAGTACCCAGATGTGGGATTGATGAGGAAGATTCCCGTAAGGAGCAGAAGTGCTCATAGGTGGTTTAGGGAGCCACCAGTAAATGTTTCCATGCTATGTGGAAAGTGTCCAAGTGGCTGGCAAGGGAGCCAAGCCAGGGAAAACCCAGAGCAGTGTACAAGTTCGGGCTGTGTGCCCAGTGTGTTTCAGAGCCTGAGGGCTAAAGTGATGAGGATGTGTTCTGGTCTCCTTAAATCTGCATTACCAGAAGTGTAGCCCCGTGGGGGCCCATCTATGCTTTGTTTATTCTGTTGGATGTGAATAAAAGCCACACTTTAGAATCCCACTTCTGGTATTGGACATTACAGTTATTGTTTCTTTTGTCCGGAGTTACTTGGGTGCCCCTGTGCAGAGTAGCCAAACCTAGCCAATGAGCCGAGTGACATATTCCTCCCTGAACCCAGCCCACCAGGTATTGCTGTCAAGATGGAAACAGCATACCTGGGTGGGGGTTACAATTATTTTTCACAATTTGTGCAATTTTACAATTCATTGTTACCTAGAACAGACCTAAAAGCTCACCATAGTGGCCATCTCACCAGTGCAGTGATAGGGTTACTTCTTGGGACACTGATGGCCTGTGTTTGGGAACGAGCATGGAGCATCAGAGGGTTGGCTGGGGGGGGTAATGGATGAAGAGCGTCTCACATACAGCTCTCCTTCTCTGGGGGGGGAGGGTTGTGGTTTCTTGACATGCAAGTGACACCCAGTGGAGACTGGGTTTACACTAGCCAGGACAACACACAAGTGGGCAGAAGTGATGGCAGACATCTGCGGAACATGTGCAGAAGCATGCACAACCTGCACTGATGTCATTGCATGTCCACACCTCCAGAGAGAAACTAAAGTAAAAATCTATAGGGCCGGCAGCATAGTGATGCCTCTGGACCTCCACCTGAATGACATGCCAAGTATAAGCCTCAGCTGAGGCCTCAGGTGTATCTCAGATTCTCCCTTCTAGGAGCTGCAGGTCTCCCAGACTGGGCAGGTCCAGGTGCAGACAGAAGGGATACATCCCCGCTTAAGCCCAAGTGACATAAAGAAGGTTAAAAAAAAAAAAGCTTGTTATACCCAAATAACAGGTGGAAACAAGTGAAGAAATAGTATTTAAAATAGATCTCCCCAAAAATACTTATTTCAGTATTTTTCAGAATGTTTAATTATTTCAAAAATCATTGATATCTAGACCAGACCTACAAGTTCACCAATGGTGGAAAAAAGTGAAAAAAAATTATTTAAAGTAGATCTCCAAAAAATACATTTCATTTATTTTTGCAGTTTTTACAATGTGTTGATTTCTAGAACAGATCTGGAAGGTCATCAAACAAAGGTAAGAGGCAGAAAACATTAAAAATTGTATTACATGTAGAGTTCCAAAAAATATGTCTTCAAATATGTTTCCAAATTTATTTCAATTTTACAATTCATTGATATCTAAAATAGATGTACATGTTCACCAAACCATAACAGCAGGTGTAAAACGTAAAAAAAAACCAAAATACTGAATTTAAAGTAGATCTCCAAAAAATACATCCTTCATTATTTTTCATAATGTTTCACTATTTTAAAAATCACTGATATCTGGATCATAAGATTCCACCAAAATGTGAATTTCTGGACATTCCCTTCTTTATTACTGAACACATTTACATGGAAACAGGGTTTTTGCCTGTTATACCTGAACAGTTCTTGCTCTGCCTGCGCTGAAAGTCATGAGCCCATGCTTGTGACACTAGAATAATTTCTGTGGCAACAGGTTGTGATGTCACAAGCTGAATATTATGGGCTCGATTTTCAACACATGGTGCAGGGCTTACACTAAGTCCTGCACCACAACATTTAGGTTCTGGGGATACGCCGAACCCCTTTGCTGCAACTGCACTCGATTCTCGAATTTCAGGCTCAGTTGGGACAGTTTTCACGGCTTGCACCAAATATCTGGTGCAAGTTCCGTAAAAAATAGCCCCTGGGAATTCCATAAGCTAGACCAGAAAACATTTTTTAACTTGCGGCCCCTGGCACATGGTTTGAAACTCGCAATTGATGGCAAGATGATTGACACAAGCCCCATATGACATGTCCTCGGTGCACCCAGGGCTTGTGACAGTCGGGGGCTTTGGAGATTGAGCCCTATGACTTCATGGCAGGAATAAGCTACTATAACAGATAAAGTCTATGATAAAGGATTGCTTTTTAAGGGAAATACCTTCAGTAATAAAAAATGGAGGGTTCTAAAATATGTATTTTGGTTCAATTTTGTGTAACTGAGTTCTGGTGATGCTAGCTGTGAATACTGTATCTTGCTGGCAATTGTAGATCTCTTTAATTATTCAAAAATTCCGTTTTGATACCAATAAAATGTTGCACTTAAAAATTACTTTTGCCTATCTCTTTAATAGAATCCAGTTATCTGCCTTCCTCAGAATAATTCCACATTTTGGCCTGCACCACAGTTGATACATAATCAAGGGAGCAGTGTATGTTGTTTAGCACGTTGTTTCTGTGGTTCACTGCATTCTACACTGGATGCATCAAACACAAATTGAAGGAGAGGGTACATGCCAGGCAGTCGAGTGCAATAATAAAAATTATGCCCTTACACTGCATGTGAATGATTCCAGACTGCTTTGTTTTTAGGCATAGACAAGACTGTTGAGAACAAAAGGGGTGGTGACATTGAATTGTCCTTGACCTGGAGAGACACATTCTGGATATTCCATCTGAGTGCTCTTTCCTGACCAGAACTAACTGATGAAATAGAACTGGCACCACTGCTATGAATTCTGCTGTGAACTCTATGCTTCACATAAAAACATCCTGTGATGAATATTTCTTATACTAAGTTTTGTGTCCCTCTTCAGTATTTTTCAGATCCTGCTTTGGAATTTGCACAATGCTGTCTTCTCATAATGTTCAAAAAGCTATGAACATTAAGAACCTTAATAGCACTATGTTTGCTGTGCTGTGCTTTTTTCTCAATGAATCCTTTTTATATTGCAACCTATACTAATGTGTTGGTTCTTTTGGAGTGCTGGGTGCTTGTTTTTGTTTTTCATTTGTCTGGAAAGGGGAACACTTTGCTGGCAGGGTTTTCGTGCTGGTTGGGCACTCTTTCTCAGCAGGATGACCTATTTTCCACTTAATTTCTCATTCAGTTCTCCATTTCGTAACAAATCACATCAAGCAACAACATCAATAATGTTTTGTCCTCAAGCATCAAACACAGTAACAGAGAACTAGAATTCTAAATATAATCAAGCATGAACAAGTTTATTTGCAGTGCGCCTTAGCAATACTTCTGTTTTTGACACAGTACTTCTTTCTTTTCATTGGTAAAGTGCCACCCACCTGGATGAAGCTCTCTTATGACACTTTCTGCCCATGATATCTGTAGAATCTTGCAGGAAAGCAGCGTACTCCAAGAGCATAGAAAGTATGACATTTTTATCACAAAGTGTTATCCTGAGGAAGGATATCAAGCTGCTTGAGGCGGTACAGCACAGGGCAACGAAAATGATACAAGGCGTGGAAGGCAGATCCTACAAAGAAAGGCTGAGTCAACTGAGTTTGTTCACCCTGGAGGAGAGAAGGGATAGGGGGAACATGATTGAAACTTTCAAATATTTGAAGGGGATCAACAAATCTGGCACAGTGGAGCTGTTCAAGCTGAGGAAGGGAAGGGACACCAGGGGACACGGGTTAAGACAGGAAGGGGGCAGATTCAGGAAAGAGAGCAGGAGGCATTATTTCACTGAAAGGGTAGTGTCAAAGTGGAACACTCTGCTAGAGGAGGTGGTGGTTTGCAGGACAGTGGGGAGCTTCAAAGGGGTGTGGAACAGGGGAGGAAGTGGGGCTGGGTGAAGGACACTTGGCAGTTCCAGGAAGTGTACAGGGGGATTGGGGGGGAGAAGCAGCTGCAAGACAGGGTGCTGGTTGTGCATATGAGCAGACTTGATAGACTGTGAGGCCTTTTTCTGCTGGTAAGTTTCATATGTTCATATGTAAGTGTTTCATCCTGGTGGGAGGCACTGTACTCCCTAGCCAAAAGTCATATGCCCTGTGGGCCTGGTGTCCAATCCAGTAAATCAGCAGGTGTGGGTACACTTACCTTGGAGTTCTGCTGCAGTGTGTGCTGCTTACCTCTCACTCCTCTCATATCGGTGCCAAGTGCCATTTACAGACACAGCATTGTGCACCACTGCAATGTCAGTGTACTGAACCTTTGTGTTGCCACTGTATTTCCACCTGCTTTCAGTGGGGGGTGGGGGAGACATGTTAGAAGTAGCGCAGGAGATGTGACACGAAATGAATGAAAACCAAGGGTCTGATGGGTTTTCCCAAGAACACGAATGGATATACTGACCATGTTTTGTTCATCAGTGCTGTTACGAACATACGAAATTTGCCAGCAGATAAAGGCCTAGAGGTTTATCAAGTCTGCTCGAATGTGCAGCTAGCACCCCTTATTCTGCAGCTGCCCCACCCTTCCCCTTCATTAACCCTCCCCCTTGTCCTGTCCCATCCTCGTTTGAAGCAGTCCACTGTTCTACTGCATACCACTTCAGCAGGTAACGCATTCCACCCAGCCACCACCCTCTCTGTAAAAAAGTGTCTCCTCATCTCCCTCCTGAACCTTCCTCGCTCCAGTCTCATATCATGGCCCCTGGTGGCCCTCCCCCTCCCTTTACTGTGTACCTGTCTTGTTTATTCCTTTCATGTATTTAAAGGTTTCAATCTTTTCACCCCTGTCTCTCCTCTCCTCCAGTGAGTACATGTTCAACTCCTTCAACCTCCTCTCGTATGATAAGTCCCCCAGCCCCTTGATCATCTTTGTCGCTCTGCGCTGCACCCCCTCCAGTAACTTAATGTTCCTCTTCAGATATGGATGCCAGTACTTGTTATAGTAGGTGTTACTATTAACTTTGGTATTTAACAGGTGAAGCAGTATAGGAGGGGAGAGTATGGCATGGCACGATGTGTTGCAGGGCTATACCATTGCAGGTGGAGTGGCACGTTTACATACCAGTCAAACCTGCCTGCTACACTACATGTTTCCATGACAACAAGGATCATCCTGCACAATACAGGAGCTGTCTACAACATTCCCTTTGCTGTTTGCAGTGCCTGACCTGCACCAATGCAACTCATCAGCACCTCTTGCAATGCTGCAGACCAGGTCAGGTAAACGGGGCTAATATCATCAGCTGGGTAGTAGAATCCACACTCCTGGGACATCGACTCCAATAGTGGCAGTGGTAAGCTAAAAGTCCTTTGTGGCTTTCAAACTTGAGTGCTCCAAAAGCGACTGCAAATGTCACTTCCATTTCAGTTACAGTAGCATTACAAGTTACGGCCAGATCTAGTTACAGTACACTTACTTATGGCTGCAAGTTCAGTTTGAGCAGGTCTTGAAAATGGTCAAACTCCTTATGCTCATGCTAGCCTGCTGAGCACAAACATTTTGTGTAATAATGCAAACATTTGTTTTCCGTTCACTCCAGTAACTTGAAAAAAATACCTTTCTTATCTGGCATCTGCTGGCACCGTGCATGCTCCTCCTCCACCACCAGGCTCCAAGGTCCCAACAGCAGTGAGTCATGTGGTGCTGCGTTCTTCAACGGTGATGTCAGTCCCGAGAACTAGGCAAGGGTGAACTTGGTTGGTTGTGATTGGATGGAGGAGAAAGGAGAATCTCCCTCCATCCTCTCCCTCATCTGCATTCAGCAGCAAAACAAGTGATGACTGTTCGAAAAGGTCGCAAGACATGGGGGCTGAACTGACACTCCCTGTGCGTTGCCATTTTTCTGGTGGAGTGTGTGAACGAGTGATGAGAGTCAGATTGCTCTCTTCAAATTGTTATGTTGTCTGAGTCTCAAATGCCCGGCCTAAATGGTGTTACATGCTACGGTATGGCAGGAATGAATAGAGGTCAAGAGTTAATTGGCATCTAAAGCATAAAAGTCTTTTAAACAGTTTATCGATTTGTAGGGATTTTTTGGAGAGAATTATCTGTCAGTCTGTGAGCATGCACTAGCAACAGCCAAAACTAATTTCATTTTTCATACTCAAAGCTCCCGGGTGAGTCCATCCTGTGTTTTTGGTACTTGACACACCTACTGTTGCTTCTTTGATCTGTTTTGTAATACATTTCTCTAGGTTTTCACTACTTATCTCAGTGCACCCCTTATTGGTTTATTGGCCTGTCTGGAAATAAATGTCACTGTGTTTTCCGTACTTGATGAACCCTTAGTGCTTTATAGGAGAATTTAGAAATATTTTTCCCTCTGTTTTCAACACTTGACACACCACTAGTGCTGTATTGACCTGTTTGGGAATAACATTCTCTGTGTTTTCAGTACTCAATACACTACTAGTGCTTTACTGACCTGTCAGAAATAAATTTCCCTGTTTTCACTACTTAAAGCAGTAGTGCTAGTTAACAAAAAATTAAATAATCTGGTTGACAGTAAAAACACACAAAAGCATCAATATATATCTGATTTTATTTTCATGTTATGTCATTGCTGAGGCAAGACAGAGGATTTTATAAGTTTTTTATAGTTCTTGCTCTTTGGTCAGGTCCACAATCATGGATATATGCAGATAACAGTGGTAGTGAGCTGTTAGTCACCAGAAACATGTCCTGGCAACATCCTGGCATATCTGCATTATGAAACAGTGAGTACAGTCAATGTGTGACCTCTGAGGAGGAGGTTTTTAAAAGATGCTGGAGGCTGCCATCTTTATTGTGGTTCCACATAAATTACAACATTTGTAATTTAGCAATGTCTTAAAATTAGCTGAATCAAATTAAAATACCCATTATAAATCTAACAAGAGCACAACCATATTATTGCTAAAAAAAAGGTAGGATGATACTTTCGGGCTGACTAATTGCTACTTTAATTCAATACACCTACTACAGCCTTACTGACCTGTAATTTCCCTGTGTTTTCAGCATCTGTCATACCACTAGTGCTTTACTGTCCTGTGTGGGAATAAACTACCCTGTGTTTTCAGTGCTCAACACTCTACTAGTGCAATTGTGAATTTTTGTGAATAAATTAAACTGCTTGACACACCTGCTACTGCTTTATCGACCTGTTTAGAAATAAATTATCTAGTGTTTTCAGTACTTAATAGGGAAAGCGGAAATTGTTTAACCAGGAAAGGCACACTAAGCCAGAGGTTTCCATGTGTGACCTGAGAGCACAAGGAAGTTAAATTACTTGTTCAGGGTCACACAGTATGCAAGTGGGGTTGATGGGATTCAAACCCACGTCTCCAGATTTGCAGCTCAGTGCCATTAACCACTATGCTATAATGCACCCCTGGTGCTTTACTCACTTGTTTAGGTATAAACTTCCTTTTGTTTTCAGTACTCGATGCATCCACTAGTGCTTTACTGACGTTGGGAATAAATGTCCATGTATTTTCAAACCTGCAAACCTGGGTTTGAATCCCACAGCCCCCACTTGCATACTGTGAGACCCTGAGCAAGTCACTTAACTCCTTGTGCTCCCAGGTAGCACCTGGAAACAAGCTTCAGCTTTTAGTTTAGTTTAGTTTATTAGTATAGGAATTAATACCTTTGATCCAGGGCTCTTTTACAAAGGTTCCACGTCACAAAGAACATTTAACAAAGCACGATACACATTACAGGTAAAACCAGACAGGAAAGTTACATCATAAATTTGCTATTAACAGTTTAAGGCAGTAACGTTTTTAAGTTTCATAGAAAAACAAGCTATAACAGGTTCAAGCGAGTAGACAATTTCGGAGTTAAGAAACTTCCAGGAGAGGGTGATCATTAGGCGCAAAGGAGGCTAGAGAGGAGGGAAAGGTGGTGGCGGGAGAGTAAGTGAGAGGGACAGGAAAAAGGGGAGTGAGTTTGGGTGGGAGACAGGAAGTAGTAGAGGTACCAGAGGGTTCATTAGTCAGGGAGGAAGAGGCCTCAGATGTGAGGATGGACATGAGGAGTAGTAGTCTTTATCTAAGCGCAATCACAGTTGCTAGTGGTGGTGAGGTGGGCATAGAGCATGGATTTGAAAGCTTCAAGCGAGGTTGAGGATAGAGTAGGTGGACTAAGCGCACTGAACCATGTCGGGACCCTATATCCAAAGATCTTTGTCCCTGTGCAGTCCGGCATCTCGGAACCAGGAAAGGTTGGCGTTCAGATCTGGTGGAAGGTCGTGAGCCAGGATTCAGTCGGATGAGTTTTGAATACATAATGGAGTCAGTCCCAAGATAGATTTTTGCCATTGTGCAGGTGAGATAAATAAGAGCGATTTGATAGGTTCAACCAGCCTGATTCATAGTACAGATCACACGTGTGAGTCAGTCTTTGAGCCCCGTGAGGAGCCGGCAGGCCTTATTTAGAGTGATTGAGATCGCCTTAGAGCAGTGGAGGTAGCTGAGCCATAAATAATAAGGCCATAGTCAATGATTGAGATTATGGAACTCTGTATAGCTATTCTCAATGCCGCTTGATTTAGAAATTGCAGTTCTGGAATAGTATTCAAAGGCGTTGGTTCACTGTTTTGCAGTGTTGTAAATGTGGGTTGCAAAGGTGAGCCCTTGGTCAAAAGTGATGCCAAGGTATTTGAAAGTATTTACTTGGTCCAGTGTAATTCCCCGCAGAGGTTTGTATGGTGAGTGGAGTATGCCTATTTTTGTTTTGGTGATTGGAAAGAGCATGGCTTTTGTTTTATTGTGGTTTAGCACAAGTTTACTATCCAGGAACCACCTTTCAACACTAGAGAAAGCAAGTTGCAGGCTTTTTCAGAGGAGTTTGGATCCTTGTGGGAAGAGAGAATTACAGCATCATCAGCGTATAAGATTATTTTCTCCTGGCAGATATCTGGGAGGAGTTAAGGAACAGGCTAAAGAGGAGGCGGTCAAGAATTGATCCCTGTGGTACACCGAGAGAACTGGTTTGAAGTCGGAGAGTTCATTTGAGATTTTACAGCCTGTGACCGATTGGACAGGTAACTTTTACCCAAGCACAAGGACCTTCGCCAGGCCTAGGCTAGAAAGTAGGGAGGTAAGTAGGCCATGATGGACTGTGTTGAAAGCTTTGTTAAGATCGATAAAGACTGCACCTGTTTGGCACCCTTTGTCCAGGGCTGAGTGGACTTCTCCAGAGAAATCAAGTAAGGCTGTTTTGTACTATGTCCTTTCCTAAAGCCGTGCTGTTGATTACAGAGTAGATTGTATTTGTCTAGGTAATCAGAGAGTTGGTCTGCCACTGTTAGTTCAAGTGCTTTGGAGAGGGAGGGAGTATTGATATTGGTGATAGTTTCCTGTTGAGTTTTGTCCCCCCTTTGTGCACTGGCGTAACTATGGCAGATTTCCATTTGTTGGGAAATTGACTTTGGCAAAGTGACAGATTAAGAATTTTTGCAAGGGGGTGAATTACTTCATCCAGGGTGAGAGACAGGATTTTTAGATCTAGCGTGTCACTACTTGTTCTGGATTTGGAGCAGGCCTTTCTTATGTACTTGTGTGCTTCGTGCACTTTGATTTTCTTGAAGTAAAATTGTGGTTTGTCACGAGGGGTGTTTTTGTGATACTAGGCTAGGCACAGGTAAGTCTGAGAAGAAATCTGGGAGGACCCACTAAGGTCTGTGAATGTCTTATTAAGCACATCTGCAATAGACTTTGGGTCAAGAGTGGTGGATCCATCAACTTTCATAATGGTAGGTGACGATTTTGATTGTTTACCCATTATATTTTGGATGTTGTCCAAAAAGCTCTTCCATCACCCCAGGTGGATTCAAGGGCATTTTGAAATAGAAGCTCTTCATTTGCCTAATTTGTGAGGTACATCTATTTCGTGCCTGCTTGTATTTTAGGGTATCATGAGGTGAGCCTGTGTCTCTGGCAACTGCCCAGAGGTGGTCCCGAACCTTGAGCTCGGCAAGTAGTTTGGCAGTAATCCATGGATTTGATAGCGCTTTGATTTTAAGTTTTTTTACTGGGGCGTATAAGTCGCATGCAGAGTTGAAAGATTTAATGAAGTATTCTAGTGCAGAGCTTAGTGTGCCTTTCCTGGTTAAACAATTTCCCCGTTACTGACCTGTTTGGTAATACATTTTTCTGTGTTTGAACTACTTGATGCACCCACCACTGCTTTACTGACCTGTTGAGAAATACATTTTCCTGTGTTTGAGGCACTTGATGCACCACTGGTGCTTTACTGACCTGTTTTGAAATAAACTTCCCTGTGTTCACAAATATTCAACACAGTCACTAGTGCTTTACTGACCTATTTGGGAATAAATGTACCTGTTTTCACTGCTTAATTTGATGCACCCATTACTGCTTTACTAACCTGTTTAGAAATAAATTTCTGTGTTTTCACTGCTTAACTTAATGCACCCACTGCTGCTTTACTGATCCAATTGGAATATATGTCCATGTGTTTTCATACTAACTGTTTTACTGATCTGTTTGGGAATAAATTTCCCTGTGTTTTCACTATTTAGCTCGGTGTACCACCCACTACTGCTTAACTGACATGTTTGGGAATTAACTTCACTGTTTTTCGCTAATTAACTTGACGCACCCATTACTGCTTTACTGACCCCTTTGGAATAAATGTCCCTGTGTTTTCAGCTACCCAGTGCACTACTGGTGCCTTACTGACCTGCTTCACTTAGTTTGTAGGAGCAAAAAAAAGCCAAAGCCCACAATTGGCTCCTTAGGATAGGATGTAATAATACATGTTTCCACCTGATGAAATTCATTAATCTAAATTGCTTTGGAACTTTTCTTTGTTAGAACTTAATATTACATCCAAAGGTAGTCTGTTCCATAGGTTAGCTGCACGCATTGTATAAAAGTGTTTTCTTTTGCTTACATACTAACATACTATGAAGCCAGCAGAATAGGCTCTATGGTCTATTGAGTCTGCTCAATGGTCAGTGCCTATGCAGGGCACTAATTTTAGCCCTCCCAACAAGGACCCCTATTTCTCAGTGGGACTCCTGGATGTACCCTACCCCTGCACCTATCCCAGCCCTTCTTAAACTCCTCCAAAGTAGTAGCAGCAACCAGTTCCCTGGGCACCGCATTCCAGGGCTCCACCACTCTTTCAGTAAAGTAGCACCTCCTTGTTTCCTCCTCAGCCTCCCCCTATCCAGCTTCATGGGGTGTCCCCTGCTGGCCCCGGTTTCCCTCAGCTGAGGGACTCCCTCAAGGCTTACCATCTTGATCCCCTTGAGATATCTGAAGACATCTATCGTATCCTCTCGTCTCTTCTCTCCTCCAACAAATATAGATTGAGCTCCCCAAGTTGCTCCTCATAGGGCCTTTCCCCTAGCCCAAGTACCATCCTGGTCACTCTCCTCTGTACCCTCTCCAGTAATGCAATGTCTTTCTTTAAGTAGGGACACCAAAACTGTACACAGTATTCAAGGTGTGGTCTAACCAGGCTATTGTACAGCGGAAGGAGTATCTCACTACTCCTTGAGGTTATCCCCCTGGCTATGCACCACAGCATTTTATTTGCTTGTGCCACCACCCTTCTACACTGCTTTGAGTTGTACATTTTGACATCCACCACTATCCCAAGGTCTTTCTTCCCCCACATCGAAAACTGCAGCGTCTCCCCCTCCAAGGCATATTTATAAGTCGGGTTTTTGGCCCCCAGGTGCAGAACCTTGCATTTCACAGCATTAAACTTTAGTTTCCAGATTCGTGACCACCTCCCTAGAGTCTCCAGGTCCTTCTGGAGATCCAACATTCCCTCCTCCTCCCCATCCACTACCGCCCACAGCTAAGAGTCATCCACAAAGAGGCTCATCCTGCTCCTGATACCATTTCTGATGTCTGTGACTTAGGCATTAAATAGGAGTGGACTCAGCACTGACCCCCTGTGGGACCCCGCTTGTGACTAACCTTGAGGATGAGACCTCCTCCCCACACTCAACATCTGTACCCGCCCTGCCAGCCAGTTTCCTATCCACCTGCCCATCCTTCCCCCCCACCCCCATACTCTCCAACTTCTTCAGTAGCCCATGATGTGGCATGGAGTCAAAAGCCCTGCTAAAGCCCAGAAAGAGGACATCCACTGGCCTGCCCTGATCCAGCACCCTTGTCACCCCTTCATAGAACTCCACCAGATTTGTCTGGCATGATCTGCCATTAACAAAGCCATGTTGGTGAAAGTCTATCTGACCCCCGTAACCTCAGCTCCCCTCTATCCTTTCCTTCAGGATGGTCTCCATCACTTTGCCCATTACCGACATCAGGCTAACTGGCCTATAGCTATCCGGTTCCTCTTGTGGGTCCCCCTTGTGGATAGGCACAATATGGGCCATCCTCCAGTCCTGAGGTACCCACCGAGACTTCAGGAAGGAGTTAAAAAATCTGCTAGGGGGGTGGCCAGGGTATCCGCCAGCTCCCTGAGCACCCTGGGGTGGATCCCATCAGGACCCGGTGCCTTGTCCCCTCTAAGGGCCTTGAGTGCATCCAACACCCTACCTCTGGGTATTTCATCATCCTTTTCCCCCTTTTCATCAGCCGTATCCCCTGCCCCCCTCTCCTACTGGTGCCGGCCTCTCCCCTCCTTGGTAAAGACAGAGGCAAAAAAAGTCATTTAGTACTTCTGCCTTCTCTCCCACCCACCTACCCCGTATGCTGAGCTGACTGATCTACCCCTTCACCTTTCTTCTTTCCCTGATATACATAAAGAACCCTTTTTCCCCCTTCTAATCCCCTGTGCCAATCTCAGCTCCACCCCTGCTTTACCCGATCTCACCATCCTGATGACCCTCCTGGCTGCCATATCATACTCCTCCTTGGATATAGCCCCCTGAGAGTGTTTATATTGGCTATAAGCATCCTTTTTCTCCCTCACCGCATCCTGGACCTCCTTTGTCCACCAACTCGGCCTCCTAGCTTTGCCCCCCTTATGTTTTTCCCTCGTGCAGGTCTTGGTAGTCTCCAGAAGACCCTTTTATATAATTTCCCATTGTACCTCAGTGCCCATGCTTGGTCTAATCCTATCTAGATAGCCCCTCAGGATCTGCTCTATCCCCCAAAGTCTGCCCCTCTGAAATCCACCACTGTCATTCCTGTGTGTTCTACCCTGCCCCCTAGTTCTAGGGAGAACAAAACTGTGGCATGGTCACTACCTGCTAGTGGGTCCCCAACAACTAGGTCCCTGATGAGCTTCCCGTCTGACAGGATCACATCCAGGATGCGCCCCTCCCTTGTCGGCGCCATCAACTACTGGGCAAGGAATGCACCCTGGAAGACATCCAACAAGCACTGCTCCTTGCTCGATGTGGATGCCATAGTTCCCCAATCTGCTCCTGGCATATTCAGGTCTCCCATCACTACAGTGATGTCCTTACCTCACAGTGGTCCTTAAGGTTAGCCACAAGGCCTTCTTCCTGTTCCTCCTCCTGCCCAGAAGTTCTATATACCCCCCCCATCTTCACCCATTTTCCACCTGGAGCCTGCAGGGTGACCCAAAGAGCCTCTACCTGGTCCCCTGCTTCCTTCTGTTTTAAATCTTCTAGTTTTAACTTGTAAGGTGTGGCCTCTTACACCAAGGTGATCATCTTTTTGTTTGGGAATAAATTTCCCTGTGTTTACAACTACTTGACACACCTACTACCTACTTGGGAATAAATATCAGCGCGTTCTGACACAGAGGGTAACAGAGCCAACCAGGGAGGGAACATTTTGGCCCTGTTGCTGACAGACAGTGAGCATGTCCAGGACCTAGGGGTGGAACTTCGTGGAAGACACCCTGGCAGGAAGCGACCATCGCACAGTGTGGTTCTCCTTCAATCTAGGAAAGGAGGTAGCCAGAACCAAGACATAGGTAGTGGACTTCAAAACAGCTGACTTTGGCAGGATGGGAGGCATACTGGAAGGGCACCTTGCTAACATCTGCTTGGACATGGATGTCAAGCCGAAATGGGCCATGCCCATGATCAAGCTGGGTCTGGCAGAGGCCTCTAACTCATGTACAAAAAGCCAAAGCAAGAAAGCCAGGATCAAAAAAATGAGCTGGTTGAGCAGGAAGGTAGTGGAGAGGGTGAAGGAAAAGAGAGCTGCCTTTAGAAGTTATAAGAGATCCAACCAAGAGGAGGACAGAGAGGAATATGTGAAGAAATCCAGAGAGGTGAGTAGAGTATTAAGGGCAGCCAAGGCTTCAAGGGAACTAAGGCTGGCATAGCGGATCAGAGAAGAGGAAAAGGATTTCTTCAGCTATATAAGGGAGAAGAGAAGCTGTAAAGATCAGATTGTAAGGATCAAGAAAGATGGAGGGTGGGCAGAAAAGAGGGCAGAGTGGGCAAAAGAACTCAATGAGTACTTCCGTTTGATGTTTACTAGGGAGAGGGATGGGCCTATGCCCCAGGAGAATGGTGCGATAAGAACAGGGGGAGAGGGGGTAACAGCTGGGGCGATCCCAGTGGACAGGGTGTTGGAGGGCCTCAGGTCCCTGTAGGTGGATAAGGCACCAGGGCAGTATGAAGTGCATCCAAGGGTTCTGAAGGAGTTGGCAGAGAACCCGGCAGGACCACTGGTTGACTTGTTTAACACCTTCCTGGGTTCTGGGTGCATGCCCAGGGACTGGAGGATAGCACATGTGGTGCCCCTCCATAAGAGTGGACTCAGGGACAAACCACAAACTACAGACTGGTGAGCCTTATCTCGATTGTGGAGAAGCTAATGGAGACTATACTTAAGGAGAGGCTGGTGAGCTTTCTGGAGGGGAATAGTCTCCACGACAACAGGCAACATTGGTTTGTCTCAGGCTGATCCCATCAGACAAACCTGGTTGACTTTTTTTACTGGGTGATAAGGGCACTGGATAGGGGCCATGCAGTGGATATCCTGTACCTGGACTTCAGCAAGGTCTTTGACTTAGTGCCACATGGAAGGTAGAGCAGCAAGCTGAGAAGCCTAGGAGCAGGGGGAAAAACTGGTTGGGTGGGTTAGGAGCTGGTTACAGGACAGGCAGCAGAGGGTAGTCACTGGGGGAGAACTCTCAATTTCCAGAGCTGTGACCAGTTGGGTCCCACAAGAACGGTGCTAGGATCAGTGCTATTTAACTTCTTCATTTCCAACATATTGGATGGGATTAAGAGTGAGATCAGCCTCTGTGCAGACTACACAAAGCTATGTATGGAGGTGGATAATGTGGTAGGGGTCAAGCACTCCAAGAGGATTTGACAAGACTTGAGGGTTGATCAGACACATGGCAGCTGGGATTCAATGCTAAGAAGTGTAAAGTCTTGCACTTGGGTGCCAGAAAACCTGGGATTTGCTACTGGCTGGGGGGAGTGTAGTTATCCACTTCAGTGGAGGAGAGGGATATGGGGGTACTAGTAACAGGGTACATGAATCACTTGCTGCAGTGTAGGAGGGCAGCGGCAAAGGCAAACAAGATGTTGGGGTGCTTTGCCAGGGGAATCACCTTTAGGAGAGGAAGTCATTCTGCCCCTGTACAGGTCCCTGGTGAGACCACAATCGAAGTATTGCATGCAGGTCTGGTGCCCCTATTTGAAAATGGACATCAAACTACTGAAAAGGGCTCAATGCAGGGCAACACAGATGATCCTTGGACTGGGGACAAACCATATAAGGAGACACTGAGGGAAGTCAACATGTATTCCCTGGAGGATAGAAGGGGGAGAGGGGATATGACTGAGACCTTCAAATACTTACATGGCATGAACAGAGTTAACACTGAGGGTATATTTTGATTAAAAGGGGGGAGGGACACCAGGTTTCGCAGTCTTAAATTGGAGGGAAGACGATTCAGGATGGAAATGATGAGGTATTATTTCATGGAAAGGGTGTTGGCAAGGTGGAATGCGTTGCTAGAGGAGGTGATATCAGTGAAATCAGTGGGCAGCTTTAAAAGGAGATTGGACAGGGCCAAAGGGAAGGTCAGACTTGAGGGGAAGATGGGGAGGGGTGATAGTGGGAGGGGGCAATAAGTCAAAAGGGCTGGCAAGGGATGGGGGGCAGCTGCAGCTTAATAGACTGGGTGCTGCGCACTCGAGCAGACTCGATAGACCATATGGCCTGTATCTGCTGTCATTTTCATATGTTCGGATGTTCACAACTACTTAGTGAATCCACTAATGCTTTACTAAACTGTTCAGGAATAAATGTCCCTGTGTTCTCAACTACTCAACACATCCACTGGTGCTTTACTGACCTATTCAGGAACACTTTTCCTTTGTTTTCAATTTCTAAACACATCCATTAGTGCCTTACTGACCTATTTGGGACTGGGAATAAATTTGCCTGTGCTTTCAGCTTCTCTTTTCTTAGAGTCCCCATGATCCCATTCCCTGGAAGATCAAACAAATCACGTCTTGGAAAAATGGCCACCACAATATGCTTATTAACTGACATTTTGCACAACTGGAGTGGCATGCATATCTCAGGAGACCTCACCAGTCATCTTGGAAACCTCAGCACCCCTTCTTGTGAAGGACATTACCCATGGGCAGACCAAGGGAATGATGTACCTCTCTGAGGTGGCTCAACTTTAGTGAGCGAGGAGGCCATATCACTGGGTGGCATGTTATCACCCTCGTCTGGTGGTGCAACTCCTACAGGCAAGTCTGATGAGGTTGGACTGTGATCCCCCTAAATGGGGTTCAGGTTTTGTACCCTCCCCCCACCTCATGCCGACCAGAGAAGAGACTTTCAGAAGAATTTGACTCCTTCCCCTTTTTCACTGTACCATCCCTCTAAAAGACTCCTAAGTCACCATGGTACAATGAATGTGACGGTTAAATGATGAGCATAATCTCAGTTAAACCCCTTTGGAGGTGGCAAAAAGAAACAAACAAGAAAAATTTTCTCTGGAAAACAGGGACAACTCCTTTCCAAACCCTAGTACGGTCATCCATAAGGGGGCAAAGAATTCCCTAGTCTAGCCTGGCCAACCTAGAACCCTTCTTTTATGAGGACGGGTGGGTGAAAGAGCTGAAGAGAGGTATACAGAGTGAGATGGAGCTGCAGGGCACGGCTTTTTTTAACCCCTCACTCTCTGCTCCAACAATATGCCTATGCCCAGTGGGTGGCCTCAGTGGCTCCTTCCAGGGGTTGTTGGAGCACCTCCCCTCACCCGTGGGTAGAACTTAACTTGCCTGCTAAAGGCCAGGTTACAGAAGCAGTCACAATGACAAGGTTTAGTCTGCTGCAATGCTTGGTAGACTTTCTATTGTCTTAGTAGAGCCTATTATCCCCTTCCCTTGAAGAACACACACAGCACAGGTCTTGCAGAAACAGCAACAGCCATATATTCAATGCGCTTACGCAACTGGATGAGATGATATGAGATGATGCTTGTGTAACTTGATTTGCTTTGTGGCTTTCCGCCTCTCTATCCATGGGATATACCACCCTGTAGGGGTATGATGCAAATAACCATAGAGGAGGGTTCCCCCCCACAGGTACTGCAGGAATGAATGCATCAGCTAAAGGTAGGTTAGGAAGAAGCCCAAAAAGAATACCCAAAGATGTCGAGGTTCGAAGAGACGAGGATGATGAATTAATTCTGAGAAGATAAGGGCTGACTTCCTAAGGAGAGGGGAAGCCAGGGCCACCAGCCACCTCCATCCAACAGTGGAACCTAGCTAACTACCTGAAGAAAGCACTAACTCTAACTAATATTATGACCATTGGCACGGAGGAGAGGAAAAACCCCCTTTGAGGAGGAAACCTCTGGGGATCCAAGGCCTAGGTCACCTTCCCTCCAGGCTGATGACATTTGATTTGAAGACGTATGTCGGGAAAGAGAATGGTTCATTAATGAGGGATATAAGTAGGAAGGATGATGACAAGATGGGGAAAAACTCCAAAGAAGCACAGATTAAAGAAGGAACATGAGGCAGCAAGGACCCAAGAAGGGTATGCTCAAGTAGTCGATGGGAGGGAGTAAATCTATGTAGAAGTCAGATGAGCAAGGGTTATCCACATGTACTCATGAGGAGATTCCAGATGTGCTCACGAGGAGACCAAGGATAATGCAGACTAGCTTGATTGAGCGATGCGAGTGAATAGGCGATGGGAAAGATTAGGCTCTAAGGTAGGAGTTGATGAGGTAGCACAGGAGTCAATGATAGGAATGCTCGAGTAAGCCAATGTAAATAGAGAAACGCTGAGGTAAGGATGAGTGAATGAGGACCAGAGTGATGAACATGATACATGTGGCAGGGTGGCCGTGGGTCGACGAGTCAGGATGGTTATGCTGAAAAAAAAATATTGATTGCAGGCCTCGATTGGAGGGAATCCTTAATGGCTGATACAGAATGTGAAAATGAGGAGACTGGAATGAACTTGAACAAAGGTATCGTGCTCCATAGAGCGATGCAAGCAATGAGGTTCCTCGAAAAGAGGCAGACTCCGAGGCCAAGAAGGCATATCAGGAACCAGAGGGTATGCAAACCATAGGCTATGCTCAAGACAGGCATTCAAGAGGAGCCAAATCGGATGATGTATGCAGAGGAGGGAAGCCATGAGTGGAAAGAATCCATGATGGCCAGGACGAGAATAGGCACTAGGCTGAGGAAGGTAACATAGGAACGGATGAGGTACAATGATGGATTGATGCAGTGAAGGCAGATACTGGAAGGTGAGGTATGAAAGGACGAAGGATGGTAGGGAGGTCTATAGGGTCGCATAGCACCCAGACGTAAGCGATGGAAATCGATGAACCTTGAGATAAGGACGAGGGAATGATGACCCGGATTCAGAAACTTGATGCATGAGGCAGAAGGGCCACAGTTTGATGAGGTGGCATAGGATTCATGATAGGTATTCCCAAAAGAAATATTGATTGCAGGTCAGACAAAGGCAGCCAGAGACAGCCACAGATGAGGATGGCAGAGCAAGCAGGCTTGCATGCCACTGCATTGGAAGGGAGGCACCAATAGCCATGCAGAGAGGGTGTGGTGGGGTAAGAGAGGTGAAATGCACCCAGAGGTACTGTCGGCATAACAGAAGGAGGGCAAGAACAGCTTAAATGGGTCAACAAAGGATCCAATGATGTACAGGGCATGGAAAGCCAGGTGAGAGGAGGCGCCCTGCAGAACGAGGCAGTAGGGGGGGAGGTAAGCAATGGACAGCCCCAGGCTGAGGCAATGGAGAGGAGAGAAACAGAAACATGAATCAGGCAGCAAAGATGAAAGCTCTGAAGCCCTGAAAAAGGTAGAAGGAACAAGGAGAAAACAGGATAAGCGCCCTTGAGGAGGGCCGAGGTACCAAACCGAGAAGCCCTGGGTTGGTAAGTGAGAGATGACTAAAAGTGAGACAGCCTACTAGTCTATGACACACGGCTACTCATGTATCCTATAATATGACCAGAAGTGGGATAGAGCCATGGGGTTCATGATGTCGTGTAATACTGGGTAGTGTCTGGCCCCGCTCAAGCAGGTCTGCTATATGACTGCCACAGGCTTATTAAGCAGAAGCTATCCAGCCCAGTTTGAAAACAGAATGTATAGTAGATAGCAGCATTGGAGAGGCAGAACAAAAATAATAAATAAATAAATAAATAAATGGAAATCGTTTCTCACTGCTGCAGTAACACAGTTGTTTCCAGACGGGACAGGTAGCAATGCTGAAAGAGATGTGGCAGCACAGGAGGATGGGAGCGAAGCACTGACTACTACCACACCAGCTGAAAAGGCAGAGGAACGAAGGAATGAAACCAGAAAGTAGTGAAGCAGACTGTTGCACAGCATAGCATTGAAGAAATAATATAGGCAAGGAAGCTGCAGCTATAAGGATGTCAAAAGTGAAATGGGAGGAACAGACCCATGCAGCCGGAGAAACCCGCCGGCAGAAATGTGTGACACCCAATGGCTGGTTCAAACGAGGAGAGGAGGAGGAGCCAAAAGCACAAAAATTGAATGACATGACCAAGCTCACAGGGACCGCCGAGGAACTCAGAGCAGTAGTTGCAGGACACCGTGCTCAGAGAACCAAAAGAGAGGAGCGAGGCGGTCCTAGCAGAAGTGGGGACAAGGATGCGGGTGAAACGGAGAGAAAGCACTGAAGAATGAGAAGCAGGGAAGGTAGAGGGAAAGCCAGGCCAGTGTGACACTGGGACGAATATGTAAGGAGTAAGATATAGACATAGGGAAAGAGATGGGAGGGAGCCCCGAAAGGGCACAGGAGAAGTGGGGGCTGTGACATGCAAGCAAACAGCAGGAGGCCAGAAAGTGGCAGGCAGAAGAAATGAGTACAGCAAGATAAAGGAGTTTGAGGCTTGGGGAAAGGAGATGGAGCAGAAAGGAAGCAGCTGTAGTCAGAGAAACATATGGAACAGAGATGCCAGAGCCCATAGGCACCTCAACGAAGCTTGTACAGGAGAGTCTAACTGCCAAAGCAGGAAGATAAGGCAGAGTGAGAGCAGATTATCTGTTCCTGGGGAAAAAGCAAGCATAAATGAGGAGTCAGGAGGGCAGCGTGGAGGACCGAGCTGCCGGCTGCAATGAAAAATGAATCCTGTCGAGGCTCAGGATTTGTGACCTTTTAAGCCTGATGGGGGAGTGACTTTGTTGCTCTGCCCATTGAACCTCGGGCTTAAAGCCCTCCCATTTATTAACTGACATTTTATACAATTGGAGCGGCGTGCTCACCTCACAAGATCTCATCAGTTACATCGGAAACCTCTGCACCCTTCCCTGTGAAGGGCATTACCCATGTGCAGACAGAGGGAATAATGTATCTCTCTGAGTTGGTTCATTATCAGTGAGTAGAGAGGTCTTAAGGCCAGGTAAGAAGTGACCACCCCATCTGGTAGCACATGTCCCACAGGCAAGTCTGATGAGGTTGGACTACAACTCCCCCAAAAAGAGTCCAGGTGTTACAGCCCCAACCCCACCTCATGCTGACCAGGGAAAAAGAGTCCCTTGGAAGAATTTGACACCATCCCCTTTTTGTCTTGTACCATCACCCTGAGAGACTTCAAGCCACCATGGTTCAATGACTGCGACAGTCAATGCTAAGCCTAATCTCGTTTCAACCCCTTTAAAGGAATCAAAAAACCCAGGGGAAAAACCTTCTGAGGGTAAACCAGGAAAACTCCTCCTCAGTCCCTACTGTAGTCACCCACAAGGGGGCAATGGAATCACTAGTCTAGCCTGATTAGAAGAAGGGTAAAGAGAGTGAGGGGTAGCTGCAGGCCACAGCACTTCTTAACCTCTCACTCTCTGCCCCTTCCAGATGCCCATGCCCTGTGGGCTGCCCCAGTGGTTTCTTCTGCAGAGAGGGTGCCAGAGCACCTCCCCTACTTGCCTACCTAAGACCAGGTTATCGGGGAGGGGACAAAGACAAGATGATGTCTGCTGCAATGCTTGGCCGACTTTCTATTTTCTTATGAGTCTGTGTAATTCCTTTCCCTGGAAGAACACACACAAAACACAGGTCTTGAAGAAATGGCCCTAGCCCTATGTTTATTGACTGATATTTTACACCGGTGCACCTCTTTTCGTCGACACCTTGACGGGGAAACAGAAAAAAAGACCATTATGGCGACATTCACGGTAATGGTCCTTTTTCCGTTTTTCGCCTTCACCCAGTCTTCCGCCCCCTCCCCAGACCAACTCCGACCAGGATTTGGAATCCTAAAGTCCAGGGAGTGTGGGGGGCAAAGCCCCCTGCATGGGAGGTGTGCAGGGTGCAGCCCCCCACAGAAAACACCCTTAGAACAGGCGGCACAATACCTGCATCGGTATTGTGCCGTCGCTGTGGGGGAGGTTGGCATAGCCGCTGTCGACCAAACTTGGTGCTTCCTTTTACACAATTGGAGTGGCATGCTCAGCTTGGGAGATCTCAACAGTTACCTCAGAATTCTCTGCACCCCTTCCTGTGGACGGCATTACCCATGAACAGACCAAGAAAATGATCTATCTCGCTGAGTTGGCTTAGCATTAAGGAGTGGGGAGGTCATATAGCAGGATGGCAAGTGACCACCCCATCTGATGGCACAGGTCCTACAGGCAAGCCTGATAAGGTTGGACAGGACCTCACAAATAGGGCCCATGTGTTATGCCCCCCTCCACCTCATGCTAATTAGGGAGGAAGAGTCCTTAGAAAGAATTCAACTACTATCCCTTTTACCCTTGTATCATTGCCTGAGAGACTCCCAAGCCACTACAGGACAGACACAGTCTGACCCCCAACAAGCTGCTCTCCCCAAATGCTCCTCCAAGATCTGATGAAATTAATCAAACACCATGTCCCAGTCATTGTCCAGTAAGTGAACACCATCCTTAGCATAATGCCCCTAGCAGGATGTGTTGATATTACTATGCTGCACTATGGCTCCTCCAATGTACTCCATGAATGGCCACCTTTCCCTGTTGATGCATATGCACCTTTATTCATGACCTGAAAGTTTCCAACATGTGGCCAGTAATGCCTTTGGATAATATGGGAACCAAAGAATCTTGGTCCTGGGCCACAGTTTGTGAATGGACCTGAAGTCTTCCTTCATCCCTAGAAGCAAGTTGATAGGGTTTTGGAGTCCCAGGTTGTTCCCACCTAGGTAAAACAGTAGTATGTTTTGTGAACTCCCATGCTGGGTCTCCACTGTCAGCCTAGGGAGAATGTCTCCCCAGTGCTTGCCTCTCTGATCCAGCCAGTGAACTCATGCTTTCTACAGTGGGAATGCCAAGTTCTCCTCCCAGGCTGACATCCTGCTCTCTCCACTGCCCACTAAATAAAAGTGTGTCTGCAAATTCAAACCCACTTAAGACCATCAAGGGACCTTGGAAAACAGCAAGACAACATTATAGCAAGTGTGGTCTTACATAGCGCAAAAACACTTGGGACCTCCACTGGGCCAGGTCCCAGATTTGTCCATCCATAAGCCTTTCGGCCCTAGTGTTTGTTATTGCCCCTATCCAGAAGGAATAGATATTAAATTCCTTACGGTTCAAACCTACCTATTGCACTAAAAGGCTGAGGACATGACTAAACTGGCCAGTCATTACCAGGGTGCCATATGGATGCTGCAGGAAGGCCAACCCCTCTGGCAGCTGGAGAGCCATGTAGACCGTCACCATGGCCTTTACGTCCCATGCCAGCCCCCAGGAGCCTGTACGGTGCACCAGCAACCAATGCCTCTTTGCTCAGTCTTATTCCTGCAGAGCCTGATGTGTACCTTCTGGTGACCCCACAACATCTTCATCCTTCAGTCCCATAGGAGCCCTACTCTTTGTCAGCTGCACTGACTATGGGACACAAAAGGCCCCACAGAAAACCAACAAAAATACAGCCTTGAATAACCCTACCTCCAGTGTGGACCAGCAGACTGCTAGGAGGTTCTCACACACTTTTTTAAGTGTTGCCGGTCTAAGTGGGTGCCTGTGGTTGACTTGCTTCAGGATCCCTATGTTCCGATCCTCAAGGGTCTTTCGAACCTTGAAAGTTCGAGTAGTGTCATTGAGGCTCAACACCCATGAAAACCAAGACAATCCTGCCAGGTGCTGTCTCATTACCCCAGCCATTGAGCCCTTCTGCTTGGCCTCCATAATATAGCTGTACAACTGATCTGCAGGAATCAACCAGCTGTTAGGCTATCCCGACTCTGTTTGGGCGGTGTGACAGTATTCCATCCCACAGCAATATGCCACTCTGGACAGGGTGGCAATACATTTATCTATAAACTACCAGGCCTCAGTGTCCCTTCCACGGGAAAGGTGGGACTAGATGTAGATCCCAGCCTGCTCCTGGAGCCAACTTTCTGGACTTTTGCCACTGTGAATGAGATAAGAAGAAGAAGAGGAAGAAGAAGAATCAGCATTTGTATAGCGCTTTTCATACACAGTATCCCAAAGCGCTTTACAAGCAATGCTAGACTGGTAGTGAAGTGACTGAATGTGTGGTGGCGGCCATATCGCACATCATCACCCACACACAGCCTGGATAATTGCATGAACCAGTTTATGGGAAGGGGAATGTTGGCCAGGACACCGGGAATGTTCCCTGTTCTTTGCGAAGAGTGCCCTGGGTTCTTTTACTTCCACCTGGACACCCACCAAGACAACAGATAAAGCATCAGCAATACCATTCTCAATGCCAGGGGCATGTCCAGTTTTAAAATTAATATTAACTCATTATTACATGGGCTGCCATTTTGTGTCAGATAAACAATGGATAGTTCAGACTTCATATGGAGCTAATGAACTGGAGGTAATGAGTTAAGTAACATGCACTTAAGGACAAAAATCCTCATGAGATCTTCCAGTGGGCCCTGAACCCCCAGTAGCCTCTTGATGGTGTGTACTACTCCTGTGTTACTGGTCCAAAAAAAACCTTTTATCTCTCAAATGGTGACTCCACACACACCGAGTCCTACCACTATTGGGAAAAACTCTAGCAGGGAAATCTGTTTTGTGAATCTTACCTGTACCTAATTTGAGGGCCACTCAGCAGCACATCGCACCCCTTTTTAGTATGTCCCAAAACCAAGTCCCTCTTATGCATCCATAAACAGATCCAGGTCACAGCTGTTGACTGTCACAGGCCACATGGAAAAGCCATTGAAGTCTGAGATAAAGGTTAGCCATACCTTCAGGTCTTTCCTGAAGCCCTCCATCACCCACATCCAGTGATGGGGCTTCAGGGTGCCAGACCCCAACTTTGCCATCCACTGTAAAAATGGCCTCCCTATTGAGATGACCCAGCAGGCAAAGTTTAAGTGACCCATCAATTGTTAGAGCTCCTTTAGAGTGACTTTCTTGAATGTCCTTGCATGACTTAGAAGGGCCCAAAGAATTTTGATCTTGTCCTGTGGCAAGTAGCATTCTTGCACCTCAGCATCTATCTTGATTCCCGGAATGACATGACTGAGTTCATGGGCTCAAATTTTCCAGGCGTTAATGGGACTGCAAAGCTGTGACACAGATATAAGAAGCTATTCAGTATCTGTACACAGACCAAAGAGTGGGCTGGGTCCACAGACAACAAGTTGTCCAAATAGTGGACAATCCACTTCTTTGGCAGTTGCCCAGTGCAATAAGGAGTTGAAGCACTCAAACACTGTGAAGGCCACAGAACACTCCATAGGCATGCAATTATCCACATAGTATTGCCCCTCAGACCTCATCTCAACAAGTCTTGATTGGCTGGGTGAACAGGCAGCAGTCAGAATGCTGACTGAATATCTACCTTGGTCGTAAAACCCCCTGGATCTGCTGCATGCACCACTTCAACCGCCCTGTCAAATGACACATACTGAATCATCATACGGCATGGGTCAATGTAGTCATTCACTGAGTTGCCCTTGGGGTATGACAGATAGTAAATTGTGTGGTGGTACTCACCTGGGGCCTTCTTGGGGACCAGACCAATAGGGGAAACCCACAAACCAGTAAATGGTGGGGAGGAATAAGGGCCACTAATCCTCCCTATATCCAGCTCTCTCTGGAGCTTGACCCTGACCACCTGCGGCCTCTCTCTAATGGAATTTAAGTTTTTGGCTTCATACCCACACTGACAGTCCTCATGTGGGATCCTAAAACCCACTTAGAATCCTTCTTCTAGCAGGGTGGCAGCCTCAAGGTCTGGGTATTTCTCCAGACAGGGCCTAGACTGGTCCACCCTTACTGGAATGGGCATTCTTGCCTGCATCAGGCTTACACTGCTTCTTCTGAATGGACATGTGCCCTCCTTGTGGGGGTCTGCTAGGTCTGCACTGGCTGTCGGGACGATACTGGCCACAGGTAAAGCATACCTGAGCTCCTATTGCAATCTCCTTAACTGAAACTGAAACACACGTGGTTTGGAATCCCCGTGGGCTCAGGCTTTTGTGACTGGAGTATTGTATCAGCAGCCTGCTGTCAGTATGGAGGACCCCACCCCCATGCATGATCTCAAACATCAAGGGCATGTCCAGGTCACGCAAGTCCTTATTACTGATGTGTGAAGTCTGTGAAATTCACTCTGCAATGTAATTTGTGGATTTCACCAAATTTATGGCCCTGAATTCTGGATGAAACACGAAACTTCACCTGCAATTCTTCTATGCTTCACTTCATGAATTGTGACTTTGTGGTAAAAACGGTGAATTTTGTGCGCATTTTTGCACAAATCTCGTGGAATCAAGAATTGACTGGCCAGATAGAACTCTACAAATTCTGTAAAGCATGAATTTTCCATGCTTTGCGCCAAATTCGCAGGCAAAGTTTGACTTCGCAACATGTCTAGTCCTTAAATGGACTGTATTGCATGTGGCACTGGAGTTCCTCATCACATTCCAGTCAGCCACCCCCACTCTGTGCCTGTGTGCTCACATGATCCTTCTCAGATGGTAAAACAGATGAACACTCTTTTCAGGGGCTGTCTGACAGATAGCACTAGTGAAGACTATAAAGCTGGCTTGCCAATTGTCAAAAGTCTTTTCAACTCTGACCTTCTTTTTGTCAGGGTCATCTTTGTTGTCTTTGCTTTTCTCCAGCTCTTTTGAACTGTTTTATAAGGAAAACATATTTACATATTCACTCCAGCGAATCTGATGGCAGACCTTGTCAGTCTGCTAGGAGCTCACTGGCTGTGTCATGCAGATGTAATGCCTGGGGGATGGAGGTACTGCTGCCAGTGCTGTCTCACTACTGCCTGACCTTGGCAGCAACTGGGCCCCATCCATTCCCTGCTGTTGAGCCTGGACTGCTGTCACGAGGCCCACCACCACCACCGCCTTCATTAGCCTTCCCAACTTTTCCTTAGAGGTGGAAGGCCTTGAGAGTGTGGCTGGACTGTGGCCTCCTGATAATGTTAATAACATTGTCAAGACCAGCAGTCTGGGCTCCTGGGGAAAACCTTGCTGTGGTAGCCCAGCTTACCACTAATACTTCCCAATTTGCCAGTGAGTCTTTCTGCATAACGCCATTCTGTTTTTTTAATTCACTACGTTGTATCTTAATGGCTACTCGTGCACCTTCCTCCAAAATTAAAGCTGGCCTGATGACCAAAACTGTCTCCCCTCCCTCACGGAATGCATTCACAGTGTGCATTTTCCCATGCTAGACCCAAAGAATCCTAAAAGGACTTGTTAACATTGCAGTGATACTAGACATAAAGAGTTCAAAATGCATTCAGTGAGCTGCAAGATATTCTGCCAGCTTAAATACTGTGGCATGGCCTATTAAGAATATAAATGAGAATGGCCTGGTTTGATTTCTGACAAGAAAAGTAGAATGCATTGTAGCATGCATTTAGAACACCAAAGTAGGGCAGCTCAAGGCAGTAAAGCATGTGCTGTTAATTCCCCACTCCACAGCGCTGCTGTTTCAAATTGAAAACGGGATTTGAATTAGAATTGCCAGCAAGGGCTTTCCCTGTCCCTTATGTAACCGCAGCCAGCCTGTTCCCTTGTTCTGTGCAGTACTGAAAAGGTAACCAACCATATTCACAAACCCACTGGGAGAAGATGCTACTGGAGAGGCAAGGGGGATAAACACAGACCTATCAGTACATGGGTTGGCATGGCGTGTCGACTCTTCTGACCCCCAACCCCCTTGATCAACTGAGGCTTCTTGGGGACTCTGTCCCTCCACTAATGCTGATCATAATCTGTAATTATTATTGCTTATGATGGACTCAGTGCACTGTTACTAGGCAATGTGTTTGACATGGCGGTTGGCATTTCCAATAAACATTACCTTTACTCCATCGGGCTGGGTCACCATAGAATTGGTCCTTGTATTTAGACTCAGGTCTCATGGGAGCATAATTCTTCCAAAAAATTACCTTGATAATCAAATGATATACTCCTGATTAGGAGCAAGCAATCACGTTTAAACCTGGGGAACCATATGCAAGAACAGCCAATCAAACCCCATGATGATTTTCCAGCCTTCTTTTTTTTCCAACATTTTTTTTCTGTTTATAGTTTTTCCTAGTGTTTATTTATTTATTTGCTTTTGTTAACCAGGTAAGCACTCTAGACATCCAAGTGCCTATTTTCAGGGGTGACCCGGAAGGGTTACAGAGTACACGGGAAACATAATACAGAGTCGAGGTAACATACAGGAGCCACAGGCTCCGACAAGTGGGTGGTACAGCAAATGGTACAACAGGCTTTAAAATGGTCAGGTAAACAGTATAGCAATAAGTTACATAACAGCATTGAGAGGTAGGATAACATCAAATAACAACACGAAAGAGAATAACATCAAAATTATTGAAAGTACAAGTATGTATCTGCATGACATGAGCGCCTATAATGAGAGAGAATAAAAAAAAATAATGCAGAAAAGAGGCAGGTACTGATATGACAAGATTGCCTCTCCAACAGGAGGGTGGTAAGTGCCTTATGCTGGTTATCAGCAGAGATTTAACAGCGGCCGGTGAAACTGCTCACAGGACAGCTCCCTCAGTGAACCGGGGTTGGGGGAGGGAGAGAATACGCTGGGTCTATATGGTACATAGACAGGCAGAGGCAGTTTTGAGGAAGCTTCACAGGGATGTTTTGAAGCAGGGATGGGAGGGAGAGGCACAAACTAGGGTGGGAAGGGAGTTCCACAGTCTTAGCACGTGGACGGAGAAGGTCCGGCCACCTGTGAGGGTGCGGGTCTTCGGAACCAGGCAGACCTGTGCAGCACTGGATCTTAAGTGGTAGGCAGGGGTTACATGTTTAAGGGGAAGGGCGAGTGCAGAGGGAGTGGCTGTTCTAACTATGTTATCTATGAAGTTGCAAAGGACAAAGGTGGTGCTTTTCCGGAGACCAGTCCAGCCGTGAGTGGAGCTCACAGCAGTAAGGCGAGGGGCAGAGACTGCAAAGCGGCATATATTGGCCAATTCAGGACCACAGCATTGGTGTCTGGGTCCACGTGACCAACTAGCTGCAGGACCAGATGGGAGAAAAAAATGTTACTCCACATAAAGGCAGCAAAGCTGACCTGGACACCTGTGGAGTCCTGACAATGCAGATCAGCCGCAGTGTGGGCGGGGGGGAGGCACAGCAGTTCTTGTGTCCACTGACAGCCAATGAATTGTGTATGGTAGAATGCTGTTTTGCATGGAAATCCATGCCTGGAACAGCATTGTTGTGCTGTCCTGAATACGTCACAATGCTGTTATGCTGCACTGAGTATGTCACTAGTGCAGCATAACAACATTGAACGTCTTTGTGCATGTGCAATGCAGTGGCCGCTGCAGTGAGGAAACGAGTAGCACTGGATGGAGCCATTGCACTGATACCAAGTAAGGCTTTTTTTATACCAGGAGACCGGGTTTGGGCTAAAAGAATACATATATGGCTGCCCATACACTATATAAGATTGCATATGAACAACCATACACAGACAAGGATATTTTTCAATCTCAAGGTTTCCTTGGTAATGAGACTCTCGCACTACACTCTTGAAGTCTCCAGTTACCACGGAAACCTCTCTATAGAAAACTATCCTTCTTGTGTATGATTGCTCATACACAATCCTCTAATTAACCCAGGGGCTTGGATGTCAGCAGGAAGGCTGAATACTGCCAAAGTGGTGTAGTCGTGTTAGTTTCAATTTTTTTTTTTTTTTTAAATTTCAGAACCAGATTGTAACCCACTTATCAGGTTTATCTGCTGCATCAGAGGAACCGAGGGAACACCCACACTACTGCTTGGGAATCCAAGCACCACAGAAATGAAAATCCTCCCATCATGCCATATGGTGACTGGTGTATCCCCCAAGTCAAGATACCTACCTAGGATGCTGCTACAAAATGCCAACCAGTGGTCAATTAAGGACCACAGCATTGGTGTCTGGGTCCATGTGACCAACTAGCTGCAGCACCAGATGGGAGAAGAAATGTAATGTTGTATCATTAGCCTCCCCACCATGCCACGTGATGCATCGCCAAGCAGCAGTTGGTTCCCCAAGCTACCACATGGAATGTTTTTAGTGGTCGGTTGGTTGAGAGGAGCACTCCCACCATCAGGTAAGGCAGATAGGGGGAGGATGGTTCAGGTGGTTAACAATTCATTCCTGATGCTACAGTGAGACCTCCCCCCCCCCAAAAAAAAATGCCTCCCACTACATCAGCTGCTGCTAAAGAAGCCTGATTCACCTCTACTTCACCCTGGGAAATAAAGTTATCTCACCCACTATCACCACGTTTTACATGGGAATAAGTTCAGCTGAGGCTGTACTCAGAAAGGTGAAGTTTGAAAATTCAGATAAAGTAGTAACTCCCTTTGCTTCATCTAAAGCAAGGTATATAAAAGGAAGTGCCAAAGTCAGGTAAAGCATAAAACTAGCAGGGTCCAAAAGAGTTGCAAGTAGTCCTTACCAATCATTGTAATCTTCTGGGAGCCTCTGGAACATGCAGTCTTTGCGTGAAGTGAAGATCTGAAGAGAGTAAGGGGGAACTGCAAGCCACAGCTTTTTTTAATCCCTCATTCTCCACCCTATCCATATGCCCATGTCCTGTGGGTGGCCCCAGTGGTTCCTCCCCTGGTGTTGGTGCCAGAGATCCTCCTCACTTCTGTGTGTAGAACCCTACATGCCTACCAGAGGCCAGGTTACAAGGGAGAAGACAAAGACAAGGTGGCATCTACTGCAAAATCGTGGCAAACTTTCTAAAAGCACCACTGGTGCTTTACTGACCTGTTTGGGACAAAATTTCTGTCTTTTCCAACTACTCGATGCACCCACTAGTACTTTACTGACCTGTCTGGAAATATATTTCCCTGTGTTTTCACTTCTTAACTTGACACACCACTGGTGCTTTACTGACCTGTTTGGGAATAAGTTTCCGTGTGTTTTCATTTCTTAACTTGGCAAACCCCTGTTGCTTTATTGACCTTTTTGGGAGTAAATTTCCTTTTTTCCGTTACTTAACTTGATGCACTCACTACTGCTTTACTGACTTGCTTGGGGATCAATTTCCCTGTATTTTCGTAGCTCAACACGCCATATTGACCCGTTTGGATTTAAATGTTAATGTATTTTCAGTGCTTAATTCAACCCTAGTGCTTTACTGACCTGTTTGGCCCTACATTTCCCTCTGTTTTGAGGACTAAGAGCAGTTAGTAGTGCTTTATTGACCATTTTGGGAATTAATTTCACCGTGTTTTCAGTACTTGACAAAGTCACTACTCACTAGTGTATCACTGACCTGTATGAAATAAACCTCCCTCTCTTTTCACTACTTACCTCAATGCATTCACTATCACTTTACTGACCAGTTTGGGATTAATTTCCCTCTGCTTTACTGACCTGTTTGGGATTAATTTCCCTCTGTTTTACTGACCTGTTTGTGAATCAACTTCCATGCGTTTTCAACTACTTTACAGACCCACTATTTATTTTGGAATACATTTCCCTGTGCTTGCAAGTACTCAACACACCAGCATGTGCATTAATAAACTATTTGGGAATAAATTTCCCTATGTTCACAACTTCTTAGCACACCCACTACTGATTTACTCACCTACTTGGGATTCAGAATACATTTCCCTGTGTCTTCAACTTCCCTATGTGCCAGAAAAAATCTGTATTTGTTATAAGAACCGATTTGTGCATGCCTGTTACTTGATATTTATCATATTGTTTGATGTTACTTGTCTTAATTGGACTTGGGACGTTCTGTAAACAATATTTGTTTCTCATAGAACCTAGCCTGTACTATCATAACTTTTAAATAAAATACAAAAAATTAAAACAGCAGTGCTTTACTGACCTGTTTAGGACTGGGAATACATTTCCTGTGTTTTCAACTTCTCTTTGCACCACTGGTGCATTGCTGACCTGTTTGAGAATAAATGTCCCTGTGTTTTCAACTACTTGACACACACACTAGTGCTTTACTGAGCTGTTTGGGGATAAATTTCCCAGTGTTTTCTCCACTTAAGTCGATGCACCACTGATACTTTACTGACCCGAAGGAAAAAAACTTTCCTCAGTTTTCACTGCTTAATATAACACATTCGCTACTGCTATACTGACCTTTTTGGGAAGAAATTTCCTCTTGTACTCAACATTCCCACTACTGCTTTACTGACCTGTTTGGGGCCCTCATATGAGCGACTGTGAAGAGTGAATGCCACAAAGCACGAGTGTGATGTCCAACTAAGTGACGTCAAGGGAAGTCTGCAGGGCTTATTCAGGTAGGACCACAGGCCACATGCTGTGTTGTTTTGAGTAGGAAGGCTACGCAAGGTAAGATATGGATGGGGAGATGGAAAGTGTAACATAAAAAGGGGCTTATGGGTTGAGGACAGTGGAGTACATGGTACTTCCTATGTAGGGTAGCCCTACATGGTAAGTACACATGGGGTAAAACTATACCCTACCTTGAGCAGGTCACTAGAGTACTCCCTATCTAGAGTAGGACCACACAAGAGGGGAGTAGCGAGATTGCAATTAAACCCCATATAGGGGAAGATGACAGAGGAAACTGAGGAGTTTCAGCTAATCCCTATCTAGTGTCAGCTGACAAAGGAATCAGAGAGGCATCTACACCTAATCTGGGGTAGGCCCACATACGTGCGGAGCGAAGGGTGTGTCAGGTGCTTTGGGGAGTGACTGCTATATCTGTATAAGACAACAATAGGACTAGAGATAGGTACAGTAGCCTTTGGAGGATGGGGGCATGCACAGACAGCAGGAGGACGAGCAGGTGGTGTGATGTAGTGAGTGTGGGATGGCCATATTCTTGGATACGCTGTGGGAGGTGAGTGGTTGTCCGGTGTGCAGGAATTTGAATCACCTGCTGGCAGAGGTAAAGCAGTTTAGAAGAGAGTTAGAAAGGCTGGTGAATGAGGAGAGAGGGGGATGGGACAGGGAGGAGGGTGGTGGGTGGGGACAGCTTAGGTAACAGGCAGGCAGGGGAAGGTTGAGGAGGAGAGGACCCATATGCCATGGGGCCCCCTACCTCAGAGGGTGAGGGGACCTAGAGAGGAGGGGTGGAGAGTGGTGCATGGTAGATATGTGGTCATAGGGGAGACTGGAGTGAGAGCATCTAGCAAGGTCCAGTGTGGAATACTTTCCTCCCACAGACTTGTAAGATAAGGTAAGGTAAATCTTTACTTATATAGCGCCTTTCCACAACCAAGGTGCTTCACATTTAAAATTCATTATAAAAACATAAAATTTACACTAAAACAATAAACACAGCAATACATTTAAAATTCATCTGGGGAGGCTAAGTTTAAAAGATATGTCTTCAACTCAGTCTTAAATCTGTCAACGGTCAGGCATTCTCTTAACTGACGAGGTGGAGAATTCCACAGCGTAGGTGCCGCAAAAGAAAAAGCATGGGTACCAGATGTTTTTAAACAAACCCTGGGAATCTCTAGCAATTCCTCATCAGCAGATCGGAGAGGATGGAGGGGGAAGTAGGGAGTCAGGAGATCTTGCAGGTAGCTGGGTCCCTGTTCATGTAGGGCTTTAAAGGTTAGCAAGCCAACCTTAAAGGTGATTCGCCACTGAACAGGCAGCCAGTGCAGTCCACACAACACAGGAGTAATATGACTGGCCCTCGATGTACCAGTCAAAAGCCTGGCAGCAGTATTCTGCACTAGCTGCAAGCGGTGGTTGTCAGCCCCAGGAAGCCCTAGGTAGAGGACATTACAGTAGTCAAAGCGGGTGGTGATGAAGACGCGTACCAGTGTTGGAAAGTCATCAGGGGGAACCAGGTGTTTCACCCAGGCAATATTCTTCAGATGGTAAAATGAGGATTTAACCACAGCCGACACCCGAGATTTCAGGGTCAGGTCGTCATTAAAAATAACACCCAGGTTATGCACCTGGTCTGAGGTGGTGAGCTGAGCACCATCAAGCCATAAGCTGGACGCCTGTCCAGCCCCCATACCCACCACTGGATGACCTGGGTCCACTACCAATACTTCGGTCTTGTCGGGATTCAGTCTCCGCCAGCTGATGCTCATCCAATCCCTGATCTTGGTGAGACAGTTGTTAAGCAGAAAGACTGTGACAACCTGTCTGGGTAGAAAGGACATATACAGCTGAGTATCATCTGCATAGCAATGAAACCTCAAACCGTATCACCTGATGATATCTCCCAATGGCAGCATATACAATGCAAACAACATGGGTGCCACTATGGAGCCCTGCGGCACCTTGCAGGACAGGGGAAGGGCATCAGAGGAATAAATTCCAGTGACCACCCTCTGAGATCTGTCTGCAATGAAAGATCAAAACCATTCGAGGACTGTACCCAACAGCCAACAAAGAAGCCACAAGCACTCCAGAAGCACACCACGGTCCACAGTGTCAAATGCTGCCGAGAGATCAAGAAGGACCAAGATGATGCAAACCTTTCGATCTCTCGCTATTAGGAGGTCATTCAATACACAGACAAGCACAGTCTCTGCGTGATCTCTCTTCCTAAATCCAGATTGGAGAGCTTCATAGACATTGTGGATCACAAGGTGATTGTCCAGTTGCAGTGCAATCACCTTCTCAATAACCTTACCTACAAACGGCAGGTTAGAGACAGGCTGGTAGTTAGCTGGAGAGTCTGAATCCCAGGAGGTTTTTTTAAGGAGTGGTCATATGACCGCCTCCTTGAGGGGATCAGGAAAAAAACCCTCTCCAAGGAACTCAGACAGTTTCCACTGGGATTGGGTACATAACATCTACACAGGCCACCAATAGGGGTGTACAGCCCGGATCCAAACTACAACTGGTTGGGCGCTGAGTCTGGACAATCTTCACATTGTCTGTGAATTCCAGCTGTCTGAACTCTGTCCAGACTAACTGAGGTCTCACCACCTCCGGCCGATCTCCACAATCCCTCACAGGGAGAGCTGGGCCGATGCCGTACCTGATGGTGGCAACCTTATCTGCGAAGAATCAAGCAAACTCCTCACATGTAAGCTGAGAAAAAGCTCCTCCCAGACTGGAGACAGATTGGATTGTACAATCTGTCAACAGTCCAGAAGAGCTGAGCCGGTCGATTTTGTGTAGCAGAACTCTTCCTGGAGAGGAATTCTGACTTCTTACGGGAGATTTCTGATTGATAGTGCTTGTAATGTTCCATCAATCTAAGCCTGTCAGCATCCAGGCCAGGTCTCTGCCATGCTCTCTCCATCCTTTGACCAACTTGCCTCAACTCCTTCAAGGAATCCTCAAACCAAGGGGTCCTTGGGCGAAGAGTAAGTGGTTGAACACGAACAGGAGCAATCATGTCCAGAGCATCTCCCGCCACCTTGTTATAGGCCAGTACAAGATCCCCATAAGTCATACATTCACCCAACAATCCTGATAGGTCCAGCACCCCCAATAGACGATCTGGGGTAACCTCCCCTTAAAGGGTGGTACTGGATCATCTCCATAGAGGCAGGCCTATTGGGGGAGCACTGAAACTGAACCTTATGGTGTGATGGTCAGACCAACTGACGGGTTCCACCCCCAAATCAGACAGCTTCATCCCCAGGAGGAACATCAGATCCAACGAGTTACCCCCTATATGGGTAGCGGAGGTAACCACCTGTGTGAGTAGGGGACTTGGGTAGTTGAGGGGGAGTGATGGAGATAAGGAGAGGAGTCCAGTACAAGTCAGGGGGACCAGGAAGGTTAGCCATGGGGGGGTGGTAGGGTACACATTAGCAGTGGAGGAAGGGGACGATCATCTAGGGAAGGAGGATCATGTACAGGAAAAGTGGGGGGCAGGAGGAAAGTAGAGGGGAGATTGATGCAGAACGTTTAGGGAGTATAAAAGGACAGGTCAGAACAGAGGGAGGAAAGGCAAGAAGGGTGGGTGAGGAACTCAGAGGAAGGAACAGTCAGACTGGGGGAGAGGAGTAGGGGGTAGGATTGAAGAGCAAGGCTGAGGGGTACCAGACAGGCAGGGGAGGAGCTTGAGAGATGGATGGAGTGGTTGAGGGGATAGGGAGGGGGGAAGGGGAAGGGGAAGTAGAGTTGTAATTCTTGGGATTTAATAGTAAAGAGTATACATGGAGGAAAGGGGGATCCAAACACAGGAAGGAAGGTATGCATGTCGGGGATGACGGCAGAGCAAGTGTGCCCAAGGATTGCTCAGATTGTGGTGGGGGGTTGGAGGAACCCCAATGTGATTATCTATCTTGGAACAAATGATCTAGCTGAAGAGGAGGTGGGGGAGTGCAGGAGATGTTATGGGAAGTGGGTAATATCTGTAGCTGGGTGGCCAGATCGGTAGCCTTCTCTGAGGTGTTACCACTACCTAGAGCAAGCACAGCTAGGAAAATATGAACATATGAAAATGCCAGCAGATAAAGGCCTTACAGTCTATCTAATCTGCCCAAGTGTGCAGGTCACCCCATGTCTACTGAGGGACCCAGCCCCTCCCCAAATGTCGCATGACTCCCCTCAAGTCCCCCTTCCCATCCCCCTCTACCACCAGCAACTTTCCCCATTACTCTGTCCCATCCTGTCCTGAAGCTAGCCACCATTTTTGGGGAAACTATCTCTTCCAGTAATTCATTCCACTTGGCCACCACCCTCTCAATGAAAAAGTGCCTCTTCATTTCTGTCCTGAATTTTCCCCTAACCAGCTTTAGGCTATGTCCCCTACTGGACTTGTTCCCAGTAAGGCAGAAGAGGATCTCAGTATTCACCCTGTTAATACCCTCCGGGTACTTGAAGGTTTCAACCTTATCCTCCCTCTCCCTTCTGTCACCTTTCCTCATAGGTGTTGCCCTGCCTTCCCTGAATCATCTTGGTTACCCTTTTCTGGACCATCTCCAGCAAGTTAACATCCATCTTAAGATAAGGGCACCAATGCTGCACACTGTACTACAGATGCAGTCTCACCAGTGACCTGTACAGTGGTAGTATGACCGCCTCCTGCCTGCTGGTAGTCCCCCTGGAAATGAAGTCCAGCATCCAATTTGCTGTTGCTGCTGCTCTCCTGCAGAGTGCCAAGTGCTTCAGGTCACTTGTGAGGATTACCCCAGGTCCTTTTCTTCCTCTGACTTGGTTACCTGCACCCCACCCAACCAGTATTTGTAAAGTTCCAAAAACAGGCTCCCACACGCTGCTGCCGATGGAGGGTGCAGATTAAGGGTTGCAAGCCCCCAAAATAAACAATTTAGAACACAGAAATGCACTCCAACCAAAGGAAAAATTCAAAGAGGCAATTAAATGCATTTAATTGCCTCTTTGACTTTTTCCCTCAGTTGGAGTGCATTTCTATATTCCAACCAGTATTTGGTGTCTGGGTTCTTTGCCCACAAGTTCATAACTTTACACTTTTTAGCATTGAACTCCAGTTTATTTATTTATTTTATTTATTGAAGAGAATCAGAATTTATTGAAGAGAATCGGAATTACAATCTGGAATTACAATGCCAGACCACTTCTCTAACCTAACCAGGTCTTCCTGGAGTTCATGTCTCCCATCCTTGATGTCCACCGTCCCACAGAGCTGTCTGTCATCTGTACAGACAGATTTCACCATTGAGCCCATCTGCTATGTCACCGATGAAGATATTAAACAACACCGGACCAAGCACTGAGCCCTGTGTGACTCCACTGGTCATGGGCCTAGCTTCTAAGAATTCCTCTCTGACCTTCACCTTTTGGCTTCTGTCTTGCAGCCTGCTTTTGACCCATCTAGCAATCTTGGCCCCCCCACAGGTCTTCCAGATTTCTGACTAGTCTCCTATGAGTCACAAATTTAAAGGCCTTCCTGACATTCAGATATAGGACATCACTCACTTGGCTCTCATCCACTGTCCTAGACACCCAGACAAAAAGTTAATCAGATTAGTCTGGTAGGACCTCCCTGACACAAACCTGTGCTGCCTCTCATCCTGCATCCTAGCTTCCTCAAGAAAGCTCACTAGTCTTTACTTCAGGATAGTCTCCATCAGTTTCCCCACTATTGAGGTCAGGCTGATTGGCCTGTAATTCCTTGGTTCATCCCTTGGACCACTTTTATGGAGGGGCAATACATATGCAGTTCTTCAGTCTCGTGACACACTCCCAGATTCCAGAATGGTACTAAAAAGGTCTTCCAGGTGGTGTGCCAGCACCACCACCACCAGTTCCCCTGGGACCCTTAGGTGCATGCCATCTGGCCCTGGAATTTGTCCACCTTCAGGGCCCTTAGGCCCTTGTATACCCTGTCCACCTGTATTACACCATCTATAACTCTTCCCTTCCCCACCCCCACCCTCCTGCTCCCTGGCGGTGCTTGTCTGTCCTTCTCTAGTGAAGATGGAACAGAAGTACTTTATTAAACACCTCTACTTTCTCTTCACTTCCTTCTCCCAACCCCCCTCCTTTTTTAATCTGACAGTCTCATCTATAATATCTCTCTTCTCCCTTATGTGTTTGAAAAAGGCCTTCTCACCCAATTTTACTCCCTCTACTAGCTGCACATCCCTTGTAGCCTTTACATCTCCAACTGTTCTGCATGCCGCCCTAGATTTTGCACAATATACCTCCCTATCCTCCTCATTCTGAGTACTTTTGTACTTCCAGAAAGCTGCCTTCTTTTCTCTTATCATGATTTCCACCTCCCTTCTGAACCAGCTGGTCGTTTTGGCCATAGATTCCTTGTTTTTGATTTTGGCACACTCGCTAGTTACCTCCGTCAAACCCTCTTTTATTATGGCCCATTTCTGGTCCACCTTGATCTCCTTTCAGATCTTAGCAAAGTGTCCTACTAGAATTTCTCCTATCCTATCAAACTCTGCCTTCCAGAAGCCCAACCCCTTATCTTGGTCCTGACCATCCCGATACCCATGTCCAGGTGGAACCACAGCTTGTGATGACCACTTCCTTCAAGAGGCACTTCCACTTTTAACATCCTGAACATGTGCACAGTTGGAACGTACCAGGTACAGTACAGCCTCTCCCTAGTGGGCTCCATGACACACTGTGTAATTAATCCACTCTGAAATGCATCAAGCAGAATTTGCTTCATAGTGCTGGAGGTAGTCAGGATTTTCCAATCCACCACAGGCAGATTGAAGTCCCCATTATTACTACTCCCCTGCCTGCCATTTCCATGATTTAGGACTCTAGTATAATGTACAGCTACCCAACTTCTGACAGTGGTCTGTATACCACTCTCATCCTTAGTTTCATCTCCTTAGAAAACAAGTGGATAGAAGAGTTTAATGGCTGGCTGCATGGATGGTGCAAATAGAAGGGTTATGTTGTATTGGTGGCCGGGGGGGATCCTGGGGACACATTCCTATATGCACTAGAAAGACTGCATGGCAGCAGAGGGGTTGCAGTGGTCCATAGGAACAGACTGGGGGGTGCATAACTGGGGCCTTACTTTAAACTGATAGGGGGAGGCAGAATGGGTCTTCAAGCCCAGAGTATCCAGAAGGAGAAGGCCGATAGACCCACCCCAATTTGGGCAGGTTGAATTGGGTGTATCATCTGGGAGAAAGGTGGGGAGCAGAAACCATCAAAAAGCAGTGGGGATGAGGGGTACAGGTGAAGGGTGATTGGTCATGTGATATGGATGCTCACAAAAGAAATGTTAACAAGGAAACTAAGAGAGTAATGGGGGAGCAAAGGACGGGAGGAGGGAGCAGACAAAGGAGAACAAGAAGGTCAGGGTAGAAAAAGGTTCAGATTCATGGTGGAAGGTGGTGTGATTGAATGCACAAAGCCCTGGTAACAGGATGTATGGCCTACAGGTTTTGTTGGCATAGAGAAGGGTGTACGTTGCAGAGGTCACTGAAAATTGGGCTACTCCTACAACTCAATCCTCTCGATCCCTGGGTATAAACTGTACAGAAGGTTCAGGGGAATGGGGTAGAGGTGTAGTGGTGTATATAAGGGAAGGACTAATGTGTACAAGGGAGGAGTCACAAGAGGGGAAAGCAGAGGTGCTGTGGGTGCAGTTACAATCCACTAGTTGGAAGAAAGTAAGACTGGGGGGGGGGTTAACAGACTGCCTAGCCAGGAGGAGGAAAGGGACAGGTAATTGGGTTCTGTGATAAAGGCAGCTGAGGGGAAGGGATATGTGGTAATTTCGGGGGACTTTAACCTGCCTAAGGTGGATTAGAACACCCATGCTATGACCTATGCCAGGTGTCCAGTAATCCTGAAAGCAGTGCAGAGTGGATTCCTGACCCAGGGTGTCACGGGACCCTCTAGGAAGGGGGAAATTCTTGATCTGGTACTGACGAATGGGGACCACATCCAGGACATCCAGGATGAGGTGCCATTGGGTGGGTGTGACCACTGCACAGTGTAGTTCAGGTTGGACATGGGCAGGGAGAAAACACCCACAAAGACCAAGGTCATAGACTTCAGAAAGGTGGACTTCAGAAATATGGGGGAGCTGCTAAAGGGCCACCAGTATGACATCAGTCTAGAGATGAGGTGGATCAAGAGTGGTCCATCATTAAGGAGGGAATAGCTGCAGCCACAGAGGAGTGTGTTAGGCTAAAAATTCAAAACTCAAGGGCCAAAGCACTTAGCTGGGTTAGTCGTGAGGTAGCCCAGACAGTCAGAGATAAGAAGACCACCCATGGGATGTTCAGGAGGGCCCAGAGGGAGGAGGACATGGAAGAGTATTTGATGAAAGCTAGGGAGGCAGGAAAAGTAGTCTGGCAGGCAAAAGCTTGAAAAGAACTGCAGCTAGCAAAAGTGATTAAGAAAGGAGAAAAAGCATTTTTGAAATACATTAGTGAGAAAAGAGATAAAAAAGATGGTACAGTATGGCTCAAGAAGGGGGGAGAGGTACGTGGAAGATAATGGGGACAAGGCTGAGGTACTGAACGAGTACTTCTCTTCAGTCTTCACAAAACAGAGGGATGGCCTGGTGCCACAAAAAGGGAGGAGGACCTAAGATGGAATGAGAGGGGAGGACATGGTGAAGAATGATTTGTTAGCGTTGAGAGTAGACAAATCCCCAGGGCCAGATGGTATCCATCCAAGAGTGCTGAGGGAACTAGCATAGAAACTTGAAGGCCACATGACTGACCTGTTCAACACTTTGCTTGAGTCGGGGGTGGTCCCTCTGGACTGAAGATCAGTACCTGGGGTGCCGCTCCATAACAATGAACCTAGGGATGACCTGGGCAATTACAGACCAGTCTATTTGACCTCTATCATGTGCAAACTCCTGAAGGATATACTTAAAGAGAGATTGGTAGGATATCTAGAAGAAAATGGCCTCCAGGACAAGCAGAAACATGGGTTCATGCCTGGGAGATCATGTCAGACAAATCTGATCAATTTCTTTGAATGGATCACTAAAACAGTGGACAAGGGCCAAGCAGTGGCTATTCTGTACTTGGATTTCATCACGGTCTTTGAATCTGTGCCATATAAGAGACTGATCAAAAAGCTGGATGATCTGGGGTAGGAGAGAAACTGACAGCATGGGTAGCTAGCTGACTGAAAGGCAGGAGCTAGCTGGTAGTGGTGGTGAAAATGAGCTCTAAGGTGTTAGAAATGTCACCAGCAGGGTCCCACAGGGCTCAGTGCTTGGGCCGGAGCTATTTAATATCTTCATCAGTGACACTGGAGAAGGCATAAAGGACAAGATTTGCTTGTTTGTAGATGACAGCAAGCTCTGTGGGAGGGTGGATACAGTGGAAGGTATGGGACCTAAAATAAGATCTGGTCAAGCTCTAGAAGTGGTCTGAAATTTGGCAACTTGGCTTTTATGTGAAAAAGTGTAAGGTCGTGCACATTCAAGCCAAGATCTTGAAGACAAAGTATAGCCTGGGAAGGGTTCTGGTAACCAAATCTGAGGAAGAAAAAGACCTGGGGGTGTTGAGTACTAGTGACCTGAAGTATTCTTCACAATGCAGAAAGGCAGTGGCAAAAGCCAAGAGAATGTTGGGCTGCATTGCCAGGGGGATCAGACGCAGGCTGGAGGAGGTCATACTGCCATTGTGCAGGTCACTGGTGCAGTTGCACCTGGGGTACAGTGTATAACATTGGTGTCCCTACCTGAAGAAAGACATTAACCTGCTGAAGGAGGTCCAGAGGAGGGCAATAAAGATGGTTAAAGGTCAGCAGGGCAGGATATATGAGTAGAGGCTGGAAGTCCTGAACATGTACTCCCTGAAGGAGAGGGAGGGGACATGATTGAGACCTTAAAGTATTTGAAAGGCATAAACAGGGTGGACAAGCTCAGTGGAAACAAAAACATGAGGGGGCATTAACTTAAGTTGGAGAGGGAGATTCAAGAGGGAGACCAGGAGGCATTTCTTCACAGAGAGAGTGATGGTGGAATGGGCTTCCTGAAGAAGTAGTATCACTTGAAACAGTAGAAGGCTTGAAAAGGGGAAGGGACAGTTTAAAAGGCAAAGTCAAGGCCAAAGGAGGAATGACTGGAAATGAGGGGCTATCATTTGGGTAGGGGTATGGTGTCCCTAGCTGCTGCTTGGGACTGTGCAATATGAGCAAACTCAATAGACTGCAAGGCCTTCTGCTGGCACCTTTTATATGTTCATATGTTTGGGAATACATTTCCCTGTTTTCACTACTTAACAACACTTTCACTACTATTTTACTGGCTTGTTTGGGAATAGATTTTTCTGCGTTTTTACTACTTAACTCAGTGCATCCACTGCTGTGTTATTGACCTGTTTGGAAATAAATTAACCTGTGTTTTCAGTGCCTGAAAACCTGACCCAGTCGCTAGTGCATTACTGACCCACTGGGAATACTGTAAATGTCTCTGTTTTCACTAAACTCAACACTTTTACTACTGCTTTACTGACTTGTTTGTGAATAGATTTCTCTGTGTTTTTACTACTTAACTCAGTGCATCCACTGCTGTTTTACTGACCTGTTTGGAAATACATTTCCCTGTGTTTTCAGTACCTGATGCAGTCACGAGTGCTTTACTGACCTGTTTGGACTAACTTTTCCAGTGTTTTCAGTACTTGATGCTGTCAGTAGTGCTTTACTGACCTGTTTGGAATACATTTCCCTGTGCTTTCAGTAGTCAGAACAATCACTAGTTCTTTACTGACCTGTTGGAAATACTTTCCCTGTGTTTTCTGTACTCCATACAGTCACTAGTGCTTTACTGACCTGCTAGAAATACATTTCCCTGTGTTTTCAGTACTTGATGAAGTCACTAGTGCTTTACTGACCTGTTTGAAACAAATTTCCCTCTGTTTTCATGGCTGTGGGCAGAGGCTACAGCCATCTTGCTATCTGTAGCTGGTTCAAGGTCAGTTGGCATTCATCTGTATCCCCCTCCTCCAAGTCGTGCCTGAAAAATAGGCAGGATTTGTCTAGTGCACTTACCCGGTCAACAAAAACTAAAATAAAAAAAAAATAAATAATTGGAGTATCGTGGAACACATGTTTTGAACTTTCCAATGTATCCTTCCATGCCAACCGAAATAAAATACTACCTTCCTTATGTTAAGAATGTTGGAAACATTACTCCAAGCTGCTTATCAGATGCCATTAGGAAACTGAAACAACTTGTTAAATATTTGTTAAATAGTGGCTGCCTATTAAACTGGATATTTATTTACCCCCTTCAGAATGCAACAACTTGCACATTTTAAATACTTAGCATTTAAACAGCTTCTTACTACTAGTTTCACTTGGGAATGTACTGTCTTTCAAGAAAGATTCATACCTCATAAATGTCATCCCTTTCCCAGCAAATCTATAATTTACACAGGTTTTTAACCTCTAAAGACACTATCTGACAAGCACTGTCTCAGACATATGCCAGGTCTTCAGTGAACTACCAAGACTAAATATGTAGCAATCAGCAGGCATTTTCTGTATGCTTTTCGGGAAAAACATTTATTGAGCTACAGCAAACACACATACACACACACACACACACACACACTCTGTACACACCATCTTCATGGCCACAATATTCAAAACAAATACTGCATACTAATATGTTATAAAACAAGAAACTGTTTATGTCAGTGAACACAGTGAAGTTCAGTTTAGAGTAGATTTCCTTTAAATATTCCTTATCCTATATTTTGTATCCTGGATATATACACACACACACACACACACACACTCACACATACACTCTGTACACACTATCCTCATGGCCATAACATTCCAAATAACTACTGCATTCTAATATGTTATAAAATAATAAAGAAATTGTTATGTCAGTGAACACAGTGAAGTTCAGTTAAGAGTAGATTTCCTTTAAATATTTCTTATCCTATATTTTGTATCCTGGATAGAGCAGGGGGAGATGCTACATCTCATTGTCATAGGGATCTTCATTTAAACATTTTTGCACTCTATTTACTCAGGCTGTCCCAGATTAGATGCAATATCTTGTTTTCACTGGGGTCATGATTTTACTATTTTGATAATGTATTTCTTCAGGGTAGCCTAGTCCAGGGCCCCCATATCTAAAGTAGATGCGCGGCACACCCTGGCGGAAAAGGGAGATGTGTTGTGCAACTCCATCAATGTGCCGCAGCATGATATTCTAACATGCAGGATGCTCTGGCCACAAGGGAATGGACCAGGGTGCACACAAATAGCATGTCATGCAAGTCGAGAGTGCGTTCCCATGCATACTCAGTGAGAATGTGCCCCCTCACAGTCCAGAGCAGCACAGTCCACAGTTAAGCCATGAATAGCTGGCCTAACCCAGCCAGCCACCCACAGGCAGGCTGCGGAAGTGCACCCAGGTGCACAGCAGCCTGGCAGCCCTGGTGGACTAGAGGTACAACCTCCCATCCCTGATCAATCTAACTCCATCCCCAAAGAGCTCCATAGTGTAGGGCCCCCCTGGACCCAATCACACCAAAGGAAACCACAGTACATATCCATAGCACAGAGAACCCCCACTGTCTTGGTATGTAGACACTGCCGCTCCCCCCATACCCAACCTGTTGCAGAGACTAGCACTGCCCTCCACACCCTGCCATGGCCAGCTGCCAACTGCACTGGACCTGGGCTGGGGACCTGCACTCCAGAATGACCCAAGTAGCTGTCCATGCACTAGGGCACTATGCAAGCTGTGGACCCACCAGTGTATGCAGTTGTGTGTATGCCCCTGGCAAACCGTAAGAAGGAATTGACATACTTCCAATGCATGCCTTTCGATGCTGTATCTTCCTGCTGTCATACACTGCTGCAGGCCCACACTCTCCCCCATTCCCCTGTGTAACATGCCACCCTCTGGACTGCTGAGGTATCCTGGGTGCCATGGGGTGCAGTATCTTGTAATGCCATTTGCAGTGTATGCTCCAGGCTATGGATAGTGCTCCATGGTTCCCCAATTATACTAGCGAATGGGAGCTCGGCTGTAACATGCCTGTCCTGGGACCTGTGTGAGTGGGTACAGCATTGGCTGTCACCCACACTGAGCAGTGCAATGGCACCGGGATGATGAATCCGCATGCGAGCACCTGAGGTGTATGACCACTGGGTGTTATCACCCGAACACAACTCATACCTATGTATGACACATTCCAGCGTCCTACTGCCAGTGCTCTGCCATCTGAAAATAAGATGCCATTTCTTCTGTGAACTATGTAGGCTAAATATATAGCAATCAGCAGGCATATTCTAGGAAATTACATTGTAAAAATGTGTAAAAGGAAGACCACATTAAAACTGCCTCTCAGCAGATCTACATTGTGCAAATTCATTAGAAATAATGGGTAAAAGCACCCCAAAAGCTCTCCACAGCCATATCGGCTCTGACCCGTTCTTGCTAGTACCTACTGCAGTTACTAGTGCTTTTCTGACCTCATCAAAAATGTCCCTGTTTTCAACTACTTGATGCACCCATTACCTATTTGGGAATACATTTAGCTGTGTTCACAACTACTCAATGCACCCATTGGTGCTTTACTAAACTATTTGTGAATAAATGTAACTTTTTTTTAAGTATTTGACATACCCACTACCTATTTGGAAATAAATTTCCCTGTATTTGCAACTACTTGACACACTCACTGGTGCTTTACTGACTGATTTGGGAATATATTTCCCTGTGTTTTCAATTACAGTACTCAATGCACCCACTATTGCTTAACTGACCAATTTGGAAATAAATTTCCCTGTGTTTTCAACTACTTGACAGACCCACTACTGATCTGGGAATAAATTTCCCTATGTTCACATCTACTCAACGCACCCACTAGTGCTTTACCAAACTATCTGGAAATAAATTTCCCTGTGTTTATAATTAATCAATGCACCCACTTGTGATTTACTGACCTATGTGGGAAAAAATGTTCCTGTGTTTTGAACTTCTCAACGTACCCATTAGTGCTTTACTGACCTATTTGGGATTGGAAATAGATGTCCCTGGGTTTGATTTTCAATTGGCTGCTAGATCAGTGCAAGGTGCGCTGATCCACACCTGCAGCAAACTCCGGGTGTATCAGGGATGCTATGTCTTATTCCAGAAAAATGGGGGCCCCTGCACCAAAGTCCCATGAGTTGCTGCAGCTGCAGGGCTACATCCAACCTTTGGAGCATCTGAAGGGTTTGACGGAGGGTCTGGCCAAGCCCCCCCCAGGTTGGCACAACCCTAGTGCAGCCGTGAAGTTGGGGTGAAGAAGATGCCGGCAAGGTTGGGACCAGGGGCAGAGGGACCAGTTAGAGTGCCATACTAGGTGACAGGGGCACAGTGGCAGTGGCAGGGATTAGAGGTAGTACCCAGCAAAAGAGCCATGGCCAGTCAGACAGAGCTGCTGTGCCCAGGCACACTGAAGTAGGCACAGATGGACCTTGTCCTGGACCTCTAGGTAGCAACATCCCTGGTACCTGCCCCATAGGTGACATGGTCCCTGACAGTGTAGTCGGACATCTGGTAGGCTCCACCCAGTGGGTGTTTAGCAGGGGAATGTTGCATTGCCAGGGGACATTCTTGTATACTGACTGTACCTCATACCCTGCAGCCAGTGTCACCCGCCACTTGTCGGGGATTGTGTCACCTATGGGGCAGATGCCAGGTATGTTGCCACCTGGAGGTCTGCGATAGGGTCCATCCATGCCAACCTCAGTGTACCCGGGCACAGCAGCTCTGTCCCACTGGCCATGGCACCTCTGCTGGGTGCCACCTCTGAACCCTACCACTGCCACTGTACCCCTGTCACTCACTATGGCACCCCCACTTGTCCCTCTGCCCCAGTCCATGACCTTGCAGGCCCCCCCCACTCATCTCCCTCTGAACCAGTGGCGCAGGGCCCCTTGACCAGCTCTTGGCATGTCTAACCTCAGCCCCCTCATGCGGCTGTGGAGGGGCTTCTAAAATCCCAAAAAAGGGGATGGTGCAGCCCTGCTGTGGCACAAGCCCCATTGCAATCTGGTGCACTGGCACTTCTGGTGCAGGGGTGATGCAGGGTGGTTTTGGAACAAGATATCTTGATTTCACCTCAACTTGCATTCAAAAATTGGGATAGCCACAAAATTTGGCACAAGGTGGCACTTGCGTCAAATCCTTTTGGTGCAGACACCTTGCTCCGAATGTCAGGCTTTGAAATTAGGCCTCTTGTGTTTTCAACTAATCAATGCACCCACTACCTGTTTAGGAATTAAGTTACCTGTGTTTTCAACTACTTGACCATTTCACTACCTATATGTGAATAAATTTATCAGCATTTTCAGTTTTAACTCAACACATCCACTTGTGATTTATTGACCTGTTTTGGAATACATTTCCCTGTGGTTGCACCTCGGCACACCCACTATTTGCTACTATAAATTTTTTTTATTAAAAACCATCATTATTGTCTTTATGGAAAGAGAGGTGGAAAATGTTTTGGAGCCTTTAGGCAAAACCATGCGTGGTTGGAAAAAGAGCAGCAGCACTTCTCAAACAATCCAGGGTACAGTAACAACAGTGCAGAAAATTCATGACACTGCAAGAATAACTCATCATGGTGCTCAGAGGATGAGCTTAAGGGCCATCATAGTGTGGCAGTCAATTTTAGTAAGCAGAGAAATGGTTGACAGGGAGGAGGAGGAGGAGAATGAGACGAAGACAGATCAGACATAGGAGGAAGTCGGTGGAACAGATCCTGAGATTGTAGTAGATAAATTCGCAGTCAGCCTGTTGAGTAGCAGTTGTTATGGGGAGTGGGATAAAGAGGATTATACCATGGACATAAGTGAACAGCCAATGAAATGGTCAGACTGGCAGTTTACCACCGCTGTAAATCCTCTGATAACCAATGGCTGTTGATGAGCAAATATGGTAGTCCAAATCCAAATCATCTGCAGCCCAGGAATAAATACAATAAAAATAAAAACACAAAGCAACCTCTTTAATGTTTGTATTTAATTATAGTAAAAAAAATGAACCTTGGTATAATCCCAATAAACCACTCAAAGGATGTGGGTTATCTTGGGATTTACCACAGCTGGCAAGGATTTACCCACTCGGCTGCGCCTCATGGGCTGCCGTGGTAAATCCCCTGATAACCTACACCCCCTCATGGCTTATTGCTTAACAAATCCATGGTCAGAAAATGAACAAAGAGGACTAATAGGAGGGATTGTGGTGGTGGGAAACAAATACCAGTGGGACATAAGGAGACATCCACTCATGCTGGGGGAAAAACAGAGGACAGAAGAAGAACTGGATTCCAGAGGAGTAGAAATAGAAGATGCTAAGCCAAAGAGGCTGTGCATCAAAAAGGCATGCAGGTGAAACTGGAAAGGCATCAAAGAGATACTGGCAGGATAGCAGCTGTAGCGGTGGAATTGGTGATGGCATTTGTGGTGGTGCACATATCCTCCACGTAAGCAGCACTGCAATGAACCCAGTTGAATCCATGGTATGGGACTTCTCTCACAAGACAACGTAGAGACATAGAAATATAGAATTTCATGGCAGATAAGGACCGCTTGGCCCACCTAGTCTGCCCATTTCCCTACCTAATGGATAAGGTACAAATCCTAGTTAACCAACAGCCTACTTCCTCCTACCCTCCACTAGAATTGCCTTATGTCTGTCCCATGCATTCTTGAATTCCCCCACTGTTTTTGACTCCACTACCTCCTCAGGAAGGCTGCTCCATGTATCCACAACCCTCTCCATGAAAAAATACTTCCTCACATTGCCTCTGAGCCGTCCCCCCTCTATCATCAAATCGTGCCCCCTTGTTCTTGTATATGTCTTTTTCTGAAAGATGCTACTCTCTTGTACTTTGTTGATTCCCTTGAGGTACTTGAAAGTTTCTGTCATGTCCCCCCTCTCACTCCTCTCCTCGAGGGTATACATATTGAGCTCCTTTAATCTCTCTTCATCTGTCTTCTGGTGCAGACCTTGCACCATTTTAGTTGCCCTCCTCGGAACAGTCTCCATTCTATCTGTGTCTTTGCGGAGATAGGATCTCCAGAACTGCAAGCAGTACTCCAGATGGGGCCTCACCAACTGTCTGTACAGAGGGATAACAAATTCCTGTTTTCTACTGGTGATACCTCTCCCTATGCATCCCAGTATCCCACCAGCCCTCCTTACTGCCTTCTCACATTGCTTGCCCACCTTAAGGTCATCTGATATGACTACCCCAGGTCTCTTTCCATTTTTGTTGTTGTTAGTATCTCACCCCCCCATTGTGTACTTTTCCCCTGGATTTTTGTTTCCCAGGTGCATTACTTTGCACTTCTTTGCATTGAGTCTAAGCTGCCATACATTTGACCATTCCTCCAACATTGCTAAGTCCCTTACCATCCTTTCTATCCCACCTTCTGTATCGATCCTATTGCAGATCTTTGTGTCGTCTGCAAAGAGACATACTTTTCCTTCGAGTCCCTCTGAAATGTCACTTATAAAGACATTAAAGAGGACCGGTGCCAGTACTGATCCCTGCGGTACCCGACTAGTAACCCCCCCTTTCTTCGGCGTGAACTCCGTTTACTATTACCATCTGCGTCCTGTTGTCCAGCCAATTTTTTACCCAGGCTACCACTTTGGGACCCACTCCAAGGCTAGCTAACTTGTATATTAATCTTTTGTGTGGGACTGTGTCAAATGCCTTGCTAAAGTCTAGGTAGGCCATGTCCACAGCTCCTCTCTCTGGTCTACTACTTTGGTCACCCAGTCAAAGAAATCTATTAGAGTCATCTGACATGACCTTCCTGCAGTGAATCCATGCTGCCTTGGGTCCTGTGCCCCACTGACCTCTAGGAATTCAACAATTCTTTCTTTCAGAAGTGATTCCATCATGTTCCCTACCACTGAGGTCAAACTAACAGGTCTGTAGTTTCCTGCCTCTGTCTTGCTCCCACTTTTGTGAAGGGGAATCACATCTGCCCTCCTCCAGTCCTCAGGTACCACACCATCCTCCCATGATTTGTTGAAAAGGGTAGTCAGTGGTGTCACTAGTTCTACCCTTAGTTCTTTTAGAATTCTTGGGCGAATCCTGTCAGGCCCCACTGCTTTGTTCACCTTCAGTTTTAAGAGTTCTTTCAGAACCCTTTCTTCTGTGAATGCACTGGTATCAACCTACCTATCCAGAGTGCTTCTATTCTTTGATTTTAGGTACCTCCCTCCCTCTTCTTTTGTAAATACTGAGCAGAAGTATTCATTCAGTAGCTCTGCTTTTTCACTGTCCCCCTCTGCCCACCCTCCCTTTCCTTTATTAAGCCTCACTATCCCTCCCTTGATCTTTCTTCACTCCCTAATGTATCTATAAAAGTTTTTATCCCCCTTCATAACTGAGTTGGCTATCTTGTCTTCTGTTTGGGCCTTTTCTATTCTGACTGCCTTCCCTGCTTCCTTCTGCTTTAACTGGTACTGTTCTCTGTCCAGCTCCTTCTGTGTTTCCTTATACTTCCTGAATGCTACCTTTTTCTCCTTAACGTTCCCCGCCACCTCTTTTGAGAACCGTAGTGTTTTTTCCTTCATTTTCCTTTGTTGAGTTGCTTCACACAAAGGCTTGTTGCCTCTGTGATGGCTGTTTTGATTTTTCCCCATTGTTCCTCCACCCCTCCTTCTTACCCATTTGCTAGTGTTTTTCTGAGGCACTGTCCCATTTTCCCAAAGTCAGCCCTCCTCAAGTCCGATACTCTTGCTTTTGTCTGGCTTGACTCCATGGCTGTATTTATCATGAACCACACTGTTTGGTGGTCATTTGTTCCCAGATGACTACCCATTTCTAAATCCAAGATCCTTTCTCTATCCTCATTTGACAGTACCAGGTCTAAGATTGCTCCCTCCCGAGTGGGTTCCAAAACTAGCTGTCTGAGGCATGCCCCTTGTAGGGCATCGAGAATAACCTTGCTCTTGGATTTGGCTGCAGCAAAGGTGCTCCAGTTAACATCTGGCATATTCAGGTCCCCCATCAACAATATCTCCCCTTTATCTGCCATTCTAAGTATACTTTCTATCATTTCCTTGTCCATTGCCTCCCCCTGAGATGGGGGTCTGTATATAACCCCTGTGCAGATTGTGGTGCCATATCCTGTCTCCAGGGTGACCCACAGTGCCTCCTGTACTCCCTGTTTATCCTTTAGTTCCATTGCTTTGATCCCTTCCCTTACATACAGAGAGCTACTCCTCCTCCTCTTTTTCCCCTCCCTGTCCCTCCTGTAACTTGTGTACCCTGGTATGCTGACATCCCATTCATGGTTCTCGGTGTACCATGTTTCTGGGACTGCCACTATATCCAGGTGTCCCTCTTCCATCAAGGCCACTAGTTCAAGGAGCTTATTACACAGACTACGGGCATTGGTACTCATCACCCTCCATTTTTTGATGGCCTTACCCCTTTTAGCCCCATTCCTCTCCTTACTACCTTTTTCTGCATTTACCCCTGTCTTGCTCCCTTTTGACTTCTCTACCATGGTGTTTACCTCTCTAACTACTGTGTTTTGTGGGGGGAGGCTAGGTTTCTCCTGCTCCTTTTCAGTGCCTCCCCCCTTGGCTAGTTTAAATGCTTGCCATAAAAGCATTTAAACCTATCACCTAGGATCCTGGTTCCCCTCCTGGACAGATGCAGGCCATCACGCCAGTACAGGCCTGCATCCCTCCAGGTGGATCCCCAGTCCCCAATAAAGCCAAAACAATGAGCTCTGCACCAGTTTTTCAACCATTCATTGAATCCCATGGTGCGGAGTGCCCTAGCATCACACTTGCCATAGACAGGCAACACCTCCAAGAAGCTTACCATACATGCTACTTGTCTAATGCCCCTCCCCAACTCTTCAAACTCCTCTTGCACTGCTCTGACCCCATTCCCAGCCAGGTAATTTGTCCCTAGGTGGACAGTGACATCCAGCTCCCTCCCTCATGCAGCTGTTCCCGTGATCCTGAGGATTCGCTCCCTGTCCCTCCAAGCCATGGTGCCAGGTAGGCACCTTACCTCCCTCTCCCCTTCCTCCCCCAGTTCTAGCCCCCTAATGATTGAGTCCCCCATAAGGAGTTGTTTCCTTCCCCTGTGGGGTCCCATGCCACCCTCCTGTGGGTCTCCTTTGTGGAGGTTTCCAGCATCCTCCTTGGTCTCCACTGCAGGTGCCTCAATAGAGGAATCACTCTCCACCAGAACAGCGTATGAATTGTGGAGAGGTACAACTGGAGGAATGCACCTCTGTTCCACCACCCTCTTCCTCCCTGAGCTCACCTTTGTCCAACTGCTCCTCATTCTTGGTAACTTCTGAGATAGCAGCAGTTGCCCTGGTGGTCCCTGGGTGGGGGAGGAGGTTTCACGAATCCTAGACAAGTCAGCCTGGAGATGAGCAACCTCCTCCCTCAGACCAGAGAGGTGCCTAAAAATAGGGCAGCATCGCAGCCTCCAGAATGTCTCCCGGAAGACTGCCGCCCCACAGCCATTGTTGTTGTTTTGTATGCTTACTCTCTTCTCCCTGTTTTTTTTTCCTCCTACTGCCTATGTGCCCTTACAGCTCTCGCCCTTCCTGTTCTGGGACAGGACCTTCTTGCATTCTTCTGTAGTCTCCTTCTTCCTTGCTCAGAGTCAGACCTTCAGTGGCTAGGGGAAAAGGGAGAGCTACACTTTTCCTTCAAGGATGATGAAACCTATGTGTCTCAGTGATCTTTCCCTTCCTACTGCCAAACAGAAAGTTCCTGTTGTTAGTCAAATCCAGTGTCTATAAAAGTAGAACTGGCTAAGTGTAGGAGGGTGGAGAGAAGGGAAGGAGGGTAATTAGTAAAAAAAGTTCTAGTTTTGTAGTCAGCTGCTCCTTGCTCTAAAAGTAAGATTTCTGTCTGCCAAAGCTAGCACTAGGGATATGTAATTGGAGACACCTGCTTTTGTACTCCTACGCTCCTAAGCCACACCCCCAATTAGCTTCTCCCCTCCTGACTTAACAAACTCCCTTTCCCTAACACAGAAAAACACAATAACTTTTTTTTTTACCCTAAATAAGACCTCCCACTTCTAATAAAGTATCTCTTTTCTTAATCCCAACAGGCATTGACTCCTGCTGAGATAGAAGTGTTCTATTAGTAAAAAAGTACTAGTTTTGTAGTCAGCTGCTCCTTGCTCTAGAAACAAGGTTTCTGTCTGCAAAAGCTAGCACTAGGGAACTGTAATTGGAGACACCTGATTTTGTACTCCTAAGCTCCTAAGTCACACCCCCAATTAACATCTCCTCTCCTGACTTAACAAACTCCCTTTCCCTAACACAGAAAAACACACTGATTTTCTTTTTTTTTTTTTACCCTAAATGAGACCCCCACTTCTAATAAAGTATCTGTTTTTTTAATCCCAACAGGCACTGACTCCTGCTGAGATAGAAGTCTTCTATTAGTAAAAAAAGTTCTAGTTTTGTAGTCAGCTGCTCCTTCCTCTAAAAGCAAGATTTCTATCTGCCAAAGCTAGCACTAGCTAGCATCCAAATAGTGTGCAAATTACGCAAAACAAAATTAAGTCGCAGTAAAGCGGGGACTCGGATGGGACATCAACAATATTAAGATACATGAACAAGTCTCAGATATATCAGTATCAAAAAGCACAAAAGAAACACACAGAATTTGTTGCACAGCTGCATTCAGATGAGGAGGAAGAGGACATGTATGTTAACCAAGGTGAGGAGGTAATTGATGATGTGAGGAAGATGATGAAAGTCTGCCTTCCCCGTCAAAGCACAACACCCCTAATTTTGTGGTTCTTTACCCCGTTGAGCACCCCCTCCCAGCCTAAGGGGAGACAGATGTCATCTACAACCACAATATCTACCCTCCATGGGGATATAATTCAAGGGAAGCAGCCCCCCAAAATCTGGAAATGTTAGCCGGTTTAGTGACCATCACATTTCTCTGAAAGACTCTTTTGATCAGTCACATAAGACCACCAGGCGATTGATAAAGGCAGTTTGGTAGATGATAGCCACTGACCTGCTTCAATTTCCTTTGCAGCTAATCCAGGTTTTAAGTCACTTATGGAAATTGCAGTTCAAAAGTACCAGGTTCCCAGCCAGCCCTTTTTCTCAACAGTTACCATCCCAGATTTACATGACACTGTCCAGAAAAGCGTGCCTCAAAAGTTCAGTGGGCAAAAAGGTTCATGTCACCACAGATATGTGGACCAGTGGCCAGATGGCTGAAACTGGCAATTGAGTTAACGTTTCTCCCTCCTCTTCCATATTATGCCATGGTACTGTCAGCAGTCGCAGGATGCAAGGAACGTTCACTGTTAGCAGACAAGAACCATTATGTATTTGTGGACTTCAAAAAGACCACAAGACCAAACATCTGCTAGAAGGCCTTTAAGAAAAGTTTTCTGAATAGCTGACTCCAACGTTCCTGCAACCTGGGTTTATATATAGTATCCAACAATGCTTCAAATATCTTGAAAGCAGTATGGCATCACTTTACACATGTCGCATTTTACTCAGGAGCAAAAGTTAAAACATAAATATGAATGTTTGAATTTTTGATAGTGCAGAAAACACTAAACTAATCTGTTATTTTTTATACTAAAAATGAACAGCTTGAGGCCTGAGCCCTAGGAGCGGGGCAAACAGCTACATTATGTAGTATCTCTCTGAGTGCAGGGTTTCTGCTCCACATCTCCTACAAAGTATTCCAGGAGGGGACTGTAGAAGCTGTGAGGAGTCCGGCTCCTGTTGCTACAGTGGGAGGCAGTACTACTGAGTGACTTCATAAATGAAGTAATTCTCCCTCCCTCTCTCCACAATGTGGTATATAAACTACGCATGTTCATGGGTCCAGCTGCTCCTATACTCTGCTGGAGATGACTAAGGTTACCACCTGTCCTGATTTCGGCAGCTGTGTCTTGCAAAAAAACATAAAAAATACTACTGGCCTGATTTTCAAAAGTAGGTAAGATGGACTCAAAATGCGTCCAAGGCAAGACATGCGCCAAAAGCAGCTGTGGCCACGCGAATGGCTGGTATTTTAGAAAAAAATGCTATTTGAGTCCAGACACAGAAAATGATGTCAGACACAAATTGCGTCATAAAAAGGTGCGCAAACTGCCTGTAAGACACATATTGAGAGGAAAGGCGGACAGAGCGCAAATAGAAGTAGTGAGAGGAAACTGGACATAAAATACAGGAAAAAACAATGCAGGTAAGTACAAAGAAGCAGAGGACACACCACAGGAGCATTACACACCTACCTGCACTGCTGCCACTGTACTAATGTCCTGCGTTTGTGTCCTGTTTGTGGTTTTTCCTTAACTGTACACGTTCGGGACTGTGGTAATAACGTCCTGGTGGTATGTGTAACACAAGCTGACGATGCTAGTGATGTTCAACTGTGCCTGCCCTTCTGCAGACTTATGTGTGTATCCCATCACAGTGCTTTTGCCAGCACCAGGGGGGGGCACCCATGAATGGGTACACTGCATGCCACATACTGACACCCATGTGTGGCCCCCCAGGCAACAGCATGTGGTTGCCAGGTTCCGCCTGGGGCCGTGATGTTAGTTAGGTTGCACTGCTGTGCTGTAATCCATGATAGGTCATCATTGGCTGAAGTGGCTGCGGATGAGTTCTGCCCATTGCTGGTGTCCAGCTAACGCTATGCTGCCATGCCCATGTTCTTGTCCACTGTTGGTGGCAATGTCTCCAGCATCAGAGTCCTCTCCAGGATCCTGCTCTGTTGTGTTATCCCCCATGTCGACATTGTGTGCCAGTGCAATATGGTGCAGAATGCAGCATGCAACAAAGATTCTGCAGGCCATTTCCGGTGTGTGCTGCAGCCCCCCCCCCCCCGAGCGGTCCAGGCATCAGAACTGGTTCTTCAGGAGTCTGAATGTCCTCTCAATTACAACCCTGGTGCTGCTGTGGGCCTGGTTGAACCATTCCTCTACCTCAGTCTGTGGATTCCGCACTGGCATCATTAATCAGGGCTACTGTGGATAGCCACCTTCACCTGCCTGAGAATATATCACAGTTACACACTGTCCCATGGCATTGCAGCAGTCAGCATCTTCTGTCCCACTGGCTGTGGCATCGAGCTGTCTGTGCCCTGCAGCCCCCCCCAATACAGCCAGCACATTTCCAGTCATGTAGTATGTGTGCAGACCTGTGCAGGCTAGGGCAGGCTGTGCCATGCATGGGTATGTACAGTGACATGCCCTCTGATGGCATGTTCCCCCTCCACCACTGGCATCTGTGCCTGTGGTTATTCCCTAGTTGCAGTGCTGACAGTGCTGACCTTGCATGGCTGTCTCTTCCACAAAGGGGACGATTGCACTGTTCTCACTGGGTACAGTGTTCCATTGGGGTTTGCCATTTACCAATGTGTGTGCTGATCTACACATACAGTCATGCATAACTCCTATCATGGTCCTTCCCATGTTGCTACCCACAAGGCACAGACGTACACTCACCTATTAGCCACTCTCCCTGTAGAGCACCATGTTGGAGTGCCTCATACAGCCCACTCTGCTTGAATATGTAGGAGTCATGGCAGGATCCTGGATACATGTCCATGACATCTAGGATGCAGCACCAACTGTCGCACACAACATGTATGTTGAGGGAGTGATACCCTTTCTTGTTCACCTACATGTCCGGGTCTTGTGTGGGTGCACATATTGCAACATGTGTGTAGTCTGTGGCCCACAGCATATGGGGAAGTGGGCTATCCCATAGAAGCCCTGCTTCACAGCCACCTGGTGCTCTGGCAACACAGGGAATGTGATGTACTGCATTGTCCTCTGAAGCAGGGCCTCGATGACCTGTTTGAGGCAGGCTAACATAGCGAACTGTGAGATGCCCACCATGTCCCCTGTCAGTGTCTGGAATGTCCCTGTTGCCAGAAAACTCAGTGCTGCAGGCACCTTTGTTTCCACAGGTATGGGGTGGCCTCTCTGTGTACATGTCTGCAGTTCCCCCTGAGGTCATTACAGAGATCCTCGATGGCATCCTGGGGCAGGCAGTAGCATGCCAGACACTGCTCCTTTGTGAGGTCCCTGTATGATTTTCTCATCCTGTACACTCTGGCTGTATACCACCTACATGGCCTGTGCACCCTGGGAACATGATCTGTGTGTTGTGCCTGCTGCTGCTGTTGTGCACGCTGCCACAGCTGTTGGGCACACTGGTGGTGCATTCATAGTGTCAAGCGTATGGACAATAGGGCTGCTAGCCCAGGCATCCTCGTAGCTGTCACTGCACTGGTGCTCTTCCTGCTGCTCCTGCACCTCTCTAGTGACTCAGTGCAGGCCTCATTGCTGGGCCCCTTTTATATCTGCTTTAGACCAGCTCCTCCCTGTCTAACAGGTGCATCTAATGTTGGATACATCTTTATGTCCTTGCCTTTCTAAAATCCCAGTTTGGGGCTTGTGGTTGCTGGCTATGTCAAATTGGGCTTGTGTTGCCGCATTCTGTGTTGCGTCGGCGCAATTTGCATTTGCGTTCAGATGCAACCCATTTTCGACTGCATTTTGCTGTTGGACGCATTCCACTTATGTTTGCTTATGTTTGATATGCTTATGCAATGCACATTCAAAAATTGCGTTCGCCACTACTTGGGATGCAAATTGTGTTTTGCTTCCAGTATTGCAGAGGCAGGTTGCTTGCGTCACTCTAAGTGCTTCAAAAATCGGGCCCTACATGTCCTTACTTTATAGTAGAAAAAACATTTTCTAACTTTCCACTAAATGTTGCAGAAAACTATAATACCTTAACTAAAATACATTAAAATGATAAGAAACAATAGAAGCAACTAAGAAATTACAATATGTAGCCTTAATTCTGCTTATTTAGAGAAAACTCACTGTCCTGTGAAAAATCATATTTCAGTAAGAAATGTCTCACTCTGGGCTTCTTAAAAGGTGATAACCCTAGAGAGCACTGGACAGCATAGTGACATCCCTTAACTCCAATGATAAGTTATCTGTTCTCACTGCTTTGACAGTACTGGCTATAATAAAACTGAATGAAGATACGCAGTGTTTTAAATACGTCCCACTTTCACGTCAGGACAGATAAGAGGGCTATGTGAACCTCAGGGCACAGCAATATTGGAAAAGAGGGATGGGGCTGCCTCGCCATATAAGGTGCATTACCTTGTAAGGTATGATGCACTATAATGTTTCCTTAGTCTGGGAAGAAATGCGCAATGAAAATAATATTACTGAAGGTTAAAACAAAAATCTTTTTATTATAGGAATATATGAGTGATGTTAAGGAGGAAGTTAAAACTGTCTTGAAAAATTGGGAATAAGCATATATGAGGTATATTTGATTCCCATTTTAAGCTGTCTACTAAAATATATTTTTTGTTTGGAATTAGAATAACAGAAGTATATTGGAAGAGTGGCTTTGAGAGACTGTTTCTGAGATATTATAATACACTTAAGAGCAGTACATGAGACAGACCAGTTGACAGCATTATAAAGTGTTTGTGATATAAGCACTTTGGTGTTAAGGGAGTCACTTACAAGCGCAATATATACAGGATGGAATAATTATTTTGAAGTGTCTTGGAGCATAACTTGGTTGATGATGGTGGCACAACGCTGATGTGCAAGAAAGATTTAATGTGACAGACATTGGAATTTTATATTCTTTTTTTGTATTTTTGTTATACAAAATTGACAGCAGTTACAGGCCATATGGTCTATCTAGTCTGCTCGAGTATGCATTGTTGACCATTGGTTAACACAGCAGGCTTGCTGAAATGGCGCTAAGCCATGAAACATTGCCCATACTATGTGTAATGTGAGAAAACAAATGATGATAACCGGATGTATCAATATGGTAGTATACTTTTTCTGTTCCAAATACTATCTTTATACATGTCCCATACTTTGCAAACACCATACTCCTGGAGGAGGAGAATACACAATTAAGCCATTTTGTGAAAGCCCAAAAGCAATTGCAGCAGATTCAGGTGGAAAATAGCCTCCATTTCCACCAAATGATACAGAAGTTCCGACCTGGTGGAATTCCACTTACTATATGGTGCAGAGAATGCTTGAATAAGAGAACACCATCCTCCAATATGCAGTCCAACATGGCATTGGAAAAGAAGATGTGAAAATCAGCCACAGTCAGTGGTGTCTGATGGAAAATGTGCATTGTGTCCTTAAGCCCTTTGGGGAGGCTACCTGAGTGCTAAGAACTAATGATGCTTGGCTAAGCAAGATACTACCCCTAATTTCACCAATTAGACTGAGTCTTGAGCATCTTAAGTCACAGTTTCTCAACAGTGATGAAGTGAATGCTGCTGCACTTGTGGGAAAATGTTCAACACTTTCCTGAGTAACCAGTACATCATAAATATATGCAAAACTGAACATTACATTTTAAACACACTGTTAATTCTCATCCCTCCCTCCCCCACATCGGCTTTTAACCTTTCAGTTTTTCTCTCGGTACCATATGGTGAAATTAGTTATATGGTATATCAGGAGAAATGTCAGTTTTAGGAGCCCAATTCTGAGGCTGTGGATCACTGTTTGACGGAAAGGGATTGTGGCTTGTGCATGATTGGAGGAGGTGTTTCAAAGTTTAAAGGTTGTTTTCCTTTAAAAAAATATATGTGCTTGCTTCCCTTTTTGAATTTTGTGCTGTGGTGTTACCAGGCAGTCTGCTGAGGAGAGCGGGAAACGATTACAAGAAGCCAAGTGCGTGGCTGTGAGAAATGGATTTCTGACTGCCACACAAAGTGTAAAGGTGCTGGCAATGGCAGTTTTTCAAATGTTAAGGTTTGGGTTTCTGGAGTTTGTGGCTTTTGGAGTGTTTCTTTTTTTATTGATGAATATTACATTTGGTGGGCGATGGGCAAGCAGACCGAATGGATGGATGGAGTGAGGGGGACGGACAGGAAGGAGTCATTCATTTTGTCATTTTGGTGCGGTCATGTGTGCCTGACCTTGGTACAGTGATGTTATACTGGGATAACATCACTGTTCAGGGAGGCCACTGATCAGTCAGAATCTAGGAAACACTTTCTGCTATTGTATAATTAAGCAATAATGCATGACAGGGTGTGGTATATCATGGGATATTGTCACACCTTGGGTGGTTGGGCATGAGGCCGCAGGCTGAGTGCATCCAACAACCTGAGAAGTGATGATATCCCATGATATACCACACCCTGGAGTGCATTACTGCTATTATGAACAGGAGTAATGGTTTTATAAAAAAAAATCTAAAAGAAAACCCTTTAAACCTGTGTAAAAAAGCTTTTTTTTGTAGTGTAGGAATACATAAAAAAAATAGTTCTAGAATCCAGCAGGTGGTGCTGTTATAGTTGAAGCCCACAGAAAAGGTTAAGGCATTGTGAGGTTGTGACCTGTGAACTCTGCCCCTCTGTGCTTTCCCTGCATTTGTTCCCATTTGGAGGGAACAATTTGGCTTTCTTTTTTTTTTTTTGGTACAACGGTAGTCAATTGATATGTACAATATAGCATGCAGTACTGACATGAATTTCTTATGGCAGAGCCGATCTTTGACCATCAGCGGCCGTTGCTGTGTTACAAATTCTGGGATGGAGCTCGAGTCATGGCAGCAGAAGTCTGTAAGGTGAGGTACACGGAGCCTGTGATTTTTGACGTGTGTGTGTGCATTTTAACCATTGTTCAAGCCTCAACTCGCTCCGTACCTTCACGTTATACAGATTTTCTCGGGGTGTGAAGTGACTGTTACAGTTATAAAGAAAAAGTACATTTTTTTCATGTGAAGCGTGTTGTGACTTGCGGTCGGGAAATGGGTTAGGAGCGAGGTGTTTACAGTGCTGCTTGGCAGACGCAGGTGTCTCGGTGAGCATTTTGTGTTTTGTTTTTTTAAATACTGGCTGTCTCGAGGTGTTAATCACTCCAGTTCACGCATATCAAACATAAGCAGTTCTCTGGTGGGGCATTGTGCAGTACAGTGAGGGGCGTGGAGAATATTGCATTCGGAGGAGTTCAGATCAAGTGAGGAGGCAGGTGGCCGGAGCCTTTTTGAAGCCATGATGTAGCTTGATATCATCACGGCTTCAAAGAGCTCTCAGTCAATCAGATTCATCTATTTACGATCGCAAGTTCATAATAGTGATTTTTACTCAGAATAATAGAAAACTCAAAACTGTTACTGCTGCCAGCCACTTATGCATTTCTTTATGGCCCATGGCCATGGAGGTGCTATCTATGCCTGGGCCCAACAGTCGGGGAAGAATTTTAATTATTTTGACAGGGAGTAACTCAGGGGGTTAACCATTTGGGCTGCAACCAGATTTGAATGTGATGGATGTCAGGAATGATATACACCCCACTTTTGTATTTATCAGCACCAAAACTTTGCAAAACATACCCTACTTAGTAAAACATGTACTTTCCAAACATACAAAATACTTTCATGACTTTTAATCAAGTAGAACCAGGTAGAACTTGGTTATATATTGTAGAACCTGGTCATAAATGGTAGAACCGATCTGTACCTAGTAGAACCTGGTTGTAGCTGGTAGAACCTTGTTAAACATGACAGAACCAGATAAAACCTGGTTGTACTTGATAGCACCAGGTAGACCCTTTTTGAGTTCTACTCTGAAAGTTAGTTTCAAAGGTAGAACTTAATGTCCTTTTAGGGATACTTGCGGGGAATTTGATACTTCTGTTCTCCCTTCTATACCAAGTCATGGTTAGTATGTTAGTAAAAATCCAGTACTGCCACCTGTTTAAGGACCTTCACTTAGTACCAAGAGGACCCCCTGGCATGGGCATTCTTGGGAAAGCTTAGTAAACAACACTAGGGCAGACCTAGCTCCTATGTGGACAGGCTCTTATGTGTCTGTAATCTGGACTATTTTGCTAGGGGAGAGTCGTTCTGCCTTCATCTCTTTCTTCTAATAGTAGATACTGCCATAATCAATGCTTCCTAGTAAGGTAGTATGACATACAATGGACACATTCAGGTTAAACTTCTTGAAGGGAACCATCTATAGGCATTACACCAGCCCACTGATGATTTCAGGCCACATGATGAAAGATGGACATTCAGAAACCAGGCCTGTCAGTGGAGTGGGTCCCAGGGTGGTAGCCTGGGTAAAACATTGGCTGAACAACAGGACACAGAAGGTAATTGTAAATGGAGTCCACTCCGAAGAAAGAGGGGTTACTAGTGGGGTACCACAGGGTTCAGTACTGGGTCCAGTCCTTTTTAATGTCTTTATAAGTGACATTGCAGAGGGACTGGAAGGAAAAATATGCCTCTTTGCAGATGACACAAAGATCTGCAACAGGGTTGATACACAAGGAGGCGTGGAAAGGATGAGAAGGGACTTGGCAAGGTTGGAGGAATGGTCAGAAGTATGGCAGCTTGTATTCAATGCAAAGAAGTGCAAAGTAATGCACCTGGGAAACAAAAACCTAGGGGAAGATTACACAATGAGGGGGGAGGTAGTAACAACAACAAAAACGGAACTGGACCTGGGGGTAATCATATCAGATGACCGTAAGGTTGGCAAGCAATGTGAGAAGTCGGTAGGGAGGGCTGGGGGGATACTGGGATGTATAGGGAGAGGCATCACCAGCAGAAAACAGGAAGTTATTATCCCCCTGTACAGACAGTTGGTGAGACCCCATCTGGAGTACTGCGTCCAGTTCTGGAGACCCCATCTCCGCAAGGACATAGACAGGATGGAGACAGTTCAGAGGAGGGCAACTAAAATGGTGCAGGGTCTGTAAGAGAAGCCATATGAGGAGAGGCTAAAGGAGCTTAATATGTATACCCTTGAGGAAAGGAGGGAGGGGGACATGATAGAAACGTTTAAGTACCTCAGTGGAATCAACAAAGTCCAAGAGGGTAGCATCTTTCAGAAAAAGAGATGTGCAAGAACAAGGGGACACAATTTGAAGATAGAGGGGGACGGCTCAGGGGCAATGTGAGGAAGTATTTTTTCACAGAGAGGGTGGTGGACGCATGGAACAGCCTTCCTGAGGAGGTTGTGGGGTCTAAAACTGTGGGAGAATTCAAGAATGCATGGGGCAGACATAAGGCAATTTTTGTGGGGGGGTAGGAAGAAATAGGCTGTTGGTTAAATAGGATCTGCAGCTTATCCTCTAGGTAGGGAAATGGGCAGACTAGATGGGCCAAGCGGTCCTTATCTGCCGTCAAAGTCTATGTTTCTATGTCAGGTGACTTGTGCCACATTTCAAACTCAGGATCCATTTTGCCACCCCCTAATCCAGGAGAGTCTCCCCTGGCTAGTCATAGCTGGAACCATGACAGGGTAAACTCTGAAGGGCTCTGTGAAACACATTCTGATTTTCCATCATGTCTTTGAGGACATAGACATTGTCATTCTCTCTGTCTCTCCTCGGCATGGTGATCCCCAATTTATTTATTTTTTTTCAAATTTAATAAGCTTTATTAAATTTTCACATTTACATGTTGTACACAAAAAAATTTTATACAAAAATTAGGAAACAGTAATACACATGACAACTCCTGTATATTCTCATACTTCTATAGAGATAAAAAAAATGAAGTATTGTGAGACAAAATACATATGTTTTCCTTAAACAATAATTATACCTATAATTTATCATAAATATCAGATGATATTTTGAAACATTATCAATTACAACATCCCAATTTTAAAATAAAAAAAAAACCTACAACCCACCCCTTCCCACCCGTTCCGCCACTATGAGTTAGTAATAAATGGAAAGCATAAAAAACATTTCTTGCATTATACTAAACAATGATAATGGTATAGTTATTTATCTTAACCTCTGCAGAGCTCAACTTAATGCAATAATACAGTCAATACGGTATTCCTGAGGAAAAATTAAACGGACAATAGAGTATGTAAGGGGGCCCAAATCTGCTAATATTTCTTACTACATTTGGAAATGCTCACCAGGAGGTGTTTTGCTTGTAAAGCAAAAAGCATTTCTTGAAGCCATTCTATATACATAGGAATTTGTTGGTCTAACCAATGACGTAATATTATTTTTTTAGCACAAAGGGATATCAAAGTCATATGTTTCCTTTGGTTCCCTAATAGAACATCCCTTGAGTCTCCAATAATGCAAATTTCTGGTTGAAAGGCATTTTGGAGTCCCAGAAGGGGATCAAGTCTAGAACGAATACATTTCCAGAAGGGGGATACTTTATTACATTCCCAAAGAATATGGAGCAACATACCCCGTTGACACCCACTTCTGGTACACATATCCGACTGGAGTTTCCCAATTTTTTTTAAGTTTTACAGGCATATAATATAAGTCTTGTAAAACATTAAACTGAAGTAACCTGTAACGGTCTCACCTGACATCCTTATACAATCTGTTCCAGATTTGCATCCAGTGACGGGGGACCATAGTTGATGGGGGAATAATCTTATCCCATACATAATGAGGAGTATCATCTGAGTCCCCATACCGAGCATGAAGCTCCTTATAATAAAAAGAAATATATTGAGATGTAGGCCTCGCTGAAATTGTACTTAGAACCAGTCCAATCATATATTGATCCCAAAGACTATTACCAAGATGCTGTATTAAAGCTTGGGAAATTTGGATATATTTAAAACAAATAGAGGTTGGTAAATTGTATTTTACTCTTATATCTGAGAAGGAAAGCAATTTATAGTTCTCTGTTAGATCTATCACTTTTTTCCCCACACCATCCGGCCAGAAGGACTGCTTAATAACTTTACCTCCAATTCTAAAGTTGGGATTACCCAAAATGGGTTGGGAGGAGTCTTTCTCCAGTAAATAACCTAGGGTCTTATTAAGTTGCATGTGAGTTCGGAGAGATGCCATGATAGATGTGGATTTCAGCTGTTTGGCGACCTTGTTAAGGGGAGGATAAAGTAGTCCCTTTAGATTTACACCCGTTGTTGCACAAAGTGACTTTGTGATCCCCAATTTATACCCCAGGTCACAGCAACCCATACTTCAATATTTTAAACATCTGCTAAAGAAATTGTATAGCATGAATGCTAAATGTCAATGTTCTTGTTTTTAAATATTGTTTCATATATGATGTATTTATTAATTGTGTATTGTTTATTGTTATATGTCAGGCGTGGCTGAAAAAGGCCTGTGCCAGTGGCACGGGGCGCCGCAGCAATATATCGCACTGCCAATACAGCACAATATATTGTCAGTGGCATGTCTTTTTTGGGGGGGCTCCACCCCCCGAACCCCCCCAACTAAAATATCTAACTCCGGGAGGGTCAACAGTGAAAATTACACAAAGTGCAAAAAATGCAAAAATTCATGCGTCTGGGACCAGGAAACCCAGTCCCAAATGTACTGCCTGCCTCCCTTCCTGCCAGTGGCTCATCCCATTGAGCTACGGCAGCTGCTCGGTGGACACTCATCCCAGCAGGATCCTTATCCTGTACAGGGAAGAGTGAGAGGGTGCACTACTGTGCATACATCCTTCTGCAGTTTTGCACCCTCTTGCTCTTCCCTACCACGTTATTCCTACTACGGGGTCATGTTGTGCACTGTAGAGCGTAAAACATATTGACCTGATAGGGTGCTGAGTTTACTTCCTGTTCACAAAATAAAAAAAAATGGTGACCCCTCATTTACTTTTTCTTTGTGCAGTGTGTGATGTCCTGTAAGTTTCTTGTTTCCAAGGAAGAAACTTGTTCAGGTGACAAACAGCTCAAGATTGCATTAGACAGGAGTTGCGTACATTAACCTTTAAATTACTGGAAAAGAACATCCCTGATCACCTGCAAGGGTGTTACACAAATAAATTATACCTGTCTGTCATGTTTATTATTGTTGGCAGAATAGCAGGTACAGTATGGCACATGGTAGGCTGTGACTGTTTAAAAAAATTATGCCAGTCTGACATGTTTATTGTTATTGGCAGAATAGTAGGTTCAGCAGCCCACATGGTAGGCTGCCACCGTTTAAAAAACTATGCCTGTCTAACAAGTTTATTGTGACTGGTAGAATAGCAGGTGTGGCAGCCCAAATGGCAGACAACAGAGTTTCCAAAAACTATACCTGTTTGTCATGTATATTGTAGCTGGCAGAATAGCAGGTACAACAACTGACATGTTAGGCCACCAGTGTTTCAAAATGTTATGCTGAGCTAAATCTTCCAGGACATCTTGAAAATAAAAGCTACAGCAGCTCAAACCACACAGGAGATGGCAGTATCAGGGACCAGTGTAACTTACATAGAAGCCAGGATTCAGGTTGAAGGAATGACCACCTATCAGCTTAAGGCCCAACTCAGGAATCAGGCCTGCACCATTCGGTATCTTCTGTCAAAAGTTGATGTTTCGAATAACTGGGCCAAGGAAAACAATATCTATTTTGTCGGTTCCTGGAGGGGCAGAGGGGTAGGATGTTGTGCACATTATTCACTAAGCCATACCAGAGATACTACATACCCAAAACTGTCTTCCCATAGAGACTGAATGGACTCACCAGTCCCTCACGCCACACCCTCCTCTGGGTGCTCATCCCTGTACCATCCTGGTGAACTTTCTCCAGTATCTGGCGAAGCAGAATATCCACCATTTGTTCAGGGACCATGGATCACTCACCTGGTGAGCCTCTTCAAAGACTATTTAGCTGAACTGGCTCAGAGGTAGTGAGCCTTTGCACCAGTTCATAAGAAGCTAGTACAGCTGGACCTGAAATACTTCATGCATTATCTGGTCTGTCTCACTGTACTGGTTAACGGGGTGTCCACTGACCTTAATTCTTTTGAGGCAGCATAGAATTTTCTACTTCACTACCATTCTGGCTCCAGCCTACCTGCCCACAGTGAAACCTCAACTCATCAGGCTGCTACCCTGGAAACGTCCAAGGACATTTCCATGATCCCTCCTGGAGAAGCAGCCCTGCTCCCACTGCAGCCCCTGCCCCCTCCAGCCAGATGACTCCTGGACTGTTCATAAATGTAGCAGGGGATGGTGGTTACACCATCATGGGGCCAAGAAAGGATCTCCACTGATGCCTGACCGCACCAGGAGCTGCAGTAGGAGCTCCCAGTCCTTCATCTCATTACCAATCAGCCCAGGTGTACAAGAGTCCTCCAACAAGTTCAAGGCTCTGAAACCTCCCTCACCTGTAGATGGGCCACTGGTCAGCCAGCATCCAGAGATGCAGCCCTCTACTGAGATTCACACCCCACAGAAATCTTGGGCAGCTATCGCAGCTACCATACTGCTTTCAGACAGTGTTTCTTCAGGGGCTGAAGACCTCACTTCCTCACGGAAAAAGTAACAGGGTCACCACCACAGACTCGGATGATCCCTGCCTATCTAGATTAAGAGTACTGACTGAGTCTACTGTGGTCCTCACCTATCTCTGCCTGGATTGTGCTGGGAGTTGCAGGTAGTGGCTCCTATAAGTATTCCTTGGTACTCGCTGCACCTCATATTACTCTTGGCATAAATGTCTGCCTCTCCAGGCATTCCATTTTGTTTTATACTGTGCCCTCTATTCCAGGCTGCTTCCTAGATGGTTTGCACCTACTTTGAATCCTCTATTTCTGTTCAGCATACAGGACTGTAACTTTAAACATATTTTTTCCCTCTGTGCATGTTATTTCCACTGTTGTTGCAGACATGGTGATGTTGTTTCTGTTCAAAGGGTAATATGGTGTTGCTGTTTTTTCTTGTCTTGTTTGCAAAGTCATAAACAGTGCACTGGATTTGACCCCCCCCCCCCCCGGCTACATTGGCTGGTTCTCTTTTCAGTCTGGGATATAACCATTTCCTCCCCTCCTCACCGTGGAGGTTCTGTATCCTGTAGGGGACCCGAAGGAGTTGGGGTCTGACCCTTCACCTCACCCCCTCGTCTCTGGACTTAGGCAGTGTGCATTGTGCAAGGCTGTGGCTACAGACATAGCTCCTATGAGTCTCCTCTAGGTATCTGTAAAGTGGTCAAGAGGAGTGCAAGTTTTTTCCCCTACCTGAGATGCATTCTATACATGGGCTACTAGGAGAGTGTGGCCCTAGCCTCATGAGTTGCAGTTAGTGCCCTCATAGGCCAGGAATTACTGGCCTGATTTCAGTTTCTGGTTTCTGTACTTTCTCTGCTCAAGGCCTGGTTTGACCATCACCGAGGCAGACTAGGATTGATTGTAGCCCTTGGGTCCCTGTTGCATGTTTTTGTCAGAATGGGATCAATGGAGCCCATAGAGGTACTTCCTCTAGACTATATCTGTGACTGCCAATCTATGGTAAAGAACTGTTCTACCCTCCCTGTCCTTCTGTCCCATTCTGCTCTGGGCTTGGACACTTACTGCAATAGGAGTGATCGAGGGTTGGGTTGCTGCATGGTTAATATGAGGATTTGTACCTATCAGTTTTGGTGTTTGGGTTTTCTGTTGGTTAATTGTCTTGGATCATAGGACAATACTACATAGAGGACTGTGTATGGGTTGCCATACACAAAATGCCTATGTCTGAATTGAGAGGTTTCTATAGCAACCAGGAACCTCGAGAGCACAGCTCGAGAAGTCTCCTGGTTGACATGAAAACCTCAATATTCAGACACAGATTGTCTGAGTATGGTTACCTATACGCTATCTTTTGTGGGGTATGGGTGACCGTGTCTTTAAGCAAAATAAAAAAATAGGCAGCCTCAACTAATTTCTCATTATTACAATAGCATTCTGTATTCATTTATTTGAATCACTCTGTCTTTCACCAGTGCATCAGCAGTAGTGCTGAACACAAAGCCTCATGTAGCATGAACAACTTTTAAACAAAACCAGCACTTTTTTAATTGCTTTAACAGAGTGCAGTGCCTTTCTGAATTGTTTTTTTTTAAAAACCTGCGACTACCATTTCAGAGAGTTTCATTAGTGCTGTAATCATAACTGAAACTGACAATGATCTCTTCACAGTGGTAATGATGACGGCCACAGCTCAAGCAATGCTACCATACGGAACAGTATGAATCTGTTGTGCTGCAGTAGTGGTGTCCTCAGTGCAGCCCAACAGTATCATGACAGTGCTACTGCAGCACAAAATTCTGGTAACAGATTTTTATCAGTAACAGTGTTAGACCATGCACTATTACATGTTGCACACTGTAGCACGTTTTTCTTGTTGTTCTTAGGCTACTGGACATGAAGTGGGTACCTTCAGACCCTGTCTCTCTCTCGGTCAGGGTGGGGGCGATTCTAGCTCTCCATCAGTTGCATCTTTCTCACAGACTCCCTTATGGCTGATCTTGGTTGCATAACTTGGAATGTGAGAGGTCTAAACTCTCCATTAAAGTCGGAGGCACTCCTTCTGCTTCTCCAGAAGCTACAGGAACAGGTGCTCTTCCTGCAGGAGACTGAGCTGTGACCTACAGAAGCCTTAAAGCTGAGGAGGAAATGGGTGGATTTTGAGGCACACAGCTGTACTCACTCAGCCGAACATGGGGTATTCATTCTCTTACACAAGTCCCTCTGGTGATCTCTTTTTTTTAAACATATTTTATTGTGCAATACAAAAATGAGATACAACAGAAACAGACATCGAAAACAATGCAAGGTGATGTAAATACATGTAAATAGAGTTGATAGGTAACATATGCAAAAGATGAGATAAGTCAAATGTATACCACTGGTGAAGTGACTAACAATTAGCCTAAGTAATCAGCTCATGCCCTGAGTTAATACCACTGTATACATAGGCATACTGTATTGGTTATTGAAATTGTCAGTAGTATTACATTCAATCATAGATTATCAAATTAATGATGCCACAGTCCAGATTCAATGGCTGCTAACATGGGATTACATATCTTCTGGAATGTATCTGAGTGACTATTAGCATATAATTGAGCCATCTCAACTTGTAGGCAGAAGCCCATGCTGTTGGACCACTGAGCAACTGAGGGAGGGAGGGAGATCGCTAATCCACTATTGTGCAGTAGTCTTACGAGCATTAATTAGGGCTATTGCTGATAACACAGCTGGAGGGCCCCTAGGGATCTGAGTGATTTCTGCTCCTAAAAGCAGTTCTGGGGGGGAATGAGGTAGCCTGATTTTTAAAGTTTGCTTGATTATGTTATGTATAGTGCCCCAGAAGAGTATAATTTTTGGGCAAGTTAGGGTCATGTATACAAAGGTGCCATCATTTACTTTACATTTAGGGCAGACTGAAGATTTCTTAGGATTTCTTTGATGGGTCCTGACTGGTGTGATGTAGGCCTGGTACAAATAGTTTAATTGCACTTGCCTTAGCTTGTTACTTCTAGAGCAGGAGGCTGAGCGGGATGAGGCCCATTTCCATATTTCATCTGTGATGGGTGTTCCCAAGTCATCTTCCCATCTTTTATGAATTTTTCCTGTGGGAAAAGTCTTGCACCCTCTCAATATGTTGTAGTATATTGATTAAGGGTTTGCTAACTGGCTGGAGTTGGTACAGCTCCTCCTTGAAGGGGAGGCCAGGGTGATGATTGGGTTCCCAGTGGCCCCATGCTGTGGTGTTAACAGATGTCATATGTGTAAGAAGGTGAAAATATCACCAGGCTGGAGTCCGTATTCTCCTCACAGATAAGTGAAGTCACTGAAAGAACCTCCTTGGACTAATTTAAAAAGATGGGTCAGACCCTGCTTTTCCCATACCAAAATAATTTGGTAGAGGGCAACATTGTATTGGGGTTTATCTTTCAGTGTGGCTTGCATTTGTGTAAATTTTGACAGGCCCTGCTGCCATGCAAGATACTTATGGGATGCCAGCCAAAAAAACACCAGAGATTTAGTGAAGGGGTCTGAGACCTGGGGAACCTTCACGTGTTGTAGTGCAGCTGACAGTAGCCTGTTCCTAAGATCAACCACCAGCTCCTCTTCTTCTATGTTTAGCCAAGCTGGTTTAATGTTCAAGGGTCCCATGGGAATGTAACAAAGTTGGGCAGCCCAAAAGTACTTCTTGAAGTTAGGTAGCCCACAACCCCCATCCCTCGTTGCTAATTGTAATACATCACTCCTGATCCAGGCAGGTTTGCCATACCACAAGAATTTATGTATGATAGAGTTAATTTGAGAGAAAAATCTTTAGGGAAGTAGAACCGGGAGGGACTGAAAAAGGTATAGGCATTTTGGCAGAATGCACATTTTAAGAACATTAATTCTGCCTAGCACAGATAGTGGCAGGGTGAACCATCTCTCACAGTGCTCCTTTACATCACTCAAGATGGGTGGATAGTTAAGCACGTACAGCCTGGACGACCCAACTGGAATACTCACCCCAAGGAATTTTAGGGCATCAATGGGTTTAAGGCCCATGCTGTTATTCATCACATCTCTGTGTAGTTTGCCAATTGGTAAAATATCACTCTTAGTGCAATTGATTTTGTGACTTGAAAGTGTGCTGAACTCCAAGAGCAGGGAATGAAGGCATGGGAGGCCCTCTGGTGATCTCTTTACAAAGGACTGAAATATATGGAGGGTAGGTGAGACTCCTCCATATGTCCATCCCAGAAGGACCACTGCTCCTTGGTAGTCTTTATGGCCCCAATGCAGATACTCAGAGTTTCTTTCATGAAATCTGTCCAGCTCTCAGTGACATTTCTTGGGGCGATACTCCCATCCTCTTGGAAGGTGATTTTAACCTTGTCCTGGATACTACCCTAGACAGATCAGTGAGGACACAGAAACCCCATCCAAGGGCTATATATGTGTTCTGGGATATGATGGGGAGCTGTCATTCACCAATGTTTGGTGCATTCTGCACCCTACGGATAAAGACTACTCATACAAGTCTGTCATTTGTGGGTCCCCGAGTCGGCTGGATTTCTGGCTTGTCTCCCACAAAATAATGAAAGAAAATGGAATGGTGCACAGGCCTCCCAGAGTACCTCAGCCTGGCACTATGTGCTTCAAAAATCCAACTACCCCACTTTTTGCAGTAAAAAAGGTTCATTTAATCAAATACTTTAGAAAAAGTATACAAACAAAATGGAGCAGTGAAAGAGGCAGAAAAAGCAAAGGAGGCTTAACTGGCAGCTGGTGACTGGAGCACTGCCTTAAGGCTAATCGGAACTAACATTTTGTCTATTTACTAGCTAGGCTACCTCAAAGTTATTGGTATGTGATGTGGGCATCCTTTTATACTCTCACATCTGCTGTAGATATTTGACATATTTTTTTTATATAAACCAGTTGTCTTAAATACGTCACTTAACAATATAGCATTACTGTAAACAACATACATTCCAATAATTACAAAGATTAAAAACCATGAGCTACATATTTAATATTTTAGAAGTAGTAGTAAATAAATTTATTTTTAAATGAGATAAAGCTGTTTAGACATGAAGGCCCTATTTACAAAGTTGTCTTGTTGTTGATACATGTCTTACAGTGCAATCAAAACAAATCATAACAAAGACTACATAGAACAATCAAAATAGAACATACCAGACAAGCAATAATGAAACTCAGCCAAATACATTAGATATTGCATCAGGAACTCAATTTTTGAAGAGCAATAGTTTGTCCAAAGATCAAATCGCTGGAAGAAATAAATTCCACTAGAAGCTACCAATGGATAAACAGGAATCAGACATATTTACAAGTATGGTAAATTATCTCAGAAATTTGTTCTTTGAAGAGATCCAGCTTGTCTAATGATCAAATTGCTGGAGCTAATTGGTGTACAGGTATGTTTTGGATACACAGTAATTAGCAGAAAACAAACCAAACCTTGTATGAGCTTTTGGTACAAGATATCCTGTTACTAATGTCCCTAAGTTGATATTTGCTAGGATTTGTGGATGCACTATTGAAATTTACACAAGCGTTAAGTCCATTAACAATTTTATAGGTCATTATTATTTTATGTTTTTCTCATCTCACTGGAAGTGAATCCAAATTTAACATACTATAAAGATCTCAATAACAAGTCTGCAATCGTTTGTTTGACCCAAAGCAAGCTAATTTATTGTACATTGTATCTAAAGAGTCAAATATGTATTCAAAGGCATTGCTACATACTGTGCTGCCATATTCCAGCACTGGTAATGTAAGTTGAGTTGCGATATTTGATCTAGCTCTTTTATTTAGGGCTAATGCATTTCTTCTTAGTGCACCTCTTCTACAGTTTTCCTGTATAATTGTATTAGATGTTTGTCAAAGTTCAAAGAACTGTCAATTAGTATTGTGACCCCTAGGAGGCGCTGTCCCAAGGGCTACGACCCCTGCCTGCTTGGCTAGTAGCAGGTTAAGGGGCCTGGGTACTGAAATGGGTGCCTCCACCCAGAGGACAAGGTTGTTAGTAGCAAGGCTAACCTGGGTACAGCCCTCCGGGACACTGTAACCCTCCCTCTTTCCCCTTCTAGTGGCCTAGACAATATGAAGCAAACACTTTCACAGTAGCCCCTATTCAGCACACAATTCCCCACACTGTTTGCACTTACCACCAGGGCTGGTTCCACCAGTTCAACCCTTAGGAGACCCCCTGTAAAACAAGGTTAGACACAGCAAATAACAGTACAGTGCTTTTGGTACAAACTGGAACCACAGTCAGATTAAATGCGAAAAAGTTAGATCTGATTTATTCAGGGGAATTGAACAAGGAAGGGATGTAATCAGGTTGATTGATTCTGAAGCTGATCTAGTCAGACAACTGTGCATGCATCTTTAGTCCCTGCACAGTCACACGCTCTGGGTACCCAGTTGGAAGTAAGGTGGGCTAGCCTGGAACTTTGCCCGGGGTAGGCCGGCATCGCAGCTGGTTGGGACCCTGTGATGAAAAGAAAAGGCATGCACAACCACACACAATTTGTAATCTGGAGCCAAGAGGCTCGGTTCATGATGATTAAACAAAACAATTAAATCAGATGACACACTTTGATTGAGCTGTTGTTGCAGGGAGCTACCCTGGTGTTTACTCATGCTACCCAGTACAGGACACAGAATGGATGAAATGGAGACTACAGGATGACTTGCTGGTTTGCCAGGAGAAGCAGGGCCCACGCAATTCACTGTGGTGTCGTTCCTGTTTGTGATGTTGAGCAGGGGGCTGATCCCCAGGCAGGTCTCTCATCGATGGTCTTCTTTGTGCTGTGAGTAGCTGGCTGGGCTAAAGTGGCAGCGCCCAAACCGGGTAAGACAGTTTGGATATCAGTCCGGGAAGGCTGGATGCAGCTTGCAGCAAGCGTGGCACAATTAAACAGTGGGGAACCAAATCGTGACCCACTAATAGCAAACAGCACATTTATAGTAAAGCAATCACCATACCACAGTGTGGAAAGCAGTCCAGCAGCAATACTCTCTGAGCAAAACTGGGAATTTTGTGACAACTGGAAGTCCTGACAGGCCGATCGCATACAGCAAATCTTCTGTCTTCTTCAGGTTTAAATCTGGTCACTGTTCAGTGACTTTGTCACGTTCCAATTCGGATACAGTCCGATTGCTAAACCTTTCAAAGGATCCCCTCTCGAGGGACAGCAGGCAGACAGGCCAAACTCAGCCTTTCCACCAATCTCCCACGCGAACTACGCAGGAGCAGCTGCTCGATCCACTCGAGCTGTTCACTCTCCAAACTCTACCTCCAGACTGACTCACTGCAGGATGCAGTTTGGGAATTTCCCTTCGGTCCAAAAGGGTCTGGTTGGCTGATCCATCAGTCTGTCAAAGCAGGGGCTCTCCCTCCAGGTGTATTTAGGTGCCAAAGTCTCGAAAATCTACAGTTCCTACAGAAATTCACTCCCACAAGACCCCTGGGGACAGACTCCATTTTAGGGTCCCCAAAGGTACTGATTGGCCCATTCTAGCAGTCTAGGACCAAGATGGTGGTGATAAACAGAACTGTCCATGCTGCAAAGAAGGTAGGTAGACAAACTACAATATCATTACTATTCTAATAGATAATCAACAAATAAGTACAGCTTCTTTAGAGCTTCCTCTGTGCAAATAGCGATGGCAGAACGGAGCAATTATCTGGCAGCCCGGGCAGGACTCAAGCATAGAAACACTCAGCCCCCTCCCAGATTAAATAAGCACCATATTATAGGCAGCTCTTCGAGAGACAGAGCACAGAGGCATTAAGGCACTCTCATACAACACTTTTAAACCGCTAAGACACAGAATACCAACCTGGCAGTGGGCATTTAGGCAAGCCCAAGGAAGACTTTCGAGAACCCCCATTTGTAGGGGGTTACACCCTTCTCTACCTGGAAAAATTTGGCATCCAGGTCAAGTCTACACATCACAATACTGAAGAAGCAATATATGCGAGACATATGTGACATTAGCATGCTATGGAAATAATATCTGATGCATCAGTTAACGTAAACTTATCACATTACTATACATTTCACTATACCATATCTTCATTGACAATACTTATGCATGTTTCATACATTTTATACTGAGTCTATTATGATTAACATACTATGAGCAGTTACCTATGACTTCACGTTATAACGTCTTGTACAGTAAACAATGTAGAAGGGGGCATTTCCCTATAAGTTAACTTCGGGTTATATGGAACAGGGACACCTTGTTCTGAAGGAAAAACAATTAATCAGGAGGTGGCAGTCAAGCTCACTTTGGGCAGTGAGCTCTTGGAAACGTAAATACCTTTATGGACCACATCGAGAGGCAAGTCCACAGGCCTCCCAGGGGAATCATAACTGAAATGTAGCGCTGGCTTAACAGGTTGCTCAGTCCTTCTAGGGGGTACAGACACTGACTCTAGCTTGTCATCACAGGCATTGGACACTTCATTTTCTTCTTTTAGGAGGGGCGCCTCTGCACTGGATGAGAAGTTCAAGTTGGGAGCACTGGCAGCTCCGGGCTCAGTAGTTTCTGTTTTCAAAGTACTTTGTTCATCAAGGTTTGCTGCAGAAGGCACTGACTGATCATCCTCAGGACACCTGGACACACTGGAGCTTTGTGGCATGGAAAGGGCACTGTCCTCACTTTCTCTTGGCTCTATTAGTTCTGGTGTGTCACCAGGAAGACTCAGAACATCAGCCCCTTCTTTGGGCAAGTCAAACAGTTCTACAAGTCACAGAGAGTCTGCAACCTCAGATGTGATACTTTGCCCCTCACTTTCAGGGGGCACTGGGTCCAGGGAAAAAGCTGGGGGGTTAGACAGTTCTGATGGCCCAGCTTCATCCCCGTGATTCTGCAGAGGATTGCCTCTAAACAACTGCCTCAGTTCATATGAGGGATAATAGGCATTATCACAGTCACTCTCATCAGGAACAGACGAGCAGCCATCACTATCACTCTGGGCCTGCTGAGAGGAAGGCCTTAGTTCTGGAACAACACAGACAGGTTGGCTCTGTTTCCTCTTTGCAGCAGCACAAGTCACTGACCCAGGAGAAGTGTCAAATGTTGGTTCAGCATCAATAACAACTTGGCCGATGGGCAGCAAGTGATTGCGGTGCATGGCCTTAACAGCTTTGGAATTATTTTCTGGGCGCACCTTGTATACCAGCAGATCATCCAATTTACCAACTACTACATGTGGAAGGTGGTGCCATCTATCAGCAATTTTGTGTTTTCCATGCAGGCCCAAGTTGTGTAGGAGTACTCTATCTCTGGGCAACAACACCTGGGCTTTTACTTGTCGATCATGTCTTTCTTTATTGGCAAGATTTCGCTTAGCAGCCATAGTTTGGGCTAGTTGATAGGCATGACTGTACTGATCCTTCAATTTCTATACATACTGCAAGTAGTTCTTGGCTCAGACCCCATCTGGAGAGACCCCAAAGCAGACATCAACTGTCAGTTGGGCTTCCCTCCTGAACATGAGATGGTAGGGGGAGAACCCAGTAGCGTCACTTTTGCTGCAATTGCACGCATATATCAAAGTGCTAATCTGCTGGCTCCACTTATGCTTGTCTTTCAGATGGAGGGTACCCAGCATGTCCAGCAGTTAAAGCATTCTGGTTGAGGGTCCCCCTGCGGGTGATAGGGGGTGGTTCTTGACTTCCGCACCCCCCACAGAGAGAGCATTTCTTTGATTAACCTACTTTCAAAGTGTCTGCCTTGGTCAGAATGGATCCGCTGGGAGGCACTATAGTGGACAAAGAACTTTTCTACTAGCACCTTGGCCATGGTAGAGGCCTTTTGAGCTTTAGTTTGGAAGGCTTGTGCATACCATGTAAAATGATCAGTAACTACCAACACATTGCCAATGTTCTTTTGGTCTGCTTCTAAACACAAGAAGTCTTTGCAGACCAATTCTAGAGGGGTGCTGGTAGTGATATTGACAAGGGGGCAGCCTTCTGAGGCAGGGTTTTTCTTTGGAGGCAATGACTGCAGGTCTTTACATGGTGCTCAACATCTGCTCCCATCTTTGGCCAGTAGAATCGGGATCGTACCAAGTCGAAAGTTCTGTCAATACCAAGGTGCCCTATATGACTGTGGAGGGACCTCAGTACCAGCTGTTTAAAGGCCGTGGGTAGGACCATCTGTTGCTTGTCTATTTGACCATGATGATCCACTGTCTCTCTATATAACAACTGATCATGCAACTTTAACCTGGGGCCTTCCTTGAACAATAGAGCAGTTCGCAAGTCAGGGGAATGCAACTTGGACACATCTTTCCCCGCATGCAGGGCATCAAGTACTGGTTGAATCATTGGATCTTGGGATTAAGCCAACTGAATACTGTCATTATCGAACTGAGGTAGTGCACTAATATCTAATGCAGAGAAATGGCAATAGGCAGCCGGTATGCAGGTATCAGGAGGGCCCAAGCAATCTACTAGGCAGTCCACTGTGTTTGCAGACATTTGTTGATCTTTATCAAACTTTTGGCATAATGCTTTGATGTCAGGTTCAGACAATCTGACCCATTTGTCCTTGGAAGCTGGCCTTTGTGACAGGGTGTCAGCATCAATGTGGTTTAGTCCCTGTCTGTATTGAACAGCATAATCATAAGTTGATAAGGCAGAAAGCCAATGGTGCCCAGTGGCATCCAGTTTAGCTGAAGTCTGCACATAGGTTAGTGGGTTATTGTCGGTCTTCACTAAGATCTTTGCCCCATAGAGGTACTCATGAAACTGGTCAACTATGGCCCATTTTAGGGCGAGGAATTCCAACTTGTGGACTGGATAGTTCCGCTCTGACGGAGTCAAGCTCCTACTGGTGAAAGCTACAGGTCTCAAGCCATCTTCATAGTCTTGATATAGCACAGCCCCAAGGTCCTGCAAAATAGCGTCCGTATGTAGAACATAGGGCTTGGTAGGGTCAGCATAGGCAAGGACTGGGGCGTGGGTGAGCTGGTACTACTAGAAAAAGAAAGTATGTGAATATATAAACGTAACTGTGTTAAACCTCGTGGATTAAGTGAAAGATGGGACTTGAAACCCTTTTTGAGAAAATGAAAGAATAATAAGTTAATATAATTAATGTTTACCACTGTAGATATGTATAACTTCTTCTCTCCTTCCCCTCTTTTAGAATCCTTCATCTACCAGAAATTTCAAGACACATAGAAAATTTATTTGTAAATCAAGCAAGAAAGCCATGACTTAATGGATGTGTTCCTGCTTACCACTTATTTAGTTTATAGCTTTTGGATGGATGAGCGCCACTGGCAGCCTCCAGTAGCAACAACAAGCAATGCAAACAAGTTAAACATGTTACAAATGTTAAAAATGTTAAAAATGTTATAGATGCTATAAAAGATAAAATGTTAAGTATGTGGCTCAAGTGTTTCTGGTAGGAAATAACAAAAATAATATTAATATAGAGATTAATACCTCTTTTACTTTTTCCCTATATGTATAATATATGTTGGTAAATATTGTTCTGACTTACTGTGTCTAAAATACTTAGGTACAGCTTGTATTTGGGTTATTATGATTTATTATTTTTTATTCTTCCCTGTTTTGGTATGTATACATTGAAATCAGTGACAACCCTGTGTCATGTATAATTAATGAGTGTGTGTATTTAAATAGTGAGGTTTCCCGTATCTTGACCACACCCCTGAGGAAGACTCGCGAGGAGTTGAAGCGTTGGGTGGACAAGAGGGAGTCCTTTGTGTTGCTGGTACTCCCTGCTTCAATAAATTTTCATTTACTTGCTTTTGGTACCATCCTGGATTTATTTAAATCTGAACTGCAGTAGGAGACCCGTGTGACACCACTATCTGGATTTGTGAGCTGGTATATGACTTCAAAGAATGCTGCTTCACATTCGGGAGTCCACCGAGTCCCAAAAGGCTCACCTGTTTGAAAATACACTTTCTCTTGGTCTTTGATATCCCCCTTTTTGTATTTGCTGTTGGTAGGGGGGTAGCCTTGGATAAGGTTAAGGAGCGGTCGAATCACCTTTGAATAGTCTTTGATGAACCTGCAGTAGTAGCCGCAGAACCCCAGGAAATGCAGTAGCTCTTTTAGGTTATTGGGCTGGGGCCACGTGGTCAAAGATTCAACTTTACTGATATCTGTTTGTATCCCTTCCACAGACACTATGTGTCCCACATATTTCACAGATGTTTGAAAAAACTGGTACTTGTTTATGGATAACTTGAGGCTGAATTCTTCCAAATGATCAAGGACTTTGAACAGTCTGGTCTCATGTTCCTCCAGTGTGCGTGTGAAAACAATGCATCATCCAGGTACACTAAACATTCCAGCAAGTTCATGTCTCCCACCACATGTTCCATCAATCTCTGGAAGGTGGCAGGGGCACCCGAAATCCCCTGTGGCATCCTCAGGAATTCATAGAACCCCAAAGGACAGATAAAGGCTGTTTCCTCATGGTCCTCCGGGGCCATTGGAATCTGATAATATCCGCTGTGGCGATCCATTACTGAGAACCACTGACCCCCATTCAGGCAATCCAGGGCATCCTGTATGCGTGGCATGGTGTATTGATCTGGAATAATCCGTCGGTTGAGGGTCCCATAGTCCACATACATCCTCACAGATCCATTCTTTTTATGCACCACTATGATGGGGGAGGCATATGGGCTTCTTGATTCTTGAATAATACCAGCAGCGAGCATTTCCTATAGGTGCCTCCTAACATTGTCTATGTCCGCTGGGGCAAGGCGTCAGGACCTCTCTCGAAATGGTCCGTCATCATGCAGGCACATGTTATGCTCGTTACCATGGACACACCCCACATCCCATTCTTTTAGTGAGAACACTTGGTCTCTCTGAGCAAGTTTCCTGCTAATTTGGGTCTTCCATTCGGCGGACAAAGGGAAATTTCCGAAGTCAAATAAGTCTGGGGTCACTTTCTCCCTTTCGCCAGAGTACTAGTTACTGGGTAATACTGCAGTGTCTGCGCAGTGTAGTGTAGCCAGCATGCATTCCCGGTTCACATGAACTTCCCTGTCTGACATGTTTCTCACGTGCACCATCACTCAGCGGGCATAGGCATGGGCATGTGCAGGTAGTATACTGGACTTAACCATCAACCCCTCTGGCAGCTTCCCTTCACCAGGGGTGTCTATCATCAATATTTTATTCTTTACATCTCTCCTTAGGCGGACTTCTCCATGGATCGCACACTGGGCGTTAGGGGCCAACACCAAAGAGTCAGGATCCTTTTTCCTCACTATTCCCACTGGCTCATCTCGGTCCCCTTCACTGGGTTTCTATTGCAAGTCACAAGCCCTTTTGATTAATGCTGGAATTCCTAGGGCCCGTCCAGTTGGTTGCCCTTGTTTCTCATTGCAGAGTTGTGCTAGTCTCCCAAACACGTGGGCGTTGTGCCAATTAACAGGGGAACTCCATCATACAGTCCAGTGGGGGGACACACTAGGGCAAGTGTCTCAACTTGTCCATCTACCCCAGCCATGGTGGTAGGAAATGATAGCCTGATCCTGATATACCCCGAGTACGGATATGACTTCTCACTCAACCCTCACACGTGCAAATCTTTCAAGGGTTGTAGGGGCACGTCAGGCAGATGCTTATGGTACCAATCTTGAAATACTATGGTTACTTGAGATCCACTGTCAAGCACGGCCCGGGCAGACACACCGTTCACCGTCACTGTAGTTTCCATGGAAGGGCCCACCACCTCGGACCACTCAGGTGACTTGGACTTTGATGTCGACTTTATAGCTGCCTTGGATGAATAACTTTTCTAGGTAGCCCCACCTAGCGGCCGTATGTTGCTCCATCGAATCAATGGCAGCAGCCTAGTAGTAACTTTTCTCAGATTTTCAGGTGAACGGCAGGTGACTGGGGTGTGCCCATCCTCTCCGCAGTGGTAACAGAAAACAGATTCTTTAGAGTCTCTGGGGGAAGAGGAGCTGTTCCCCTGTTTGAACATAGTGGGGGAGTCTTGGGGTCTCACTGTCTCTGGTCGGGGGTTTGCTCTCTTGACTTTCTGAGTTCCCCAAGGGTCAGTGTCTCGGGTAGCTCAGAGTCAGAGTAGGTCTTCCACCACAGCTCTCAGTTCTCATATCTCTTCCCGCAGACTGTCTTCAGGCCGGCTTTCAGAAGAAATAACGTATACCCCCACCCCTCCCGGCAGGACTTCTGTCTTTGTCTCGGGGGGGACTGGACAGGAATTAGCATCTTTGGCTACCTCGGCAGTTTGCTGAATGACTCTCAACTCAGTTAACTCCTTGATCAGTTCCCTCATCTGTTGCAGTTCAGCTTCTTTGCCTCTCTCAGGGGCCTGGCAGGCGTGGGCAGCCCCAGCATAGGGCTCACATCCCTCTTCGTCATTCTCAATCTCACGGCTCTCTTTCATTAGGTCACAATATTGGGTGGGGATTGCCCCTTCTGTCTTGCAGTTTAAGCTTCAACAACATCATGCTAGAGTACCTTGCTGGCTTTAAGATGTGATCTAGCCTGACCTTGTTCAATTTGCTGGTGGTCACCCCTCCTTTCTGGTGGGCCCAATGCAAAGCTTGCTCAATTCGAGTAATAATCACTGACAATTTTTCATTCTTCCACTGTTTTGCCAATTTAAACTCCTACATCAGGTCATCTCCCAACTCGGTGCTACCAAATACCCCCTTCAAGGGCAGAGAGGTACTCGGCGGCTGTGGCCTCTGGGCTGGTGGATCACAGAAAATGAATGGCCTCCAGTGCAGGGCCCCTCAAGCTTTCCATAAGCTTCTTCCTCTTTTCCCATTCAGCACACTGCCACTTCTGGACCAATGGGGTGGCATAGTCCATCTACATTTCCAGATCATCCTCCCCCAAGAACACAGGCACCGTGCCTGAAAAGAGCCTAAGTCTGCGGTATGAGTCCAAATGCACAGTAGGTATCACTATGGGGGAAGCAACTGTAGGGGTGGTGGGAGAGGCTATGGGGAACTGCATGGGAGCGACATCCTCAGAAAGCTCTAACAGTTTTACTAGCTCTGTAGCAGAGCACCCCTCAGAGGCTAACAGTTTAAATAGCTTGTCTTTGAACCCCTCTATGCAGGGGGACCCTCCAGGAGCAGCCAGGTCGCTATGTAAATGAATGACCCTCCAACCCTTTTGGGACCCTTCAGGCAAAATGACTGGGGTATCTTCTGTTGTTCAATGGGCAGGCTTCAGGAGAGTAGGGCCACCATAGTTTGATCAAACAGGTCAGAATCCCTTCCCTTTACTTCAGCCTTCCCCAAACACTCAGTTCATTTGACCACTTCTACACTAGTGGCATTTTCAGTCCCTACAGGGACATCCATTAATAGCAGAGCTTGCCAGGGGTCCACCTCCTCTGTCTCATTCCACCCCATCATACGGTGCACTAGCAGGTTGTGGGGAGCAAGTTTAAACTTGGGCATAGTGAGCGCCTCCATTTTACCACAGTTCTTAAGTGTGGGGTTATAGTATCCACTCCTGACCACTGGAAGGCGCAAATCCCAGCGTTGGTGCCTCCAAGATGTAACCCCCTAGGTGGCGTTATACCAAGGACTACTACACCTGCTTGCATGGCTAGTAGAAGGTTAAGGGGCCTGGGTACTGAAACAGGTGCCTCCACCGCTGGAGGGTAGGGTTGTTAGTAGCAATGCTAACCTGGGTACAGCCCTCTGGGACACTGTGACCCCCCTCTTTCCCTTCTAGTGGCCTAGACAATATGCAGCAAACACTTTCACAGTAGCCCCTATTCAGCATACAATTCCTAACACTGTTTGCACTTACCACCAGGGCTGGTTCCACCAGTTCGACCCTGGAGACCCCCTGTAAAATAAGGTTAGGCACAGCAAATAACAACAGTACAGTGCTTTTGGTACAAACTGGAACCACAGCCAGATTAAATGCAAAAAGAGTTAGAGCTGAATTAATCAGGGGAATTGAACAAGGGAGGGGCGTAATCAGGTTGATTGATTCTAAAACTGATCTAGTCAGGCAATTGTGCATGCACCTTTAGTCCCTGCACAGTCACACGCTCTGGGTACCCAGTTTTAAGTAAGGTGGGCTAGCCTGTAACATTGCCCCGAGTAGGCCTGTGTCACAGCTGGTTGGGGCCCTGTGATGAAAAGAAAAGGCATGCACAATCACACACAATTTGTAATCTGGAGCCAGGAGGCTCAGTTCGTGATGAGTAAACAAAACAATTAAATCAGATGACACACTGTGATTGAGCTGTTGTTGCAGGAAGCTACCCTGGTGTTTACTCACGCTACCCAGTACAGGACTCAGGATGGATGAAATGGAGACTGCAGAATGACTTGTTGGTTTGCCAGGAGAAGCAGGGCCCACACGAGTCACCGTGGTGTCGTTCCTGTTAGTGATGTTGAGCTGGGGGCTGATCCCCAGGCAGATCTCTCATCGATGGTCTTCTGTGTGGTGTAAGTAGCTGGCTGGGCCAAAGTGGCAGGGCCCAGGCTGGGTAAGACAGTTCGGATATCAGTCCGGGAAGGCTGGATGCAGCTTCCAGCAAACGTGGCACAATTAAACAGTGGGGAACCAAATCATGACCCACGAATTATAAACAGCACATTTATAGTAAAGCAATCACCATACCACAATGCGGAAAGCAGTCTGGCAGCAATATCAGTGTCTCTGAGCAAAACTGGGAATTTTGTGGCAACTGGAAGTCCTGACAGGCCGATCGCGTACAGCAAATCTTTGGTCTTCTTCATGTTTAAATCTGGTCGCTCTTCAGTGGCTTTGTCACGCTCCAATTCGGATATAGTCTGATTGCTAAACCTTTCAAAGGATTCCCTCTCAAGGGACAGCAGGCAGACAGGCCAAACTCAGCCTTTCCACCAATCTCTTGCATGAACTACGCAGGAGCAGCTGCTCGAATCCCTCGAGCTATTCACTCTCCAAACTCTACCTCCAAACTGACTCACTGCAGCAGTCAGTTTGGGAATTTCCCTACGGTCCAAAAGGTTCTGGTTGGCTGATCCATCAGTCTGTCAAAGCAAGGACTCCCCCTCTAGGTGCATTTAGGCGCCAAAGTCTCAAAACTACAATTCCTACAGAAATTCACTCCCACAAGATCCCTGGGGACAGACTCCATTTTAGGGTCCCCAAAGGTACTGATTGACCCATTCTAACAGTCCAGGACCAAGATGGTGGTGATAAACAGAACTGTCCATGCTGCAAAGAAGGTAGGTTAGACAAACTACAATATCATTACTATTCTAATAGGTAATCAGCAAATAAGTACAGCTTTTAATAGAGCTCCCTCTGCGCAAATAGCGATGGCAGAACGGAGCAATTATCTGGCAGCCTGGGCGGGACTCGAGCATAGAAACACTCAGCCCCCTCCCAGATTAAATAAGCACCACTTTATAGGCAGCTTATAAAGAGACAGAGCAAAGAGGCATTAAAGTACTGTCATACAAACACTTTTAAAATGCTAAGACACAGGATACCAGCCTGGCAGTGGGCATTTAGGCAACCCCAAGGAAGACTTTCGGGAACCCCCATTTGTAGGGGGGGTTACAGTATACCAAGGTATTTATATTCATTTACTGTAGTGACCAGATCCCCATTTAATAGCTTGATGTTAAGTGCACTATCTTGCTGCATGTTGCTAGTATTTGATGAAAACATCCAACACTGAGTTTTCTTATGACTCAATACCAACTTAGACTTTCTAATACACATTTCTAATCTGTTAAAACCCTCCAGGAGTTTAGCTTCTATTTCTTTTTTGTCATTTAAAGAACTTATCAAAATCGTAACATGTGCGAAGAGCTTTATGTTGGAATTTTTTTTGTTTAGTTAAGACATTTATATATATTAAAAACATCACGGGGCCCAATACAGACCCCTGATGCACCCCTCTGGTTGTTTGCCCTGTATTTGATTTAACATTGTCAGCTATTACCAATTGTGATCTTCCAGTAAGATAACTCTGGAACTGGTTTAAGGTCTCAGGCACCACACCCATTTTAGTCATTCTTTTACACAAAATTTTGTGATCAGCAAGATCAAATGCTTTTGTGAGGTCAACGTACGGCACACCCACAATCTGTCCCTCATCAATCTCTCTCATTATAAGGACTGCATGGTCTACCTAGGTTGCCGATTTTTCCCTCCCTATACTGTCACAATACATCCTACCTGATCTCCGGCAACCCCTCCCCTATTCAACACCTAAGATTCCTTTGTGCCTATTCAATGCATGCTTGAAGCGCACCACTATTTTTGCTCCCACACCTCCATTGGAAGACTGTTGCGGGCAGCCACCACTATTTCAGTGAAGCAGTACTTCCTCACATCCCTCCTAAATTTTCCTCCTTCCGGCATCAGTGCATGTTCCCTTGTTCTCATGCACCTTCTCCTTTGAAAAATGCTCCCACCATGTACGCTGTTCAAACCTGTGAGGTATTTATTGTTCTCTGGCATGTCCCCTCTCTCTCCATTGTCTCTTCCAGGTTGTATGTATTGAGGTCCCTCACTTTCTTCTCGTAGCGCCTCACAGCCCCTGCACCATTTTAGTTGCCCTCCTCTGGACAGCCTCTACCCTGTCTGTGTCCTTCCTGAGATATGTTTTCCAGAACTGGGCACAGTATTCCAGGTGAGAGTGCCCCAATTATCTATACAGTGATAACAACACCTCCCTCCTTCTGCTGGTGATGCTCCTCCCAATGCAAATGTTTTCCATCCAGTCTGCTCCCTGACTTTCTGAGGTATGTTCATAATGAGAGACAGTCCAGTTCACCATTGCCCTTTATTTTGGAACCAGCAAATAAAAGACAGGTTAAGGAAATATCCTCAGACTGCACTTGTTTATGCTTTTACTTAACATTGTGCTCCTCTTTTAATATTTTTTCTCAAAAGGTATATTTTTTTCAGCTTCAACATTAAATTAACAAATCACATGTGCATCAGCATATCCAGCTACAAATTACAGGGTGACACAGTTCATGAATGTTCTATTACAAAAGCAAGTGGACCAACTCAAAAGAGCCATTTTGTACTGGTGTGCTTCGACCTCTGTGCTCAGAATCCACCTGGGACTTGATTTTCAAAGCCCCAAGAATGCCACAAGCCCTGTGTGCTGAGCATGGGGCTTGCACGTCAATTCTGCAGGCGGCGATCGGGATTATCAGTACCAAGCACCCGAATGCCTAAGCTAGATCGCTTTCCTTGGTCTCACTTGTGCCATTTGGGGCCTCCCCTACAGGGCTTGAGACAAATTTGCTTAGAAGCTGCCGTAATCTGAGGAACCTGTTGCAACTGTGCCTGACAATATAAAAATCTTTGCGCAGCTGCGCAAAGGAGTTAGTGCAGCTGCGCCAAAAAATGGCTTTGACGCAGGGCTTGACACAAGACCTGTACCAGCCTATGAAAATTGAGCCCACAGTCTCCTTCTGACTCATGATTCTTTCAAGATCACCTCCTGGAGGAACCAACTGTACCTTTTCTGTACAAAAAAAATCCTGTGATCTTATTCCTGAATTGTCTTGCTACTACATATTTTTTGGTTGCTTGGTCTGATGTGCTCACTCATTCGAATTTTAAACTTATGTACAGTCTTCTCAATACAGAAACTGCTATAAATACAGTTCATGAGATACAGATAAGCCCTCCAAGATGAAGTGCAGTATCACAGGTTTACTGCATGACAAAAGGGATCAGCTCCCATTGAAACTGCATTGTTTACTGCAGTAACTACTGTACTGCAGAATTCTGCAGTGCTGTGCTTCATCCCGGGGGTTTGTCTGTACTGTATATCACATACTTTGTATTGCAGGTAATAATATCTTGGATTCCAATCCTATCCCCCTCTTGGATGGGCCATTTCTGCTTCTATCTATATAAATGAGCAAAAAGTACAATGGCCACAACTTATTTTGCTGTCCATTTAAGGTTTTAGCCACAGGACTGAAGTTTTTATTTCTGGCATGTAAAGTGAAGAAACCACCCTGTCCCAAATATTTTTAGGGCATCTAAAAGCAATGACTAGTCCCTTTTCCCCTAGGTTCAAAAGCCTGTCATCATGACACAGTATATGCCACTGCTTCTTTAGAACATCCCTGACTTTTCTGCCTATGTTGAGAAAGTGGTAGTAAACCTATGGATAGGGCCCTTCACTCCTTTTCCCTTAGGTTTCCTTTTCTGACCATATTTTTCAATCAATACTTAAATTCTCATTTCATTTACAGATTCCCATAAAATAATCCTCCAGTTGGTCACTCACCTAATGGTGATCTCAGACCATGCCCTACTTCCCTGTCATTGTTATAGGACCTGTACTTCCCAAGGTCCATTATCTGGTGACTTGATCCCTGCTGCTCAGTGACAAGTATTTTCTGAACTGGTTTGCATCTGGTACTGAGGCCTGTTTTTTGGATTAAGGATGATGGGAACACCTCCATAGCTACCCTTTGGGTGGCATTTAAGGCCGCCATCTGAAAAGCTATTATCTCCTATGCAGCTGGCCACTGCAAAGCCCACAAAGTGGAAGCAGTGGTGCTGGAAGTCATGCTGAATGAAAAGGTGGTCCATTTGAATCTGAAACCTCCTTGCCTCATCGGCAAGGTCCTCCAGTCTGAGATTGCAGGTCTGCATTTCCAGTTAGATGCTCTGCTCTCGCAAAAGGCTGAACAGTCTCTGCTCCAAACTCAGCATTTATACTGGGAAGGGGGAGTGCTCTGGCAAACACCTAGCTTATGGGCTGTATAAGCAGCAAGTGGACAGGTGAATCCCAGGCCTTACAGACACTTCAGGTGAGGTACATTCCCTTGTGGAGGACCTTAATGCAGAGAAGACAGACTTTTATCATACTCTACTCTTCCCAAGGTCTGACACCCCCAACCCACCTGGAGGCCTTTCTCTCTCTGCTCTCCCTGAACCAACTGTCTTCGGAGCAGCTGATGTCCTTAGATGCTCTGCTCTCCTCAGAGATTGAAGCTGCTGTTTCCTCCCCAAACCTGTGGAAAGCATTGGGGGATGGTCTGGTACTGAGGCCTGTTTTTTTGTATTAAGGATGATGGGAACACCTCCATAGCTACCCTTTGCTTCCCTCAGATTTTTATTAACATGTGGGACCCATAATGGCACCTGTGTTACAGTGGGTCTATGTTAAGGCCCATGACACCTGTATTCTACTCTCCTCTCTCTGGGAGGCAGTCATCACAGTCCTTCTGAAACATGGCAAGGACCCTTTGTTGCCTGCCAGCTATTGTCCCATCTCACTTATAAACACAGGTGCGAAGATACTGGTGAAGGCTTTGGGCTAGCAGTTAGACTATGTACTGATCTCCCTAGTCCATCCCTTGCAGGCCAGCTTTGTTCAAGGTCACCTGGCTTCCAACCATCTTTTCTCACTGACATCTTTGAAGTGGTGAAGCAATCACCCACTCTGATGGCTATAGCTCTCAACTTTGAGAAAACAACTGGTTTGGTGGAGTGGGGGTACTTGCTGCAAGCCCTCAATAGTATGGGCTTTGGCCCCACTTTTCTAGGTTGGATCACAACCCTGTATTCTTTCCTAATGGCTAAGGTCCTCACTAACACTCTCCTATCCTCCTCCCTTCCAGTTACCCAGAGGGACCAGGCAGGGGTTTCCCTACTGCCTCTTTTATTTGTATTATCAATAGACCTGCTGGCTATTGCTATTTCTGAGAGCCCTGATCTATCAGTGATTGTGGTGGGGCAGTCCTCATGTAAGACTCTGCTTTATGCAGATGATTTTCTGGTTCTCCTATTGGATGCTCCAGGAGAGATACAACCACTCTCCCCATTCTGCTGTCCTCTGCGTGGTTATCTGGGCTTAAAGTGAAACCCTCCCCAAACTGAGATTCTTCCCATACATCCATGTTGCCCTTCAACTCCATTCTCCATTCTAGGGATTAAATATAGTAGACCCCATAGGCCATATGTTATCTGGAAATTCAAATCAAACCATCCTAACACAGACACATAGAATTTGTCAGCAGATACGGACCACTTGGCCCACCTAATCTGGCCATTTTTCCCTACCTGCAGTATCACTGCAGACCCTACTTGATCTCCAGCTCTTTCTCCCTCCCCCGTTCCTTTCCACTAAGATTGCCTTATGCCTATTTCATGCATTCTTGAACCCCACCACTGTTTTCACTACCACCACATCAGCTGGTAGGCTATTCCAGGAATCCACTACTCTTTCTGTGAAGAAGTACTTCCTCAGATCTCTCCTGAATCAACCCCACTACAACTTCATAGTATGACCCCTCATTTTGTGCAGTTTTTCTGAAAAATACTTTCTTCCTGTACCTTATTTACCTCCTTGAGGTATTTAAAGGTCTCTGTCATATCCATCTACCTCTTCTCTTCTATGGTGTACATATTGAGTTCCTTAAGTCTCTCCTCATAGTGCTTTTGAGGCAGACCCCACACCCTTTTGAGTTGCCCTCCTCTAGATCGCCTCCGCTCTGTCTGTGTCCTTCCAGAGATGTGGTCTCCAGAACTAAACACCGTACTTTAGGTGGAGTCTTACCAATGATCTGTACAGAGGCAGCACCACCTCCATCCTTCTGCTGGTGATACCTCTCCCTATGTACCCCAGCCTCCCACTGGCCCTCCAAATTGCTTTGCTGCACTGCCTGGCCACCTTTAGGTTATGTTTCTATGTGTCTGTGTTTCTATTTTTGAAATGTATGTGTCATTCCAGAAACATGATCTTATCCTTTCTACTAGATTGAGAGCAGTGTTGGACCTCTCAGTATTTTGTGCTGGGAATCTAGGCCCTCTTCTCCAGAAACTACAGGAGGAGTGTGACTGCTAGAAAAGCTCTTTCTCTCTTTCCATAGCTTGACAGATCATGACTACCAAAATGATTATGGCCCCTAAACTAATGCACTGCCTCTCCTATATGCCTGTTGTTATACCCCAGGTATGGTTTCCCAAGACTAACAAGCTCCTAGGTAAATTCCTCTGGAAAGTAAGATGCCCAGGTCAAACTCCATTCCCATTGGAGTAAGGGGGGGCTGGAACCTGTCCTGGTATTATGGCTATTACTTGTCATTCTCGGGGGCGCAGACCAGTTATTGTCACATGGTGTCTCCATACTTGGTTTACTTGGTAAGGTAAGGCAAAATGAGGCCTTGTGGCCCATCAAGATTGCCTTCCACTCCCAGTGGGCGTATTAATGTAAACTTCTATTTGCTAACAGAGAGTCATCCAGCCCTTGTTTGAAGCTAGCAAATGAAGTTTTGCTGACCAAATCTTCTGGAAGTTTATTCCATGAAATGGCTGAATGCACAGAGAAGAAACTGTTTCTCTTGTTTTTATTAGCCTTGGGGATAACCAATTGTTTATTATGTGATCTCAGACTTATTTTCCTAATCCCCTCTTTGGCTCTGGATGGAATTGTATACACAGTATGTGGCTCTTACTCCCTGGCTGTGTATTTATACTTCCTCTAGTTGTTTCTACTTGCATGTGGTGTAAATTGTGAAGACTGGTTCATGACCCACTCATCCCATCTTTGCCATCTCCGTTATGAGGGCACCCAGCCATACAGGTAGATTAAAGCAGTGTCAACTGGGAGAATTGGAAAAGTAGTAGGAGAGATGTGGTCAGACATCTTTTCACCCCTGAAACAGTCACTTGGATTTCTTCCAGGGCCTACAGCAATGATTTGGTATCCCCCGCCCAGACTTTAGGAGGTATCTACAGCTTTGCAGCTCAGTTTCATACTGTCTATGGAGAGCTCCAGGCCACCCCTTCCCCCATGTCCAGACACGCCAGTCTGCCCTTTATCTTTTTGGTATAGTTTATTAAGGGTAGAACTGGAAAAATATGTATATTTCTGTTCATAGCTCCATGCTGGACCAGTACCTGAAAGCTAGTCAGAGATGTGGCCAAGCCTTAGGTATAGCTATATTCTTGGAAGTGTGGGCCCACTGCCTTAAAATGCCACATGCTGCCTGCTTGGACAGGTGCAGTCTCCTCATACAAAATAAAGTTCTGCACTTTTAGTATTATACCCTGGCCTTTCTCCAGTCTCTCATACTCCTGTCTCAAGACCACTGTTGGAGGTGCCAGATTCCAGGGGAGATCTCTACCATATTTGGTGGTCCTGTCCAAAAAATCAGTTCTAAAATAATCACAGACCGCATCATAGTCCTGGAATGATCCATCTCCCACAATCAATCCATGGCTTTGCTAGGTGTGCTCCCCAAGGGGCTATGATTACCATGCTAGGTTTCACTCTGCTTAACTGCAGTGGGTGTGGAGGTGAAGCACCTCACCCTAAGGTGCTGGAGAACCAGGGATGTCTCTAATACACAGGAATGGAGGTGGAGGGTTAACAAGCTGGCTATTCTAACATGCAAGTCCTCTGTGGCTAGGAATATCCTGCCCATCTTGTATGACATTTGGTCCGCCTATGTTTCTTCCCCACTATGCCAGATAGACCCATGCTACCTGATCAGGGATAGCAAGGATTTACTCAATCCCCCCCCCCCCGAAGGATCTCACCTCACCCTTCTCTCCTGCTCCTGACTCTGGTTTCCCTTTCTTATTCCATCCCCACCCCTTCTGAGTGCTCAGTAGTTTATTACTAAGCATTATGAACATGCTGTGGTGAACCTTGTGCTTCTGTCTTGAGATCTATGTCTTTTTATGAGTACACTGTACTTTAAAAATCATCATTCTGTATATGTATTCAGCTGCTCTGTTTTACTTTGGTTGTTTGCTTTACAAAAATGTTGCAATAAAAAGATTAATTGCAAAATAAAAAAAAAAGATGGTCAAGCAGCTGGGCCCGAATTGACTCTTTGAATAACCATGTCATCCAAATGGCTATCTCTGTTATTATCTTCATATTGAAATCCCCTCTTCCTATTTAATGTCTGAATCTGAACCAGACAGAATTTTAAGCAAGACTTCTGTTGCACACTCTTCTTTAGCGTGTGGCGGCAGAAATATGATGACATTGTTTGGGATTAAAATCATGGCATTGTTCTTAGCCAGTCAGGATTGTTTATTTCTAAACATTCCAGGTACTCTTATAACCATAAGAGGGTGTCTCGTGCACATAGTTCTAACATTCTGAAGTTCTAAGCTCAGTTGGCATAGTCCATTTCCACTCACAGGGTTTTCTATGATTTTCTACAAAGTTAAACATTTTGATTTTGAACTCAAATTCCATTTTTTAGAAACGGCAGTCTTCAACATGATTTATAATTATAGTGGTGCAGTAGTGCCACTATAGTTAGGGCTGAGTAGGCTGTTTAATGTTAACCCCCTAAATTTGCACATTAATAGTTTTGTCTTCATTCAATGGAACTGCATGACATTTTGCATGCACAGTCTGGGGGTAAAAGTCTCTTGATCTGGCAAGTTTTGTTCCAGTCAGATGTTTAGATTCTGAGATTCAGACAGTGCATTTTTAGCAAAAATCATGTTTTTTGCAGTTTTTTTGTTATTGGCTACAGCTCAGACAGTTTCAAATTTTGTTCTGAAATTTTCAGGATAGAAAGGGCTTGCCCCACGATAGTGCCTTTGATTGGTTTGGTGAAAAATATAAATCTGTTCCAGAGTTGTAAGGATTTTAAATTTCAGTTCTGAGCATGCTCAGTAGGGTCTTTTGGATAGACGTTTGATACAAAAGAAGAATCTGACCAGACAAAAGAAGATTTCTCTTTCGTGAGGGGGTAATCCTTTTTCATGAGAGGAAATTCTTCTATCATATGTCAGCCATCTTACTTCTGTGTTTTCCAAAAAACTTTTTTGAAAACCCACAAAAAGGATCCCCTGTAGAGACACCAAGACACAAATCTAGCTAAACAGGACTCATTTAACTAGATTCTGAACTGAGTTTTTGGAAAACGACCTCTAAATGTGTTTTTGGAGCATTTAAAAACAATCTTTCATAAGACGATTTTCTTCTTTTGTAATGCTCACAAAATAAGAACAGGGCCATACATATGACTAAGGCCATACAAAAGAGGATTTTGGACTTTTTTTTTTAATCTTCTTTCATGAGAAGGTGTCTTCTTCCATGAGCTGAGGAAAATCTCTTGAAAAGAAGATGATTTCTCATGAATGAAGAATTTGGACTTAGTTTTTTTTTTACCATCTTCTTCCGTGAGCTGAGATTTGTTCTTTCATGAGTTCTTTTCTGATCACAAAAGAAGAAGGCTGGCTCACGAAAAAACAATAGAAAAAAAACTAAGTCCACCATCTTATTTCATGAACCAAGATTTTTCTTTTGAGAGTTCTTTTGTGACTCATGAAAGAGGAAAGTTGGGTCATGAAAGAACACGGTGGACTTAGTTTTTTTCACAGTTCTTTTGTGGCATCAAATGAAAGAACCATTGTTCTTTTGTGTGATGTCACAAAAGAACTGTCCCTGGGCTGCGTATATATCTGTCTATCTATCTATCTAGTCTTTTTTTTTTTTTTTACTGTTAAACAGACCGGGGTGCACACTCCTGATACCACTTCTTTCTCCTCCGTTCCCTACAGGTTGTCTACCCACCCATGTTGTTGTAGTTTTTTTAAATTTAAACAACAAGTGGACTGGGGTGCCCACCGAGGGTACCTCTTCTCTTGACCCCTTCCCCTCCAGGCCACCCACCCCCTTCTGAATACATGGTGGCACTGGGGTGCCCAACCCTGGTGTTGCCAAACATCATTCCAACACTGGGGTGCCCAATCCCCAGTGATGACTTCTCTCACCCTATAATAAAGAAAATGATCCCTTGTTGATCTTTTTTTGCATAACCTATAAAAAAGAAAATGGTCCCTCACCGATCTGACCCCCCGACCCACACACACCTCAACCCTTATATATAGGTGGTAGCACCAGGGTCCCCCTTTCCCCATGTCACCAAAGATCATGCCAACTCTGTGGTGCTCAGTCTGCAGTGTTGAGTTCTCTCTTCCTCCCCCTACAATACAGAAAACCATCCCTCATTGATCTTTTTTAACCTAAAAAAGTTCATTGGTGATCTGCCATCCCACCACACTGCTACTTCTCTGTCTGTCTATGTATGTATGTATGTATGTATGTATGTATGTATGTATCAATCTATCTATCTATCTATCTATCTATCTATCTATCTATCTATCTATCTCTTTCTGATTAACTCTTTCTTTAGTGGACTGGGATACCTACCCCTAGTACCGCTTCTTTCTCTCCCTTCCCCTAAAGGTTGCTCACCCGCTGTTCCCAGTTTTTAATTATGTAAGTGGACTGGGGTGCCCACTCCCTGTACCACTTCTTGCCTAAACCCATCTTCCCTCCAGGTTGTCCCCTCCTCCCCTCTGTTTCCATTAATTTTGTGGCAGCACCGTGGTCCCCACCCCTGGTGCCTCCAAACATGAGCCCGATACTGGGGTGCCCAGTTGCCAGTGTTAGATTGAATATATCCCTTGAAATAAAGAAAACTGTCCATTGATGTTAATGAACCAGTTAAGGTTCAGATCAAAGCAACAAAAGTAGGGAAATGTGGTGTTAGGATTCCTAACCCCAACATCCCACCCCTCACCCTGCAGGCAGCAAAAGGAAAAACCATTACTGTTTCACCTCTCCTGAGTCTTCACAAATCAGGGCTGAGGTGTTTATTCATGCTAACGTTCATCACATTCCATCAGTAAAGAAGCTGAGCTGTGCAGAGTACATGAGAATGGAGTGAGCATTAGGGTTTTCAACCCCAAGGAACTCCAGAGCCCTGATTTGCAAAAACTCAGGAGTGGTGAAACCATAATGTTTTTTTCTTTTCCTGCCTGCAGGGTGGGGGTGGGATGTTAGGGTTAGGAACCCTAACACCACATTTCCCTACTTTTGTCACTTCAATCTGAACTCTATCTGGTGCATTTACAAAGTTTTTTGCAAAGAATTTCCTTACATTCAGTGATAGTATAGTTATATCCTCATTCATGCAGGCCCTTTCCATAGATACATACATCCATTTCTCCCAAAAAGCAATTTATTTACTTTATTGTTTGGCTTCCTAAAGTTCCAATAATGGGCATCATCATCACTGATGACCTGAATCATCCAAGCAGGCCACTAAAGCAGTAGGTAAGGCTAGGGGGATGTTGGGGTGTATTAGTAGGGGTATCACAAGTCGGAAGAGGGAGGTAATAATTCTTCTTTACAAGACACTGGTTAGGCCCCATCTGGAGTACTGCATGCAGTCCTGGAGGCCACACCTTCACAGGGACATTAAACAAATTGAGGCAGTCCAGAGAAGGGCAACCAAAATGGTGCAGGGATTGCATCAGAAAACATATGAGGACAGATTAATGGAGCTCAATATGTATACCCTAGAACAAAGGAGGGAGAGAGAGGTGATTTGATCGAAACGTTCAAACACCTTAAGGGCATTAATAAGGTGAAAGAGTCTAACATGTTTCAATATAAGAAAAATTGCAGGACAAGAGGACACAGCATGATATTAGAGGGAGGGTGATTAAGGGGTAATCCGAGGAAGTTCTTTTTCACAGAAAGGTTGGTGGATGCATGGAACAGCCTACCTCAGGAAGTGGTGGACATGAATACAGTGCAGGGCTTCAAACAGGTATGGGATAGGCATAAGGGAGCAATACAGATGAGTATGAATAGACAGGCCATTGACAGAGCAAAGGCCAATGGCACATTCATAAGGTAGAAAAAGAAATGGGCAGACTGGATGGGCCTTGAGGTCATTATCTGCTGTCAGCTTCTATGTTTCTATGTTATTCTATGAGAATTTGTATTTATTAATATTTATGTTTTATTATGTTTTTTTATATGACCCCTACATTCTTTTCAGGGGAGTAATTATGTATTAGTCTTGTAGTACTCATTAAAACCTTTGTTTTGATATGCGGATTGTCCCTTAACTGCAAATGTTGAGGGAGTTATGGATGGTTCAAGTTGAAATGGGGGAAAAAAATGAAGTCCAAATTCTTTTTTTTGTAGGAATAAAACCTTTTTCATATGAATGAGATAATATCATGAAAAAGAATCCCTTCATACGAAAAAGAATTGGAAAAAACTAAGTCCAGATTCTATTTTCATATGAAGGGATCCTTTTTTGTGACCTTTTTTCGGTCATACAAAAAAGGATCCCTTCATACAAAAAAAGAATCAGGAAGAAAACGAAGTCCAAATTCTTTTTTTGTATGAAGGCATCATTTTTGTATAAAAGAAGAAACCTCATGAAAAAGGGTTACTTCATATGAAAATAGAATTGAAAAAAAAATCTAAGTTCAAATTATTTTTTCATATGAAGGGATTATTTTTCTTGAGGATTTTTCGATCATACGAAAAAGGATGCCTTCAAATAAAAAAAGAATTTGGACTTAGTTCTTTTTTTTTTCCGATTCTTGTTTCATATGAAGGGATTCTTTTTCATGAGGTTGTTTTATTTATACCAAAAAAAAATGCCTTAATATGAAACAACAATCTAAAAAAAACTAAGTCCAAATTATTTTTCCGTATGAAGGGATCCTTTTTCATATGGGCCAATTCCTTTTTTGTATGGCCAACAAAAAAAAGAAACTCAAGTCATGAAAAAAGATTTAAGAATGTATAAAAAACACATTGCTGGGTAATTTTTCCAAAAAGTAACTGCAGAATCCATTTAACAGGGTCCCTGTTAGCAAGATACATGTGTTGGTGTCTCTGCAGGATCCCATATTTATTGTTTTTCAAAAATGTTCTTTTTTTTTTAAAGCAGAAACAAGATGGTGGCCATATGAAAAATATTTTTTCTCATGAAAAAGGATTAAACACATACAAAAAATGACCTTTTTTGTATACAGCAAATTATTTTTTTGTTCCAAGCAGCTATCCAAAAGATTGCACTGAGCATGCTCAGAACCAACATTTCAAATTCTTTTAATTTTTGGAACAAATTAATATTTTCTTGCCAGTTTAGTGAAAGACATTACCCTGGGCAAAGCCCTTTGTACCCTAAAATTTTCAGAGCAAAATGACAAACTGTCTAGGTGCTAGGCAATGACAAAAAAAACCCCAGTAAGAAATCTGATTTTTTTCACTTATTTCGCTATCCGGATCTTGGAATCAGCACATACGGCTGGAACAAAATGTGGCAAGTTAAGAGATCTTGCCCCCAAGACTATGCATGCAAAATTTTGTGTAAATCTGTTGAATGGTTGCAAAGCTATTAAAGAGCTAGTGAAAACAAAACAGGCAGATAGGACAATAATACCAATTTTAAGTAGTAGTCAGTTGTAACTTTTTATTTCTGAAGTATTTTTTTCCTTTTTCCCACCAGAAAATACATATTTTATTATTTAGTTTTTGTTTACTGGGTAGGTGCACTAGCCAACAAGACTATTTTCAGGCAGGACCTGGGAGGGTACAGAGACAAACTTCAGGAGAAACATTTTTGTACATAATACAAGTGACTTGTAAGTGTTTGAGTAATTAACAGTGGTAAAAATGCCAAAACAATACATCATTTAGGTTTACATTTAACAAATACAATCAGGTCATTTTTTAGAGTGAACTGAGCAGTATACAAACAATGGGGAATAAAGCTCTGAGAGAGCAAGTAGTAATAAAGTAAGAGAAAGTCAGGCAGTGAGAATTGGAAGGAAAAGTGCTCCCTGTTGGAGTGGACCCCAGGACCCCAGTGGACAAATAGAGAGAGGGGTTGGATTAGGGAATGAGGGCCAGGGCGGTTTGAAACAGGAGCAGACATAGGAGGAGAAGAGATAGTGGTGTAATTCTCTTTTGAAGGAGTTGTGGGATGCGGTTTGACATAAGGTTAGTGGGAGTGTGTTCCAGAAAAGGGGTGCATGACAAGCAAAAGCATAACCACCTTTGGAAGTTAAATGTCTTGGAATAAGAACAGGGACATGGTCTGCAGAGCACAAGGCATAGTTGGTTTTCTGGTAGAGAAAGAGACTGACGAGGGGTTTAGGTGAACGGGATCTGATGATGTCATCAGTAATGGCAAGAGCATAATACCTAAGCTCTTGGGGAGGAAGCCATCCCAGATCTGAGTAGAGAAGACAATGATGTATCAGCCGGGGGGAGAAGGATGCGAAGCGGCAGATATTATTATAGGTAACATCCCACTTTCATAGACTTGAGTTGCTGGCAGAGACGTAGGTGGCAACCCCATAGGTGAGAGAGGGGAGTAATATCCCATGGGCAATAGTAAGTCTGGCTGAGGGGGTGAGCACATAGCTCATATGGTAGGTGATACCAAGTTTAGAGTTTACATGCTTACAGGCAGATTGAATATGGAGGTCGAAACTCAGTGATGGGTCAAGAGTGACCCCTAGATATTTGAAGGAGTTTACCACCCCAACTGATGAGTCATCCAGGGAGGAGACATTGAAGTGTGCCTGGGAGTGTCTGAGTTTGAGCTTAGAGTCAAATAGCATAGCTTGGGTCTTAGTGTTATTTAGAATAAGTTTGTGATTTGCAAGCCGCTATTGGATAAGCTGAAAGTCACTAGAAAGTCGAGAGTTTATGTCCTCTATACTATGGGAACTGGTATACAATACAATGTAATCTGCATATAATAGAGAGGAAGTTTTAAGGAGATTGGAGGTGATGCTGTTTATAAAAATTGAGAAAAGCAGAGGACCTAAGATAGACCCTTGAGGTATACCAATATTGATGGTAACCTTGTAAGAGAGGGTGGAGTTGAATTTCATGTATTGAGACCTATCAGTCAGATAGCTATTAAACCAGTTTATAATGTTTGATGAGAAACCCAGAGAGTCAAGAGTGGCAATGAGGATGGAATGGTCTACAAGATCAAATGCCTTGGCCATATCTATGAAAATGGCCCCCGTGAGCCAGCCAGAGTCCATGGCCACTAGGGTGTCAGATGTGAGCTTGAGCAGGCAGTGGTGGTACTGTGTCCCTTGCGGAAACCATGTTGAGCATCAGTTAGGAGGTAATTTTTCAGAAGAAAGTCAATAGTTTGGAGGGCAACCAGTTTCTCAAGAATGTTGCTGAGTGCAAACAGGATGGCAATAGGTCTGTAGTTTGTTGGGTCAAGCGGGTCACCCTTTTTGAGTACAGGGGTAACTCTGGCTATTTTCCAGATGTCCAGGACGGAGCCTTGACACAGAGAGAGAGTGAAAATCTTTGCTGGGGGGCTGCTATGTGTGGGGCAGCTAATTTTAGGAGCTCAGGTTCCAAGTTATCAGACCCCACAACTGCATACTCTGAGATGTTTCATAGAAGTCTGAGAACCTCATCCCTAAACATGGATTTGAAGTGGAAGGTGGGCCTAGTGGGGTTTACTTGTATGTCAGGATTGGATGGGGGTGGGAAAGTGGAGGTGTATTGAGTGAGGTCAGTAAACTGCATGTTAAAGAAGTTTGCAATAGTAAGGGGATGGTTGCAGTGGATGCCATTTAGAGTCATGTTATTAGGTGTGGCGGACTGATTTGAGCCAAGGAAGTGTTTAATATGGGACCAACATTTTTTTGGGTCCCCCTGGGAGTCAGTTAGTAGATCCTTACAGTAGGAGCTTTTTGCTTGCTTGATTTCTTTCTTACATGCATTTCTAAGTTCCCTGTAGGTATGAAAATCTTCTAGTAGACCATATTTCTTATACCGAAACCAGCATTTGTCCCTCAAACGTAATTTAGAGAGAAGGTCAGCTTTCAGCCAGCGGGTCTGCCTGTTTCTTACACATCTGGTCACGAGGTGACTGTGGTTTTCTTGCAGTGCCAAGAATGCAGTCAGGAAGATATCTAGGGCAGACTGCGCATCCGATGAGCAATAGAGAGAGGACCAGTCAGTGCACGCAACATCAAGCAAGAAGGCCTGAGGGTCAAAATTCACATAATTATGGAAGGTAATGAAACGGGGCTTCATGGGTTCAGGCCTACCTTTACCGCAGATGCAGAAAGTGGGGGAGTGGTCAGTGATGGCATCAGGAAGGACGCCTACGTCCACGATGTTCTCAGGGTGGCTTGTCATAATCCAGTCCAGCAAGGTGCTGGTATTTGATTGAGGAGCGGTTCTTGTAGGTGAGAAGATAAGCTGATGGAGGTTGTAACTTTGAAGTTTAGTCAGGGCCGTCACTTGTGAGCCTCCCAGCCTGTTTATATTAATGTCACCTAGTAAAAGAACTTTACTATTACCTGAGAGAGAAGCAGTTTGATCAAGTAGCTCATCCAGTCTTTTTAGGCCATGTGTAGGGGATTGTAAGCACAGATAATGTGCAGCTTCTTTGTGCCTAGGGTGAGGAGGACATGAAGGGCCTCACAGTGGTGTAAGGGAGATAAGCTAATAATAGAGAGCTGGAGGTGAGACTTGAAATATAATGCCGTGCCACCGCCCTGTTTAGGAGTAAGCCTGTCATTTCTCATGAGATTATAAGATGGAAGTGAGCATAGAGAGTCAGAGGTGGATGGCTTCAGCCAAGTTTCAATGAGACATATTATATCTGGCTTATGGAGTGCTGTCCATGATTCAAGTTCAGCAAAATTCCGCTCGAGGATCCTAATATTATGGTGTATAATAAGTAGACTTCTGGCATTTGGCATAGCGGCAACTGCAGGAATTATAGGCCCAGGGTTTGATTGTATATCCCCAGATAGCAGAGTGGCTAGTAAGAGGAAGTACCAGAGCTTACGGTGCAAAAAAGGTGATAATGCACAAGCTCGTAGGAAGCTGAAATTGTGCGCATAGGCAATCAGGTGGACCCATGCCTTTTTTGGAAGTAATGGAGTGGGATCACAATGAAAAGCAGGTCCCACAAGAAAATTTGAAAATACAAAGTCATTTTGTTGATAGTGAGGGAGAACGGATTCTGCAAGAGGGACTTTAATGATCGATAGGTGTATCAGAGGCAGGGTGCCAATGAGGAAAAATAACAGCCACGGATTATTCATTTTTCAGGCCCCAATGCTAGAAGTCCAGGTAGAGTGGGGGAATAAAGAAGATTTAAGGCAGAAAGAGGTGGTAGAGATGTAACAGGGAGTGGTCACTATTATTAGGGTTTGGTAGAGAGGATTGGGGTGAGGGTGTCAGCAAAGGGCTGAGGAGGGAGAAATACAAGCTGAAAGAGGGAAAAATAAAACTGTATGCAGATAGAAAAGGAATAGTAGAGTCCAGACTATATTCCCAAAGGAGTTGGAAGTCTTAATAGGGGCTGTGGGAGGACTGCAGATGAAGAGGAAAAAGGGTACCTTTTACAGCTAGTGGTGGCCTGAATAATACCAATCAGTGGTCGAGATTGGTAGCAGTATGTGATTATATTGTGCTTGATGTATGGAACAGCTTTTAGCCTGGCAGCTGACATGTCTAACTCTACGGCTCACACTGTATCATCAGCATTATGATCTCACTAACAGTGACATCACAGGCGAATGACCCAGCAGTCTCTCACTTGCTGTTCCTAAGTAGCAGTGATGTCACAGTCAGTGAGGTCACAATCCTAATGATGTAGAATGGGGCAGTAGAGTAAGATATGTCAGCTGCCAGGCTAAGAGATGTTACACACGTCACATGCCTACTAACATCAGGTAAACAATCTTCTAATTAAACAAAGGGAAACGAAAAAGTACCTCAGATATAAAAGGTAATGGTTGGTTGCTTTTAAAATCTAATATTAGTTTTAGGGAGTACACCAGCTCTTTAAAGTGCAAAGCTTGGGGTTTAACATAGAAACCCGTGCTCAGCCCTAACTATAGTGGTGCTACCACGCCACTATAGTCTTGACCCCAGCTGGTCTGCTTTGTGATCCCATGCCAGTGAGCTGAGTTCAGGAGTGACTCAGTGATCCAGCTGAATGGGGTGAGGGTGGTGCAATGCTGCTGTTGTGTAACACCCCCCAGCCACGGAATGCAAGCTGCAGGGTTATTCATACAGGCCTGGGTACCATATAGTGAAGACAACTGTCTTCATTCACGCTTTACACATTTACACATACTCTTTGTTCTTTCAGATTGCTTTGCCTCTTTAGATCTGAAAGAAAAAAGAGTAAATGTGTAAAGAGTGAATGAGAACAGTTGTCTTCACTATTTGATACCTGACCCTGTGCAGACAGCCCTGCAGCTTGCATTCCCTGGCTGTGGGTCTAAAATGTGCCAGGCCCTGCACTTCTGTAGGCAGATGGAGTCATCCCAAGGCGCAGGATCCAAAGGGTCCTTCGCATCTGTACCTGTTCACGCAGGTCCTGAACCTGCATGAATGAGGGTTCAGTTCCACTGTCTCAAAAGAAAAGGAAATTCTTTGCAAAGAAATGTCACTAAGGCACCAGTTAGGGTAACTTAACGTTACAAAAGTAGGGAAATGTGATGTTAGGATTTTCAGCCCTTACTCCCCACCCCGAAGCAGCAAAATTAAAAAAACATTAGGGTTTTGGGTCTCCGGAGTCTTGATGAATCAATGGTGGGGTCTTTCTTGGGGTCGTCAACTCTAATGCCCACTCCATTCCCTGAGCAAAGAACATCCCACATGATCTCTTTTCTTCATGCAGGCCATGCAGGGCCCTGCATGAAGAAAGCTTCAACAAACAGTGTTGACAACATGTGATGAGACATACTTCTCTACCTTTACGTAGAATCATAGAAGCTGTCGGCAGAAAAGGACCTCTTGGCCCATCCAGTCTACACCAATGTCCCTACCTATTTGGCTACCATAGACTCTAATCAATCTCTGGCCTTACCCCCACCCTCCCTGCCCTGTTACTAAGGCCCCGTGTCTATCCCATGCATGTGTGAATACTGCTACCATCTCTGTACTCACCACCTCTGTCGGTAGGCTGTTCCAGGTGCCCACCACCCTTTCCGTAAAGAAGCACTTCCTTATATTCTCTTTAAGTCTCTCCCCTTCCATCTTCATATCATGCCCCCTTGTCCTTGAGCATCTCTTTCTGTGCAAGATGCTCCCCTCCTGTACCTCATTAATACCTTTAAGGTATTTGAATGGTTCTATCATGTGTCTCCTTTCTCTTCTTTCCTCCAGAAAGTACACATTTAATTCCTTCAGTCTTTCTTCGTAGGGCATTTGATGTAGCCCATGCACAATTTTGGCTGCCCTTCTTTGTACCACCTTCACCTGATCTATGTCTTTACGGAGATGGGGCCTCCAGAACTGGACACAGTACTCCAACTGGAGCCTCACCATTGATCTGTACAGGGGTAACACTACATCCCTCATTCTGCTTGTGTTACCCCACCCTATGCACCCCAGCATTTTACTAGCCTTCCCCATAGCCTTATCACACTGCTTTGCTACCTTTAGGTCATCTGTTATGATGACCCCCAGGTTCCTTTCCTGTTTTGTGGTTTCCACACCCCCCAAAAAAAATGATATGTTATTGTTGGGTTTCTTTGTCCTATGTAGATAATTTTTTTCACTTTCTGGCACTGAAACCTAGTTGCCAAACTCTTGACCAGCCTTCCAGCTTTTTTAGATCATCCCTCATTTTTTCCACTCACCCTGGTGCGTCCACTCTGTTGCAGATTTACATGTCATCCACGAACAGGCATACATTCATGATGGGGGGCAGATCATAATAGATCATAACATAGTAATGCAGATTGTTGATAAATATAGCATTTTCCTCTTTTGATCAGAAAGAAAAGAGTGAATGTGTAAAGAGTGCATCACTAGAGAATCGTGAATTTCTTTTTTTTTAAACAAATTCTTTTTATTTTTCATGGATTTCTTATTATTTCATTTTATTCATAAAAAATTTTGTTTTATTTCTTAATATTACATTTTTGTTACAACGCAGCTTCAAAATGAATTTAAACATACACAACATCACTTTTATACACATACCACACATGTCAAACAGTCAGAACAGCATTATACAGTCATTAATCAAATATACAAAACATGTTGAATGTCTGTTCTCACTGCTGGCAGATAGGAAGTCTTCATGTCTGACTGCTGTATGCAGTCAAGACAACGATTGACTGACATAGCAGGAATCAAAGGTATTCTTACCACTTGATCTTAAAGGCTCCACTGATGAAAATGCTGAGTGGCAAATGGCCACCAAAATTTACACTGTCTTCTATGTACATTCAGTGAAAATTCGATATTTATTACGATCTGCATTACTATGTTATGATCTGTTATAATCTGTGCCCCCCTCCCCCTTGTTATTTGCTCTTTCACCTGACAAGGCTGTAAATAATTCACATGAAAAACAGAAGAGAGCACTCACATAGCATTTTGAAATCCTTCCTTCATGTTTTGAAAAAAGAAAGTATATAAGGACTTGCTATCCTCACTCAGTCTCAGGCAACTGATAGACACCCCTACACGGCTTAATTATCGGACAGGCACAGGTACCATAATTGACTGGATGGTCACAAACCAGCCTGGTAGAATAACTTCCACTTCAGTTCTCCTGGACTGTCTCAGTGACCACTCCTCAATAATATGCAAATGGTCTAATAAGGCCCCAAAGGTGCCAGCCAAAACTGTAAATGCCAGACTCCGGAAGAAAGGCAAACTGGAAGCTCTAAGAGCTCACCTCAGCCTCCAAGATTGGAGCTTTCTTGACTCCAGCACTAACATCAATGCTGCCCTTGAAAGTCAGATGTTAACTGGAGCACCTTTGCTGCAGCCACATCCAAGAGCAGGGCCATTCTTGATGCCCTACAGGGGGCATGCCTCAAACAGCTAGTTTTGGAACCCACTCGGGAGGGAGCGATCTTAGACCTGGTACTCTCAAATGGGGATGGAGAGAGGATCTCTGATCTTGAAGTGGATAACCACCTGGGAACAAGAGACCACCAGTGTGGTTCACGATAAACTTAGCTGTAGAGTCAAGCCACACAAAAGTGAAGGTACTGGACTTCAGGAGGGCTGATTTTGTCAACATGGGAGAGTGCCTCAGAAAAGCACTAGCAAACAGGCAAGAAGGTGGGGTGGAGCAACAATGGGGAAACATCAAAACCGCCATCTTTGAGGCAACAAGCCTTTGTGTGAAGCAAATAAACAAATCAAAGTGAAAGAAAAAAGCACTATGGTTCTCAAAAGAAGTGTCGAGAAAGGTATGGGAGAAAAAGATAGCATTCAGGAAGTATAAGGAAACACAGAAGGAGCAGGACAGAGAACTGTACCAGTTAAAGCAGAAGGAAACGGGGAAGGTAGTCAGAATAGCAAAGGCCCAAACTGAGGAAAAGATAGCCAACTCGGTGAAGAAAAGGGATAAAACCTTTTATAGGTACATTAGGGAGCAAAGAAAGACTAAGGCAGGGATACTGAGGCTGAATAAAGAGGAAGGTGGCTGGGCAGAGCATGACAGTGAAAAAGCAGGGATACTGAACAAATACTTCTGCTCAGTATTCACAATGGAAAAGCAGGGGGAGATACCTAATCCAGTCAATAGAAGCACCCTGGATAGGGGGCTTGATATTAGTCCTTTCACAGAAGAAAGGGTTCTGAAAGAACTCTTAAAACTGAAAGTGGATAAAGCAATGGGGCCTGATGGGATTCACCCCAGAATTCTAAAAGAACTAAGGGAAGAACTAGTAACACCACTGACTACCCTTTTTAATAAATCATGGGAGGATGGTGTGGTACCTGAGGACTGGAGGAGGGCGGATGTGATTCCCATCACAAAAGTGGGAGCAAGACAGAGGCAGGAAATTACAGACCTGTCAGTTTGACCTCAGTGGTAGGGAAAATGATGGAATCACTTCTGAAGGAAAGAATTGTTGAGTACCTAGAGTCCAGTGGGGCACAGGACCCAAGACAGCATGGATTCACAGCAGGAAGGTCATGTCAGACAAATCTAATTGATTTCTTTGACTGGGTGACCAAAGTAGTAGACCAGGGAGGGGCTGTGGACATGGCCTACCTAGACTTTAGTAAGGCATTTGACACAGTCCCACATAAAAGATTAATGAACAAAATAGCCAGCCTGGGAGTGGGTCCAGGGTGGTAGCCTTGGTAAAACACTGGCTGGACAACAGGACACAGTGGGTAATAGTAAATGGGGTCCACAATGAAGAAAGGGGGGGGTTACTAGTGGGGTATCGCAGGGTTCAGTACTGGGGCCGGTCCTTTTTAATGTCTTTATAAGTGACATTGCAGAGGGACTAGAAGGGAAAGTATGTCTCTTTGCAGATGACACAAAGATCTGCAACAGGTTTGATTCGCAAGATGGGGTGAAAAGGATGAAAAGGGACTTGGCAAGGTTGGAGGAATGGTCAAATGTATGGCAGCTTAGATTCAATGCAAAGTAGGGCAAAGTAATGCACCTGGGAATCAAAAACCCAGGGGAAGAGTACACAATGAGGGGTGAGATACTGACAACAACAAAAATGGAAAGGGACTGGGGGTAGTCATATCAGATGACCTAAAGGTGGGCCAGCAATGTGAGAAGTCAGTAAGGAGGGCTGGGGGGATACTGGGATGCATAGGGAGAGGTATCACCAGTAGAAAACAGAAAGTTGTTGGAACTCTGTGCAGACAGTTGGTAAGACCACATCTGGAGTACTGTGTACAGTTCTGTAGACCCCATCTCCGCAAAGACATAGACAGGGTGGAGGCTGTTCAGAGGAGGGCAACCAAAATGGTGCAAAGTCTGCAACAGAAGACATATGAAGAAAGACTAGAGGAGCTTAAGATGTATAGCCTCGAGGAAAGGAGGGAGAGGGGGGACATGATAGAAACTTTCAAATACCTCAAGGGAATCATCAAAGTCCAAGAGGGTAGCATCTTTCAGAAAAAGAGATGTGCAAGAACAAGGGGGCACAATTTGAAGATAGAGGGGGGATGGCTCAGAGGTAATGTGAGGAAGTATTTCTTCACAGAAAGGGTTGTAGATGCATGGAATGGCCTTCCTGAGGCGGTCATAGAGTCAAAAATAGTGGGGGAATTCAAGAATGCATGGGACAGACATAAGCCAATTTTTTTGGGGGGTAGGAGGAAGTAGGCTGTTGGTTAACTAGGATCTGCAGCTTATCTGTTAGGTAGGGAAATGGGCAGACTAGATGGGCCAAGCGGTCCTTACTTACCATCAAATTCTATGTTTTTATGTTTCTATAAACAAGTTTAAGGCAGTATGCAATATCTATGCCCCTACACTAAATGAAAGATCTGTGATTACAAGAGCCCCTGGATCACCCTCAGCTACTAGCTTTCATGAAACATAGAGACACCCTGTGGTGCAAAGCTAGAAACTCTGGCACCCCAGCAGACTACCAGAATTATAGAATCACCTGTAATAAGTGCACCTGGGCTATACGTAAGGCCAAAAACAATCACTTTAAGAGTGAGCTGACAAACTCCTGGAGCGACAGCCATCGGTTCTGGGAGAACATTAAGTCTCTATGTGGCAAACCCAATAAAACTCCTCCCACCTTTTTGAGCATTGAGGGTCATCCAGCACAGGATCACTACCATATAGCTAATATTTTCAACAAGGCATTTACCAACCTCAGCGGCATACTGCCTCCTAGCTTCCTCCAACTCCCAACTGATATATACCCCACACAAAACCCAGGGACCCAATCAAACTCCCACCCCCCTTTCTACCTCAGAGTTATTACCCCTCACGAGGCTAAAAAATACCTCATAAAAGCTCTCAGAATTTCTGAGACTAGTAGTGATCAGCTTGACCTCAAACTAGTTAGAATTACCCTGGACATAATTCTCACTCCCCTCACCAAACTCCTAAATCTTTCCCTGATCTCTGGTGAATCCCCACAGATCTGGAAGGTGACGGTGGTCACCTCTGTCTTCAAAAGTGGAGACAGAGCCAACTTTGCAAACTACCACCAAATATCAATCTTAGCCCCTCTCTCAAAGGCATTAGAGTGCATCCTTTCTGATCAACTGACATAATATCTAGACAAATACAAACTGCAATGCTGGCAACAACACAGCTTTTGCAAACAACACAGTACTACAACCGCTCTAGTCGAGTATACCAGCTTTATTCACAATGCCCTGGACAGAGGGCACTTGGTGGGGGCTACATACATTGACCTCACCAAGGCCTTTGACACCATAAACCATAATCTGCTCCTGGGTCAACTCTCCCTTTCTAGCCTTTCCTCTGAATCTGTAGACTGGTTCAGGAGCTACCTCACCGGAAGGGTCCAAAAAGTGAAAATACAAGACACCTTTTCTGAAAACCATAGTGTCACCACAGTGGTTCCCCAAGGCTCTATCCTTGGCCCCCTACTGTTCAGTTTATTTCTGAACAACTTCCTACATTCTGTAAATGACCACTTACTGCTTTATGCAGATGACGCAGTCCTATATTCATGCAATGCCGATCCCACTATACTTGAAAAGCAAATGCAGGCTAATTTCTTCTCTGTAGAGCATTGGTTCCTTCAATCCAAATTATTCCTTAATTACAAAAAACCAAGACCATATTATTCACATCATCACGTAACAAACACCATACTCACCAACTTCACTTTCTAACAGTCAGAACTCTCCCCTTGAAATGGGCCACACGTTTCAATACCTGGGAGTGATACTAGACAGCACCCTATCATTCAGCCAACATAGTGACTCAGTTGCAAAGTCATGCAATGCAAAACTGGGACTACTATACAGACATCATCAATGTCTTACTGCTGAAGCACTAAAAATTGCAGTAAACAGCACAGTGCTCTCAGTGATCAACTATGGTCTAGCAGTCTATGGGGCTGCCTTCCAATCCTCACTAAAACGTATCAGAACAGTGCTTAACAAAGCATGTTGTCTACTCCTAGGCATACCCCTCCTCACCCACACCTGTGAGCTATACTCTCAGACTGGGTGGCTCAACCTTGATTGCCACATTCGGTATCAAGTATGCCTTCTCCCCAAGAAATCTACTCTTGGACTTACCACTCCAGGACTGCAAAACCTCCTTAACCGGCCTAACACCACAAGATGTATCAGGGGGGTAAACAATTCGACCCTAAGCGTCCCCTTCCGTCGAACCACGCAAGGTCAACGGTCCTGTGCATACTGGGTGCTGCTATGGCTCAATGTGCTTGACATAGGCATTACAAAAGATGTACAGCTAGGAACTTTTAAATCAAAACTCCGTATGGCCCTAGCCTCAAACAACAACTGCAATTGTGGGACCTGATCCCCCTCTCAGCTACTTTCCTCTCATCAGTCTTTCACCTTCCTACTTGCCCTCTAATCTTGCTCCTCTTCCCTCCCCTCCCTTCTTTCTGTTCTACCTCCCTGGCTCTCTTCCTCCTTTCCTTCTCATTTCCCCCCTTTCTCCCCTCTACCCCCACTGTCCTGTGTCCCAGTCACACTCCTATTTCCCTCATCCCTCTCCTCTCTCTCCCTGTGTGCCTCCCTGTTTCCTTCCCTTTGTTCCCCCTTCTCCCACCCCACCCTCTCTCTGTCGCTGGCTTTCCCATGCTCTCCCATCCTCCCACCCCCGCCTATAATCATTCCTTTGTCCCTCCCTCCGCCCTCTCTGTCCCCTTTCTCTCCCTGTCCCCATTTTCTCATTTCCCCGACCCCTCCCCATCTCCATCAATTTTCTCTTGTTATCCTTCTCTCTCATTTTTACTTTTGTTCATCTCCCCTCCCACCCAGGTAAGTCACTCCCCCCTACAGGCTTCAGGGTCTCTGCCTTGTCACTTCTCACCCTAGTATCATGGGTCTCCCTGCTGTCTATTCTTATTAGCACTTCAGACAATAGAACTGATGCTTTAACATGTTCTGGCAACCTAGTTATGTGTTTTCATGGCTTATCTAATTTTAGTCCTGATGCTCACCGTGTTTTCTGAAACATCCTATATTGCTAACTGCCTTATTTTCTTAACTGGGCCAAGTAACCTTGTCCTGGTTATACTACTGTGTGATACCCTGACTCCAAAGCAACTGTCTATATCTGCAAAGTGCATTACTGTACCAACTGAACCTGTTCTAGCATTTTCTACTCAGTATTTTGTACTCCTCATTTGATACTTTTACTGGTTGTAACACTGCTTTACTATAAACTGAACATTTGATGATTGTATATATGTAACCTCTGTACTTTGAATTTGTACATATGTGATTGCTATGATGTGGAACCTTTGTAAAAGAGCTTTTGGCTCAAAGGTACTTTCCTAGATAATAAATAAATAAAATAAAATAAATGTATTTGCACATTTAAACGATCGTGCTCACACTTCAAGTTAACCCTTCTCTTCCCCCCACCACAGTACTCGCATGACAACCCTGCTCTTCTTTATAGGAAATTGATTTTTTGCTAATGTAATCCCTAGGTGGCACTATCCCAAGGGCTACTACCCCTGCCTGTGTGGCTAGTGACAGGTTGAGGGGCCTAGGTTCATGGACAGGTGCCTCCACCCAAAGGTCAGGGTTGGTTGTAGTTGGCCTAACCAGATCACAGCCCTCTGGGGCACTGTGATCCCCCTCGATTCCCACTAGTGGCCCTTTCAACTCACAGAAGAAACCTTCCCAATTCCTCAGATATGCAGACTTATTACACATACAGTTAACACTTATCCCCATGACTGATTCTTACAGCACATCTCTGAGGACCCCCTGTAAAACAAGGTTAGGCAGTGCGCACAACTACAATGCAATACTTTTTCTATATGTACTGACACCACAAGCAAAGTATATTTCAGTAACAACAGATCTGATTTATTGGAGGGGGTTATAACAAGGAGGGGGTAAATCAGGTTGATTGGCATTAGTCACATAAAGTAAAACAGTATGGTACATGCAGAGAAAGTCAACCAGTCACACCCTCTGGGTACCCAGGATGGGGAAGAGGCTAGTCAGGTCCGTTGCCCAGGGTAGGCCGTCGGTGTAGCTGGTTGGAGCCCTGTGATGGAGAAAAAGATCATGCAAACCACACACAACAAATTGTAATCTGGAGCCAGGTGGCTCAGTTTGTGAAGATTTAGGCAAAATAACTTAATTAGGTGACACACTTTGATTTGATAACAGTTGCAGGGAGCTACCCTGATTATTACTCACTGTACCCAGGCTGAACACAGGAAGGATGGTGGATTTAAGTTCTGGATGGCCAGAAGCAGGGTTCCCCTGATGTGGTCCTGATGCAGCGCTTGTTCAGGCAGGAGCAAAGGGCAGGTCTTCTGGCAGGTCCCTCGTCAATGACTCGACTCTGTGCAGCAAGGTAGTGAAGCAAGGCCCTTGTGGCTGGGCCTGTTGGTCGACAGCATGGATTCAGTCCGAGATTTCGGCTGGGCAGCAGCTTCCAGCACTAACACACAAGTCACAGTGGGGAAAACAGACCGCGATCCCCATACAGCATGTATCACATTCATATGTAAAAAACTGGTACTGTACCAGGCCACAATGTCCTGACAGGCCGATCGCTTCTCAGCACAGTCTTCAGTCTGCTACAGGTTAAGCCTGATCCCAACAGCAGCAGCCTGCTTTTACCACACGGCTTTGGATTCAGTCTGATTAAAAGTCCTCCGCACCTTCCCTGGGCAGAAATCAGGCTAGCAGGCCTATAGACCGGCCTTCCATGGGTCTCCCACGTGAACTGCGCCACAATGGCCACTCGAACACACACAGCAGTGTTGTTCCTTCAGCTCCCAACTCAAATCTGGCTTGCTAGCAAACAGTTCAGGGCATATCTCCTAGATCCACAGAGTTTGGTTGGTTGGTCGGTCCAGTTGTTAATCACAGCAGGGCTCCCTCTATAGGTGCAAAAAGGTGCCAAAGATCCAAAACTACATTACCTAGAGCCAGGCACCATAAATTACACTCTGACAGGCTCCATTTTAGAGTCCTCGCCCCCCCAGTTGGTCCAGTTTGGCAGTTCGGAACCAAAATGGTGGAGCAGAACAGAAACAGTCCATGCTGCAAGAAAGGCAGGTTAAACAAACTGCATTTTTTCCATTACTCTGCATTTTTCCCCACAAAGTTACAGCTTTCAATTGGGCTCCCTTTGCGCACTTAGCAACGGCAGAAATGTAGCACTTAGCCAGCAGCCTGGCCAGGACTCGGGCAGAGAAACACACAGTCCCCCCCAGGCAAACTAATTATGTCTGCGAGTAGGCTGCTCTTAAAGAGACAGTACTTGGAGGCTCCAAAAGCACTCACTGCAATTTCAATTAAACGGCTTTAGTACCGAACATCACCCAGACTGGGAGCACTTAGGCAAACTCCTGGAAGACTTTTGGGAAACCCCATTTGCAGGGGGGGTTACACTAAAAAACCCAAAAAGATTACTCTTCAGAGAGAGAGTTTAACAACTTAGCTTGGTACCATTTCTCTGTGCCTTCTCTCTCTCTCTCTCTCCCCCTCTTTCTATTCTGTTTTCTGCCTGCCCTGCTGCTCTGACCTCTAAACTCTTAACACTCAAGTCAAACACTTAACATTCACTGATCATAATCACAGGGTACACCTAACTACTTATTCGGACTTAATTTAGAGCTATTGCAATATTGCAGATGCTTTAATTATATTTCTCACCTAATAATGATTTTTTGTTTAGTTTTTACATCGATTTATCATGCATAGATTATTTTGTTTTATTTCATTTTATGGACCTGATTTAATTTTATATTGTTTTATTTCACAATAGCGAAATTCACGGTCTCTATGTATCACTATGAGGCACTGGCCTGAAGCTGTACCTTGTGCTTTGACCATGTTGTTTTCAGTACCACTGGCTTTCAGCCAATACAAAGTGCAAAAAGTGAACAGTTGAAACTGCAAACTTTTTTTTTTGTTATAAATCCCCATTGTTGCCCCTCCTGAGCTGCTTGTTCTCTTTAAAAAAAAACAGCTGACCATGCTGTCTCGATCTCCCTCTTTTTTGAGGGGGGCCCGGCCCCCCATTTCTGGACTGGAGCTCAGCTCCTGCCCCGCACACCATCCCACCATACCCAGACCTACCCCCCTGGGCAGGGCCTCCAGATGGGCTCTCCCTAATGGACACTGATAACATGCTCTAGCTTATCCTCCAGGGTGGGGCCACGGGAGCAGAACCCAATGGCAGACAATGGTGGCAGCAGAAATGGCAGCAGAGCAGGGCGTCATACCTGGGGACTGAATTTTGTTGATGCTATGATCCCCTGGTGGTGGGACGTGCAATGACATCTGCAGGACATGCCTTTCTGTCCCGCCTCCAACATAACTAGGCACCAGCCTTTTTCGTGAATCCCCTGGCCTCCACCAGGGGTCATTAATAGAGTGAACACTCCCTCCCCCAGGAGAAGCAGAGCTACCCCTTGGATGCTCAATCCTTCTCCACCCAGCCAGCCCTCCCACTTCTGGGTCTGTTCCTAAACCAGGGATGTCGGCGTCTCTAGCGGATGCCTTTGCGCTGCGCTGGTGGGCCAGCAACTCAATCTCCCTCCTTATCTGTGCTTGTATGAGAACACTGTTTTTTTCTTCAAAGTTGCAACTGCAGATGGAGGCATGCTGCGTGCAAGATCATAAAAAAATCTTGGTCTTGCTGTTGGCCTAGCAACCTGCCATGGTCAGTCAGGGATGTCAGCTGTGAATGGCTTCAGTGCGGGGGGGGGGGCACAAACAACAAACAACATGTAGAAACACATTAAACTCACCAGTATGGCAGTATGCTGAGTATGGGAGAAAAAGACCAACAACCTATTAGAGTCTTATTTCATGGAGTTCTCAGCACCCACTTAGCTGCCCAATTCTGCTGTCCCCTGCAGTCCCTCTGTATTTTCTTGAAAGTTGCAACTGCTGATGGATGTGTACTGCCAGCAAGACCACAAGTAAGTCTCAATCTTGCTGGTGGCCTAGCACCCTGCTGCAGTCAGTCAGTGAAGTCGTCTATGAATGAAAGCGAGTGCAGGGTGGGAGACAAATCTGGAAAACTTAGCTCTGGCTAAAAGAAAGTGGCACAAAATAGACAAGTGATGGGAGAAAACTTGAAAAATTGGCTCCCTCTCATTTGACTGACAATTCAGGGGAGGGACTACTTTCAAAAAAAGGAAAGCTTTCAGTTTTTGTTATTTTTGTAAAAACTTACAAAACTTCTCAACATATACCCATTTTGTAAGTGCAATAGCACACTCTGGGGTGTGGGTTATGCTCTGATAAAGGCATTTCTGGAGGCAGCAATTTATTTGGCCTGCAGCCTCATGCCTCACAACACCTTAGGCATATGTCTTCAGAGCATAACCCACATCTCATTGTGTGCTGTTGCTTACTTAAATGTTAACATATGCAGGATGGGTTCTGTGAGGAACAAGTCTCATTTACAGAATGTCTCAAGTCAAATGTCAACAAACAAAAAAGACAACAAATAACGTGCTATAAAGGTGACCTACAGAGATGGTGGTGGTGATGATACTAACGTTCAGTGTGCCCATTGATGTATCTGGATCAGTTAGCATTGGAATAATTTTGAAAGGATTGTGATTTCTTTATCACAGCCTTAGCCTGGTTAGCTTTGTTGTTAGTTGCTGTGCATACACCTTTTCAGTCAAGTGTAGGTTGAATGTTGTAGCACCCTGATGCATCACTTCGCTCTGAGGCTTCATCAGGCAAAAGTGAGGCAAAAGACTGGGAGCTATTTATTCCACCTGCACTTAGAGCTAATGAAGAATTTATATTCTTTCTTTTTTTTTTTTAAACTGAATCCACTTTAGTAAATGAACATATGAAATTTGCCAGCAGATAAAGGCCTAGAGGTCTATCAAGTCTGCTCGAATGTGCAGCTAGCACCCCTTATTCTGCAGCTGCCCCTCCCTTTCACCCTTCCCCTTCATTAACCCTCCCCCTTGTCCTGTCCCATCCTAGTTTGAAGCAGTCCACTGTTCTACTGCATACCACTTCAGCAGGTAATGCATTCCACCCAGCCACCACCCTCTCTGTAAAAAAGTGTCTCCTCATCTCCCTCCTGAACCTTCCTCGCTCCAGTCTCATATCATGGCCCCTGGTGGCCCTCCCCTCCCTTACTTTGAACAGCCCCTCTGTACCCGTCTTGTTTATTCCTTTCATGTATTTAAAGGTTTCAATCATGTCACCCTGTCTCTCCTCTCCTCCAGTGAGTACATGTTCAACTCCTTCAACCTCCTCTCGTATGATAAGTCCCCCAGCCCCTTGATCATCTTTGTCGCTCTGCGCTGCACCCCCTCCAGTAACTTAATGTCCCTCTTCAGATACGGACACCAGTACTGCACGCAGTACTCCAGGTGTGGTCTAACTAATGACTTATACAGTGGCAGAATCACCTCCTCCCTCCTCGAGGATATACCCCTTGCAATACAACCCAGCATTTTGTTGGCCTTGCAGCTGCCTTCCTACATTGTGCCGAGCTGTTCATTGACCCTGTAATGAGCACACTCAGATCCTTCTCCTCCTCTGTCTGGGCTAGCTGAACTCCCCCTAGCTGGTAACTCCTCTTTGGGTTCTTCATCCCAAAATGCAGCACCTTGCACTTTTTGGCATTAAAGCCCAGTTGCCAGGTGACTGACCAGGTTTCAAGCTTTGCCAGATCATCCTGCAACCCCTGCCATCCCCCTAGGTCATCCACCACCTCGCCTACCTCGGTATCATCAGCAAACAGACTGATCTTGCTCTTGATGTCCCATGATATGTCTGCAATGAATATCCCAAACAACACTGGTCCAACACCGAGCCCTGTGGAACACCGCTCGTCACTGCCCTTGGGTGTGAGAGCTTCCCACCCACCACCAGCCTCTGTTGCCTTCCCTGCAGCCAGTTTCCTACCCATCTCACCAGCTTTGCACCCGCCTGCTGCTAACTTCCTTCCCAGACTTTCATGTGGCACTGAGTCGAATGCCTTACTGAAGTCCAGATACAGGACATCCACTGCATGGCCCCTGTCCAGTTCCTAGTTACCCAGTCATAGAACTCGACCAGGTTGGTTTGGCAGGATCTGCCATGTAGAAGCCATGCTGTCTGCTGTCCTGTGGTCCTTTGGCCTCTGGGAGGGCCACCAGCCTCTCCTTCAGGATAGTCTCCATTAGCTTACCCACGATGGATGTGAGGCTCACTGGTCTGTAGTTTCCCGGTTCATCCTTGGGGCCACTCTTGTGGAGGGCACATGAGCCATCCTCAGTCCTGAGGTACACACCCAGATGTAGTGAGGCATTAAATAGGTCTGCCAAAGGTCCTGCAAGGACCTCTGCCAGCTCCTTCAGTACCCTGGGGTGGATGCCATCTGGGCCTGGCGCCTTGTCCACCCTCAGTGCCTTCAAACCCTCTCAAACTCTGCTCTCCATGATTTCCCCATCTGTCACCACTTCCCACCCTGCTTCTGCCATTTCTCCCACCTTGGGTGTCACCCTCCTCTTCTCTTTAGTAAATACTGAGCAGAAGTACTCATTTAGTGCTTTCACCTTATCGCACCCTGCTTCCACCCAACCCCCCTCCTTCCTAATCCTTACTATGTGGTCCTTACAGCCCCTTTCTCCCCGATGTACTTAAAGAAGTCCTTCTCCCCCTTCTTAATGCCTTGTGCCAGCCTGAGTTCCATAGATGCTTTGGCTCCCCTTACTGCCCTTGTCACCTCCTTCGATTCTGTCAAGTACTCCTCCCTGTCCTCCCCCTCCCTGTTTTCTTGTACTTCCTAAAGGCAGCTCTTTTCCTCCTTATCTTTTCCATGACCTCCTTGCTCAACCAGATCGGTTTCTTAGCCCTAGCCTTCTTGCTCTGGGCTTTGCAGCAGGTTTTGGTTGCCTCCACTATCCCCAGCTTTATGAGCTCCCACCTCTGGTTAGTGTCCATACTAGATTGAATTCTGACCAGGAACCCTTTTACCACTTCCCCCATCCTCCCAAAGTCGGCCCTCCTGAAGTCCAGCACTATTGTGCCAGATTCCACTCCTTCCTTGCCCATATCCAATGTGAGCCATACTGAGTGGAGGTCACTCCCTGACAGCGGTTCCTCCACTCTAAGTTCTCTCACAAAGTCCCCATTTGCCAGCACAAGGTCAAGGGTATTCCCTAACCTGGTTGGTTCACTGACCATTTGCAGCAGGGCGCTGTCCTGGTAGGCATCCAGCGGTACCTGCTCCCTTCTGTTCCTGGTTGTTGGGGTGCTCCAGTCCACTCCTGGCATGTTGAAGTCCCCACAATCACCACACTACCCTTCTCGCAGGTCCTCCTAATCTGTCCTGCTAGTTCCCTGTCTAACTCCTCCGTCTGAGATGGTAGCCTGTACAACACTCCCATCCTAAGAATCCTATTCTTGGAATCCTGGATTTGCATCCAAAGTGACTCCGTACTACCCTCCTCCCCTTCCTCCCTTACACACTTCAGTCCTTCCTTCACATATAGTGCCACCCCCCTCCTTTCCCAATCACCCTGTCCCTACGAAATAACCTGTACCCTGGTACAGACAGGTCCCAGTCATTGTATTGGGTGGTCCATGTTTCTGTGATGGCTGCAATGTCCACCTCTCCCTCTGCCATGAGAACCTGTAACTCTGCAGTTTTCGTCCCAAAGCTCCTAGCATTAAGGGTAACCACCTTCCACCCTCCCCCCCCATCCTGCCCTCCTTTCCTAGCATCACCAACAGTACTTGCCATTTGTCCTTTGTCACTGTTATGGGGGGTAAGCTCATATGGTTTCCCAACCTGTGGTGTCTGCATATCTCTTCCCCAACTGCCACTCCCCACTCCTAGTTTAAATTCCCAACTTCCTCTATGTACTCCTCCATCCTCTGTTTCAACACTTTCTTTCCCTCCTCACTCAAGTGTAGTCTGTCCTTGGCATAGAGACTACTGTCCTCCCAGGTCCCCCCCCCCCAACAGCCCATACCTATGCAAATCTGCATACTCTAACTCTTCAAGAGCCATGCCTTGAGATTGAGAGACCGAAAAGTGTGGTACCAAATCCTCCCCTGAGAGGAGGTTAACAGATTGTAATTCCTGGGAAGAGACAGGGGCAGATGTACTACTAGAGACAGCAACTGGGGGTACCAAGGCTGTATGGCCCAGTCTGGAGCAATCAGAATCACTTTGCAGGGTTGTGATCTTACCTTGACTAGAACCTTGAACAGAAGAGGAAAGGGATACAGAAATTTCCCTTCCCAGTTCAAAATCACAGCATCCAGAGGGACTGAACCCAAGACTGGGGGTCTGCAACAAAACAGAGGAAGTTGGTGATTGTCTGGGGCTGCAAAGAGATCCATCGCTGGAGTGCCCAACCTTGAAAAAATCACTTTCAACACCAGGGGATCCAGGGACCATTCGTGATGGCCCTGGGAGATCCTGCTCAGTGCATCTGCTAGCACACTGTCCTTACCTGTAAGGTGGACTGCTATCAGAGAGGTCTGCAGGGAATAAGCCAGGGATTACAATTTCATGGCTTCCGTGCACAAGGCCGTAGACCAAGTGCCTCCCTGCTTGTTGATGTACCACATGGTGGTGGTGTTGTCTGTTATAACCTGAACGACCTTGTTCTGCATAGACTGAGAGAAAGCTTGCAGGGCCAGAAAAACTGCCCTGAGTTCCAGGAGATTGATATGAAGAAGGGACTCCTGAGGGGACCACAGTCCCTGGGCTGTGAGAGCCCCCAGATGAGCTCCCCACCCTAAAAGGGAAGCATCCATGGTAAGGCCACTGAATGAGTCTGAGTGACAAATGGGACTCCTTGCCTTAAATTGTCCTGATCCTGCCACCATTGAAGAGCTTGGATCAGTGTCTGAGTCACTGGAATCAGTTTGGTAACAGGATCCTTCCTTTGGGACCAAAAGGCCCTCAGATGGAACTGGATGTCCCTCATCTGGAACCCTGCCCCTTGGACCACTGCTGTAGAAGCTGCCATGTGGCCCAAGAGCTGAAGGAAGTGCCTTGCTGGTCGGGACACCTGAAGGAAGAGGCCAGTTCTATAAGAACCCTTGCTCTTTCCAGGGGAAGAAAGGCTCTTGCTTTGACAGTATCTAGCTCTGTCCCTATAAGGTAAGAAGCTGCACTGGTTCGAGAACTGACTTAGGGAGGTTGAGAAGAAATCCCAGAGAAGTGAGCACTTGCTGGGTCACTTGCAGGTCTGACTTGACTTGGCCTGGAGACTGACCCACTATGAGCCAGTCGTCCAGATACGGAAAAATGGAAATATTTTGCCTTCTTAAGAGGCCACTACTACTGCCAGGCACTTTGTGAAAACCTTTGGAGCTGATATTAGGCCAAAGGGCATTGCTTTGAACTGGTAATGGCCTGAGGGCAACTTGAACCTGAGGTATTTTCTGTGGGAGCACCTGATGGGGATGTGAAAGTAAGCATCTTTGAGGTCCAGGGAGGCTAGCCAGTCCCCTGGCCTTAGAGAGGGAAGAATTATTCCCAGATTCACCATCTTGAACCTTGGTTTTAAAAGATGCTTGTTCAAGTATCTTAGATCTAGGATGGGTAGCCACTCCCCTGTCTTTTTTGGGGTAAGGAAATACCTGGAATACAGACCTTTGCCCCAATGTAGGGTAGGAACTCTCTCTATGGCTTCTAAGGCCAGAAGAGATGAAACATCTGCCTCTAGGGCAAGGGTTTTGGAGAGACTTGCAGGTGGAAAAGATCTGGCTCTCATCTTCAGAAATTTTTTGAAGCTGAGAACCAGTCCCTGGCTCACTACTTCCAGGACCCACTTGTCTGAAGTAACAGACACCCAGTCCTGGACGAAGTAAGCCAGTCTGCCCCCTACAGGGATAGGAGAGTCGAACTGGGCAGGCCCATCAGGGTGTCTCCTTGGCAGAGGCCTTAGGCTGAGGAGTGGATGCAGCCCTGCTCATCCCCCTTCTGCCTCTCCCTCTGAAGAACCCCCTCTGTGAAAAGGGAGAAGAGGCCTGTGCTTGGTAGAAAGGCCTATGAAAAGGCCTGCCCCTGCATTGCTGCCTTTGAGGAGTTGCCTTCCTCTCCTTGGCCTGTGCACTCCTATAAGTGGTCCTATATTCCTCCATCTTCTTCATGTAATTCTCTGTCTGCTCCCCAAACAAAGAATTACCTTCCACAGTGAAATGCATGGCCTTAGCCTGGGTGTCCTGTGAGAGGCTAGTACATCTGAGCCTTTAAAGACTTTAGAGCATAGGGTACAACAATACATTAACTGAGACTACATACAGTTTTATAAAAACAAAGTCAGGGTGAGACATACATAACTTATCCAATACACAGCATAAGAAAATGTATATTAAACTATTCTGAGAGTTTAAAATAAGAAAAACAGTGCTATAAGAATAGTTATAAGCAAACCGGTATACAAAGCTAGCAAAGATGTAAGTCCAAAGTATTACCTCTGAAAGTATTCTTTCTTTTTTGAACCGTTGGGCTTCCTTGATGCTCGCTGCCTGTTACTTTGCTGCACTGCCCTCTTGTGTTGACCCTCTCTGATGTGAGACAGGCATGTCAAAACATCCCAGGTGTACCACTGGAGATGTTTCAAGCTACCGCACATTGTTTGATTAGGGAGTGCCCTCTCTCTCTTGTTTATTCAGTGCTGACCAGAGACAACAGAAAACAAGCATCTGTCAATACCGAATTGTTTGCTTGCTTGTATTAGCTATGTTGTTGCTGGGTGTAAGTTCTACACTGCAGCTATTTATAGAACATTGTGATGACATAGAGGAAGACGCTGTGCTTAACTTTATGTAGTTGGGCAAGGCTTGTTCCTTAATTACATCATAATGTTCTAAAAATGACTGCAATGTACTATTAATGTTGAACAGACTCAGTCATCTAAATCTCTGCAGTATTTCCAGCTACAGATGAGCCCAATATCTTGTCCGAAAGAGATTTTCATGGGCACTAAAAGAATGTTGGACATTTGGGCATGAATGTGTCCCTTTAAACCTGTCAGATTGTTTACTATGACTGCCTGTAATTTTTTTTTTGTTTTTTGTCTTACTTATTTGCTAAAGATATGACAAGAGGCTCTGCAGCCCAACTCTTTCAGGTTCCCCACTGCCGAACTTCTCAAGGTCAAAGATCCTTCACCTACAGGGCCCTCAGCTGGATGAATATACTCAGTAGTGACTGCTCGTCTGTGCCAATACTTGGATTGTTCAAATCCAAACTCCGCCTATATCTCACTGCCTCCAGCACCTGTGACTGCCCCACTTAATTGCCTACCTCCCCCCCACTCCCTACTGCCTCTTTAGCCCACCTGACCCCCACTCTTAGCTGCCCCTCTAGTCCCCACCTTGCACTTCCGCTATCCTCTACCCCGCTTCTTCTTTTTCCTTTCCAGCACTTCAATCTGTATTTTGACAATGCCACCCACTGCACCCACTGTTTGTTCCCCCACCCCAGTTCTGTTCTCCCTCTGCTGCTGCTCAGTGCTCTAGTGCCCATTAGCCCTAATGTCTATAACCACATACTTATATTTTGGTGTTTTGCTGTTTACCTTGCCGATGTAACTGAATGCCTTGTTCTACTCTGTATTGTACCTCCTTTGATGTGGAACCTTTGTAAAAGAGCCTTGGCTCAAAGGTACTTCTAATCCTAGATTCAAATAAATTTTAAGAAATGTCTCTCTTGTTCCTTATTCCGGGCCAGATTCAGTACATCTGTACCCATTTCTGCAGGTGGTTTGAGTGGGGCACTGGGAGGTTCAGTGACTTATGCAGGGTCACACAGTGAGCATTTGATGCTAGCACGATTTGAACCTGCAATCTTGCAGTTCCCAACATTGTTTTAAGCACTAGAATACGCTGCATGCACCAATGACATCTATCCTGTTCCAATGCGTAACCATTTTTTTTTTTGTTTGTTTAGTTTTTGTTGACCGAGTAAGTGCACTAGACAAATTCTACCTATTTTCAGGCATGACTCAGGGAAGGGGAATACAAATGAATGCCAACTGACCTTGAACCAGAATAAGCTGTTGGTAGTATTTTTAGTGAATGTGGGGAAATTTGGCCAGGGCACCATGAAAATTCCCCTACTCCGACAGTAGGGGGAACTCTTGGCCATTTCCCAAGACGGCCACTCCTGTGGACCCTGGAGGAAGGATGCATGCTGATGTGGCAGGGGAGATGGCCTCCTCCCCTGCCCTTCCACAACAAGAGGCTGAGCTCGGAAGCTTGACAAACACTGAACCAGAACCAGAAGAATTGTCTGAGTATTTTTTTGAAATGAATATGGATTGGTCCCAACAAGAAGGTAATGGACTTGTTTGTATTAAAGCACCAGAAAATAATTCAGAAGCTGATATTTCAGGGAAAAAAGAACTTTTAAAGCAGTTGTTAAAAGCAGAATTGCACTGCAAGAAACAAAGGCAAGCATTACAGGCAGAAATGTTAAACCTACAAGCCAAAGAAAGCTCTATCAGTATCATTGACTCACCGCCCGATCAGCTGAGTAATGACGCGGCTGTAATTGCAAGTGCCACCAAGGCTTTGATCTCACTGCCTGACAAGAATGTTCCCTCAGCTGGCAACTTCCAACAACCTCAGGTTGTGTGCCTAGAGCCAAGGGAAACCAGAGATGTAAATCATAAACAAAAAGGGACAAGATGTCAGCTCAGTGTCCCCTGTTCTTTGGGATCAAAGAACTTAAATAATTATGCTCAGCCTGCATGACCTGGAAATGAAAAAACGAGGCCATCGACAAGCGCGCGGACAATCGCCGACAGCATAGCAGAGCAAAAAACTTTTGCATTATTGCCACAAGAGACTGAATCACTGGAAAATATATCGGAAACTCCTTGGTCCCCTGCTAGAGCTCTAGAAGGAGTGAGGTGGGTTCAAACAGAATCTGGCCACTGGCTCCCTGACCTCAATAACTCAGATGTACAAAGATACCAAGTGCAATCTGAACTGGAAAAGATGACGCATACCAATAGCGCGACATCTAAAAATATGCTTCCTGCTATTTCAGACTCCGAAATTGTAACTGCAGCAATGGGCCCCATCGTAAGTGCACATCCAAGTACTGAGACTGCAAATGCTAATATTACCATGGTTAATGTTTCTGCTGAAAATCAAAGTATACCTAATACTAGAATGAGTCCTTCTGAGAATATTTTACAGGATCCCTCTAAAAGAGCCTGGCTTGACCCTATGTTCAGGTTATCTGACTTGTTTCAGAACAAGGGTGAGCCGGCTCCGAGGAGGAATGTTGTGAGGTTAATTTTTAAGGGAGGGTTAGAGAACCCCAGGACCACCTGTATGTAGCTAAACAACTCCTGAAAGGTTCTATGCAATTCTTTTCATCAGAAATCTTTGCCCTAATACATCTAAGCAATGGCAACTTTGACATGAGTTTTAAGGCAGTGTCTAGCCTCGATAGATTCTGGGCCCAGTATTTGTATCCAGGACACCAAACTTAAAACACAAATAGAAATACAACTGACATTTAAATGTTGGAATATATGCCCTTCTTTATGGTCTATAGGCAGAGAATTATGTGATGGGGTGGCCATTTAGTTTAAAAATCCAGGAATACAGGTCTCTAGGCTGGTTGACATTGAGTCTGGCTGAGTATTATTACTAGACTTTTCACTATATGCAGAATGATTCAGGCTTCTTACGATTTATGCCCCACAAACAAAGACCCTTAGAGCTTCATTATTTAAACAGGTTCAACCCCCCCCCTTTTTTTTTTACAGTGTTTTTTATCCCCGCCTTCCGACCTCGTCACTCCACTCAATCAGAGCCCCTACAAGCCGCGCTACCCTGCCTCCGACCCAGGAGTCTGCCCCTAGAGTAATCACCCCCTCAGTAGCCCTGAATACCCCCAGATTACCCCCGGGCAGGGTGAGAAGAGGTCCCCTTTACCTTCTCCCCAGACAACAGTGGGGCAGGTGATACAGCGGAGTCTGCTCCTGGTGTCGACTGCTGACGGGCTTGGTGCTAGAGGAGTCATCACCTAGGAGTGACGGGTTATTTTTTTCTTCTGTTCTGGTCCCCGCAGTAGTCAGCACTCTAGGAGAGCCAATTGGGAGGTATGCATAATGACGCAACTCCTCCCAGAGCTCCCGGCTAACGCTGACCCTTTTTCCCCTTATGTGACCCATTCTGCACTACCAGTCCTGGGTTCACCCGAGAGATAGCAGTAAAGCAGCAGGACAGGTATAGAATCCTCCCCAGAGAGGGAGAGCCGCCATTGGGTGATCAATCCCTCTCTCCCCTGCTGACCCCTGGTGATCCGACAGCCCTTTTTATATACATCTACAATAGTCATTTGAACAGGGAACTTTAACTGTGGGATACAGAGAGAGAGAGAGAGAGAGAGAGTTGACAGGGGGATTAGGTTGAATAAATTATTTTGCAACTTTACAGCACTCAGAAACATTATAAATGTTGCCAGCTTAGTGGATCCATATCGGCAGAAATTCTCGATAGGTGGTAATACATTTTTTAACGCCCATCTTTCCACTAGCATTGATTTTACATTTCTTTCCTCCGTAGTATAAATCACAGAAGCAAAACTGGACGCATGGGAATTCATAGACCATAGATCATTGACAATAAGTATCAGTTGATCCCAGTCACCATGATGCAAGAAAAACCTTTGGAGATTGAACACCTCCTTATTAGCAGAAGAAAAGATCAGACTTGCTTGGATTAGGGAATGGCATGCTAGATTGTCAGTGATAGAGCTTTATGATGACATCGCCATCTGGTGGGAAGAGACAAAACTGGCTTCGAAGGGATTTTTTCAAAATAAAGCAAGAAGAATGGCCAACAAAAAATATTTAAGTTACGTACAATTAAGAGCACAGCTTCAGAAACTGATATCTCTTACTGAGACTAATAGTACTGATTATGGACCACAAATTATGAAAAAATTTAAATAAAGTAGACATGTAATATGCAATATAATAGCGCGAATTCCCTAGAACAAGAACTAAGATTTGGGACTACTGTAAGGAAAGGTTCCATTGACCAGTTCAAAGAATGTAAAAGTAGAATAGACCATAGAATCATCACCAAGTTACACACAGATACCGGACAAGTTACAGTATAATGTCACCTGAACTCATTTTAGAACATGTAGATAAATACCTTAAAGAATTATTTGGGAAGGCCCCCTTAGCACAAAAAGCTAACCTGCAAAACTTAAACCTTCCACAAATTTCAGAAGAGGACAGTATTTTGTTAACAGCCCCCGTCTTGACCATGGAAATAAGAAATGCTATTAGCACTTTGAAGAGTGGCTCTGCCCCAGCACAGATGGTTTAGGAGTTGAATTCTATAAAGCATTTGTGAATGAACTTGCTTCAGCCTGGGAAATTGTTTTTTCATGTATGTTAAATAATGGTAACTTGGCAAGTTCAATTAACCTAGCTTCTTTGATTTTGTTATATAAAAAGGGACCCTGAGAGAACTGAAGGAATTGGAGGTCGCTTAAGCTTCTAAACATAGATCTTAAGATACTCAATAAAATTTTGTTAAACAGATTAACAACAATTGCTAATGCAGTAATTAGTCCACATCAAACATGTGCTATACCAAGCAGACACCAGCATGACAATTTAATTATGCTCAGGGAAATATTCCAGAGGCACAACCCCATCCCCTGAATCTTCCTCTTTAGCAGGTATCAAGATAGCAAAAGGCTCGATTTCAGTACTGGGCGTCACTTTTGAAGGGGAAGATGCACCCAAACAGAACTGGGATGATAGATTACAGAGAGCCAGCAGAATGGTAGCTTCATGGAAAGGGCAGCAAATGTCAAGGAAAAAAAGGGTACTTTTAATAAAGACCCTCCCCATTCTGGTATTTTTATACTTAAGTTACATTTTCCTTCCCCCCTTAGCCTTAGTAGTCTCACTGCACAGTGTCTTCTTTCAAGCACTGTGGGGAAATCGTTTAAACCCTGTCAAAAGAGAGATGAGTTATAAAAGAATTGAAGAATAGGGTATCAGGATGATAAATCCTTTAGCCTTTTTCAGCAGTATATTTTTGCACTATAACATGGGGGGGGCCTTAAGGCCTGGAGAAAAAACCTGGAAACCTTTAGTACTAGATTGGGTTGATACTTGCCAGATGGCCTGGTGGCAAAGTAAAACTGGAGCCCTGCATAGAATATTAGGCCTGTCCAGGTATGGGTTAGAAGGACAGGATTTAGGCAAAATCTGCACGCTGCTGTGATGGTCTCTGCAAGACCCCAAGACTGCCTCACAGGGAGTATTGCCCCCCCCCCCCAGTCCAACTCCAACTCGGAGTTAGAATCCTAGAGACTGGTGGGGTTTGGGAGGCACAGCCCCCCTCGATAGAAAAACAGAGGCATCCTTGACACTGCACTGCCAACACTCGGCACTGCAGCTATCGCTGTTCAGGATGTCTCCATGGGAGATGTCGTGGTGGCATGGTAAAACTGGGTTAGAACAAATGAAATATATGATAAAATGAGCACTCACAAAAGAGAACCTACTGACTAAAGATAGGAAATTTTTATACTCTCAAATTATTCGAGCTGATAGTAAAGAATGTACTTCCTTTCCAGACTGCCCACAAGAAGCATTCAAATTTAATTTAGAAATATTAGCATCTAAGAGACTTCCAGCATTTGTGTGGGACACTCTCTGGTTATGCTTGTATGGGAAATTAAATGTGGGGGATAATAATAAACACAAGCAGATTCAGGAAAGATAGTGCTCTAGGCCATCGTGTTTTCAGATACTTGGGACACAGAGGCACTTGTTTTTAGAATGTGAATATGTTCAACACGTGTAGACATATTTAGTTAAGGAACTAGTAGAACCCCTCTTTCTCCAGGTAACATATCCCAGATTGCTATTTGGGACAGGGGGTAGGGGATGGGGAAAATACCATGGAGAAACCATGTATATAGTATTCACAATAATTAGATACTATATATGGCAGTCCCGCTGTGTATGGACTACACAACAGAAAGTTGTGACTTATAATGAAATACTAAGAAATGTACCCATTTCACTACAGAAAGTATGGTTCTATGACTGTAAAAAAGGAAACAATGAACAGGTAAGAATGTTATGGGCAAATTTCGAACATTGGGCAAAGCCCCCATCAACTTAGATGTCTCAAGATTATTGCCCTAGGAATGGATTATTGAATATTACTTGTAATTTAAGGTTATCTTCTTTCTGTTAGTTTTTGTGGATGTTCTTATGGTTCTGTTTTGTTTATTATTGTTTAATTTTTCATTGTACATAATGGTTATTATGATTTATGGTGTATGTATTGTCTGAAGTCATTTTCTGAATAAAAATTCCCCTGCTCTTTTTGAGAAGTGCCATGTGATCTTTAACAGCCACCTGAACTACCACCCTAACAGGTAGATGGGACCTCGATTTAACGTCTCATCCGAAAGACAGCACCTCAGGAGTGCAGCACCCCCCTCACGCTTCACTACAGTGTCAATATTGGGATTTTACTCAAGTGTATGGTGTGGGGATAGAACCCACAGCCTTCTGATCTCCCAGCCTCAGAGGCGAGTGAGCTACCTGCTGAGCCACTAAACCATGCCCCCTCCTATCTGCTGGCACCCATCTTTCCCCAGTATGTACACCCATGTCCCAGGATATACTGTACGTCCCTTGCTGTGTCAAAATGGGCATGGCTGCACTGTTGCAGCTTAACCACCTAACATAGGTAGTAATTAGGGATCTCTTATCTGGTTCCTGGGAGGCTAGAATGGGGGTGCAGGGGCAGTGTCCAATCATGCCTGTAGAATAAGAATAGCGATGGAGTTACAAAGGATCCATAGGTCTTTAGAGAGAAGCACAACAGATAGGTGAGGTTAAACATAATGCAATACTTATCTAATAAACAGTAGACCACACTGCCTTCACTTGCTTTGGGGGTGGCACTGGGTGTCTTTTTGGAGCTGTAGAAAGAAAGGAAAAATTAGTTAGTATAAAAATATATTTCACTAGGTTATATAACAGTACAATGGTTCAGGTAAGCACCTAATGTTTGTCTGGCCATTTTGCTCTGCTGTCCTTTAAAATTTCCAGAGTTTCCACTTGTATTGCATTAGCCATTATAAATACAATTCAATTACTCACATTTGGAGGACACAACATTTACCCCTACTCCACCCCATGCCAAGCAATTCCTGGTGCCCAGTGGCATCCTCCTATCATATCTCCATCCTCTGTCAATCATTACCTGGTGCCCAGTGGCATCCTCCTATCACATCTCCATCCTCTGTCAATCATTACCTGGTGTCCAGTAGCATCAGATCCCTCTTTATATCCTTTGCCAAGCATTCCCCAGAGTCCAAAGGCTCCTCTCTCCCCGTGGTCCATGACAAGTACACTCTGGTGTCTTATAGCAACCCATTTTCTCATCCCATCCTGTGCTAAGCAGCCCCTGGTAATCAGTGGCACTGCCATTGCTCACTCTAAATCATGCGAAGCATTCCATGGTTTCCAGTGGAACCTCCCAGCCTTTACCTCATCCTGCCTCATGACATGAACTATTTTTTCTGGAGACACCACCTTGCAAAATAAGATGGTATGCAGGGAAGGGGCATTGCTGTGGAACCTGTATGGCAGAAGTGCCAGTTGCATACTTTCTCTTGGCACCATAGGGTAGGGGATAGATAAAAAAAAAAGAAGAAAATCTAGCACTCTAGGGTAGGTGAAAGCTCTGCCAACCACAAAGCCACACTAAACCTTGTCACACTGAACCAGGGCTTATCCCCTTCAGACAAGCAACAGGTTTGCATGCTGCAGTACAGTTAATTAGTTAGGAGGTCAAGCAGAGGATCAGGAGGCATGTGCAAGGGTATTTGGTCAGGAGTAGGACTGAGGTGATAGAAGGGAGTGCCAGAGAATGTGACAATGAGGGATGGAAAACAACGATATTAAACAAAAAATTTCCTTAAAAAGTCTATTTTTTTTTTAATCAAGCTTTTTAATTCCCCCACTTCCATAGTAGCACTTGCAAATCTCCCTGTAGAGTCAAGTTGTCACTCTCCACTACTCCATGTCTACCTCTCAGGCCAACACTGACTTTGGCATGGGGCCCAAGAGTACTGCCATGGACGGCTGTCAAAGACACTGGCACCAGGCTCTGACTGAAACTCTGAAGAAGATGGGATGAGTGAGATGGGACCTCACAGTGGTCAGTTTAAAGCATGATAGTTGCCAGATCAGAGCTCAAAGAGTAGGATGGGACCCCCCCTTGGCCAGTTCACAGTAGCATGAACAACACTATGTGAAGGCACATCTAAGTCAGCCATCATGGCCAGTGGACAAAGTGCAGTGAGGTGGCTCACATTGTGGGAGGATCAAGTGGAAAATAATGAGAGAGAAAGACAGAGAGAGAGGGGCAGAGAGAGACAGCAAAATAAATAGGCTTGAAACATCCCCTCTCCTAATCATAGTCTCTATGTTTTGAATTGCCACCTTGGGGTCCCACCACTTGAAGCATACACCCCTGTAGCAGGGACCAGGCCAGTAAGAAGGAAGCAGTCTGCCAAACAGAAATGCATAAAAAAAAAATCTGTTACAGAAAAGTTGGCAGAGCAGTTCCTACTTCTTGATTCCCCTGGGCATCAGCGTGATTCTCTCTCCGGGCATCAACACCTACTCCCTCATTTTCTCTGAGCACTAACAGCTACTGCCTCATTCTCCCTCAGCTCTAGCACCTACTGCTTCATTCTCCACCATCTTGGACACCTACTCCCTTATTCTCCATTGTCACTAGCAACTTCTTGTCAGTCTTCCTTGGCTCAAATATCTACTCTGAAGGATCGACTTGCAGAGTTTCCTGCCTACCACCACTACATATTTTACTGTATCCTGGTCCATGGGTAACGTTTGACTCATCCTATAAGATGCCCACCCCCCTATGCTGACACTGCTGTTATCTTGGTGCACTGGTTTCAGAAATTGCACCATGTGGTGGTGGTGATGAAATGGGGCATCAAGAACTTTGCCTAAGAACATATTCCCCGCCTTACCTTAATGGTCTAGTTAAAGCAGCAGAATCATTAGAGGCAAAATATTTCATCATATGGATTTTGTTTTAGTGAGAATGTATTTCTAACAAAATCAGTATATTTATTTTTCTTTTCATTCTACTGTATTTAATTTTTGAGTTGAAATATGTAGTTTTGGACTTTGTAAAAGTTCCTGCTTGCTTTCCACACCAATTGTGAATAAATTAAACATCCTGGTGTAATGTACTATTTAACAACAGAAACATGTGCTACCACCACCTCAGTACCTTCACAGTATGGACCTAGTTTATCCAGACAAAAGAGGTTCTAAAATTTACAGTGGTGGCCATCATTATTGACTTGCGTCATCAACTACAACATTACTAATAAAAGCTGTTTAAAAAATACAAGGAAATAAAAAACTGAGATGATAAGTATAAGGATGTCAGAAATACACACCTGGGGCACATGTGGGTGACACTGAGCTTATAGGCTGTCTAATTGTTCTCTGTCATCCCAATCCTCTTTAAAATAGAAGTGTTTGCTCTCCATTCAGATGATCCATGGGTCATATCCATGCCCACTGTTGTCAGACAGTTTCTACTCTGCAGTTCTGATTTTATATCAACGAGAGATCAGGTCCAACTCTTATTCTCATGGTAACAAATTGTGGACACTGTCATCGGACTGTGCACTGTGGAACCCCCCCCCCCACTACCAACCTCAAGCATGGCAGACAAGTGGAAAGCCAACAACCAGGATACCAACAACCAAGCATCTCTGGGGTATATCACTCAACTATTAGAGATACTGGTAGCGGACAAGGCAGAACAGAAAACAGCCAATTCCTCTACTACCGAGGAGGTGAAAGTATTATCTGGTCGCATACACACGATGGAGCAACAGGCACTCGATCTGGAGGATTCCCAGCACAGTATTCTTAGGCGCCTAGATGATCACGAGTTCCAGTTAGATCGACTGTGGGAATGAGCTGAGGATCAAGAGAACAGAAGCAGGCAAAATCAAATCAGAATCCTCGCAGTCCCTGAATGGGCAGAAGGGGCAAATATGGAACGATTTCTGACAGGATTCCTGCTGCAGCTCCTTGGTCCACTTTGGCATGAACCCATAGAGGTAGAGAGAATGCATTAAACTTGGGGCTCCCCTCCAGCTTAAGGTTCAAGGCCATGACCGATCATAGCTCATCTCCTTAATTTGTCTATAAAAGAAAAATTCTTCGGAGCTATTGGAGATAAAGGGGACTTATTTTGGAAAGGAGTCTGTATTTCTAGTTATCAGGACTTCTCACACAAGGTAGTGCAAGTTTGCAAGTTGTATAAAACCCTTAAAGCTATACTCTGGGATGTTTGGGTACAATATAGATTTAGTGGTCTCACAAATTTTTGTGTCAACAGGAATGGACAAAAATTCAAGGGTAGATCTCCCAACGAACTCCTGAATTGGAAAAAACAACACTGGCCCAACCTCAGACTTGGAACCACAAGTCTCAGAAATTTATGGTTTAAACATGGGGATAAGAGGCCAGATCTATGGCACCCTAGTGGTCACAGTATCAGACAGTGTGAATTGGAAAGTACACATAGCGAAAACTGAGAGCAGGGAGTACACAACGACAAAGATCAAGCACAACCAAAGTCCCCAAGCTCAGATACCCAAACAGCTTCCTGGAAGGACACCGAGGATCAAGTTCTTCAACAGAATCCAAGAAGCAGGCTCTGTTCATGTAGCCCCCAGCCTAGACATCTACACTCATACATGTGATATCTCCCTCTTTACACAGGAGACTCCTGTTTTTTTGACTGAACTCCCTCTCTCCCTCCTGGGAAACAAAATCTCCTGCTTAAGTAAAATTCTGTCCAAAATATCCATGGTTTTTGGGCAGATAAAGACACATAAAAATTAAATCAGTACTGAACAATGTATCTGATAACTTTATATAACTAGTTGTTTATTCTTTTTAGTGCTTATCTTGACAAAATGAAATACATTACATTTTTGTAATGACTTTTTTCTTATTTGTTTGATGCCATTTAAGGACAAACTCATGACGTTACGGCATCTCTCTACTAGCAGGCCAATCTCCCTCCTAATTTGACCCAAATCTCCCTCTTAAGCAGTTGGCAGGCGAGTCTCCCTCCTAATTTAACCCAAATCTCCCTCTTAAGCAAGTTGGACATATCACATGTATGTACACTTTGATTCAACATTTGCATCTCCACCAGCCAAAGCAGTGCCAAACCTCCCTCACCACAGCTGAGAAGGACTGGCTCTGGTCACTCAGTATGGCAGGCAGTAGAACCCTGAGAAATGGACCCATTATTGTGGGCCACCCTAGCAGAAGAAAACTCTGATATGGAATGCACAACCTCACTCCCCATTATCGTGGTTCTGGGAGAAAAATCATTTGTAGAGGTACCGGCAGCTACTGGGACTTGAAAATATTGAGGCAGTGAGAAATTCCAGGCAGCAGGTTGGTCAAGGATGTACAATCCAGGGACCGACCAACCCCTCCTTGCATAAATGAGTCACTTGATTCCAATAGTTTTACAGTATTACGCATAACACTTTGCATATGTTCCATATTGTAAACAATGTTATGTAATATAGGTTGCCCGAGGAATTGTCAGGGTGGCATGCTTAGCGGCTTGCAGTGAGAGGAGTGGCAAGGTTTCTGAACACAGCTAAGTTCTACCCACAGACATCTCTCAGGGTAAGTTTGGTGGTTACCCCCCCCCCCCATAATCTAGTGTAAACAGGAAATCTCTTCTCCCATAATACATCCCAGAGCCCCATTTCTTATCTGGATTACAGGCAAACCTCAGAACTCCTATGCATAGGCTTCTTTTGGCTGGCTTTAAGGAAGAACCTATCCCCTACCCTTGCTCGCACATGTAGAGCACTCCTTTTAATGTCAGAAGCTTAAATTATTGTGTTAGTACTACGAGCATAAAGTTAGGCAACAGTTCAAGGTAACACTGCAGAAGGGAGATAGTTCACAATACTATTTTCCTTAGACAGGCTCTGGGACTGAGTCCCAAGATAGAATGATCCCTGTATAATTTCTCTCACTATATAGGTTGCTCCAGTAGGTTGAGGTACCCCAAACACTGACCAAGTAAATAAGGGTTTATCCAGATGCAGTCCAATAACAACAGTCGCTCACAATGGGTGGCAGTGAGGAAGGAAACATCTTAAGTCCAAGCTCCAACCACCCTTCCAGTACAGGTTAAACTGGTTAAAGTCCCCCTCCCCCCAATAACACTTGCAATTGTAACCCCTCTCTCAGCATCTGGTGGCCACATATCCTGCACATGTCTTCCGCTCTGAAGGGTCCCCAATCAGTATCCCAGACCAACAAGAAATAGGATGGCAATCCCTGCCTATGATGATAAGGATCATCATCATCATCCTTTTATTTGTAATAAGGTGCCCTTTCAAAGCTTGGGGCACCCACACAATATTCATAAAAACATTATAACAATATCAGCAGTCAATAAATAGCAGGAAATCAAGAACATAGCCTGTGATGATGGCCACCGTGATTGGGTGCCTGCCGAAAGGGTGACTCAATCACAGCACCTGTGGATGGGATGATTGGGGAAGCTGGCGACCGGATGGTGGGGTGGGAAAAAATAGCGACCAGATGTCACTATATATCTATGTGCATGAGAGAGGGGGGAGCGAGCACGCCGAGCGTGGGCTGGGAGGGGACAGAGGAGCTGTAGGGGGTGGCACTGCGGTGAGCTGCCGAGTTGCACTGTGGCATCAGAGGTTGGTCCATGGCTGTGGCGAGTATGGTGCCAGGTTCAGATCCGGGCATGGGTGCCTTTTGTTGTGCCCAGCTGAAGTTTTTTTTTTTTTTACCCCGACTTGCAACCCCCTGGAGTTGAGACTCTTTAAGTAGGGAGGTGTGGCGGGGTGCGTGGGGTGCAGCCCCCCACATAAACAATAAAAATCCAAGTCCCCGGCATCATGTTGTTGTGTGCCAGAGAGTCCATTGCTGAAAAAACTTTCGGCGATGTGACTTCACCCTAACGGCGAGCACCATTATCACATGAAACCAATCAAGACCCATAAAAAGCTTGACATAACAAATGCATTTTATGGCTGGACTTAAAACCCTTGACAGCCAGGCTATCTTGTATCCAGTGAGGTAGAGAATTCCACAGGGTAGGTACCATAAAGGCAAAAGATCTTGTACCAGATGTTTTAAGCCATGTCCTGGGAATCTCTAGCAATCCCTCACCGGTGGATTGGAGTGCACGGGAGGCACAGTAGGGATATAGAAGGTCTTGCAGTTAATGGGGTCCCTGGCCATTTAGAGCTTTATAGGTCAGCAACATGACCTTGAAGGTTATCCGCCACTGTACTGGCAGCGAGTGCAGTTCGCGCCGCACAGGTGTTATATGGCTTGATCTAGAAGTACCAGTTAACAATCTGGCCATCGCATTCTGCTCCAACTGCAATCGGCGGATATCTTCCCCTGGTAGCCCTAGGTAGAGGGCATTGCAGTAGTCAAGCCGGCTAGTTACAAAGGTGTGGACCAATGTGGGGAGATCCTTGGCCAGGACCAGGTGCTTCACCCTGGCAACATTTCTTAGATGATGGAAAGCAGACTTCACCACTGCAGAGACCTGAGATTTCAAGGTCAAATTCTCATCCAAGATCATGCCAAGATTTTGCACCTGGCTTGAGGCATACAATGGAGTTCCCCCAAGTATTATTCCAGTGGGTTGTCCTCTCCCTAACCTGGCCGGTCCACCACCAGGGTCCACAACCAACACCTCTGTTTTTCCCGAGTTCAACTTCAGCCAACTAGCACTCATCCAGTCCCGCATCTCAGTTAGACAGTTGTTAAACACCTAGACAGTATCTAACTCCTGCTCAGGCACAAAAGACAGGTACAGTTGAGAATCATCTGCATAACAGTGAAAACTCAAACATACCGTCTTATGATATCCCCTAATGGCAGCAAATACATTGCAAACAACATGGGTGACAACACCGAGCCCTGTGGCACCCCGCAGAGCAGACAGTGTGATGCCGAGGAATAAATTCCCTACACCACTCTCTGAATTCTGCCCTCAAGGAATGATTAAAACCAACTGAGGACAGCCCCTCCAGTCCACAGAAAAACCACAGGTGCTCGAGTAACATACCATGGCCTACAGTATCAAATGCTACTGAGAGATCAAGGAGGACCAAGATTGTACAGGCCCTCCGATCCCTTGCCATCAGGAGAGCATTTAGTACCTGAACAAGGACCGTCTCAATGCTATGTCTTTTTCTGAAACCTGACTGGAGAAGATCATAAATATTATTTAATTTTTTTATTTTATTTTATTGAAATCTAGGATTACAAATACCTTTGAGCAGGAACTGCTCGTTTACAGAGGTTCCACGTCGAAGGATTGGGGGTATACATACAAAGGTCAACATAGTAATACATAGTTACACAATAAAAAGTAGTAAGAGACTGAGGCTTAGGAAATTCCAGTAATTCAAAATGTGCCAGATGTTAGGTAGCATGACATACCAGCCAAGGGCAATCTTAGAAATAAGCGCTGCAGGTGAGAGGGGAGTATGCAGGCAGGAAAGCCATTGTCAGAGGGTAGAGGGTGAGGGTAAGAGCTCTAAAGGGGAGTGATAAAAGTCAGGAAATGCCTGGGGGTGAGGAAAGGGAGAGGGGGCAAGGGGATAGGCAGGTAGGAGGGGGCAAGGTGGGGAGAGGTAGCTGTCAAGACTGAAGTGGAGGGCAGTGAGTGATGGGTCCCCAATTAGGCGAGGCAGTCACAATGACTAGTTGAAATGAGATGAAGTCGGAGTTGTCTCTTAAAAGGGCCAAGAGCAGCAGCAGTAAGAGTTTCTTTGTTGAGAGTATTGTACCACTGTGGTGCTCTGTGGGCAAAGGCCCTCTGGCCATGGCATCTGGGGACAAGGAAGGTTAGTTGTTGTGAACTTCTAGTTCGCTGGGTGCTGTGGTGGTCAATAAGGAGCTTTTCAATGCCCGGGGGCATGACCCCGAGGAGGACTTTTTTTGCTAAGAGGCAGGTTTGATACTGTATCTGGCTGATGAGAGGAAGCCATCCTGCCCGAGTGTACAGGTCACAAGTGTGTGTAAGTCGGTCAGCCCAGTTAGCAGCCTGCATGCTTTGTTGAGTGCAACTATAATTCTTCGGAGGGCAGAGGCGGAGGCAGAGCCATAAATTGCTAGTCCATAATCGATGATGGAGGTGACAGAGCTGTTGAGAGCCAACCGGAGAGTGTCAGGAGTCATGCAGTGTTTGTGCCTGTAGTGCAGGCCTATACGGATGTTGGTAGCTTTGGCGACAGAATCTATGTGCCGATGGCAGGAGAGTGAGCTGTCCAATGTGACACCTAGGTATTTAAAATCAGGAATGTGTTCGAGTAAGGTCCCTGTTTGGTTTAGGATGGTGAGGTCATGGGATTTGTACTTGCTCCTGGCATTGTAGAAGGTCATAACCTTTGTTTTGCTGTAGTTCATGACCAGTTTGTGTGACTTGAACCATTCTTCGATGCACATGAATTCAAGCTGTAATTGTTTCTCAAGAAGCTCTGCATTTTGGTGGTTGGTGAACATGACTGCGTCATCAGCATAGAGCAGTAATTTCTGGTGGCAGACACTGGGAAGGTCATTGAGGAAGAGGCTGAAGAGTAGTGGCCCCAGGATGGACCCCTGTGGGACCCCTGAAAGGACCGGCTTTTCTTCCGAGGTGACACCGGCAATCCTAACCCACTGGACCCTTTCCCCAAGGTAGCTTGAAAACCAGAGCAGTGCTTCACTGGAGAGCCCAATGTTTGATAATTGCTTGAGTATGAGTGGGTGGTTCACAGTATCAAAGGCTTTCGTAAGGTCGATGAATACTGCCCCTACACAGTTTCCTTGATCGAGCATGGTATGGATGAAGCCCGTGAATTCTAATAGCGCAGTGGTGGTACTGTGCCCTTTTCGGAAACCATGTTGCTCAGGACACTGGATGTCATATTTTTCCAGGTACTTGACTAGTTGGTCTGAGGCGATGCGCTCCAGGGCCTTAGATAATGGAGGGAGGATAGAGATAGGTCTGTAGTTGGAGTGCAGTGATTTGTCTCCACTTTTGTGTACCGGTGTGATGGTTGCCTATTTCCAGCGAGATGGGAACTGGGACATCCTTAGTGATAGATTGAAGACCTTTGTCAGGGGTTCAAGGACTTCTTCAAGGACAAGTGCTAACAACTTCAGGTCAAGGGAGTCACCGCTGTAGCCTGCGTTGTGAATGGCCTTCCGAATATAGGTTCTGGCTTCATGCACTGGGATCTCCTTAGAGTAGAATTGTGGGCAGGGGTGTAGGAGAGAGAGTAGTTGCAGGAGGGTTACTACTAGAGGGGGCACAAAGAAATTAGAAGGGAGAACACTATCACGTTGGAGAATGCATTGTTAAAGGTGGTGGTGATTGTGTACAGGTCAGATGTTGGTGTTCCATTTATGTTGAGCATGGTGGGTGGTGACTTAGTGTCCTTGCCTGTAAGGTCTTTCAAATTACTCCAAAAATGTTTTCCATCACCCCAGGAGTTGGAGAGAGCTTCCTTGAAGTATTTGCTTTTGGCACTCCTAACTGCCCGCGTGCACTCATTTCTGGCAGCTTTATACTTTTGAATATCCCCAGGTTTGGATGTTGCACTGGCACAGTGCCAGAGATGATCCCTATGTTTGAGTAAAGTGATTAGATCGGGGGTTATCCGAGGGTTAGCTCTGCCCCTGACCTTCAGCTTTTTGAGAGGTGCAAAGATATTGCAGGCCGCAGTGAAGTGGCTGATGAAAAGGTCTAAGGCTTGGTTTACATCAATGGCAGAGTCAATTGGTGTCCAGTCCAGGTGGCTTAGGTGTGTCTTATGGATTGTTACATGATCGTCCAGCTGCAAAGTGACCACTTTCTCAATAACTTTACCTACAGAAGGTAAGTTCGAGACTGGTCTGTAGTTTACTGGATGGTCCGGGTCCAGGGAGGGCTTTTTTAGGAGGGGCCTCACTACTGCCTCCTTTAAGGGATCCAGAAAGATCCCTCTCTCTCCAAGGAAACCCTTACTATTCCAGCAAGGATCGGGGCTATCACCTCAACACACCCTACTAGAAGGTGACTTGGGCCCGGGTCCAGACTACAGCAAGTTGGTTGCAGAGTCTGGATAATCCTCATTCTATCCATGATTACCGGTTGGCTAAAGGTGAGCCAGGACACCTTGGTATTAGTACCATATGGTTGACCACTGCAAGGTCCAATGGGCATGCACTGGTTGATCTCACCCCTGATGGAGGCCACCTTATCAGCAAAAAACAGCACAGACTCATCACACTTATCTTGTAACAATGCTCAACCAGACTGCAGACAGGCTGGATTGCACAGTCTGTCCACAGTCCAGAAGAGCTGAGCTGACCTGTTCTTTACTGCTGCTATTTCCCTGGACAGGAACACTGCCTTCTTACGGGAAATAGCCATCTGGTAGACCTTATAATGGCCCAGCAATCTAAGCCTGTCCCCCTCCAGGTTAGTTTTCCACCAGTGTCTCTCCAACCTTTGTCTTAACCTCTTCAACTCCCTCATTGCTCCATCATACCATGGGGCACCTGGGCGAAGAGTTAAAGAACGAACACATGCAGTAGCGATAAGATCCAGGGCTCCCGATATTGCCTTATTATAGGCAACAACAAGACTCCCTGGGTCATCACAATCAGTCAGAATTCCCAAAAGGTCAAGTACTGTCATTAGGCATTCCGAGGTAACTCCTCTTAAAGGACGGTACTTTACCATTTCCACCAGGGCAGGCCTAATTTAGAGGGTCACGCTGCCGAATCTCAGGGCGTGATGGTCTGACCAACCGATAGGATCCACCTCCATCTTGGAGATTTCCATTCCCAGGAGGAACACCAAGTCTAAGGAGTGCCCCCTCTGTGGGTAGCGGAGGTAACCACCCTTGTCAGGCCCAATGAATCCATTAATTGGAGGAGGTTTTGTCCAAATAGCGAGAGTTCATCATTGATGCAGCCATTGAAGTACCCGAGAATCATCCATCTTTGGGACTCCAACACCATGTCGGTGATAAAGTCCACTACCTCCTCTAGGAAAACCCTCCCAGCACCTGGTGGATGGTAGATAAGAAGGATCCTACAACCTGCACCTGCTCCCACAATACACTCAAAGGAATTGATAGATCCTACTGGCACCTCCCTGAGACCCAGCTCTGATCTAAAACAGATTGCGAGCCCCTCACCCCTTCGATCCTGTCTCGGGCAGTGTATCACCGAGAACCCAGGCAGAACTGTGGCTGCCAAAATAGGCCCTGCATTTTTATCCAACCAGGTCTCGATGATGCATTCCAGGTCCATCGAGGCAACTAGATCCACAATTACTGTGGTCTTGTTCCCAATCGACTTGGCATTGCATAACACTGCTCGAGAGGGATGAGAAACCGAGGATGATCGCATTACCTGCCTGCAATAATCAGAGCCCTTGGGTATGGGCACAAGACAAGGTGGACCTTGCTCATGTACCCATTTCACCCTAGGGCACCTTCTGGTCCCCATGGTCCCTATCCACCCACTCCTTTCCCAACCCCCCTCTACATCCCCAGGACCCCCCCACCCCTACACCCCTTATTATACCCAGTGCTCTACATCTACCATATACATCTTGGGGAAGCGGGGGGCAGTCAAAAGGATGGAGGCCCCAGAGTCTTAAGGGGGAGTACTGCCTGACCATCCTGATCTCATCCCAGCACATTTTCCCTCACTCCATCACTCACCCACTTTACACTCAATCACTCTAATCACACTCTCTCTCAATTCTATCAAAGTAACCCCCTTCTTACTAATTCCTACAATAACCCTCAACATTTCTTCCCACCCTCAGTTTCCTAACCCTACTTCACTCTCCCTCACTCACATTCACAACCACTCAATATCAATACAAATTCTTCAGCTATTGATAAAATTTGTACTACTTCTTTCCACCTCTGTACAGCAACCTAAACCAAGTAGCAGCAGATAACTTTTTAATTTCTTTCAAGTGTAGTTATTAACAGTCTCTGTATAGTCTCTTGCGATCCTCTGCAGTGCTCTCACCACAACAGACTAAGTCTCAATACCTTCAGCCCTCTCTCACTGGGCTTGTTCATATATATACAACATAGTTTAAAAAGGGTTTCTTCCAAAAGTTAGGCAGAAATAACATAAATTCCACTGTAAAGCCAGGCAGACTCAAATAAAAGTTTTACATCACTGCCTCTGCAGTCCAATGGAGCTTTGCAACATCAGTTCCTTTCTTCAATTTCTGCATACAGCCCACTGAGGGTAATCTTAACAAGAATCTACCACATTCAGGAGGCCACCCCTTTATTATAAAGGATCCCCACAGTCCCTCACCTCGGCTGTTCGAACGGGGCCACCCTCTAGAGAATCCCCTGCTCTGCCTAAGGAGAATGCCTCCACCTCACCCTCCAGCAATGGTAGAGACTCCCCCTCCTTCAGGACCGCAGGTCCCTCCACCTTTCTGTACCCTCACGGCCTCCTGACCAATGCCAATCCTCATATCAGTCCCACTTGGGCAGCGCCGCTTGCATCTCCTTCCTTCCTTCGTCAGTACACCTCTGAACTCCATCGAATTCCTTCCTCTCTGCGGTCCGGCTGGTCTCTCACCCTGCTGGCTACCACCACCACATCACTCATTTCACCTTCAATTCCAACTCCAACCTCCAACCTTCTTCTGATTCCACAATCTTAGTCCACCTCTGCGAAGCTCCCCAATGTCTCCTTACGGCTGCTCAGGATGGCCCAGCAGAACCTCTGCAAGAGACCGCTTAGCCCCAAAGGAGGTAAGAGTTATAACTGATGTAGTCCGGTCCGGGCTGCCGCTACTTAGTTTGAACAACTTTCTCTTGATAATGCTCAGCACTTACTACCTCACTACGATCCCTATCTGTCTATGCTATTAAATTCTTATTGCTACACAAAAATGAAACATAAAATACATAAACGGCAAAACAACTAAAGCAATACATAGATACATAGATACATAGACAGTGTCAGTAGATAAGGGCCTATGGCCCACCCAGTCTGCCCATTTGAGCTTGTAAGTTCAGTTTATGTTTTCCTAGAAGTCTGTTGCCCCTTACCCCGACCTCCAGAATTCCTTTATGTCTATCCCATGCATTCTTAAATCCTGTGATTGTTTCAACCCCCACCACTTCCTCTGGCAGGGTGTTTCACTTGTCCACCACCCATTCTGTGAAGAAATTCTTCCTCACGTTTCCTCTGAATCGTCCTCCCTCCAGCTTCATCCCATGCCCTCTAGTCCTGGAACATCTTTTTCACTTAACAGTAGTGTATTCCTGCACCCTGTTCCTCCCTGTAAGATACTTGTATGTCTCTATCATATCCCCTCTCTCTTTCCTCTCCTCCAGGTAGTACATATTTAGTTCCTTCAACCTGTCCTCATAAGATTTGTGATGCAATCCATGTACCATCTTTGTTGCCCTCCTCTGAACCTTCTGTACCCTGTCTATGTCCTTACATAGGTAAGGTCTCCAGAACTGTACACTGTACTCCAGGTGGGGCCTCACTAGTGTCTTGTATAGTGGAATTATGTCCTCCCTTTTCCTGCTGGTGATGCCCCTGCCTATATATCCGAGCATCCTATTTGCTTTACCTGCTGCCTTGTCACACTGTTTCCCTACCTTGAGGTCATCAGAGCTGACAACCCCAAGATCTGTTTCCTGTTTGGTGCATGCTATATCCTCACCCCCCAACTGATATATTGTGCCAGGGTTTTTGTGCCCCCATATGCATTATCTTGCACTTCTTTGTATTGAATTTCAACTGCCAAACCCCTGCCCATTCTTCAAGTTTCTGCAGGTCCCTTCTCATTCTGTCTACACATCAATAAAAATGAAACAAAGTGAAAAAACTTATAAAATAGCATAAAATAAGAGACCACACTGCTCCTACACTCTTTCAGGCACAGCCAGCGTGGCAGCCATATCCTATCTGTCCATACATTTTGTATCCCTTTTTATCCAGTTATTTTTGAAAATCGGATGTGGACTTCGGCACAGAGATGCATATGGTGTGTAACCTTTACTAACAGTAAGGGGGTATGCAGAAAGTTTGTGTGCCCAGGGAATTCACCTATATTATTTATAATGATTCAGTAAATGTATCTGGTAGAGCTTGCCAAGTTTCCAGTTCATGCAAATCCAACAACAAAATTCTGGCCTGCTCGAGCAATGAATGCTGCTACACAGCCGGTGAAGCAGCCAATGCTGCCAGTCTGCCTTCAGAACTCCATCGAGTAAGTCAGAAATCCTTACTGAAATGTCTGTACCTAGAAATGTACTCTGTTATATGGATGTAAAAGTGATCAAAAGTAGCTGAAACTCCTAGTAGAAGCGAATTTGAAAGATAGTTCATGCAAGTAAAGCGAAGTAGAAGCTTAAAATTAACAGTAAAGGAATCATTAATCCTGTGCATCAGCGCATCAGATATCGAGTGAAAAGCGCTTTTTTTTTAATATCTTAAGGAGAATTTCTATTTAAAAAGCCCAAAAGAAATATTAGGGAAAACAAATGAGGTTAGAAATGCAAGTGTGCCAGACACCAAAAGCACATGGCACCAGAGAAATGACCCTGTATTACCAAATTAGCTTAAAGCGAAGTGTGAAGTTTTTAAGGGAAGTGAGAGTATATCAGTAACCATATATTTGAGCTTTTAAGATTTAAATGGTAGAAATACTTTGAACTACATACATTTTTTAAGGTGTTAAGGAGTGAACAACAGAGGAAGGACTGTGGTTATTAGTGAAATAGTGCCAAATGGTAAGAAAGCATAGCGCTAACATAATTGAGTAAATATATTTAATAACCATCTGAAGCAACAACAGTTCATGTTTATTTTAGGAAGAAATTATAAACTAGGTGGATAAGAAATGGAATATGATTTGTTTGGTGTACATATGGTTTAACAATCATGAAGGCAAATTAAAGCAGTAACTGTTATTCTTACAAAACATTTTCCAACTCCCCACACCCCCACCCCGGTCTCTCCAGTTCACATCTTTCAATAGATGAATATCTTGAAGAAAAATGCATGTGAATATAAGTAAAGAAAAGCAACTTATATAAAAAGGGGAATTTTGGAATTGAATATTATGAATGTATTAGAAATACTGCACACTGCAAGTTAATAACTTTAAAGGAGAATTTAAATGAACAAGTAATGTGCTTATCATACCTTCTTTCCTTTCCTTTCCTTCCCCTTTTCTTTCCTGCTTCCTCTGTTTATTTATTTATTAGTTAAGTGGTTCTGAAACCTGTAAAAGTAGCAGTACAACAAAAAGGTGAATATCAAAATTGAGTGTATAAATGTTAAAGAAGTACTACATGTATAGTTTGGAGAATGAATTGATCTAGGTGTTTTTTTTTTATTTTTTTATTTATTTATCTTAAAGTGAACATATTCAGGAGACAATTCTTAAGGAGGCTTGGTGGATGTTTGGTCATTGCCGGCATTGTTTAAAAGTAAGGTAATGAATTTTTTCATGGATTTATTGTGGTGGCATAGAATGGGAACAATATTTATAGAAATGTATGACTGTGTATAAACACAATAGATTACATTTGTTTATATTGATTTTTTTGCTTCAATACTGATATAACAACTAAAGTAGAAAGATGGCACACCCAGTTTTTTGACTAGCATAGTCCTATATTGAAAGATATTGTAAGATTTATATAACTCTTAGGTTTGAAATATATTAAACATCTGTTTAAAATCTTTTTACAGTTCCCCAGAAGAAGTCTAATACTAGGTGAAATGTTGGGACTTTATGAATAAAAGTAATAACAAACTTTAAATAACAGTAAGGGGGCACATTGCAACTTGAGAAAGAGTCTAACCAGGTCAGGTCTGGTAGCTCTCAAAACATTCCTATTCTGTTCCCCCATATACAGTATGCAGTTGTTACTGTGGTTACAAATCTCGAAAAATATGAGGGATGTGAAGGAGTTCCCCTCATACTCCCCATCCAGGTCATCCCATAAGTGGCCAAATGTTTGTCTCATGCAGACACTCCTTTTCATAAATGTCATTGAGGCACAGGTCAAGAAGCATAGGAAAACCAGGAGCAGTTTCAAAATTCGCAAATAGCGCTTTATTTTTCTCAATAACAGCAAAATAAAAAAATATTTAATGTAACTATTTACAAAGGCAGTACAAACAGAGAAAACAAAATCCTTCTGAGTGTTTCAAATTTCAGTCTCTCACTCTGGTTTTAGCAAAAACATTGCTGCACTTTTCATAAGTCTTTGCCTCATTGACATCCTGCTTCTAACAGAATGTTCTTGTCAGTTTACAGAATGTTCTTGTTAGTTTTGATGCAGGTGCAGAAAAGAGAACATAGTGACCCAGAACTGACCTGTCATTTACAGCTCTGCAAAAGGCTAAACAACTGCATTTCAGGTTAACCCCTTGAGTTCCAAATACCTTTTTAATCATTTCAACATTATGACTATATACAGTTTTAAGCAAAGGAATCCTAGTATCAGTGACATTTCCACATAAAGATTCACATATATTTTTATACCCACAGATATGCAAGGTGGAAAAAAAGATAGAAACAGTGAGGGAAGGCAGAGAGATAGCGAGAAGTGGAAAATTGCAAAACAGTCGGAGTGATCAGTTCCTAGGTCTCACAAGAAAATTTGGTTGCACAACCAGACAGAAAAGAGACATAAAATTAGAGGATAGAACCAAACCTTGCATGTAACTCTTTCTGCATAACAAATGGGACAGGGCTTTATTCAGCCCTGTCACAAGAAATATTTAAGAGAACAGAGCAATTCATATGTTAGCCTCATGTAGTATAAAGTGGCTGTCGGACAAGGCAATTTGCTGTATAGCTTGAGGAATGCCCGGTTGACGTACAACCTCTCTCTACAAGGGGATGGGATGGGTCTCGTCTGTAGAACAGACTCAAACCTCCATCCTTGCAGTTCTCCTCAGTGGCAGAGCTGGTTAGAAACTCCATACTCTTCTTTTTACACTGAATGAACTTCAGACAAATTTCCTATAAAACAGTACAAGGCTGTTAAATGTTACATTGGTTCTTATCTTTACCTATATAGAGTTCTAGATTAAAGTGTACAGGTGCAATATACTGTTTCACTGCTTTCAAAGGTCTATTATTTTATTTCACTATACAGTATGCAATAAGAAAAGTCATAGTGTTTTCTTACTAGAGATATGCTCAGAATCGTAGTGGGCATATATTTAAGGTACAGAGTTAACCCCCCCTTCCAATCTGTGGTACACTACATCAGTTGACAGAATTATTAGTAGGTCCCCCTTTAGTGTCACCAGGGCCCCATACCTTCTATAGGAGGCAAGTCACTTACCAAAGGTGCATACAGTATTAGCACCACCCTTTTACTACCCAGACAAGTGGTACACCCTCCTGTGAGAGAGGCAGTTGGTCTAGACTGTGGGGGAGCTAGAACAAATAGTCAATATGACTAATTCCAGGAGTAATGACAAAACATATGAGGTGAGATGCATCTTCTGGAATGTGAATAAACTTAATCACCCTATGAAATGAAACAAAGTGTTGCAGCATCTCAAATCATTAAGGATAGAGATAGTGCTTATCCAGGAGATGCATCTCACCCCTAAATGTGTCTATTGGCTATGGACGAATCAGTTGGTCATATAATTCACAGTTCAGCACCAGCTAAATCTAAAGGTATAGCTATCCTCTTATATAAGGCCCTACCCTGGAAGGACGTTCACACCCTATCTGATTACTGGGGCAGATGAATGATAACTCTTTTTTTGTCCCCGGAGGGGACCTCATATAAGCAAAAATGTATGCCCCAAATTCAGATGATGTAAATTTTTTCCACCAAGTTAATCAAACCATAACAGACTTGACAGGAAATAATCCTGAAACCCCAGCACCCATTGAAGGTGACTTAAACCTTGCCCCTGAGTTCTTCTTGGATAAATCCATCTTCACACCAGACTCACAGCCCAAAGCTCAGGGGGCTTTACAAACCCTCATGTCTGAATGGGGCCTTTCTGAAGTCTGGAGGTGAGATCATCCAGCTGGAAGAGACTACTCCTTCTTTTCCCACAGTTCATGAGCCACTCAGTTGCATAGATGTCTGGCTAGCCAACAATTCAGCAGCCAAGGCTACATATAATCCCTCTATAGAAAACATTATTATCTCTGACCATGCCCTGGTGGGTATCACGTTCATTCCCCCTGGTGAATACCCAAGATCACACAGATTGCACTGTAACCCCCTCATTCTCCAAGACCCTGAATTTCACAAATGGATCATGGCAGAGGCAACTCTATGCTTTCAAGAAAATGCAAATGGGGAAGCTCTGCAGGAACCATATGGGTTGCCTTTGATGCCTTCCTAAGAGGGAGGATTATTTCCTTATCGGCCTCATGTAACAAGGCTAGAGCTCAAGAGGTGGCATCCCAACAAGTGGAATTGCAATTAAAGGAAGCCTAATTGAAATGTAACCCTCAGATAACACCCAGCCTAGCTGCTACAATAATAGGCCACAAGCATAAAATCAATACCATCCTTCAGCATAAAGCAGAAAGGTTTTCCTTAAAATCAAACATAACTTTGGAGAATTTGGAGAAAAGGGGGGCAAATTGTTAGCCTGTCACCTGTATAAACAAAAGGCCAGATCTCAGATAGCTGCCCTACGCAGCAGCCAAGACACAATAATCACTGACCATAAGGGCATCAACTAAACTATGCGGCAATGCTATGAAGCACTCTGGGCCTCCAAATCCCCTCCAACTCTGCACACCCTACATGACTTCTTGGGTACTACCCCAACACTTACTCTTTTGTCACCTTTACAAAAAGAATTAGACCTCCTCTTGTCTGAAAAGGAGCTACACACAGTCCTGAGACAACATAAGGCCAGTAAAGCTCTGTGTAGGGATGGCTTTACAGTGGACTTGTATCAAATAATGCCATTGTTATCCCACACCTGCTAGCAGCTATAAATGGGTCCAGAAACAATAACAACTTTCCCCCCACCATGAAAGAGGCACTGATAACGCTACTGCCCAAAAAATCCAATGATCCCCTCGACTGCACCAACTTTAGACTGACCTTGGTTACCTCCATGGATACAAAGATCTTGGCTAAAGCATTGGTGAACAGACTAGAAAAGTTTCTCCCCTCTCTAATTCACCACACACAGGCTGTATTCTGCAAGGGGAAAACCAAAGTTTATCATTTACGTGCGGTGCTGAATCTGAAATGTCTTGCAGCAAATTATCCCATCCCTATGGCAATGTTGGCGATTGATTTTTGTAAAGCATTCGATTAAGTAGAATGGGGCTTCCTGCACTCAGTGTTAGAAAAATACAGAGTGGGGCCATACTTCAGAAGCTGGATCACATCCCTTTATAACACCCCAACGGCAGCTATCCTCACCAACAACTCTACCTCTGCACCATTTGTGCTACACAGAGGTACTTGCCAAGGATGTCCCCTGTGCCCCCATCCTATTTCTACTTGTCCTAGATCCTCTCATTAGAAAACTGCTGGATTCTAAGAATATCCACGGTATACAGGTCAAATCCAATAACTACTTAGTGAATACATACGCAAACAACCTGCTCCTCACAATGGCCCACCACTCACAGTCAGTACCACACATAATGCAGGTGCTGAAATCCTTTGCCCCCACATCTGGTCTGGTTGTAAATTGTAAGAAAACCACCATCTTCTCCCATAACACGGCTTGTGATGCCACATGTATGATGGGCACCAACATAGTATGATCTCTGGAGGCTTCTCTTACCTAGGGGGTCAACATTCCTGCTAGATGGTCAGGAATAGTGCCAGAAAACTATCTCCCTATGCTGCCTATTCTGGAGCAAGAAATTAGAAGATGAAAACAGATACATATGACATTAAGAGAAAAAATAGAAGCCATAAGAATGTTTGTACTTCCCAGGCTGGCCAATCTATTTCTCAACATCCTTCTCCTGGTACTAGACAAAATTCTCCATGGATGTCACCTCCTCATTGCTCCTTTCTTATGGGAAAATAAAAACTCTAGACTCAAGTAAAAACTCAGGGCACACTGGAAAAAGGGAGGATTGGGCCTCCTCTGGCTCAAAGAGTGTATATATGAGCATACAGAATGACACAAGCCATAAGATGGTTTCTTCCCACATCAGAGAACACTACACAGTGGGTCTAACTGGATAAATGCCTGGCTAACACACCATGGTTGGGGCTAATCTTGGACAATAGAAACAATAAAGCTACTGGAGACAATCCTATTATAGGCAAAACCCAGTCAGCATGGACAAAATGTCTCAAATTTACGCAATGTCCCAGAGAAGCTATGCCCCCCAGATAATACTTCATCATATAGCAACATCCAAACATACTGATTGGAGGGTCTTCCATACACTGGAATGACTTGTAAATTGCAGGAATGAGGACTATCGAAGATATCTCTCTACCCAACTCAGAAATCCTCCAATCTTTTGAACAGATCCAATCCAAGTTTGGAATTCCTAAGAAGAGTTTCTGGAAATTCCTACAACTTAGGGAGGCAATATTGGGCTTTAAACACACAGTAAGAGAGGCTCAGCAATGGACCTAGTTCCAACAAGTACATAAACCAGATTTCATCAAGGGACTTACTGGCAAGGTATATGGCATCATTATGCATCATTAGGAATTCCCAGCCTGACACCATGGCCAAATGCCAACAAGATTGGGAAACAGAACTACAGTTAACCATCCCCCAGTCTCAATGGAAAGAGTGCATCAGATGGGCACACCTGGCATATAAAGATGCCAAAAGCCAACTGATACAATTCAAAATCCTCCACCGGTGGTACAGAACCCCAAAGAACTTGCATTGTTGGGGACTGATCCCACGCTCAAATTTTTGGAGATGCAATGCCCCAATGCAGGGTTACTACACATCTTATGGCAATGTCCCAAACTTATGCAGTACTGGACAATGGTGCTGGAAGACTGCTCTAAGTACTGAACTTAAAGATTCCACCTCACCCAGCTCTAGTGATCTTGGGGGACACCTCTTATATCACACAAGGTATGCCCTTGTCAGCAGACTGGCTACTTTTAGTGATTATGAAAGCAAGAAGAGCTATCCTCATGAAATAGAGCAACCCACCCTTCCCTCAGTCATAACCTGGCACGCAGCCCTGGCAAAGGTGGCTGCTTTTGAAAGACTCTCGTATGTCTCCCAGGATAAACTTTACACATACATGAAAAAATTGGCCCACTACCTTCAGTCCCACTTATGTTCAGTACCACTTCCAGCTCCATCCAATTCTCCAGGGCAATAAAGATCTGCCACAGAGGCACACCATGTGCATTGTTTATGTGCCACCCACATTAAAGATACACCTGCACACTGAGCAACGAGCATAACCTCCACTCAAGTCATGTGACTTAGGTAGCTTGGCCATCCATCACCCAAGATTTTCAATTGCAACAGAAAAATCAATGGGCTTCAGACTTCCTTCATCTCTCTGTTTAGAACCACCTTAAAATGTGTTATCATATATAAAATAGGTAACTTTTTCTCATATATAGTAACTTAATGAATGTATACCTACCACTTTAGTATTTTAATGCTTTTTTCAGAATTATATTGGCCTACCTGACAAACATGCGTGTTTCATTTGTAATGTCATATCATATGCCATACTGTACCTGTTGTCTTCCATGGAAAACCCAATAAAATATTTCATGATAAAAAAACAGAAATACATGCCTGATAAAAAAAGCAATATTTTTTTATGCCACTAATAGATACTGTTGCTTTACTCACGCTGTCTCTAGCATGAGCTCTCACTGACCTGCTTTAGATGACATACTGTATGTGTACCTTTGCCCACTGTTCAGCTTTATTACAGCTTGAACCTAGCTATTACTATTTTTTTTTCCCACTGGGAACATTTAAGAGAAGACACACCTAAAGGTAGTTTTTTTCTTGTTTACTTTACACATCACACATCACACCTTTTCCATTTTGTTCACTTTGTGAGACAGCCACAACAATCCCACCCCTTGCTTTGGGCTAGCTTAAAACTATTAATCATTTTAAACCTTTAACACTAATTCAAGCAGCAGGCCACAGTTTATCACAATCTGACTGGAATGAGATTTGAACCTGGATCTTCAATCGAAAAAAAAAGCTGTCCGCTTTTTAGTTCTGCCATTCGTAACACTTTTCTTAAACAGCCCTGTGACTTCCTCTTCTTGTCTGTTTCCCCATTTCACTCACTTCCAAACAGTTTTTAAAATCAGACAGCAAGAACACATGAGGAAAGGTGTGTGGGAACAGGGGTGCACTTCTGCTTCTGCATTAAAAGTGCTAGACACAGCAAAATGTCTTTATAGCTCCCCTGTCAGGATTCTCATCAAGTAGTCAGGCACCCGCACATCATGGTATGGGACCTGCTGCTTAGCTTCACACTGATACTAGTGCAGCAACATATATTACGTCAGAGGGAAAAGGCACCAACAGCATTTTGTTCCAGGACCCTTGTTATTGTAAGGGTTCCCTTTCTATACTGACATGCCTAGTACAAGGCCGTAAGCCCAGCCATCTGGACTGCAGCCCCTGGACCTAGAGAACCCATCTGCTGCTATTACTGCCAGCAGAGTTCAGAAGTGGAGGAGCTGTGATAGAGTGGTGCTGGGTTGGTACAAACAGGAAGGCTAACTCCCATGGTAGTACAACCAGAAGAAGACAATCTGTTGCACTTGTAACTCTGGAAAGAACCAGGTTGGCTTAAGGATGCTGACAATATTTTTTATTATTGCTTCAGTGCTCAAAGTGAGCGAACATCAGCATGTGCAAATAAATCCAAATTAGGACACCCGACCAGGATGTCAAACTACTGCTGGCTATGCCCTGATGCTTTGACTCACTGAATCTGTCTCAGGGTTCGTCCTCTGTTGGCGTTTGTTCATTTTGAACATTGAAGCTGTAATAAAAAATATTGTGAGCTTGAGCCTACCTGTCTCTTTCTGGAGTTAAGAGTGCAACAGATTGTCTTGTTATAGTATTACTGCCAGCAGCCCTGGACCCTGTGGCTGGCCCTAGCCCTGCTGCCCTTGCTCTTCCCCTATTGTTCATGATGATCCCTGTCTTCCTTCCCTCATGTCAGGGTATGGGACCTGCTGCTTAGCCCCGCAGTGACACTGTAGTGCAGCAACATGTATTACATCAGAGGACAAGAGCAGCAACAGCATTTTGTTCCAGGACCCCTGTTATCTTAGGGGTCCCCTTTCTACACTTACAGGCCTAGCACAAGACAGTAAGCCCAACCACCTGGACCACAGCCCCTAAGCCCTTATTCCACTGGACCCAGAGCACCCATCCAATGCTATTACTGCCAGCAGCCCTGGCCTCTGTGGCTAACCCCGGCCCCATTGCTCTCCCTCCCCTAATGCTCGTGATGATATTTGCCATCCTCCTGCTCATGTTAAAACGCTGGTCTGGGCTTGGTGATGGCCATGTGGCTAAGAGCCACTATGGTACTTTAACTTTGCATTTTTCTTCAAATTATTTCCATTTTGTCTATCAACCTCCTCTGGATGAAGGTCCTCTCTCCTCTGCTCCTCCAGTCATAAGTGTGCATGAGCGACTGCCGATGTAGTCTGTCCTCTTGTCTCATGCTCATCTCATCACCAACACATGCCTGGCCACCACTTGACCACACCAACTTGAGCCCAAGCAAAGGCCTGCTGCTCCACAGTCAATAGAGCATAGAGATGCCGGCCTGGAGATAGTCAGAGAAGTAGCAATACCTGCCTCTCTGCCATTCTGTCCTGACCCAACCCGACCATCACCGTCTGCACCCCTGCTGACTGCTCACACTACACTCAGTCCCCTAAGACAGTGCTGCATGTGCAGACATGGTACACACCACCTCCTCCTTACCGGCTATGTATGTATTCCAACATAGTTTTTGGATCTGGCCTGGTATCTTCCCTATCTAGACTGGACTCCCTCTTTAATGCCTTTTGCCGTTTTTCCTTAAATGCACCCCACCAACCACCACTGCTCCCTCCACTCATCCCTCTCCCTTTCCTGTCTTCACCAATGCCACCAACACCATACCATCACTCTCAACTCCAAATTCTGGCTTTGATCCCTTCTGTCCTATCTCACCTCTCTCCCTCATCCCCTTCTTCCTACCCTCTATGCTACAAAGATGCCCATACCTTCTCTCTTCACTGTCCCACATCCTGTTTGGGGCAGGCAGCCTTTTCCTACCATTTACCTACACTCTGGAACTCTCCCAAGCTCCTTTAGACAATCTACCTCCTGCATGTCTTAAAAGGCACCCTCTTCCAAACCTCCCTTCCCCCTCGCTCCTGTCCCCCCTCCTCCCTGTAGATCAGGGAACTGCTCATTAAACTTCACTCACCTGTTTCATTGCTTCTCACATATCTTTATCTCCTTTTATCCTAATTTATACTACTGTGATCACAATCTTAAGGCACCTTGTGCGCTCATTAAAATTTTGTCTTAACGCCTGTTTGTTAAATTTTACATTGTTAACATATTAACTTTTCTACTTCTTCATTCCCCTCTCCCCTGGCTTGCACCTGGAAACGAGCCTCGGCTCAGTGTGCCTTTCCCGGTCAACAACTTTTAAATAATAAATAAATGTAGAAAAATCTGGGCACAGTTCTGTAATGTGCCCTTCCAAACTCCATGCCTCACAGCATCTCAGAAACCTGCTCTGGAATAAGGTTGGGGGAAGGAAGATGAGAGAGAGGGAGAGAGAGAGAGAGAGAAGTCAACTGCATGGAAACTCAGGGTCAAAAGCGAGGTACTTGCAAGGCATTTTTTGCTGAGACAGTTGAAGAGTGCATCTTTCTCCTGCTGGGCAAGGAAGACAGTCAGGAGGAATTACCAGGGGATCAGGCAGGGAAGGAGTGAAATGGTTGGGAGGAGCAGCCACCGGGATTGAAAAGGTAGTAAAACAGCTGGAAGGAAAGGGGGAAAAGAAACAGTCAGAATGAGGGACCACCGAGATTGGGTGGGGAAAGGAGAGAAACAGTCAAGTGGAACAGCCTGTGGGATCAGGCAGGGGAAGGAGTGAAACAGTTGGGCAGAAATTGCATATAAGAGTAAGCAGAAGAGGAAAAAAAGGCAACAAAGAAGAAAAATAACTCACAGCTGGCTACTTCTCATACTTTAAAGGACTAAAGCACTCTCTCATAGGAGTGCATCAGTTCTTTCAACTGTGAGAAGTTTCTGCCCAGCAAGCAATGATTTGCCTCATGATCAGAGTGCCTGGTCATTGGTCTGTCACTGCGGACATCATTGGAGCCCTTTGAAGTCAGATAGAATGATTCAAAAACCCTGGCCACATGTATGGGAAATGTATCTTCCCACAAGCATCCATGGAAGGAAAACTGCCATAAATTGTGACAGGAAAGGGAACTCTGACCGACATGGGTGTAGGAATGCATACGATAAGTAAGCCATGGCTTACAAGTTGATTGGAGAGGTTGGTAGCATTCTGATCCCTGACCATTGACTGTGGTTACTTTCATTGTTTGATATCTACCCCTAATGGTATTATAGTGGCACAGTAACACCACGATACCTGTAGTTAAGGTTGAGTTAGCTGTTTAACGTTAAACCCTTAATTTTGTACTTGACTAACTTTGCCACCATTCAATGGATTTGCACAAAAGTTTCCAGGTGCAGTCTCAGGGCCAAGGTCTTGACTTGCCAAGTTTCATTCCTGTCAGATTTGTGGGTTCTGAGATCTGGATAGTAAAACAAGTGAAAAATCCAGGTATTTTGTTGTTTTGTCATCATCAAACACCCAGATGGTGTGGAATTTTGTCTTGACATTTTAAGGGTAGAAAGGGCTTGGGCCACAGTGGTACCTTTCATGGGTTAGGTGAAAAAATCTTAATCTGTTCCAGAGTTATAAGGATTTGAAATTTCAATTCTGAGCATGCTCAGAATGGTCTTTTGGACAGCTGTTTCATACGAAAAAAGAATTTGGCCCATATTAAAAAAAGATTCTGTTTCATATGGGGATTAATCTTATTTCATGAGAAAAAAATTATTTTTTCATATGGCTGTCAACTTGTTTCTGTTTTTTTTCAAAAATCTTTTTTTATTTTTTTGAAAAGACATAAAAATGATATCCTGCAGAGACACTAACACATGTGTCTTGCTAATCTGGACCTGCTTAGGTGGATTCTTCAGTTAGTTTTGGGAAAAATCACCCAGAAATGTGTTTTTAACACATTTTAAAATCTATTTCTGTTACCGAATTTCTTTTTTCATATTGCCATATGAAAAAAGAATTGGGTCATATGAAAAAAGATTCCCTTCATACAAAAACATAATTGGGCTTATTTTTTTTTCAGATTCTTTTTTCATATGAACAACATGACCTCACAAAAAATGATCCCTTCATATGAAAAAATAATTTGAACTTAGTTTGGCCTTCACATTCTTTTTCATATGAATTTCATCAACTCCCAATAAAAAGATCCCTTCATACGAAAAAAGAATTTGGGCTTGGTTTTTTTTTTACATTCTTTTTTGTATGAGACAATCTTTTTTCAATGAATAACACAGCCCTATGAAAAAAAGATCCTTTCATATAAAAAAAGAATCTGGACTTACTTTGTTTTCCCACATTTCAACTTTAAAAAGTCATAAATTCATCAATATATGCAATTATGGGGCAGTCTATATATCAAAATAAGGGTCTCAATCAGTACTACAACACTTATACATAACAGCACCCCAATAACTTAGGGGCCATGTAAAAAAAAAAAACAACATAAAAATAAAAAAAATAAAATGTCGATAAAATAACATTGCAAATTTAACAAGCTGTAGCTCTGTCAGTCTTTGGAGTTAATGGACAATGCATACATCAATAGAAAGAGCTTAATGACTAGTACAACATTAAGTCCCTAAGAAATAAGAACTGAAAATAGTCCATCCCTACGAAAAAAATAAAATTACAAGAAAGCACATAAATTGCTTTTTTGTAGGAATGGAAGTGGAGGGCCCTCTGGGCCCTACACTTCCACACCCACATACACATGTGGATAAATAGAGGCACAGAAGCATTGATCCAAGAGGGACCTGTGCATCCATAATTGCATAGATGTGTGGGACCTGCATGAATGATGATATGATTCTACTATCTCGAAAAGTAAAAAAAAAAAGAAGTCATTGCAAAAGACTTTGTTGATGCATCAGTTAGGGTTAAAATGACAAAAGTAGGGAACAGTGTTAGGGTTCCAACCCTAACATCCCAACCTACCCTACAAGCAGCAAAAAGAAAAAACTATATGGTTTTGGCTGCCCTGAGTCTTGGAAAATTAGGCCTGGGGTCTTCCTCAGGGTTATCAACCGTAACGCTCACCTCATTCTCAGATAGTTTGCATATCTGAGCTTATTTGCTGATGGAATGGGGGAAGCGTTAGGGTTGATAACCTCAAGGAAAACCTCGGGCCTGATTTGCCAAGACTCAGGACAGCCAAAACCAAAGTTTTTTTTCATTTTGCTGCTTGCATGGTGGTGGTGGGGTGTTAGGGTTGGAAATCCTAACACCACATTTCCGTCTTTTGTTGGTTTAACCCTAACTGGTGCATTACCAAAGTTTTTTTGCAATGAATTACAAAATATATGTTATGCTCTGTTTGAATAAACATTGTTCAATGCATATAACTAAGAACTGCTGTATTTTTGACTTGTACTATGCAGTTGCTGAAGTACAATGTGGTGCGCATAAGGGCTCTGCGTATCAAATACAGGCATGTCAACAGTGAGGGTGAGTGCAGCAAAGAGGCACTAAGGAGCTGTGGCTTTCAAATTTTATTTCCCTAGCTACACCACCGGCAAACCAGAGTTTGCATCTTTGTCTCAGTGCCATGGAAATACCCACATCTGGTCAGACACATCCTGACAAATGTATAGAATGTAGGTACTGTAGTAGGATGGCAGTCAAAACCTACATTAAACAGTTGCAGTAATTGCTATTTCAACCAAAAAATAAATCCTTCAAAGAGAACAGTTAAACTAAGCATTAAGGTAATGCTGGCATTGTCCTGGACTCCATTGAAATTTTTTTCTGGCCCCTCTAGGCCCCTGCAACAAATACAGTATCTGCATGTTTCACCAAGGAACTGTGCCTTGTAAGGATTGTTTGTTTCCTTTTAGACCATTTAAAAGCAAGGCCTCATACCTCCCCCACATACATCCCCCTCCAGCAGCTCACATGCTGCAGAATCCATCACGTTTTTGGTTTAATGCTTTCAGGTTTACTACTGTACTGATGAATCCTGGAGAACAGCCCCTTTATCTGCTGATTCGACATGTATGAGATTTACATTTTTTTTGAGCTGAAGCATGAAATTACCAAGCATCTAGGGTAATGCTCATCACTATAAAATTTCATTTTTGTCATGATGAATCTGGCTTATCCTGACAAAAATGAAAGATGATGCCACAGGGTGAAACGAATAATGAGAACACTTTCTGAGCTGCTGATCACAAGAAGAATGTCAATAGTTCATTTGTGACATTTATTGAATTGTTACAACTATGTAGTAAACAATCTTCATGCCCTAAACTGTATATGTTGACAACCTTATGAAAATAATTGGCAAAACGTTTACTGGAGTAGCTGCCTGCTGATGTCTTGCTAACTTCCACTACTGTATCAGTATGTGACAAGAGTGCTAGCTCACAGTCCTAAATTCATATATTTATTACAGTCTCATCAACTGGAACAGTCTTATGAGCTGTGTCATCTCATTTTCAGAGGGGTCCCAGGATGAGCAGCAGACAGACTATTGAGTTTCACATGATAAGACAGTAAAGTACATACATTGATAAATCTGGACATACAATAACAATAGGATTCACTGATTTCTACCTCATCAGTAGCCACAGATTGCTAATCATTGAAACAGGAACATGATTCCTTGAGGTGAGACCACAGAAAAGTCTTAAAAATGCTGCCTTAATGGCCCCACTGTGCTGCATAGCTGGTGCCCTAAGTTCAGGAGTGAACTCAGGATGCAGTGTCAGGAGGCAGGCCAGATTACTGCAGCTGCCACACAGCAGTGTGCTGCAGTCAGAGAGAGAGAGAGAGAGAGAAAGATGGTGTTGGGCTCCGGTGCTGCAACAAGACCTGCAGTAGGCCAAGGGAGCTGACTCCCTCCACAGTACATTACCAAATGCAACCAAGACCACTCAATGGGGGTAACACCCTATATGAGCACCTGTTATTGAGTGACTCAATATGAGTGACTCAATAATATCGCTTGGAAGTAGAATGAGTGGTGAAAGAAGTCGCTATATATTGTAGAGCGAGTGTAGCAGGGAACTACACAGGATATAGTGTGATGGTTGGGTTAGCACAACTGAGCTGGCCATGTAGCATGGTGGTATACGCTACCACCCCTAAAGCGAGCAGTCTGGGTTGAGGTCTAGTGGCCAGAAAGGAAACATTTTAATTTTTTAAATCTTTATGTTTTCCCCTAAGTCCACACACCCCATGGAGTTGGCTGTCTTTATTTTGGAGGGTGCGGGGGGCTTGCCCCACAGAGGGGGGATGCGGGGTACATAGCCCCTGCATAAAAATACATATCTTTTCTTCAGACGCAGTAAGCGACCATCACTGTTTGCGACGGTCGCTCTACTGTCCATCGCCCTTTGTCTGTTGGGTAGTTCTTGTCTCACTCTTTATGGTCGGTGCTCATTAGGAGTCATCATTATCATATAAAACCCTTAATGTACTATACCCATGCCAGGGGAGGAAGGAAGAAAATAGGAGAAAGCTTGTAGAAAAAAAAATGACCATCTGTATGATGTCCTGGACACCCAAGACCTCCCCTAGATCTAGTACCTACAGATGTTGTATCCTAGATCCTTCTAGTAGATTGCCTTGGGTGAGGCTGGCCCTCTCCCTGGAGAGCTCACCACAGAGGGGAAAACCATGGAAGATGTTGGTGGGTAGGGAGCTGCGGGGATAAAGGTTATGGAACAAAACAGTGTGTATCTCTAGGACAGGGTACTCCCTGATAGGACATGGCCAGGGAGGAAAAGCTTTATGTTAAAAAGGAAAGCCTTAAAAAAGTTATCTATTTAGTAGCTCATGGATTGCTTGTCCTTGAAGCAGGAACATGGCTCCTTGAGGTGGGACCACAAAATTTTTTTTACAAATTTCCCTGGTAGGTGGCCTGATAGTGCAGTGGTTGGGAAGCTGCTTGCCATGCTGGCAGCCCAAATTCATGGCCTGAGCTTGGATCATCGCTGTAAGAGGCCAAAGGGCAGAGGGTTGGTATGGCATCTTTGTGGATGCCCCCTGTTTTGGAGGAAGGAAGGTTATGTTGCATGCTCCATGGCTGATCCCTGCTAGCAATTGGAAGACAAAATATGCAGGGTACACCAAGGTCTGATGGACAGTGTCACTCCCATGTGGGCACAACTTGGTGTGCATGTGCTTAGGAGTCCTAGCTGACTCCATTCAGGGGTAGAGAGCAAACATGAAAATGCATGGCCGCCAGGATAATGGCTCCAGCAAAGTTGGGTTTGGCATCTGCCTTGCCATCACCTCCCCAGGTTGGGCTCTGACTAAGGGGTGGATTGGGGACACCTACCTCTTTACTGCCTGACATGGCAAGCAAACCATGAAGGACCTCTGGGGTGGCAATGGTGCATGACACAGCTGGTCAGTCACTGGTAGGAGCATGAGTGGGGGCATCCAGTTCTGATAACTGAGGATAAACACAGGATTGAAAGGAAAACAAATCATATCCTGAGATACAGATAGGTGTCAGTAGCTGCCCTCGATGACTTTAAAGCAGCAGTGCAACCAATGGGGTCTTTTTTGTGTTTTTTCTCATATGACTTTTTATCCCCCATGGATGTCAACCCTCTTTGGATGCACCAGTTACCTCCCAGCTTGACAACTGCTGGCACAGATCCATATTGCAGCATGGGGTCATGAGTATCATGAGTCATGAGTATAAATGAAGGACATTGAGATAGCCCATGTCGTAGTTTTTTTCCCCCTTGAAACTCATACTGACCCTCCCTCAACCTGTTGGCACTGCACCATGCCCATTGCTGGCCTCATTAGAACACAACTCTCCTATTTGCACGAGGTGCACCTCCTAGGTCTGCCACAGGGGTCACTGTGGCTATGGCACGCAGCATCACCCTCCCATAGCTGAGGAAGTATCACTATTAGCAGCACTCCTTGACTATCACAGCCAATATACTGATGACCTGGCTCATTCCTGAATCCAGGTGTGGTAGTCCAGGTGTGGTAGTACAACATATTATTGCCAAGTGTGGCCCCCAATATGTGTTTTATATTGTGATGAGACCCCTTTTACTTTTTGATTACATTGTGCTATATCTTTACCATGATGTGAAAGTTATTAAGCTGTTAAAAAACAGTGAATCTGCATGAAAGAAAGATGTCTGCTGACCTTTGACCCATCTACATTCAGTTCTTCTCATGCTTGCTGTCTTTATTAGCTATGAGCAAGGGTACAAGATGAAATCAAAACTGCAGGGTGAAAGATCAACAGATATCTTTAATTTTGATAATTAAAGGTATAGACTTTTATCTTTTCAAATACTTTCTAAGTTTTGAATAACAATTAAACATGATCAAAAAGAAGGAGAAAGAGTAATATACCATCAAAAACAATGGAAATGCTTTTGGTGAACTGTTGCTTTTTTGTTGAGGTTGGGGCCATGATACCCTTCAAATATGGTCTTTTATGACAGCTTAGACTTCACTATCATTACCCTGTATTCCTCCTGCAATGCACTATACTCTACTTCTCTTGATCAGTCCACACAATTCTTCCCCTTACTGTATCGTTCAGCCTTGTTTTTCCATAGCTTCACAAGGAGTTTCTTGGACAACAGTGGAGGCTTCCATCATCTCACCCTTTTTGCCCATGGGGATGAATCTATTCTGCTCCAGTAGAGCTAAAATAGAAAGGAGACAAAAGATGGAAAGAGTGTATAGGAGAATGAGGAGAAAGCTAACATACTGAATGAGTACTTTAGTTCTGTGTTTACAGTAGATGTAATAGGGCCACTACCAGGCAGTGACAGTGAGCACAGACAGCCAGTGGCTACTTTAGTTCAGTTTCAAGTTGGGGCCCATACACATAGTTCAACTTTCAGAACTCAGCCAAACCACGTGAGCTCCCAATGCAGTAATTTGCATGAGGTAAAGCAAACTGCAAATAGGGTTGAATGCTTTGAAGTCAGCAATGCATATTACTGTAGTTTACTTGTAGCAGGGGTTGTTGACATGCAGCTGCTGTGTAATTCTGTTATTGGTGTTGTGACAGAGTCTGCAAAACCCACTAAAACTGCCATGACCCAATGTGAGCTACAATAATAGTTACTAGTCATTGCAGACCTCAAGACATATGCCTGCCTGTAGCCTCCGACTTTTCACTTTACCCTATGCCAATTACAATCTTCTCTCTTGCAGCACCATAGAATTACAACGATAGTTTTATGATTATTATTTTATATTTGTATCTCTTCTATTATTTTTATTATGTGTTTTATATATGAGATACTAAATAGTAATATGATAGTAATATATATATTTATTAATTGTATATACTTTTTTTACAAGACAACATGATTTCTGATAATGAATGTTTTATATTTGGAAGAACTTTACAACTTCTGTGTTTTTTTATTTTAATGTAATTTTATTTAGTTTCATTTATATGCAAAGAACAATAGTTCTATGATAGTATAGTACAGCAATATACTTCATTGGATTGCTGTAGAAGATTCTGAATAACAGCATGTGTGGCATTCAAGTGATTCACCATGGGAAGGTCAATGGAAAGGGTTGCGTACTGAACACTTTGAAGGCCTGTTAAAATGGTTGCAGAAGAAGAATACACTTTTGCAGCACTCACCACCCCATACACTGTCTGAACCTGGTATGCCTAGATGTGAAGAATGATGGAATGCTGTACTTGTGCTTCAGCTTTCATGCAAGAATCTTTGAAAGCCAGTGTCTTCTACAGTGAAGAATGTCTGAAGGTCAGGAGACATCATTGTTCTCCAATGAGTTGTGAAATGAATGTCTGGACATTGGTTCTGGTGCTTCTGTTGGCACTGGCAGAGGATCACAGCAGAGCATGACCCCATGATATAAAACACATAACACTAATGTTATGACAAGACAGCAGGATTTTGGAATGAGCACATGACAAGTCATAAAGATGAAAATTAACAGCACTATGTATAGTGCCTCAAGGCAGGCAGGCAATTGTCCACATCCATGCATACAGATGGCTATGAGGGCACTGGCAATGGCAGCTGGTGTCACATTTATATTATACAATGGGGTATGAAAATCCTGTAACCTCATTGGTCAAAACACATCACATGACCGTGGTATATCCTGTAATAACCCACGGCTGAGAAATGGCATTTATAAAAAACATACTTAGACACATTTAAAATGTATTTTACACATGGGCCCATTGTATAATCGCAATAAGACACTCCAGGATGTGGGTTATTGGTGGATTTACCCACTTCTTGTGTGATTAAGTCACTCAGCTGTGCCTCGCGACACACCACACAAGACATGGGTATATCCCCCAATAACCCACACCCTGTCATGCCTTATTGCTTAAATAAACACATGATGAATCATGAAGATGATAATAAATAGTACTATGTGTTGTGCCTCAAGGCAGACAGGCAATAGTCAATGCCCAAAACACACAGTACACAGTACCACCTCTTGTAGTTATGGATACCACTCCTACTTGTAATCTTTGGGCAGTGTGCAGGTAGGGAAAAAGGTGATGTAATTTACATGCCACAGTGGTGCATAATGATGAGAATACCATGATTCGTGATGTAGGGAGGAGGAGAATGATGAAGAGGATGAGTTGTTTTCTGAACCAGTCATCTTTAGTGTTTTATATAATATAGGTAGTATTTTAAGTTAGTAATGTTCTTAAATGTGGCTTTACTTATATGCAGAGAAAACATGGTAATATGATGTGACATTTATAACAGATAATATAATCTGCTGTAACATTAACATGATATATAAAATACAGTTTGCTATATAATTTGATACACAAGAAGATCATATGATCTGAAATAATATATGTTGTATGAAAAAATAATACAATCTTATAAAATTATGTAATACATAAGAAGATAATTTAATCTAATATGATTTATAAGATAATATATGATAATTGAGAAGTTAATATAATCTTGAATACAGTAATATGATAGGAGCATACAAGAAGAAATTAATATAATCTGATTTTTTTGCAGCACTGGTTGATAAATGTTGCTGATATTAGAGCTGTGCTGAATAAGAAGAGGCAGGAGCGGAACACTCAAAGTGTTAACAGTTTTAATGGTGACAAAAGGAAGAAAGCATATGAAAAAGATAACTGTTCAAATGATAAGATAATATTCTTAGACTTTATATAGCTGTTTTATTTGCAACTCTGTGAGATTATTTGTACCATGGCAAGGTCATGTGATTCACTTTAACTCAACAAATTAATCTTAAACTCTAAAATTAACTAATTTGACTCTGCTGAATCAGTTGAAGTTTTGTAAAAATAATTACATCAATAACCAGTGCACTTATACCAGAGCTAATGGGTGTCCTCTCTTTCAGCATTCATCAACTTATGCTAAAGGACTAGTGGTCTTTTACAGGTGAAACATCAGGGCATTTTCATCATTGCTTTAAGAGAGCAAGCGTACCTGGGTAACAAAAGCCATGGAAAAATGGACCCCTTTTGTGTTGATCAACAAAGTGAAGGATATTCCACAGGGTAACCAACTACAGGATCTTTATAGGGTCGACTATTCGGACACCCTAATGGGCTGCCAAGAGAAATGATGCTGAAGAAAAAATGTAGGAGGAAGAACTAAAAGGATCCTCTTAGCACTGGTTGATCATACTCCCAATGAGTTGCTGAAACAGGTGATGCTCTGACAGAGGTCGTACGATCCTCATGTCATCAGCTGACTGGACCCCAGCTGCTCACTGGGCTAGATGATACTGCAGAAGGATGCAAGAAAAAGATAGCTGATCCTGAGTAATGCTGATCCTGAAGAACACTGGTCTTAGAAAAGGCTGGTCCAGAAGGAAGCTGACCCTAAAAAGGAAGCAAAACCCAAATCTCATTGTATTTTTGATAGCCTTAACTACTGAGCTGGGGCAGCTTCTGCCAGTTTGTCAGTCTATTGAAGATTAACCCACCCTATCTCTATCACTCTACACTAGCTTAGTTTGTTTGTGACAGAAGTGCACTTGCTTGCATTGGGTTGTGTTGAAGGTTTTACCTAGGGAAGCTAAGAGGAAATTATGAATAAAGTCTGTAAAACAACCTAGTTGTTCTCCATTTTAGGTGTAAACTGTTACTTTAAAGGAGAAATTGTTTAACCAGGAAAGGCATACTAAGCCAGAGCTTGTTTCCAGGTGTGACCTGGGAGCACAAGGAAGCTAAATAACTTGCTCAGGGTCACACAGTATGCAAGTGGGGGCAGACAGGATTCAAACCCAGGTCTCCAGGTTTGCAGCTCAGTGCCCTTAACCACTACACTACACAGCCTCCTTTAAATCACAGCCATTTGCCAAATAAACTTAGAAACAAATACTAAGCAGGCAGAGATTCTTTTCAATAAGCAATTTACAGCTAGGAAATCATGTAATAGGCACAGTTCAGGTTGTCAGTCATCATTTAGGCAGTCTTGGTAGGCAATCTATTATTAAGCAAGGTTAAAATCCGCACAATTCAAATCTTATTTATTAGTAAGCAAGGTTCTAATAGACACAGTTCAAATTTTCAATTTATTAAATGAGTGCAGTTTAAATAAGCAGTCCTATCATCGACAGATTTCATTTGGATAGTCATCTGGTGGGCATAATTCACTAAGGCATTTCTCAAATAGTACAATTTACCCCAGCAATCTGAGATAATTGGTACAGTTGTTGTATCTCAGTTCTGGCTGCTGCCTGCCTCTTACTAATTTGCATAACTTAAAATTGATGAAGCTGTCCCTCACCACTAGCAGTGCTCCTGGGGACGCGATGATCCATGCTGTGGGTGCTTCTTTCACTGAGGCCAGTCCTGCCTTTGCTTCAGTGTTCCCTGATGGAGCAATTAAAATTACATCCTGACCTAGAGGCAATCCTTTTACTGGGGCCTGCTCTGATCCTTCCTTTGCTCCTGATTAACATATTTTAACATAGCAACATATTAAAAATGCCAGCAGAGTAGGCCTTATAGTCTATCGAGTCTGCTCAGGCCTCAGCACCCTGTTTGGGTACCATAGCCATCAAACTGGTTCCTTTCCTGCTTACCCCATCCCCTGATCCTATCCCCCTTGGGCGAGCCATCCTCTGCTTCACCCCTCACCTATACCTGTCCCATCTTCTCTTAAACTCGTCCACCTTAGCTACCTGTACCAGCTCCCCGGGCAGCACATTCCATGGTTCCACCACCCTCTCAGTGAAGTACATCCTCCTCCTCCATTCCCCCCTAAGCCTTCCACCTTCAATCTTCCAACTGTGCCCTCTGGTGATTCCACCCTCCTTCAGCCGAATGATCCCATCCAGGTTTACCTTATTTACTCCTTTGAGGTACTTGAAGACCTCAATCATATCCCCCCTGCCACTCCTCTCCTCCAGTGAGAACAGGTTAGGCTCCTCCAGATGCTCCTCATATGTCTTATCCCCCAGTCCCCAGATCATTCTAGTTGCCCTCCTCTGAACCCTCTCCAGGAGCTGGATGTCCCTCCTTAGGTGCAGCCACCAGAACAACACACAGTACTCCGGGTGTGGTCTAACCAGGCTGTTGTACAGTGGCAAAATCACCTCCCTGTTCCTTGATGTAATCCCCCTGGCGATGCAGTCCAGCAACCTATTTGCCCTGAACATGGCCCCCCTGCACTGCTCCAAATTATTCATGTTGACATCCACCAGGATTCCCAGGTCTCTTTCCCCTGCTGATGCCTGCAACTCATCCTCCCCCAGGGTCAACACATATTCCAGGTTCCCTCACCCAATGTGTAGCACCTTGTACTTGGAGGAGTTAAATTTAAATCTCCAGGTGCGTGACCACCTTTCCAGAGTATCCAGATCCCTTTGCAGGGCTGACCTCCCCTCCACCACCACCCCCAGTTTAGAGTCGCCCTCAAAGAGACTGATTTTGTAGCTAATATCTTCCCTGATATCAGAGATGTAGGCAATAAACAGGAGCGGCCCCAGAACTGACCCCTGTGGGACCCCACTAATGACCTCCCTAGGAGACGAGACCTCCCCCCCAACCACTACCCACTGGGTATGCTCAGACAGCCAATTTCCAATCCACCTAACCATCAGTGGTCCTACCCTCCCATCCTCCGTTGCTTCTCCAGTAGCCCCATGTGAGGGACCAAATCAAATGCCTTACTGAAGTCCAGGAATAGTACATCTACCAGTCTCCCTTGGTCGAAAGAAAGTTCCTTTACTAAGGCCTGTCTTGTCCCTGGTGGCTCCCCATGGCATCTGAATCTAACTGACTTCTTTGACTGAGTGACTAAGACAGAGGACAGAGACCAAGTGGTTGACATCCTATACCTGAATTTCAGCAAGGCCTTTGATTCTGTGCCCACAAGAAGTTGATGAGGAAGTTGGCGGAGCTGGGGTAGGTGAGAAATTGACCAGCTGGGTAGCAAACTGGTTATGGGGTAGGACCAGAGTGTGGTGGTGGTGGGGAGCTCTCAAGTTCCAGATAGGTCACCAGTGGAGTCCCAAAGAGATATGTGCTCAGAACAGTGCTTTTTAATGTCCTCTTAATGACATTGAGGAAAACATTAAGAGCACAATTTGCTTATTTGTGAATGACACCAAACTCTGTAGGAGAGTGGACACAGCAGAAGGGATACAGGACCTAAGGGGAGATCTTGAAAGATTAAAGAGGTAATCCGGGATCTAGCGACTTGACTTCAATGCAAAGAAATCTAACTTATGCATATCAGAGCCAAGAACCCAAGGACTGAGTACAGCCTTGGTAGAGTCGGGATATCTGCATCTGAGAAGGAAAAGGACCTGGAGGTGATGATCACGGGTGACCTGAAACATTCCATGCAATGTAGAAAGACAGCAGCAAATGCAAATAAAATGTTGGGTTGCGTCACTAGAGGGATCAGCAGAAGGTGGGAGGAGGTGATACTGCCATTGTAGAGGTCATTGATGAGATCTTACTTCGAATACAGCAAACAGTACATGTGTCCTTACCTAAAAGAGGATATGAAACTATTGGAGAAAGTCCAAAGGAAGCCACCAAAGATGATTATGGGCCAGCAGAGTATGACATATGAGGAGACTGAAACACTAAGCATATACTCCTCGGGGAGGCGGGTATGATTGAGACCTACAGGTTATTAAAAAGGAATAAACAAGGTGGACAAAGCCTGTCTTTTCAAGATCAGTGGGAACAGGGCAACAAATGGGCACAGTTTTAAGTTGTGGGGGGGGGTTTAGGAGACAGACCTGGTGCCACTTCTTCACAGAGAGGGTGGAGGTGAGTTGGAATGGGCTTCCTGAGGCAGTGATATCACTGGAAAAAGTAGGTAGCTTCAAGAGAGTGTGGAACAGAGGTAAAAAGAAAATAAGGGTCACAAGGGGGAGTAGATGGGGGGCTGGTTGAGGAAGGGGAGCAGGGACATTAGGTGGAAGCTGAAGACCCTGCAACACGAGTAGACTCGATAGACCACAAGGCCTTCTGCTGTTCGCTTGTCGTATATTTGTGTGTTTATATGTATCACTGCCAGAATGCACTAGCCAGTGCTAAACATTTAAAAAAAACAAAGTACCAATGGGGTGGTACCAAGGTTTGAAAGACAGTACAGGTAAATCCCATTTATCCAAACCCCGGATATCCATATACTTCAGTTATCTGAAACTGAATCTGGTCCCCCACAGTTTTCTCTTTAAATACGTATAATGACAGGTTGAAATCACTGGGACTACACAGTCTCGAGAGGAGACGTTTCAGGAGGGGCCTTATGTTATTATACAATGTAACTAAGAATGGAGTGCTAATGTCTACTATGGGTCTTGCATTTACACACAAACATAAGATGATGCCAGCAGATACAGGCCTTACTGTCAATCAAGTCAGCTCGAGTGTGCAGCTCTCAGTGTTCAGTACTGATGCTGCCCCCCCCCCTTCACCTTCCTCACTGATAGAACTAACTGAGTTACCCCCATCCTCCCCTCACTTCCCCATCCTGATCCTGCCCTTAACCCTGTCCCACCCCCTCTTAAATCCCCCAACTGATGTTTGCAAAACCAGCTCCTCAGGCAAAGCATTCCATGCCGTCACCACCCTTTCTGTGAGAAAGTGCCTCCTCATCACTCTTCTGAACCTTCCTCCCTCCAGTTTCAGACTATGTCCTCTTGTGATCCTTTCTTTTCTGTGATTAAACAGACCCTCATAACTAACCCTGTTTATACCCTTCAAGTATTTGAAGGTCTCAATCATATCGCCCTTGTCCCTTCTGTCCTCCAGGCATGTTGAGCTACCTTAACCATTCTTTATTGGGCTTTTCCCTCATCTTGATTAACATCTTGGTCACCCTTCTCTGTACCCCCTCCAACAGTCTGATGTCCTTTTTTAAGAAGGGGGGCACCAGAACTGTGCAGAGTACTCCAAGTGAGGCTTCACCAGTGCATTGTACAGCAGCAGAATCACCTCCTCACTCCTTGAGGTGTTTCCCCTTGCTGTGCACCCCAGCATCCCATTGGCCTTCACCACCACCACCTTCCTACATTTTGTGCAGAGTGATTCATATGTCCTGTGACCAGCACACCCAGATTTTTTTCTTCAATGGATATCGATAATTGCACACCCCCAGCTGGTAACGGTGTCCAGGATTCTTGTTTCCGAAGTGCAACATCCTGCACTTCCCTGCATTGAAACCCAACTGCCAGGCACAGGACCATCTCTCCAGAGCTTCTAGGCCTTTCTACAGTACCCCCCACCCTGTCCACCATTGCTCCCAGTTTAGTGTCATCGCCAAAAAGGGTTATCCTACTCTGGATCCATACTGCCATATCCGCTGCGTAGATGTTGAATAACACAGGCCCCAGCACTGAGTCCTACAGTACTCCACTGATCGCAGCCTGTGGTGATGATAGTTCCCCCCTTACCACCACCCTCTGCTGTCTATTTTCTAGTCAGCTCTCAATCCATCTGCCACTTTATCCCCCACCCCCAGGTCCTTCAGCTTACCTATCAGCTTCCTGTGTGGCACAGAGTCGAAGGCATTGCTGAAGTCCAAATACAGTACTTCATCTGCCTTGCCTTTATCCAGAGCCCTAGTCAACCAGTCGTAAAAGACCACAAGATTGGTATGACAAGACCTTCCCTGGGTGAATCCATGCTGCTGATCATCAAGGAGCCCATTCTCCTGCAGGAATGCCACTACTCTTTCCTTCAGAATAGTCTCCATTAGTTTCCCCACAATTGATGTAAGGCTGACTGGCCAATACTTCCCTGGTTCATCCCAAGAGCCACTTTTGTGACTAGGCACCACATATGCCATCCTCCAATCCAGGGGCACACATCCTGTTGGAAGGAATGTGTTGAATACATCTGTCAGAGGTACTGCCAGGACCTCTGCAAGTTCTTTTAGGACCCTCGGGTGTACCCCATCTAGTCCTGGTGCTTTAGCTGTCTGCAGAGACCTTAGGCCCTCTAGCACCCTTTGCACAAGGAACCACTCTTCTACCATCCTAGCTATTTAAGGAATTACCATTTAATTCCCACAATCACAGTAAAATACTACTGGGTAACTCTTACAATGCTGAAGAAAGAGGTTTTTTTTTCACAGCTAATGGTCAAATATTGGAACAACTTGCCCAAATATGTCTTAGAATCAACTAGTGTTGATTATTTCAGAAAGAACCTTGATACTATTATGGACAGCTGGGAACATATATGGACTACCATTGTATAGTGGGGGAGTAGGCTAGAAGCACCATGGAGCGCTCCTACTCCCAAACCACTAAAGTACCAAATAGCTGACAGCTTGTACAATAATTAGCTACATACAGTGATTAGTTTCCAACAGAGCTGTTGTTGTCTGATAATCAAATGGCTTTAATACTTAGGCAGTTAGGTCTTGTGGTGGTGGACTGCTTGCTGTCATGAGGCCTAAATGCAAATGGTCTGTGCTTGACATCACAACAAAGCTGCATGTACTTGAGTTCCTGGATGCACGTGAAAAAAGTTGTAGATGTTGCACATCCATTTGTCACTGGAAATGCCACTGTCTGTGACATTCACAAAGAAAATTAGCTAGAAACTTATCCAGGTCAGAATGCAAGGGACCAAGTATTTCCAGGGGTAACAGAGTAGAAATTATAATGGGAGTGGTGCAGTGCGGTAGCTGTGGGGAGGCAGTTTTCAGGGAAACCTTCTGGAGACTGCAGTGCTGCCCCATCTTCATGCATCTATCTGAGCTGAGGGAGGAGGTTGCTAGACTCCAGGCTGAGTTGGATAGGATTCTGAAGGCTTCCTCCTCACCCAGGGACCACCAAATCTGCCACCGCTACCTTAAAGGATGCCAAGGAGGAGGAACGGCTGGACTACATTGGGCTCAAGAAGGGTGAGTGTGGTGGGTCAGAGGCACATTCCCCATATGATACCACTACACAATTCCTACACCACCCTGGTGGGGTGGGACTGTCCCATGGAGGCACCTGTAGTAGTGACCAAGGATGATGTGGGGGTTGTCCATAATGGAGACCCAAAGGAGGGGGGAAGAGGACCCTAGAGGAGGAGGAAACAACTACTGGTGGGAGAATCCATTGTGAGGGAGATACAATTGGGGAAAGGAAGGGAGGGGGAGAGGGAAGTTAGGTGACTACCCAGCACCATGTCTCAGAGGGATGGGAAATGGATCCTGAAGATCGCTAGGGCAGCAGGACATGAGGGAGAGCTGGATGTTATTGCCCACCTAGGGACTAATGACCCTGGCTAGGGACAAGGCTAGGATAGTACAGGAGAAGTTCAAGGAGTTGGGGAAGGGTCTTAGGCAGGTAGCACACTCAGTAGCCTTTTCTGAGGTGCTGCCTGTCTATGATGGGGGGAGGATAAGGTACTCCATACTGGTGTCAAAGTACAGGTCAGGAAGCATAGGGTAAACCCAGGAGCAGTTGTAAAATTCCACAAAACTGTTTATTTGTAGTTGCAGTAATATCAAATAAAATAAAACTGTTCAGAATAACTATGTACAGAAGCAAAATAAAATCTTTCTTGTAAAAATTCCCTCTAGCAGCTCAGCTTAGCTGTTTTTATAACTCTTTTCAACCCCCATCCTTCGTAAGCATGCTTTTCTTTGTAAATTTCAGGAGCTGCTAGAACATTGAGAACTTCCTGAGATCCCACAGCAACTGCAAAAGGTTCAGGCATTTGCGCCCAAGTAACCTCTAGCTTTTTACAGTTATCTCAAATTATAAATATATATATTTCAACAGTAACACAATTTTCTAAACAAAAGTGATCCCAATATCAGCTACATTTCCATACATTGATTCTCATATATTTTATATTAGCAGATACAGATATGCAAGGAAGGAAAAAATAGACAGCAAGAGAAAACCGAGAGACAAGAGAGAGAGAGAGAGAGAGAGAGAGAGAGAGAGGCAAAGGATTGTGAGACTGTTCGGTTGATCAAGTCCGAAGTCTCACAGGAAAATTTGGTTGCGCAACCAGACAGAGAAAAGACAGAAAAGGAAAGAATACAGATCCTTGTATTTAAATACTTCCTCCAAATCAAATGGGACAGGGTCCTATTCTACCCTGTCACATATACCCCCCTCTTTAAGAGGGAACCTGTTGTATTTAACAGGTTTCCAAAACTTTCTATTCTCTACTAACATTTTCTACTTTCAGAAATGAAGCACATTTGCATCCTTTTTTTTCCAGAACAGCAAAAATTACAGTTCAAACCATACATTTTTCTTTTTTTTAACCATCAGAACCCTCAATTCCTGATCCATATCTTGACAGAAAATCAGCATTGCTATTCTCTTTACCAGATTTGTGAATCACAGACAATTTAAATGGCTGCAGTGCCAGGTACCACCATGTGATTCTGGAATTTTTATCTTTCATCTGGTTAAGCCAACAGAGAGGATTGTGAGCAGTTACAAGAATAAATTAATTTCCTAGTAAATAAAATTTGAGGGATTCCATGGACCACTTTTCTGCTAAACACTCCTTCTCCACAGTGGAGTACCTTTTCTCTCTGTCATGCAACTTCCTACTTATATACAGAATAGGATGTTCTTTCCCATCTATATTTTGACTTAGGACAGCACCTAGGTCTACCTCAGATGCATCTGTTTGTAACAGAAATGGTTGCTCAAAGTCTGGGCTTTTTAAAACAGGTGCTGAACATAGTGCAGCCTTTATGGCTTGAAAAGCTTCATCACACTCTGGTGTCCATTTCATATTATTTGGGTACGTTCCTTTGTGAATTCAGTGAGGGGAGTAGCTAACTCAGCAAAGTTGGGAACAAATCTCTGATAATAACCAGCCAGCCCTAAAAATGACCTGATGTGTTTCTTTGTTTTAGGTACAGGGCTGTTAGCTACAGCTTCTATTTTAGAAACCTCTGGCTTGACTTCTCCATTTCCCAACACATAGCCCAAATATCTGGTTTCCTGCATGCCCAATGCACATTTAGTAGGATTAATTGTCAGACCTGCATTTCTGATAGCTTGGATAACTGCTCGTAGGTTTTCCAGGTGGCTTTTCCAGTCGGGACTGTACACCATGACATCATCCAGGTACACAGCACAATAACCAATGTGAAGGGATAAAATTGCATCCATGTACCACTGGAATGTAGCTGGCACACCATGAAAACCAAAGGCATGGTGGTGAACTGATAGAATCCTATAGGGGTGGCAAATGCAGTTTTATCTCTGGATTCTTTAGCTAAAGGTATTTGCCAGTAACCCTTAGTGAGATCGAGGGTCCTGATATACTTTGCACTCCCCAGCCTATCCACCAAATTATCTATTCTAGGCATAAGATAACTGTCAAATTCTGACACTTGATGAAGTTTCCTGAAATCATGGCAGATTCTAACACACCCTTCTTTTTTGTTTACAATTACCATGGGAGATGACCAAGTACTCCTCGACACCTCAATGATATTCAGTTCTTTCATATTTTGTATTTCCTTAACCACATCAACTTTTAACTGCTCTGGCAACCTGCATGACTTCTGCTTAATAGGAAGAGCATTCTTTGCCACTATTATGTGCTCAACCCCTTTTGCTCAGCCTGGTACCATGGTAAAAGTACTGTTAAATGTATTTAGTACATTATGTAACAATTCTGTTCTATACCGCTGTGGTATAACTAATTGTTCTGTCTGTTCCTGTGTCTGAGATTTAATCCAAACTCTGTACAGTAACCCATTACATTTTTTAAATATTGGTCCACCCTGTTTTGGTTTTACCCCTAGCTGCTTGAAATAACCCTAGAGAGAAACATTGTTAGCTGGCTCTGAAAGAAAATCACAATCAGTTATCAATTTAGTTTCAGCATTTTCATATTTTAACCCTTCATGTCCATCAGTCATTTGTTGCTCATCTGGGTTTGTGCCGGATCCTCTGCCTTCAATAGCTTGTAAGGCATCCAGCCATCGCTGCTCTTGTCACTGCATCTGTTCTGCCATCTGTTGCTTCTGTCACTGCATTTCTTCTCTCCTTTGTGCTTTTAAATGGTGAATCTATTTTTCTCTCTGCGTCTCAGTCTCTTTTTGTTGTATAGCCCACAATTTCAAAAAGTCCATCAGGCTTTCAGGTTCTGTCACTGCCTGTTCTTTTTCCATAACTTGTGCTGGCTGTACAATCTCAGACTGGACTTCTATCTCTGCTAGTTTGGCTGCCATTCTCCTGGTAACCACTCCTGGACTTGCTGTTGCAGAATCCATACCTTCCTCTGTGCTTCCCTGGTACTAGGTCCAGTACCCACATACAAATATCCTGTTTTAGGGTATGCATGGCTTAAATCCCACTTAGGCTGACACCATCTGTCATCAAGGTACAGGTCAGGAAGCATAAGGAAAACCAAAGAGCAGTTGTAAAATTCCACATAACAGTTTATTTATAGTTGCAGTAACATAAAATAAAATAAACCTGTTCAGAATAATTAAGTACAGAAGCAAAATAAAATCTTTCTTGTAAAAAATCTCCCTTGCAGCTCAGCTTAGCTGTTTTTATTACTCTTTTCAAACCCCATCCTTTGCAAGCATCCTGTTCTTTGTAAATTTTAGGAGCTGCTAGAACATTGAGAACTTCCTGAGGTCCCCACAGCAACTGCAAAAGGCTCAGACATTTGCACCCAAGTAACCTCTAGCTTTTTACAGTTATCTCAAATTATAAATATACACATTTCAATAGTAATCCAATGTTCTAAACCAAAGTGATCCCAATATCAGCTACATTTCCATACATTGATTCTCATATATTTTATATTAGCAGATATAGATATGCAAGGAAGGAAAAAACAGACAGCAAGAGAAAACTTAGAGACAGAGAGAGGCAAAGGATTGTGAGACTGTTATGGGTTGATCAAGTCCGAAGTCTCACAGGAAAATTTTGCTGTGCAACCAGACAGAGAAGAGACAGTAAAGGAAAGAATACAGATCCTTACATTTAAATACTTTCTCCAAAGCAAATGAGCCAGGGTCCTATTCTACCCTGTCACACATACCAGGAGCTTCAACTCATGGTTGAAGGAGTGGTGCCGACAGGAGGGGTTTGGCTACATTGGGGAATGGGTTTCCATCTGGAGGAATAAGGGCCCACACAGGGGAGATGGTTACATCCATCCAGTCGAGAAACCACAGTCCTCAGTGAGTGGTTTAAATGTTACTTTGGTGAGCTTTTAAACTAATCAAGGGTGGTGGCGGAAGGAAGCAGGGAGACATAAACTGCCCCCCCCAAAGTTGAAGTAGTCAGTAGGGAGAACCCTAAGGGAGGGAAATCCCCAAGGGTACCTTACAACAAGAAAAACAAAATGGTAGCAATGAAGAGAGATAGAAATGAGAGCAGAGTGGGTAAGGAAAGAAGGCAATAGGGAAAATAGGGGGTTGACAAGCAGGATGATACCAGAAACTGGAAGGCCATGTGTGCAAATGGTTGAAGTGTGGAAATAAAATCCCAGACCTAAGGCCATTATGGCAGAGACTGACCTGGATATTGTTGCCATTACTGAGTCATGGTACAATGAGAACCATGACTGGGATATAGCCATACCAGGCTATACTCTGTTCATGAAGCTCAGGTTGAGAAAGAAAGGGGGATGAGTGGCTCTTTATGTGAGGGATAGCATAAAAGCAACAGAGATGCAGGGAAAACAGGGAGGGGCAAAGGCACTGTGGGTCACTCTAGAAATGGGGAATGGTGCCACAGTTCACACTGGCATGATCTATAGACCTCCAACATGGTGGGTGGGGTGGAAAAGGTTCTGGTGGATAAGGTTCTGGTAGAAGCCATAAGAAAGATGGCAAATAAGGGGAAGGTGCTCCTGGTGGGGGACTTCAATCTGCCAGATGTAGATTGGAGCATCACAGCTGCAGCTTCAGCTTCAGCAAGGAGCAGGGACATTCTGGAATCCCTGTAGGGGACTTTCCTCAGGCAACTAGTAAAAGAGCCCACTCATGAGGGGACAATAAGGGACCTTGTATTCACCAACAGGGACAGTGTTGCAGATGCCATGGTGGGTGGCCACTTGGGAACCAGTGATCACCGTATGGTGTGGTTCAATATAAGCACTATGGCAAAATTTAACCACACAAAGGCAAAGGTCCTGGACTTCAGGAGGGATGATTTTAAAAAGGTGGAGGAATGCCTCAGGGATGCCCTGGTGGTGGTGGGGGAGACTTGGGTGGAGTGGAGGAACACTGGGCAAAACTAAAAGAGAGGATAGTGAAGGCAACAAACCTCTGCATCAAGCAAGTAAGCAAAAGCAAGAGGAACAAGTTCTAATTTGCTCATGCATTAATGTGATAAGAGATATAAAATTAATGTGTGACTTAGTTGTACTTGTATTATTGTGATGTAAAAGTCACACATTTATACCTCAATAGTATAAAAATAAAAAGAGAAGAATAAACATCAAGGCAATGCAGTAATAGGTGCTATTGGTTCTTGACATACAGACTCCTTAAAACACACACACACACACACACACACACACACACACACACACGGCTTGCTGCGCCAAATTAACCAGTGATGCAAATGTTACATAAAAAAACACACATAGGCAATTGTAATCCTTCTTGCTTTTGGAACTTAAATAAGCAACCCCAAGGTAAAGCCTGTCTGACCAGCTGCCTACAGTATACAATGTGGTCCTATGGGAATTTCATATCCCATTTCCCAGCTGCGCCTCATGCCTCACAACCCACCTGGTGCATGCAGTAATTTAGCATTGCTGCACATTCTGTCATATGTTATTCCTTACTTACAATTTACATGTTATCCTATGAGAATTTTTTACCACACTTCCCAGGTGGTGTGCAAGTATGCATGTGTATCTGTGGCAACAGAAGCACTGGACCATGATGATGGATGTCTCTTGTGTCATGTGGAAAGAGTTGTATGTTGTTTGTTTTACCTGATAATGGATGTCTGTGGTTGCTTGTGTTGCCTTGCCCCCTTTAACTCCTTGGAGGAGAATGCAGAGTTAGTGTTGAAAACCCTAACATCGCATTTCCATAATTTTGTTACTTTAATAGCAACCCAAACTAATGTATTAAAGGAGTTGTTTTGCAAAGAATATATGATAGATATGCAACCTCCTTTTGGAAATGTTGATATTTTATGTTCAAGTGCTGACTGACCCAAAAACATCACAAATGCTGAAGCCACAAGCGATGCCATCATTTCAATTGGCACTAGAACAAAAAAAATCAACAATATTTCTAGTGGGGGGTAGCATATTCCATGTATGCCATATCACCAAAAAAAGTGAAAAAAAATGGAATTTCATGCCATTTTTTGCTGATTATAAAAAATGTAAAAGGTATCTATAAATGAAACACCACTCGTTTTGTAGATATTTTTGTGTTGAACAAATTTCGTGCTCACAGTATGATGTGATCCTTTTGTTTTAAAGTTTTTCACATTTGTTTGTTGAAAAAGTGAAAAAAATTGAATCTTCTTTTTAATTTTTTGCTAATTATAAAAACCAAAATGTAGATATAAATTGAACACCACTCATTTTGTAAATATTTTTGTGCTGAACAAATTTCATTCTACAGGACCAGGCTATCATTTTTTTGTTTTAAAGTTATTCATTTTTGTTTGTTGAAAAAGTGAAAAAATTTGTATTTTCTGCTGCTTTTTGCTAATAAAAAATAAATAAAAAGTAGCTATAAATGAAACACCACTCATTTTGTAGATATTTTTGTGCTGAACAACTTTCATGCTCACAATACCATGCTGTGGTAGAATATTATAATAGTGACTGAAATTGAACGACTCACTTGTGAGTGACTCAATTTCAATGCCTGTGATATGACCTACCTTAAAAGGGTAGCAAAGCATGGTTATAGCACTAGGTTAGAGGCAAAAATAGGGAGTTGCTACAAGGGTGAAAAAACTTAAGGGGAGGGTTCAGGAAGTAAAAGGTATGTGAGCTGCAGTTTGGTGGTGAGCTGCCGAGCTGAAGTTCTAGTGTGATGGTGAGGGTGTCGGGCTTCATTGAGGGAGGTCCAGGGTTCGGGGCTGGGCAGGGTTTTTTATTTTGTTTTGCATGTGCGGCACTTACATTGTTTTTTTTTATGTGTGGGTTTCTCCCTCCTGGAGTTGAGAACTCTAATTTAGAGTGCAAGCCCTGCGATAGATATATTGTTGTTGGTTTTCATCACTGCTGTTAGGTTCGGTGGGGAGTGTACATCGTCATTTTGATTTTCGGCAATGTACACTCACTGTAACAGTGATCGCTGTTATGACATGAAACTCCATGATAAAATTTTTCATTTTAAAGTAATTTGCATTTGAATACGAGTTAGTACAGCTACTGTGCATGCGCACATGATGTGTGTGTGTGTGTGTGTGTGTTGTTCCTTAACTTATCAGATAATTGACACATTGTTATTTTTCCCTTTATTTTTGCTAATGGTTGACTTTCAAATGCAGAACTTTTTTGAAAAAGGAAGACAATTACAAAGACATTTGTGACTGAATTACCTTGCCACAGAGAGATGTTAATGAAGAACTGTGAAACCTAAAACCTGAGCTGAGCTACTAGACTACAGAGTCCACATTGCTTTAAGTGGATGGATTCCACTCTCTTCTAACAACACAGCTGGTGGTGGAAACAGTTTAGTGAATGCAGCTTTGATTTCATTCCACTCCCTTATAAGAACAAAAGCTGTGCTGCAGTAGGAAAGGAATTCAGACCCCTTTTTCTGATGATACCAGTATGTTTGCATGGCTCTGCCCATGCAGCCATTAAAAGAGACAGCTATGGTTCTCAAAACAGGTGGCCGAGAAGGTAAGAGCAAAAAAGTTAGCATTCAGGAGGTATAAGGAGACACAGAAGGAGTAGGACTGGGAAGTGTATCAGGAGAAACAGAGGAAGGCATGGAAAGCAATTAGGAGTAAAAAGGCACAAATGGAGAAGAAAACAGCCCAGGCAGTAAAGAAAGGGGACAAGACATTTTTCAGGTATGTAAGCAAAAAAAGAAAGACCAGGGGAAGGATAGTAAGGCTTAGGATGGGGGGGGGGAGTGTGTGAATGGGGACCAAGAAAAAGCAGACATCCTGAACAAATACTTTTGTTCAGTGTTCACAGAAGAAGGTGAAGGTGAGAGACCACAGATAAGTGCCAGAAATGTCGAAGGAAGGGTTGTGAACACTAGTTCATTTACAGGGGAGACAGTCCTGAAGGAACTCACAAATCTGAAAGTGGACAAGGCAATGGGGCCAGACAGGGTGCTTCCAAGGATATTGAAAGAGCTCAGAGAGGTGCTGGCTGCACCCAGGACAGCCTTGTTCAACCACTCACTGGAGACAGGAGTGGTTCTGGAGGACTGGAGGAGGGCAGATGTAGTCCCACTTCACACAAGTGGTAGCAGGAAGGAGGCTGGCAATTATAGACCAGTCAGCCTGACTTCAGTGGGGGAGAAATTAATGGAATCACTACTGAAGCAAAGGATTGTGGAATATCTTAAATCCAGTGGCATACAAGATGTGAGGCAGCATGGTTTCACTGGATGGGAGGTCATGTCAAATGAATCTGATAGATTTCTTTGAGTGGGTGATCAGGGACTTGGACCAGGGTGGAGCAGAGGATGTGGCCTATCTTCAACACCATTCTACATACGAGACTCAAAAACAAGCTGGGCAGCCTCAGAATGGGCCCAAAGGTGGTGAACTGGGTAAGGAATTGGTTAGAAGACAGAAGACAGAGGGTGGTGGTAAATGGAGTTCACTCCGAGGAAAGAAGGTTGACCAGCAGGGTGCCACAGGGATCAGTACTGGGACTGGTCCTCTTTAATGTCTTTATTCATGACATTGCCTTTTTGCAGATGACACTAAAATCTGCAATAGGGTAGACACTCCAGGAGGGGTGGAAAAAATTAATAGAGATCTAAGAAAGCTGGAAAAATGGTCAATTGTGTGGCAGCTATGTTTCAAGGTGAAGAAGTGCAAAATCATGCTCTTGGGGCACAGAAAACCAGGAGGGGACTACAAAATGGAGGAAGTAGTATTAACAACTGCCAAACAGGAAATAGACCTGGGGTAATCATATCTGATGACCTAAAGGTGGCCAGACAGTGCGACAAGACAGTGGGGAGAGCTAGTGGGATGCTAGGATGCATAGGGAGGAATATCACTAGCAGAAAGAGAGAGAGAGAGAGAGAGATGGTGTTACTGCTGTATAGAACAATGGTGAGATCTCACCTAGAGCACTGTATCCAGTTCTGGTGACCACATCTCTGGAAGGACATAGGGTAGAGGCAGTCCAGAGGAGGCTAACTAAAATGGTGCAGGGTCTGCATCAAAATCCCTATCAGGAGAGACTAAAGAACCTCAGTATGTACACCCTGGAGGAAAGGATGCAGATGGGGGATATGACAAAGACTTTCAAATACCTCACGGGTATAAATATGGTTCAAGAGGGAAGCATTTTTCAGAAAAAAGATGCTCAAGAACAAGGGGACATGCTAGGAAGCTGGAGGAGGGTAGACTCAGGAGATATGAGGAAGTACTTCTTGAAAGAAAGAGTGGTGGATGCCTGGAACAGCCTCCCAGCAGAAGTGTTAGGGGCAAAAATGGTGATGGGATTCAGGAATTCATGGGATAGGCATAAGGAAACCTTAGTGCTAAGGAAAGGGGGGTAGCCAGAGATCAAGTAGTGTCTATGGTGTTACAGTAAGTAGGGAAAATGGGCAGACTATGTAGGCTAATTTGGTCCTTATCTGCCATCAAATTCTATGTTTCTATGTTTCAAAGGACAAGATCTGCATTTACATGGCTTTGTTGGATTCTGGCATTAAATCTGAGCCTTAAAAAACTGTGCATATATGCCAAGATGAACGCTTGGACAGAGCAGTCTGCATGTGGTTCATTCAGAACTGCCATAAAGTAACCCCCATATCTGGCACAATTGTGAGGCAAAAGGCCAGTCAGTTTTACCAACAGTCTGGAGCTGAGAACCCTTTTTAAGCCAGTGAGAGGTGGCTTGATTGATCCAAGCATAGACATGGTATCTGCCAACTCTCAATAGCCAGAGAGAGTCTGTCCCCTTCAGTGGAGTTCACAGCACCTATTTATCAGAAACTGTTAGCAATGATGTTAGCAGAGGAGCTTACAGAGGAGCAAATCTGCAATAGTGATGACACAGGGAGTTACTGGAAGTTGCTCCCTGAAAATGACACTAGCAACTGGTTCTGAAACACGTGCCCCTGGATACAAAAAAAATGAGGAACTAATAGTCCTAGGGTGTAGCAATGCCAGTGGATCTCATAAGCTCCCCCTGTTAGTGACTGGGAAATCACAATACCCCCATTGTTTTAAGTATGTGAATCTCAGCAACCTCCAGGTCATCTATTTGGCACAATGCAGTGCCTGGATGAACTGTGAGATCTTTAGAGTGTGTTTTCTGTTACAATTTTGTGTCTGCAGTAAAAACACACTTCAGGACTAAAGGTATTGTGACAAAGGCCTTACTTTTGATCTATAATGCAGGTGCCCACACTCATACACTGACATCTTAAGATGGCATCATCCATTGCAAATTTCTACCAGCAAACACAATGACCGAGATCGAGACCATGGATCAAGGCATACTGGACACATTGAAGCAGTTGTACCACAGTAAGTTACTCACTGGTGTCCTGAATGAAGAAAATGTCAATACCTCGCTATGCGATATCATACGAACACTTAACAGTAAAGATGCAGTGTATATTCTGGCAGAAAGTTGGGGTGAAATAAGGGCAGATTCAATTGCCAAATGCTGGATAAATTTGGCTACTGAGGGACACTGACCCACGACAGCGCTCAGAAACCACACACAGGCAATCTGGCCAACAGGCACTAGTCAAAACAGCTCTGTATTCAGCTGTTGCCAAGTTGAAGGTCAATGTTAACCAGTGGGAGTGAAGTGATTCATTATACCAAGGGTACAGGCAGTTTAAGTGATGTGGAGATCATGATATCTGTGTCAGCCACTGATGAACAGGAGCCCAAGAATACTGAGAACGAGGACAGTGATGAAATCTCACCAGCAGCACTTACAGACTCATAGGCTGTAGAAAGCTTTGAAACTTACATATAGTGAATGGAACAGCAGCCCAAAGCCAGCCTCCTGATTCTTCTACTATAGCAGCTGCACATAAAAGCTGTAAGACTCTGCAACTCTATACAAAACTAAACACAGGTTCATGATTGTTTAGAAATTATCTAGAGACAAGTATTAAATAAAACTTTTTTTAATGAAGGTAATGAATTGAGAGATATTAAGCATTCATTTAAAGCCAGCCACTAGTATGTGTGCTTATGACCAGACTGACTTTTTTGAGCCAACCGCTGTGCATTATTTGTGGCTGGCCTGGCTTTATATTTAATTGTACTGTGTTATGAATAGTGCCCTGGATTATCCAAAACACTGCTTATCCAAAAGTTTTTTGGATAAATGGGATTTTACTGTATATCCATAAACACACACTTACATGGGCGCATACACACACACACACAAACATAGATACACACACACACAAACTCAGATAGGCACACACACAAACACAGATATACACACACACACACACACACACACACACACACACACATACACACTTGTAAATTGCAGCTTGCAGTGGCAGTCTTTTGCACCAGAGGGACTTTATAGATGTTGCAATATTCAGTGGCGTCTTCTGCTCTGAGAGGGCTTTTGGTATTGCCAACAGCAGTGATGACTCCCAGCTAAAGAGGGCCTTTATCAATGTTGCCACCAGCTGTGGCAACTCTCTTGTCTGATAGTTACTGAACTGCCCCCTCCCTCTCAAAAAGTATATGACCTGGTCCTAGTTGTCAGTACATCTCCGTGGTTGGTATAACTTCACCTCCAGAAAGTTACGCTGTTAGCAGGAATGATGGAGAAATAGAGTGTAAGCCGCCTGATAAGCAGTTAAGAGTGAGATGAAGACATTCCTTTCAGGGACTTCAATGAGTGTGTGTGTTGGTGCCCTGCTGTGCAACTATATAGGAAAAAGTTCCAACCAGTACTTCACTGACTGCACAGCTACACAAACCACACACCTGATTCATGACCGAGTCACAAAAGGTAACATTAATCTTGACAAAATTAGCATAAAAGTATCAAAGATGCTGACATGCCTGAAAGGAAGCAATTCATGTTATATAAATAACATAGTTCTAATGTAATTTTTCATATAAGTAAATGGGACTACAGAGATGTTTCTTAACTAATCGAGAGTGTCTCCTCATGACTTCTTAGGGTTTGACAACTGAGAAGCAAAGCTGAGTGGTTCTGGAACCCCAAGAAGTTACATGGGATGCTCTTAATTATCCAAGAGACATCTCCTGAGCCCTATTTATTTTTTATTAAGTATTTCTTCTTTTTTCACAACTCAAATTCAATTCAAAATGGAAATGTGATTAACAGAAAAAAAAATGTAAAGTAAGATAGCTGATATACCTGAAGATCAGGATCACGTTTACTGCTCATATAAGTGCCTGGGTTTCATTTTGTGCCAGTGATTTTGCCAGTTTTATTTAGTATGTTACTGTTTGTTGTTGAAAAACACAACATTTAAAATTTCAGATCATGCTAGCTAAAATCATGGGGCTTGATTTTCACAGCCCTGTAAGTGACGCAAGGTACTTGAGTCAAACAGATTTGAAGCAAAGGGTATCTTACGTCACAAGTTGCAGCAAGCCCAATTTTTGAATGCAGGCTGCATCAAAGGTGGGTGCCCTTGCACCAAACTGGACCTGTGCCAGCTGTGCGCCAAAAAACAGAGGTGTGTCATGTGGATGGGGCCATGCAACAGACCCATGCTGCCATATTCCCTAATGTGGGATTCTGTAAGGTCCTCAAAGTCCTCAACAGTCATTTGGAGTTAGACCAGTCTTGAGCGGTTCTTACATGCAGTGCACCACTTTCATGGACTTTGCTGGGTGGGGAGGAAGCCACTCGACTTCTGTCACATCCTGGTAGAACAGTGCTCTGCCAAGTCCCGAGCACTTGCCTGACACATACCAATGTACAGGACCAACTGTTGCACAGAAAATTGTCAGAATCCAGGTTGAAGTAAGATGATTGGTAGAGTATTCCTGTCGTAGCTGTACAAACATTCCTGGGTAGGGGAACACTGGAGTGGCTAGTTCAATACATATGCTGATACATGTTGTGGTGTATAGGGCACTGAGCGTGTGTGTCACAGACACCGGCAGCAGCCACAGCTTGGTGCCAATTACTTGCAGAGGGCAACATTCACTCATTTCAGTGCTGCAGATATTGGTCAACAAATGGGTGATGAGGGTGGGAGGGCATGTTATATCCTTCTTGCAGTCCCCTGTGTAAGGATATCTAGGCATTTGTGTGCAGATGTATATGCCAACCAGCACCTCATGTTCCTCAGTTATGGCCGTCCCACTGTAGAAGAGTAGAGAACAGCAGTAGAAAGTAACAACAATCTTGTCTACATGTACATCTCTGCAACAGATCAATGGGGCATGAATATCTCCACCTGTGGATCATTACAGAACAGGTACAGCCAATACAGGCAAAAGGTGATGCCACGCAACAAAACACCATATTTATGATCCTTCCTTGGGTGATTTATATGAACACAATTGCATTCCTCTCTTAATTATTGCTTACACATGTGTTTTTATTTATTGAGTATCAGAGACTGTCATAGGCTTTAAGAGGATGACAATGATGTCCTGTATGGTAATGCAGTATGTATGCATTTCCATACTCTTAGCACACTTTTCCTACTCTTCATTTAGAGGGCACTGGATCACTATGTGCTATGGAGTTGCCACATTGCTCACTGTATGGGGCACCCTTTATCATGGTCCTTGGGTCCTTGGAATGCTCAGTGATCTGTTGTGCCATGCATGGTCCTTGGAATAATCAGTGATCTGTTTTGCCATACATGTAGCAGAACACATGTGTACTCTACTTGGGACAGCACAAACATTTTAGGGTTTAGACTCTTTATATATGATGGTGCACTCATTATCATTGTGTTATAATCCAGCCACAGGTGGTAAAAATGGCTTTCTTTTACACATCTGCTGTTAATCATATTGATGGAGGGTGCAAACTATTCCGTATACACGTTCCAGAAGACACGACATTACAGGTAATGGGCCAGGTGTTCATTGGCAGGGGCTGATGGTAGGCTCTGTCAAACTCCTCACTTGCACCACCAGTTGGGCACACAAATCTTCACTTGCATCAGCCATGGGGACTTTGGCGCAGGGACCCGTATCATACCAAAATCTAGCACAAGGTCCCTGGCGCACCCAGCTTTGCTGCAAGTGGGGCTTTGGTGCAACCTGCGCCAATCTTATAGGGCTTCTGAAATTCAAGTCCCCAGCCTCAGAGTAACATGCACTAGAAGTCAAGAGCCCCATATTCGGACACAGCCATTAGAGCTGCATAACACAGAATGTGGTAAGCAGGGAAGCATATTCATAGGCAGCACGAGTATGAATATTGAGCTGTGGTAGCACTGCACAAAGTACATAATCCCAATGCACCACAGCTCCCTGCTGGCAACAGACACCCAGGAGCAAAGGGAAATAGCCTCAGCTTAACAGAGTGGCACTTTTGCTCCTGAATGTCGTATTTAGAGGCATGCATGCTAATGACCAATGATATGCAGGTAGAGCTGTGTAGAATTTTCAAATTCTGCTTCCCTAGAATTCTGTGGAATTCATAAATTTCACCTAATGTAATGTAATTCCAGTGGAAGTGGAATTCCCAGATTCTGAAAGTGGATTGTTAACTGCAGAATTGCATTCTGCAGAGTAGGGATGTATGCGTGCAATGAATAGTATTTCCTGAATACTGCAAATAACGAACAGTGGTGCTATTAGTTCCTTACTTATTCGGGCAACACTATTAAAAAAGGAGAAAAAAAAAGAAAAGGAAACAGCCCCAACCCTCCTCCCCAGACCAAATCCTTAAATCTAAGCCTCCCACACCCCACCATCTTTTAGAAACCCAGTCCCACCCTCCTCTTACCCCAGCACCTACAGTTTGATATTTAAAGACTAAATCTCCCATGATGGATGTTGCCAAGTTTTAATTCACCGGTGAAGTTCCGGTGAAGTCATCAAATTCACCTCTGTGGAGCAATCTGTGAATTTTTGCTATTAGCTTGAAAATTCATCTAACAGCAAATTGCGGAATTTCACCTGCAAACTGTGGAATTTTACCCATGAATGGCAGAATTTCACCTGTGAATGATGTAATTCTGCCTATGAATGGCAAAATTCCACCATTCATGGGTGAAATTCTGCACTTTTCGGACTGAACCACACTCCACAAATTGGGCGAAATTCACTGATTTATTTGTGGAGCGAATTTTCCCGACTTTGCCCATCTGCAACTGGAACAACCTGTCTGCCCTCATGGCCAGCTGCCATCTAAACACTCATTTGTGCTAAAAGAAAATTACCCTCTCCCACCTGGCAGCACCCTCCAATCACCACTCATCACCCAATTGTTGCCATGTCTGATTTTCCATAGGTGACCAGCACAAACCCACCCTCCTCCACAGCCGTCTACCTGCAAAAGAATGAAAGTGCTCGCTTGGTGTAATGAAACAATAAGCTGATCATTTCACTACACACAGGGAACAAGTGGGGGAGTGTTTCAGTCTATTGCTGGTGACCAGCCGTGAAGTAGGGTGGGTTTGTGCCAGTCACTTATGGAGATGATGAATAAAGAGATGGCAAGAACTGGGTGCTGGGATCAGGATGGTGTTCAGAGGGTGTTGCCAGAGTGGGTGTGTAGGGAGGGAATTAGTTTTCTTTTAGCATAAATGACTGCATAGATGGCAGCTGGCCATGGAGGTGGGTGGGTTGTGCTGAGCACCTATCGTGGGAGTTTAGTACTTAAAATATCAAATTGTAGGTGCTGGGAGGAGGAGGGTAGGCTTGGGTTTCTAACAGAGGGTGGGGGACAGGGGGGCTTGAATTTAAGAGATTTGTGCTGAGGAAGAGGGTACCTCTTTAAATGCATACTCTTGGGACCACCAAAAAGTATGCATTTAAATTTATTTATTTATTTATTTAGTTGAAGTTTGATAACCGGGTAGATCAACTGAGACAAAGTCCCTTTTTCAGTGATGACCCGAGGAATAAAGCATTCCAAGAACAAAACATAATACAGTAATGCACACAGAATAGTACAGTGAGTCACAATATACAGTTAAGCCATAGGTAAATAACAACAGTACTCGAGTAGGCAATAACCAGAGGATTCAGGATTACAGGCAGTTTGCAGGTAGCCAGGGGAGGCAGGAGGCAGATTAATATTTTATACCATGTGCAGGGACATTTATGCCATTCACATACCAGATGTCAACAATTTAAACAGCAAGATAACTAAGAATAGCCAGATTCAACTGCATTTGGTTAGAGACATGGAGTTCAGGTTACAGTCAGATGTTATTCTATGTAGAGGAGGAGGGAGGAGTGAGAAGTGGGGAGAACAGCTTGTCTTTGAGATAGGAGAGAAGGGAGGCTGTTAAATGGGCTATGCACTTAGCCAGTCTTGTATTCTTTTCATGGTGAGTGCAACTTGCAGTATGTGCCAGAGGGTTAGGTAGGGAAATGTAATGCCAATAGCACTTAAGTGCTAATCTGATTAGGTTAAAGTGATTTGTGACATGTTGTGACATTCTTTGGTTTGATTTCTATGTGAGGGAGGATGCTTCTGTGACTCATGTAAAGTGCTGTGTGACATTCAATGACATTCTTTGGTTTATAGAAACATAGAAGTTGATGACAGATAAGGACTGCAAGTCCCATCCAGTCTGCCCATTTCTTTTTCTGCCTTATAAATGTGCCATCGGCCTCTGCTCTGTCAATGGCCTATCTATTCATACTCATGTGTATTGCTCCCTTATACCTATCCCATGCCTGTTTGAAGCCCTGCACTGTATTCATATCCACCACTTCCTGAGGTAGGCCGTTCCATGCATCCACCACCCTTTCTTTGAAAAAGAACTTCTTCACATTACCCCTTAATCGGCCTCCCTCTAATCTCATGCTGTGTCCTCTTGTCCTGCTATTTTTCTTATATTGAAACATGTTAGACTCTTTCACCTTGTTAATGCCCTTAAGGTGTTTGAATATTTCGATCATACCACCTCTCTCCCTCCTTTGCTCTAGGGTATACATATTGAGCTCCATTAATCTGTCCTCATATGTTTTCTGATGCAGTCCCTGCACCATTTTGAATGCCCTTCTCTGGACTGCCTCAATTTGGTTAATGTCCTTGTGAAGGTGCGGCATCCAGTATTGCACGCAGTACTCCAGATGGGGCCCAACCAGTGTCTTGTAAAGAGGGATTATTACCTCCCTCTTCTGACTTGTGATACCCCTACTAATACACCCTAACATCCCCCTAGCCTTACCTATTGCTTTAGTGGTCTGCTTGGATGGTTTCAGGTCATTGGTGATGATGATGCCCAAGTCTCTTTCTTCCCTTGTGACTGCCAGCAACTCCCCTCCCTGCCTATAGGTGGCATCAGGGTTTCTCTTCCCTATGTGCATGATCTTGCACTTCTTTGTATTAAACCCCAGTTGACACTTTTCCGACCATTTTGCTAGTTTATCCAGATCTCTTCTCATTCTGCCCACCCCATCTGGATCATTTACTCTGTTGCAGATCTTGGTGTCATCTGCAAACAGACAGACCTTACCCTCCAGTACATCTGCAATGTCACTGATGAAGATATTGAAGAGGACTGGCCCCAGGACTGATTCCTGAGGTACCCCACTTGTGACTTGCATCTCTTCTGACCGTATACCGTTTACCACCACTCTCTGTTTTCTGCCCGCCAACCAGTTTGCCACCCAGTTGACCAACTTCTGACCCACCCCGAGCCTACCCAGCTTATTAATCAATCTTCTGTGTGGAACAGTATCGCAAGCTTTGCTGACGTCAAGGTAGGCAACATCAACTGCTCCCTCTTGGTCCACCACTCTGGTTACCCAGTCAAAGAAATCTATGAGATTAGTTTGACAGGACCTTCCTTTTGTAAACCCATGCTGTCTTGGATCCTGTGCTCCTATGGATTCCAGGTGTTGCACTATCCTTTCCTTAAGGAGTGCCTCCATAATGTTGCCCACTACTGAGGTAAGACTGACTGGTCTGTAGTTCTCTGCCTCCTCCCTGCTACCACTCTTGTGGAGTGGGATCACATGAGCCCTTCTCCAGTCTTCTGGGACCTCTCCTGTGCTCAGAGATTCACTAAACAGTCCTGATAATGGCTCTGCTAGTTCCACCCTTAGCTCCTTTAATACCCTAGGATGTATGCCATCAGGTCCCATTGCCTTGTCCACCCTGAGCTTATCGAGCTCTTGTAGGACCCTTTCTTTTGTGAAGGGACTAGTGCTCACTTCCCTCCCACCTGTGTCCATGGTGCTGAGCTGTGGGCCCTGCCCTACCTTCTCTTCAGTAAATACTGAGCAGAAGTATCTATTTAGGATAGATGCTTTTACATGGTCCTCCTCCTTACATGCCTCCTTATCTCCTTTGATCTTAGCAATACCCTTTCTGGACTTTCTCCTTTCACTAATGTATCTATAGAATGTCTTGTCATCTTCTTTTACTGTTCATGCTAGTGTTTCCTTGGTTTGGGCCTTTGCCTGCCTTACTGCCTTCCCTGCTTCCCTTAGGGAAGTTTGGTATGCCTCCCTATCTTCATCCCGCTGTGTTCCCTTATATTTCCCGAAGGCCAGCCTTTTGGCTCTGACCTTTTCTGCTACTTTTTTTGAGAACCAAAGTGGCTTCCTTCTTCTTTTGCACTTCCTTTTCTCTCTAACACAATGGGATGTTGCTTCAAGTATTGCGTCCTTAATGCCTGCCCACTTTGCCTGTACCCCCTCACCTGTATTTCTTTTTGCCAGGGCCAGCTTAACTCTGTTGGCCATCTTATCAAAGTCAGCTCTTCTGAAGTCCCATATTTTTGCCTTGGAATGGGATGATTTAGTTGTAGTGGCCAAATTGAACCATCCCATGTGATGGTCACCGGCCCCCAGGTGACCTTCTACCTGGAGATCTGTGATCCTTTCCCTGTTAGTTAGCACTAGATCTAGGATAGCCCTGTCTCTTGTGGGTTGTTGTACCAGTTGTTTGAGGCCCTCCACCTGCAGGGAATCTACCATGTGTCTAGTTCTGGCAGATGTTCCTGCTGGTTTTGACCAATCTATATCTGGCATGTTGAAGTCTCCCATTATCAGAACCTCCCCTTTAGCTGTCATGTTTTGTATATCTTCTAACAGTAATGTGTCTATGTCCTCCCCCTGGTCTGAGGGCCTGTAGACATCCCCAGTTCTTATGGCTGTCCCATTTCCTGTTTCCAGGGTGACCCACAGTTCTTCTGGCTCCTTATGTGTATTCTGAATTTCTGTAGCTTTGATATTTTCATTGACATACAGGGCCATTCCATCCCCTCTTTTTGCACCTCGGTTTCTTCTGAAAAGTACATAGCCAGGTACTGAAGTCTTCCAAGTGTGGTTACTGGTAAACCACGTCTCGCTAATTGCTACTATGTCCAGTTTAGCTTCTGTCATTATTGTCTACAGGTCTGGGATCTTGTTTCCCAGACTGCAAGCATTTGTGTACATGATTTTCCTTTGGCCAGATTTCCATATGTTAGTTGTTGGGTGAGGTCTGGCATTTCCCCTGTGCATCGTATGAGGAGCTGCACCTTTTTCCTTACCTGGTGATGCAAATGAACTGCAAACATGCTGAACTCCTGTTTGACCACTAGCTGAAAGGGGAGTGGTGTTCTCCCCATTCGACATATGGAGTGCTGCAGCCCTCTCCCCATTTGCTAGTTTAAATATTCTGCAAAGACGTCAAACTTCTGCCCCAATGCACTGACTCCCTCCTTAGTCAGATGCAGTCCATAAAATTTAAAGAACTTTCGCTCCCAAAACTGTTGCCAGTTCCTTACAAATGGGTGTCCTTTTTCCTGGCACCAGCCCTTGAGCCACATATTTTGCTCCCCTATCTCCCCTTCTCTGACCTTCTGTCCATCTGCCCCCCTCTCCCAGACTGCCAGGATCTCAGAAAAGGAGATGCCAGATGAAATGGATGATAGTTTGTCACCCAGCCTGGTCAGGTGTTCCTTGGTCTCCACAATTGACTGGCTGGTGAGATCATTAGTCCCTCTATGTACCAGACTGTCAATGTTTTCTCCTGTTTCCTGAAGAATTTTAGCAATGCGGTCAGTGTCTCTCCATGCTGATGTACCTGGGAGACATCTGACGATTACTCCTGGCTGGAGATGGGTATCAACTCCCCGAATAATGGAGTCTCCTATGATCAGAAGTTTTTTGGATTTCTTTTTTTGCTTTATTTGTTTTGGTTCCTGTTCTGGACGAGTTTTGTTGTGCTAGCTCCTGTGCTGCAGTGTCCTGCTCTGCAGTGTCCTCTGCCCCTTTGTTTGATTTCGAAGATAGAGGCAGATACCTGTTTGTAGTTTTTATATAGTTTGTGGAGGTAATATGTTGGAGAGCACTGAGTGATGGGACATCCGATTTGCCCTTCCTAACCACCTGCCAACCTCTCAGACCAACTACCCTCTGCGGTCAAGGTGCTTCTGTTGGATGCTGGGGAAATGGTGGGTGGTTCTTATAATATATTTCCTCTTGAATATGAAATTTGAAGTGCACAATCTCTGCCCATGCTGCCTGGAGCTGAATCCTAAGATCTCCAATGGCCCAGCATGTAGGACAATGTCCTAAATCCTGTAAAACTGCCCTTCTGAAAAGTGTTCCGCAGTACCTGCAGCTGATTATATCCATTCCAGATAAATTGCTGGGTTTATAACCTGGTCAGAGTAATAAATAGAAGGAAGAAAATGAAAGCAACAGTTTGATTTTGTGTTTTGTTTGTTTTTGTATAACTTGTTATAACAAGTTAAATTACTAGTGCCCCTGTAAATGAGGTCACCGTGTAGCTATGCCACTGATCCCCCCCTTTCTGCTTTACCACAGGAAATGACACGACTGTGCTACCCTATAAAAGGAGTGTATTGTGGGGTGGTTGGGCCCTTCCCCTGCCAAAAAAGAACAACCATGGATGAAAGAAACGAGGTAAGAGCAGAAACAATCAGTCAACAACAAATACAGTAACCCTGAAAGCTTATCTTAATGACAGATAAAACTGTAAAACCTGTAAAGCACCACCTGTAATAATTTCACAGAAGATAATACCCTGTAAGAAACGCTTTGCTACAGAGAAAAATAAAGCAGTAACAGAAGATACACCTTGCAAAATACAATTTGAATCAGAAGATTACAGCATCTGTTAGCACACACCTGTAGGCACACCTTGTAATAACGCAGCAGAAGGTTTGATTTCTGTGTGAGGTAGGGTGCTTCTGTGATTCTGGTAAAGTGTTTCTTTGACATTCTTTGGGTTCTTTGGTTTGAATTCAGTGTGAAGGAGGGTGCTTTTGTGACTCTGGTTTGATGGTTAAAAGGTTGAAGCAGAACACCTCAGTTTAAATAGGGCAGCCCAGTAACAGACAATTAAGAGCTAATTAGTAAGGCAGCTAAACGCAGTGTCAGTAAAACTGGATCAGTCAGTCCACATTTGAACAGCAAAACTGAAGGGAAAATATGCATTTAAAAGGGACCCTTTATGCATTTAACATGTCTATTTTACACAGGAAATATAGGGAAAAAAATTGAGACTGTGCATTTATGCAGGCTATACATTTATTAGGTATGCATTAAAATGGGATGCACTGTACCGAATACCCTGATATTTGGGTGCTGGATACAATATTCAGCACACATATTTAAAAAAGGTTATTTGTATCCCCTCCCACAGCGGTATCATGTCAAGTCAGCGTGGAAATTTAAGCTCATGCATTTCAGCACTGCTATTTAAGCACAAAACGAATAGCGCTAAAGGCACTTTACAGTATGAAACAATAATAACATGATCAGTGTAACGAATTTGCTTAACTAAAATACTTTCCAACCTCTCTTAAGAGAAAGGTGATCATACAGCATGTGTGTTATCAAGGGCACGTATTTGATTACCTTGGTAAGTCCTTGCTAGAGCTCTTCAAACAGATTAGAAATTATTTCCCCAGCCAAATTATTACCCTGTGAGACTGCCGAACTGAAAACTGAATCCTCAAAGAAAAAATGTGAGCAGCTGTGCAAAAAGCTTTTCAAGCTTTACGAAGCTTTACGAAGTCCCTAGCCAAATTTTTCCAGTTGTGAGTTTCCGAGATTTACTGCATCCCCAACTACACTGATTCAGCTCTGTAAATACTTATTTAAATTGTCCTTTGTCCCCTGCTGTATTTATGCGATGTGAGCTGCCCTCTGTTCTGTTTAGTTGTTGGTGCCTATTGCATTGGATGCAGTCATGACCCTTATCTAAATTACCACGATTATTCCCCCCTCATGATCCCCAAGCAGCTTATTTTCCACTGAAGCTGATTTCTGATGATCTGCCCTGCCTTCTTTAGCTCCGCACTTGCAAGACGCATGAAATGTGCTCCAAGTAACAGTTACACAAGTCTTTTAAAGAAGTAGTAGTGCCTTGATTACATGCACAAAGGCATACTAAAGCATGAGTTCACAGGCCAGGAACAATACTGATGTGAGCTGAGCTGTGCTGTGATGGGGGGCGATTCTGATTTGTGATGAAATAACTGATGTTGAAACTGGATAGTGCTGCTTTGTGATACATTGAAATGACCATGCTTTTATTTACCACAATGGATTTCCTTTCGCGTTATTGACAAGGAACCCCCTACTGCAGAGTATGTATCTGCAGATTCAACTGTGGAGCATTATTCCAAGGATTACATGATAGATCCACAGAATAATATTCAGCAGTTAACATAGAAATACCTTTTTGAATTCCAAGGAATTAAGAAAGAAATTATGGGAAGCATTTTGGAAGTAGAATTGTCATGCCACACAAATTCCACCAATGGGTGTCTGCATTCCAAGCAGCTCTACGTGCAAGGTATTAACGAGCTTTTACATGCTATTACTGTATGTGGCAATTAGCAGGCCCACACAATGCTGTATGCATGGAAACATTGTGCAAAGCTTCAACCATTGCCTCTGCCCTCAGCTGATCCCTGTACACTTATGCATACATTCTTGTTGTACCCCCCCCCCCAACCACCGCATCAGTGGTTGTGAAATTAAATTTCCCTGGTAGTCCAGTAGTACCCCTTCCATCCCTGATCCCTGATGGTAGTTCCTTGGCAGTTCCCACACAATCCCGATCTGAAAAGAAATTACCATGGTAGACAAGTGGTACTCCCCTCACACCCAACCCCAACTGTGAAAAGAAAGCCCCCTTGTAGTTCAGTGATCAGTGGTAACCTATCCTGTCCTGATCCCTGTTGTCAAATGACATCCACCCCCCAGCCCAGTCAGCACCCACCACCCTCCACCCTGTGTCCAGCACCTGATCCGCCCTTAAAAGCCCGTGGACATGGCAGGAAGAATGGTGGATGGTGACCAGCATAGACCCTCCTCTGATCACCTTGTTTGGCCACTGTTTGAAAAACAGGGACTGAATGTGCGCATACTGTTTTTCTACTGAAGAATCAGTTTGGATTTGAAATGCTGGAGTTGTCTCTGAAGTTGTCTGTCTTGCCTCAGTAAATGCTTGTTATTTGCTATCCAACTTGGTTTGTACTTTTCTGTGCACCCGTTTCATGTATTTGTGGTCCCAACCTACACTGCTGTTGAAAGTTCACTTTTACAGATTTTGGTATGTAACTAGCCTCTCTATTCATCCATTTCAATGTAGGTTACAAGAGAGCACATGTAGAGATAATCCTAACCCTAAGAGATGTTCTCTAGTGGGTCTCAGCTTGGAGCCAGGGTGTCTGGAGTTTGTGCTCTAAATTTGCTGTCAGCCAGAAGTGGGTAATCTAGGCATGGATATTCATAGCATTGCCCTCCCTCTTTACGCTATAAAAGGGGAGGCAAGCTGAGTGCCCAGGGGAAAAGGTGATGTATTTCTGTGAAGACTAGATGGACAGTGGGAGAGCCCAGCCTCTCTGGCTGCGATTGATTCAAAGGGGTCTGTGATCTGAAAGATGGTGGTAGTGTCCCTGCATCTGGGTGGCACTTGTTCCCTCTGATGAGTTCTCCAGAGGCTCAGGACCCAACTGGGGTCCTGGAGCAGAACATCATCCAAGAATGCCAACCAGTAGGAGGACCTGACCAGGAGTCCTGCTTTGAGGGAAAAGTGAAGATCAAGACTCGATGGACAACAGGGAGTAGTGTTGGGCCACCCTCAAGGAAGGTCACCAAGAGTACTGCAGATTCATTCCCATCAACAGCATACAAGGGAGAGAGCAGATATGTAATTGCACCTTCATTAAATTGTCCTGCAGGAAAAAAGCTTTGGCAGCTGACTAATGTGTAACTCCGAGGGAAATTGAAATGTGAAAATGGTAACATGTAATGGTTGTCAGGATAGGGGGCCTGGCAAGAGTTGGGGTCAGTAAGTCCCCAGATAGAGTCCAAGCATGGGAACCTGTTCTTTGAGCCACTAGAGCATAAATTTAGGATTATACAATGGCAGGAAAATTTCCAGGTCTTTGATTGGTCAATGCCATTCTTCAACAGTGAAGTTATCCCAGTACAAGGCTGCAAGGAGATTTGTGGTTTTTGTTTAGAACACTATCCAGTAATAACTTTTGGGAGTGCTTGGGGCTTGAACTTCGAAAGCAAACTTATAACACGAGAGTGCATGACCTGCAGCTCAAAAGGGAAACAAGTTTGTCCAAGAGAACTGGCTAGTATAGTCAGAGGGTAGTAAGTGTCTGAAATGGGCTGCCTATGGATGTTATAAGAAGTGATGCTATGAATGAGTTTAAAGCCAAAATGGATAATTACTTCATGATGGAAAGAATCTCGGGCTATCCCTTTGTGTAAAGGGTGCGCTTTCTAATGGGTCTATGACCTAATTAGCTTGAACAAAACCTATGAAACCTATGAAGCCCACAACATCACTGTATGAAGGTCTAGCACTGACACAACCTCAGAAATACACACACAAAAGAAATCACTGCCTGTCCTAAGTCTTGAAGCCGTCATGGGCTTCTGTCACAGTCCCACACTCTTCAGTCCCCACTCCCCTGACTAAAACAAAATGCTGTGCACATTCATGAAGTGCTTCTAAAAAATACAAGCCATCATTCAGATCAGCTTCAAATGGCATGATGAAAGATGAGGACCTGACTAGGAGTCCTACCTCAAGGGAAAAGGGAAGACTTATACTCGATGAGCAAAAATGCACAACCCAATTAGTCCAGTCGCTTTGAGTGGCAGTGGATTAAATCCCCTATTTAATCTAGTTTCACAGAGTGACTCAGTAAAGTTCCATTGGGATTGTTTGTCCTCCAGAATCCTAAACAGAATGGCAGCCATTTAAAGCTATAAAGTCACACATGCCCCCACAATGCAAAGCATCATGGGCAGCATATGCAAATCACCACAGAATGTTATGCTGGTCCAACTTTAAGCAGAATTGCATGGTGCCGAAAGGTCTCTCACATAGTTTGCAAAGGGTGCTAACAGAAGACATAGACACGTGTTTCATCCTACCAGGACTCATCAGTATGCCTCATCTGTTTGACACCCCAGTGGAATGGACCAGCTACCCTTAAGGCAGTGTGCCTTGGATATATTGGTGAACCCATTAAAATAAAAAACTATTTAAAGACAAAGACTCTATGCGCAAACACTGAGGTAGGTTACCTCAGGGCATTTGCCAGCTGCTCAAGAAATGGGTTCACTACAATATATCCAAGGCACACTGCCTTAGGGGTAGCTGGTCCATTCCACTGGGGTGTCAAACAGACGAGGCATACTGATGAGTCCTGGTAGGATGAAACGCGTGTTTATGTCTTCTGTTAGTACCCTTTGCAAACTGTGTGAGAGGCCTTTCGGCACCATGCAATTCTGCTTAAAGTTGGACCAGCATAACATTCTGTGGTGATTTGCATATGCTGCCCATGATGCTTTGCATTGTGGGGGCATGTGTGACTTTGTATTTTCTTGAAACTTGGCTTCCCAGCCAAATGTCCTTTGGGGTAACCCTTGCCTCAGTGTTTGTGTAGAGGTTCTTTGTCATTTAAAGTTATACTGGGAGACAGTGATCTCAAGTAGTGGTACCCATTACATTGGCAGAGAGCGATGTGCTCCATGACTGCCTCCCCCACCATGATAGCCCCGTGGCACATCCAGTAGTTTTATATAAAGTAACAACTCCCTACACTGTTCCACCAATGTACATATAAAGAAAGAGAATTGGACAGAGAGAGCGCAGTGAGCAGCCTGGCAGGTCTTCTGTCCTGTTCGGTTTTGCAGCAACGTGGTGTTCTATTGGCTCTATCTCTCTGTCCACAGAAGTTCCTGGCAAGTGTTGCAGCAGTGCATTTGCCATTCACTGCCTTTGTATGCAGAGCAGTTGGTGAGCGTGGGCAGGTAGCTGGGATGATACAGGAGACAGCAAGTGCAGAAAGATACCCCGAGAGAGAGAGACATGAGTCCCCAGGGAAGATGCAGAAAGTGAGTGGAGAAAGTTGCTCTGACAGAGAGAGACAGACCTTAGAGAGGTAACTGAGTATTTGTTTGTGCAGTGTCATTCTCATTATATATTAGTAATGTGAGGCAAGGTCAGCCTTTGAATAGAACTTCCACATGTTGCTTTATAAAATGGTATAAGTGGTACAGTTAGCAGCACTGCATGTCAGTAAGGATAGGTTCTGAGGAGTGTCTGTTGGGGGGGAGGCAACAGAAATGGTATGAGCGCTGTATGTCTGACATTTGTGTTTCAATAACATACATGAAATATGCATTTGTTGCTGCGTACTACATTAAAAGTGGCAGTATACAATGACATTTCTGCCATTTAAACAGGTAAATAAATCTTTTCTGTATCTTTAGAAAGGAAAATTGAATAACTTGTGTTATAAGCACAATAACCCACTCCAGGGTATAGGATTTTAGGGATTTAATCCATGCTCTGGGTGCTGTGAGGGCACTCGGCCTGAGACCTTATGCCTCACAATGCACCCTGGGCATGGATTAAATCCCTATAGCCCCATACCCTGTTGTGGGTTATTTAAGCAATAAACCACAACAGGATGTGGATTATGCAGGGATTTACCATGCCTGGTGTGGTCTGGTCACAAGGCCGTAAGCTGAATGACCAAATCCACACCAGAAATGGGTAAATCCCAGCATAATCCACACCCTGGAGTGGTTTATCGCAACTTTAAAATGCCCTCCTTTTTTGGGGTGACAAACAAATAAAGAAAAATAGGGATTTATTTTGTATTTTAAACTGTTTTAATCAAATTTATTGTTCCACAAGAAATAAATTGTCCTGTGTTGCTAGGGAAGCTCTGTGTTGCTAGGGACACCTTTCTAGTTGGCAGTGTGAATGGAGAACCCACACCCACACACACACACTAATATGATGTGATATTTTTTGTGTGTGTTTTCATGAAGAGAAAGCCTGCGAGTAGTGGGCTGTTTAATTGTCTATTTTTTTACAGACTATCAAGCAGCTGACAATTGGTGTGCTGCGAGCGCTAAGGGCTGCCCTCCCTGACCGTATGCTTCCCGTTGTACTTCTGCAGTCAGCAGCAAGTAACAGTGTGACTTGGGGGAATTTATCCCCCCCCCCATTTCATCAGGAAAGTGCAGTGATTACTGCAGGGGATCGGTTGTTTTATTGCTGACTGAAGGAATGAGTGGTAGTGCAGTTGTGACACTGTTAGGAGGTGTGACCATTAGGAGTCTGATAGGTGAGCTTTAACAGATGTAGAAAGAGGTATGTTTTTATGTCTCTCTGGATACTGTGACATATTTCGCCACTAATGCAGTGCAAAATAGCATCTGTCTGCTGAGGCTGTATTACGTAAAAACTGCAGTTCATTTTGATATTCGCAGTTCAGTGTCACGAAATACTGATGACTTAGCAGGGACTCAATATGGCATTTTTTCATCTTTGATGCTCGGGGGTGTCGGATTGATTTAAAGGGGGTGAGTCTGCATGCGACTGACTGGCACCTTTTGCATGGGCAATGCCAGGATTTACCATGGCAGAAAGGTGCAAGTCAGCCAATCAGAATCTCCGATTTTCAGGCCCCTTTGTAGAATGCTTACTTAAGGCTCTGTGACTTCTGTGCAACAATAAGCATGCATTTTGCCTGATCCCAGCTCCCATTGTGGACATTCATTTGTAAGTGATTTTATGTTAGTGGAATCCTCTACCATGTGCATTGGTTGCCCTGGTCCCCATTTGCTATGACCCAGAGTGGCAAGTTAAACAGCAGAGAGATATAGCCTTCATGGCATAAGGCAGTTGATCTTCTAGACAAGAGATGTCACCATATACCCCTAGACAAAGGGGGGTGCCTGACTCTTACATGCATGAGCTTATTTGGGATTTTAAGAAACAAAACTAGCTTCCCAATAATTTTTGTGCAATAATCATATTACTTTCATAAACAGAATATTTTTTTGAGACAATTGTACTTAACAGGCATTTATGATACCTGAGGTGCTACTACTAACAGGACACAGTTTTTAATCAAGTTAAAGTTGTGTGTCAGAAAAATATGGAATTTCATGGATGTCAAATCTGACATACAACCCTTAATAATTGAAGATGATTAAAGTGTACATATTCATGTTTCATTTTCTTACAGGATTTTCATTTAAATGTACTTGTGTTTGATTAGCATTTTGCATGATATGATGCTGTATCATGTTTAAAGTTTTCTTTTCTAGTAACGTTTTAACATCTCTTGTACTGGAAAAGAATGAAATCAAGTGACATTGCTCATTTAAAGAATATGAAGAAGTGCAGGCACTACATTAGCAGCCAGGACCACCATGAAGAATGGCATGCCATTATGTCTGTTGCAGAAGCCTGACCTTGCAAAAGCCACATTCTGTTGAATGCAGCTTTTGTCATCGTCATAGTCTGCAGGAGCATCCACGACCAATCAGTGCACTTCCTTCAGCTGCGCATGATGTATTCTTATTACCATAAGAGTATCTCGCATGCTGAGCCAGAGCCACTGTAAAGGGCTTCTCTCTGAACACTCATGCTGTCAGTGTTTTAAATGAAAAAATATTTTTTTATTTTAAAAAGTTAGCAATCTAAAATAATTTTATGGCTCCATTTTGAAGTCATTTTAAGGATCTAAGAGTGTCACCTCTTACGTCCTTAGAACCACAGAACTGCTCACCTTCAGTTCTCAGTCCTCTGGTCCGAAGAACATTGGAGGCAACACTCTTATATCCTTCAGTGACCATTCAGTCAGATCCATCAACCTATAGTATCAGGCACCATCACAAGTGATATGCATGCTGATGCCACTGGCTACTATTGTATATAGCAGCAATTGGATATGTAAGCATTAATCACAGACAGAGGAGGGCTCTACCGGTGGATTAATGCCCGCTGGGGGGGGGTGGTGCCCAAGGCTGAAGGCCGAGGGTTCCAACCACCCATCGGGCATTAATCACCGGTAGAACCCGACTTTGGAGGTGATTAATGTGCTTGTACCATTGGCTCATTGCGGAAGCGAGGAGCCTATGTTACCGGTGTGTCACGGTGGCAGTTGGAGACCCTACGGACAAAACGACATGGAGACGTTGGGTTCAGCGAGAACGCTTTATTTACCTGGCAGTGAGTACAGTGCACAAAAACCATGATCGGCGACAGTGCTAGTGCGGTCAATGATGGCGTTGCAGGTCACAGTCCCGGTTCAATCCGTGAGAGTCAATTTGTGCCAGGCAGCAAGAGGCTGTGCAGCGCAACAATTCCTGGTGCTTGCAGCAGTCGGGCTGCGTACTATGTAGATAGGGCCTTGTGGGCTGGTCTCCAGGTCTGTCTGGGCATGTGGCACTCTCCGAACGATGTCATCAGGAGGAGTTCCCTACTGTGGACTGCTGTCTTGAGGGAGGCATGAGAATGTCACTGGCCCGTTGACCATGACGTTCTCGAAGTGGAACGATTGGGCTCCGGTCGTGCGGCAGGTGAGACAGGGTCCCTTGTCCTGCTGGTTCTCTGCGCTCGGACCTTTGGCTGTGGGAGCTCACCACTGGCCATCTTCTGGGTCTGTGCATGGGGACGCAGCATGCTGCACTGTGACCGGGGCAGGTTGCTGCGGGGTGCTGAGCGGCTGCTTGTTGGAGGGTGGGCGTTGTATGTTGCAGCTCCTCTCCCTCTCTCCACTGCTGTCACAGACTGTGGCGCTGCATGTGGGGCCAGCGTGAAGTGTGATGGGGTTGTTGGCCTGCAGGGGTCCCCGGCAAGGTGACAGCGGTGTCTGGGGGCTGGAGAGCACTGTCGACCACTTCCTCCAGTCGGTAGCTGAGGGAGACCAGTAGCTGCAGAGGCTGGTCTCACACCGATGGCCAGTGACAGACATTATTTCTCTGGTGGCGAGACCAGCCTGGGACAGCATGCTGACTGCAGTGCTCTGGATGCTGTGGTTGGTGTATCGGACAGACAGGTGGGTATCATCTGATATCTGGGGCATGAGACCTCCCAGGTAGTTCTTCCCCATCGGTTGTCTGCTATACCAGCAGTCTCAGTGTCTGGGTCCCATGTGGTCCAATCTACGAGGGTGCAGGTACAAGGCGGGGGCATTGTTTGGGCAGCGCTGTATGTACTCTTTGTACATAACGACAACACAGTTCCTGCTGCCTGGGGTGCTGTACAGTACTCCCCTCAGAGACTGGCAGGTTGCGTGCCTGAGCTGTGCATGGTTCTTGGTCTTATCATTAAAGGTGAGGGCCAGGAACTTGTGACTCTTGTCGTCCACCTGCACTGTGAATGAGTTTTGCTGCAGCTCCCTCTGGCCCTCTCACCCCCTGCGAGCCAACCTGAGCTGAATTTCAAACCATAGCCTGCTCACAAGGCCATATGGTGTCTCAGGGCTCAATTGCTCACTGGTCCTGATCTTTACTAGATCGCTGGGACTGATGCTCGGGTGATGTGTGGCCGTGTCTTGGCCAGCATGCCTGTAGTCCTTTAGGACTGCCACAAACACGTTGTTTGCAGAGACAAAGTCTCCATCTGTGATAATGTTCAGTACCCTTTTGATGTGGGGACCAGTTAGATAGTGCTGCAGTCCGGCACAGAGTCCGACAAAGGAGCTGAGGCTGTACTGCTCCTTCTGCTCCATCCTGACTGAGGCATAGAACTGGCGAAGGACTGCTGCTAGCTCAGGTGGGCTTGCTGTCCTGAGGTCTATGTCCTTTCCTGTGGCTCTGAGCCAGTCAGTGAACACGTTCCAAGCCCACGCAGTGGTTTTGTGGGTGTTTGCCTCCACCCTTCTGGTCTCCAGGCTGTCCAGCTCATCCTCTGTGACCAGTGCATGGCGTGTTGGCTGTGTGCTCTCGTCGCCCACCCAGCTACCGCTCGCTCTGCTGTCCTCAGTGCAGCTGCTGCTACCTGGACTGCTCCCTCAACACTGTCTCCTTGTGGACATCACCAGGTCTCTGTCAGCATGTCCTCGCACACTGCTATGCCCACTGAGGATGTCCTCATCGGGCAGTCCATGCTCTCCACCTGTGCCTGTTTGATTCTGGATATGTCGGTCCCATGGACTCGCAACGCACGGTCCGCGCTGCCTGCTGGTCTCGTCCACACAGCTAGCGTGCCGTGCTGCCTGCTCTGGAGAGATGAGTTCCCCCACTGAACAGACTGCTGCTGTATCCATATACCACTGTGCTGTGGACTTGCTGCACAGTGGGTGAGGTGCGGGGCACACCTCCGCTCTGCTACTCAGCTCCAGTTTCTCTGTGTACCACGGCGGTGGCACACTTGCCGTGCAGCTCCTGCTGCTGTCACTTGCGCTGGGGCCGTACTGTTAGTCGACCCATCTGGTGATCCCTTTGATGCCACACAGACTGAAAGTGACATCGAAGTGGTCCATTTCTTGCCCGTGTGTGTCTACTCTGTTAGTGCATGTGGTCTCCTCGGCACTTGCTGAGCCTGCCTACGCTCACTGTCACTTGTCTCTGACGCTGGTATCTCTCCTTGCTGGTCACCACCTTGGTGTGTCTCACCAGCGCTGCATCTGGCAACAATAGGTGGTGACCTAGCAGGCTGCTACTCTCTACTGCAGCAGTGGCCAGAGCTAGTACTAGCCAAGCAGGTGTTACTGGTGGCTTAATCACTGCTCGGAGCGCATCATCTGATGGCATTGCACCAATCGGTTAGCTCTATTTCGGTCCTGTGTCCAGACCAGTGTGGGATGACCCTAAGCAACTTATTTAACCTTTTAGGAACATTGGGATGAGCACAACTCATATACAGTACATCAATTCTTGTATTGTCTTTATTATTTCATGACAATGCACACCGGGGAAATGTTTTGTAGCTCCAATACTACTTTGTTAGGCCCAATTATCTGCTGGGTTTCTAGCAACTAGGCTTTTATCCTTTTTATTATCAAGTTCTTTCAGCATCAATAATACATTATTTGAAATTGATCCTTTGCAGACTAGAGGACCACACCACTCTGTGCTCTCACTAGTGTTTGGCTTACATATGCATCTTCAGTAACTCGCACTGACCTCCAGTCATCTCCTCAGATGAAACAAACTCTGGTCAGAGCCAATATGGCTGCAAAATGATGGTGGTGAGAGGTGTGTAGAGAAGTTGTAGTAGACGAATGATGGAAGAATCAGTTAAGAGTTGTTGTGGTTTAGTGAGATTATATTGCATCTTGTGAAGATCCTTATAATAGGATCCTAAGTAAAGGGAAATGTCCTGCAATTATAAATGTCCACATTTCAAAGCAGGATCATAAATTTATGCAAATGTCCATAATAATGCACTGTGCAGCAGCAGTGACTGAGAGATCACTGTAGCTAAAGCATGCAAGAAGTAATGTTTCCATTTGGTGGACAACATCAATAATGGCACCACATGGTTTAAAATGTAAGCACTACCATTATTAATACATAATTATTTTAAACTGTAATTTCAGTTAAGTTCAGTGCAGTGGTAGAGCGGAGAAAACAAAGACAGTGGGTGCAGGGAAGGGCGGAGGGATAATCATACTGAGAGTAATACATATTAACATTCTGGGCCCTCTTTTATTTTCATTATTCATTAATCAGTTACCTTCTCGCTGTGGTGCTTGTGATTGTTTGCTTTCAGCAGATGGTCTCATACATTTTTCCCAAGCTGACAATATTTCTGACCTGACTACCTTTCGAAACAGGATTTCACTGAGGTTTGCAATTGGTTTAAAAGTAACTCACTAATTCTGAATGTCAAAAAAAAAATCAGTTATTTAATACTCTTATTCATTTAAGGAGTAAATTTGCCTTAAAAATTCATGATGACCAGAGGAATATGATCGAACAAGTTTATGAGTTCAAGTATTTAGGGGTACGTTTGGACCCGTGTCTTTCTTATCAGCTTCAAGTAAAAGCAATTTGCCGGCTGGTCAATCCAGAAGTTGGTGTTCTGTATGGGTTAAAACACTTTTCTTCATTGGAAACAAGTTGAGCAATGGCAGTGGGGGTCTTATTACCACATCTTGATTATGTGGGGATTTTATACTCCAGCTTAGCTACTAGAGAAATGAATGTGATTAAGGTTGCTTACAATAATTTCTGTAGATTTGTTTTGAATGTACCTTTTCACACCCATCATTGGTTATTGTATTCGTCTATTGGTTGGCGCTCCCCTAATGTTATATTCATATATTTTTATTATTGTGAAAATTTATAAGTCTTTATTTTCAGTTGACCCCTTTCCTCTGAGTGATTTGTTATCTATTAGGAATAATTCCTTGAATTTAATGTCATATAATGGGATTCTGCTACAGGCCAGACATTTTAGAACAAAATTTGGGTCTTGGTCTTTTTCTGCTACAGCCCCATCTCTTTGGAATAATTTACTTAAAGTCATAAGAAGTGCCTCCTCTTTGTCTAGTTTCAAAATTAAGTTAAACTGTTTTTTACTTGAAAATTATGTCTGTAAATGTTTATGATGTTTTTGGTCTGTTATTCTGACATGTGATTTGTATTGTTTTATGTTTTGGGTCGGACCTGAAAAAGGACTTGTTCCAGTGTCCTTACCCAGTTAACAAAATAAACAAACATTATTTGCCTGTTATCATGGACATTTGCACATATTTTGCATCCTGCCGTACATTTTGGTCATTCTTTTTTGTTGCTGGACATTTGCATACATTTAGGACATGTAAGCTATTATTATGGATATTTCCATGAATTTAGGATACTGCTTTGAAATCTGGACATTTGTAATTGTGATACATTTGCATATCTTTACAATCCTGTTTTGAACATGGTGATATTTATGGGCTTTCTGATCGAATATGACTTTTTGGGACACTAATTTATCAACATGTTACTATGGGTTCATCTTGTACTCCTTGCTACTACTTACTTCATTTTACTATCCTGCTCATTAACCTGCCCTGATATGTATCTGTGTATCCTGCATCTTGTGGAGACCCTTACAATAGGATCCTAAATGCATTTTATTTATTTATTTGTTTACTGGGTAGGTGCACTGATCCCAGGGACTGTTTTCAGGCATGATCCGGGCCATAAAGATGTCACAGCAAGTGGTACCTACAGCACAAGAATACATAAAGAGAAAGGTTACATAGGAAATGAAGAGTACAGTTGACATTGGTAATTACAAGAAATACAAGTGGCCTAAACAGGATACAATAGATGCAGGCATACACTTGTTACAGTGCTGCAACAGATACAGTCCATACAAAGATGTAAGTGCGATAAAATAAAACAGTGGTACAGGAAGTCCATTTATTGAGCTCTGCAAGGAGTAGGGGGGCATAAGTTGAGATAAGGAGTGGGGAAAAGGATGGTCACCCAAGAGGTCATCTTGCTGAGCAGTTGCATTTAGCTTCAACTAATAACCAAGCTATGAAGTGAGTCTTAAAGGAGGAGTGGGAGTGAAGGGAACAGGGAGAGGCTGGCAGATTGTTCCACAGCTTGGGAGCAAAAATTGAAAAGTGCATTGCTACCCAGGTAAGTGGAGGTCCTAGGGACTTCCAGCGGCAGTACAGTGGATTGTCAGAGACAGTGTGTAGCAGTCTTAGGTTTGATCAGGGAGGAATAGGTGGATAGGTTACTGCTTCTGAGAGCATTGTCAGTGATGCACTCAATGGTGTAATTATGTCTGGTTTGCAGAAGGAACTAGCCAAGGGATTGGGACAGGGTGTGGTGGTGCATGGAGTAAGGAGCCATAAGTGCAAATCTGCAGATGTTATTATAGGTAGTGTTGAGCCTAATTAGTAGAAGTGAGGAGGTATGGGAGTACATGGGGGCACAGTAGTCGAGTAGAGAAAGCAGGTTGCCTTGAGCAATAGTGAGTCATGCTTGGAAGTCAGACAGTAATGGAGATGGAAACAGGACCCCAGATTCTGGTTAATACACTGGATAGTTAAGTTAATGTGTGTAACAAAAGTTAAGGAGGGGTGCAAGGGTGACACTCAGGTATTTGAAGCATGGTTTGTCCTGCAAAGGGGAGCCATCAGGTGACAGGATAGTTAATTTATTTCATTTTTGTTGACTGGGTAGGTACACTAGACATAGGGATCCCTATTTTCAGAAAAGTATATAGAAAAGGGAAGGTAGTCATCGTGGGGGGATTTCAACTTGCTGGGGGCTGACTGGAGCATTCCAGTCACCTTCAGTGCTAGGGAGCAAGTGCTCCTGGATGCGATCTAGGAGGGTTTCCTGATGCAGTTGGTCAGTGTACCTACTAGGTTAAAGAACATTTTAGATCTGGTATTGTTGAATGGGGAGGCAGTAAAGGCAATAAGGGTGAAGGCCCCACTAGTCAACAGCGATCACCAAACAGTGTGGTTTAATATCGTGATGTGCGGGGAGCCAGAGAAATCAGTAATCAAGTGGTAAATTTCAGGGGGGAAGACTTTGGGAGGATGTGGGAAGTACTAAAAGGGAAACTGGAGGGGCATAAGACAGGAGGTGGATGCAGAGCAGAAATGGGCTATTATTAAACAGGGGATTACAGAGGCAACAGAAGCCTGCTCCAAGACACAGAGTAAGAGGAGCAGAGCAAGGAAACTATGCTGGTTGAGCAGCGAGGTAGTGGAGGTGGTGAAGGCAAAATGAGAGGTGCACCAGAGGTATAGGAGGACGGGGAAGGAAGGGGACAGGGAGGAGTATGCAAGACGGTCCAGGAAGGTGACCAGAAAAGTGAGATAAGCCAAGGCCCAGAGGGAGCTGAGATTAGTGCAGGGAATTAACGGGGGAGAAAGACTTTTTCAGATACATCAGGGAGAAAAGGAAGTGCAAGGAGACAATAGTGTGGATAAAAGGGGTGGGGAGTGGATGGAAAAGGGGGAACAGGTGGAAGCACTGAATGAATACTTTGCTCTGTGTTCATGGAAGAAAGAGGATCGCTACCACCGTGGGCTGGGAGGGTGGGGATGGGGGAGAGGAGGCGACAGATGGAAGGATTGAGGGAGGTAGAGTCCTAGGGGACTGAGGGCACTGAGGGTAGACAAGGCACCAGGGCTGGATGGGATCCTCCCCAGGGTGCCGAGGGAGATGGCAGAGGTGTTAGTGAAGCCACTGGAGGATCTGTACAGCACCTCACTAGAGTCGGGATGTATGCCACTGGACTGGAGGATGGCACATGTACTGCTGTTAAACAAGAGAAGACCAAGGGATGAACCGAGTTATTATCATCTGGCAAGTCTCACCTCCACAGTGTGCAAACTCATGGAAATGATACTAAAGGAAAGACTGGTGTCAAACCTGGAAGACAGTGGCCTCCAGGATGTGAGGCAAAATAAGTTCATTTTAGGGAAGTCTTGTCAAACCAACCTGATACAACATTATGACTGGGTGATAGGTGAGCTGGATAAGGGGCATGCAGTGGATGTTCTTTACTTGGACTTCAGCAAAGCCTTTGATTTGATGCCTCATGGGTGGCTTGTGGGGGAGCTAACTGGTGTAGGGGTTGGGGCAAAAATGATGAACTGGATTACAAGCTGGTTGAGTGGGAGGCTGCAACAGGTGGTGGTGGGAGGGGAGCTCTCAGCTCTGAAGCGGGTGATGAGTGGGGTGCCACGGGGCTCTGTGCTGGGACCAGTATTATTTGTGCTCTTCATATCAGACATTGTGCATCGGGTGGTGAGCAAGGTATGTCTGTTCGCAGACTACACCAAAATGGGAGCAGTGGTGGATGAAGGGGAGGGATGGAAGTAACTGCAGGGGGACCTAAGCAAGCCAGAGGAGTGGTCAGAGAGGTGGCAACTGGGGTTCAATGCAAAGAAGTGTAAGGTTATGCACTTTGGGGAGAAAAAAACAAGGAAAGAATACTGGCTGGGGGTGGGTTAAGCTGGGGATCACTGAGGAGGAGAAGGACCTAGGGGTAATGGGACCATGAACAACACTGTCCAGTGAAGGAGAGTGGCTGAAAAAGTGAACAAAATGCTGGGGTGCATAGCAAGGAGGTTTTCATCCAGGTGAAGAGAGGGGATCTTGCCCCTCTACAGGTCGATGGTAAGGCCACACTTGGAGTATTGTGTGCGGTTTTGGAGGCCATACCTGCAGCGTGATATCAGGCTACTGAAGGGGGTGCAGAGGAGGGTAATGAAGATGATATGTGGAATGAAGGGGAAAGACTATGAGAGCAGGCTGGGAGGCCTGAATATGTACACCCTGAAGGATAGAAGGGATGGGGGGACATGATAGAGACATTCAAGTATCTGAAGAGAATCAATAAGAATGGGGCAGATGGGGTCTTTAAGCTAAGGAGGGGGAGGGACACCAGGGAGCACGGGCTAAGAATAGGGGGGAGAAGATTTAGGAGGGAAATGAGGAGACACTATTTCACAGAGAGGGTGGTAGCAAAATGGAACGCACTACCAGAATGGGTGGTATCATGTAAATCTGTGAACAACTTTAAAAGAGCATGGGACAGGGAACAGGGGAGAGTGATGGTGCAGAGGTGGGGGCAGCAGTGGGATGACAAAGTGGAGGGGGCAGCTGCAAACTAGGGGTGCTAGCTGCACACTTGAGCAGACTTGGATAGACTGTGTGGTCTGTTTCTCCTGGCACATTCGTATGTTCGTACGCATGCTCGTATTTTCAGGTACGACCTGGAGGATTACAAAAACAAGATTACATGACAAGCAACAAGTAAATGCAAAATACAGTAGTGGTCCAAAACAGGAAAAACAATAGTGGCAAAACATAGTTGTATCTATAAGAGAGATAAAATACAGCAGTCAAGCAGGTAATACAGAGTAATGTTAAGTGCAATTTGCTCCAGGGAGCCTTCAAATACATACTAGAACAGGCATGATCTGGCAATGAGGGAAATACACAACTGAAATTAGTATGTTTCCATACCACGAGTATGGCAGTAGGGAAGGCAGCAACAGGGAGAAACAAATTGCAGGAGATACAGACAGTACAAATACAGAAACCTGGTCAGATGGTGCCAAAGGGCAAGCTATTAGTGAGCAGAGTTGTAAAACGCATAAGAAGTGGAGAAGGGGGTAGGGATGGAGAAGCAGTAGGAGGAAACAGAGAGAAGGATGAAATGGGAGGCCAGGCAAGAGGCAAGTAAGAACATGGAAGAGTAGGTGTAGGGAAGGGAACAGAAGTGTGATAATGAGGTAGAAACAAAGTAGGACTAGGCAGTATGGGGTGTGCAGAGTCAGGCTAAGGTGGATTAAAGCACTGGTAAGGGGCAGGTTAGGTTAGGAGAGTCCTAAGTTCATTTTGAGAGACAGTGTGACCCGGGGTACGTCTAATAGTCAAGGGAAGGGAGTTCCAGAAATTTAATTTTATTTAATTAATTAATTAATTAGTTTCTGTTTACCAGGTAAGTACATAAGACAAGAGTATTGCCTATATTTTGTCATGATTAGAGGAGGGTACAAACAGAAGAACAAAGTACAAACAAGAGACATTGTTTGCAACAACAACAGGAAATGAGAACAAAACAGAGCAATGATTACAGACTAAGAGCAAGCAATTTTACAAAGCCAAGAAGACAAATAGATTACGATAAGTACTTGCACCAGAGATAGCAAAAGTACTATCCGAAATCTGGCAACCAACAATTTTGAAATCAATAAAAGTTATAACAATAGGATTAGTGAGGGAAGAAGAAACAGGCAGGTACCAGAATGCAGAGAGCAGCAAGTGCCATAAAGGGGCGGAAAACAATGAGGAGTAAGCCTCAAGTTTCGGAGCGGGAGCAGTCGTTAGAGTATGTTAGGAAGGAGTGTAGACTAAGTTTGAAGGCCTGGTGGGATTTGGTGAGTTTGACCTGTTGGGGGAGGAAGTTCCAAATGTGCGGTGCAGATGTTGCAAAGGAGTGTTCACCCTTTTTAGTGAAACACCTAGGTATTACTAGAGGAAATTGTACCAACGATCTAAGGGATAAACTTGGATAGAATGGGTTAGCAGCCTTGAGAGGTACTCAGGGGTCCCTGTTCTGATTATATTATCAATCAGGCAGCCAGCAGTATAGAGTCTATACGATGAAGGGGAGAGCCAACCCAGTCTTGAGTAGAGTTGACAATGATAAGTTAGTCTGTGAGCAGAGAGGGCATATCTACATATGCTGTTATAACAGGTGCTCCATTTCTGGAAGGCTCCTTTGCTAGCATCAAGGTATGCCAGGGAGCAAAGTGTAAGGCTGGGAAGGAGGAAACCTTGTGCAACAAATGCCCCAGTGGAACCATCTCCTATATTCTCATGATCTCCCCTTAAAAAGGGACCCCTGGGGCTCAGTGGGCCTATCCGGTCATCAAAATTTAATAAATAAATAAAATAAATAAATAGCAAGCTGAGCGGCATCGTTGAGCGAGGACCTTATTTTATAAGCTAGTCCCAGTTTGGTGTTTACCGCCTTACAGGTAGCAGCAATGTGCAGATTAAAACCCAGAGATGGGTCAAGTGTATCTCCTAGATACCTAAAAGAGTTATCAGATTCCAAAGGGGAGCCATCAAGACATATGATAGAAAGGGCAAGGGTACAGGATTTGATCCTAGGAGGGGAGCCAAAAAGCATGGCCATGGTTTTATTGGAGTTTAATATGAGCTTATTTTGTAGAAGCCAACCTTGTAAACAGTCAAAATCTTCCTGAAGATTTGCCTTTATTGACATGGGGTCTTTACCACTTGAGAGAAGCCCCATATCATCAGTGTATAGGATCATAGAGGAGGAACAGGGCAGTGAAGGCAGGTTGTTGATAAACAGAGAGAAAATAGAGGGCCAAGTATTGATCCCTGGGGAACTCCAACACTGGTGGAGGCAAGGTCAGATACAGCAGTTTCAATTTGAACAAATTGGTCCTCCCAGTGAAGTAGCTATCAAACCTGGAGATGGCAGTCTGGGAGAAGCCCAGGGAAGACAGATTGGAAAGTAGTAGAGGGTGATCCACAAGATCAAAGGTCTTTGTGAGGTCAATAAAAATGGCCCCCGTGAGCGAGCCCTTATCCATAGCCATTAGGATGCCATTTGAAAGTTGAAGTAGCGCAGTTGTGGTGCTGTGCCTTGTTCGGAAACCATGCTGAGCAGGGGCTAGAAGATGCAGATATTATGTCACCTGGGAAACAACAGCCTTCTCAAGTAGTTTATTTAGGGTAGGGAGAATGGCAATCAGGCGATAGTTTGCCATGTTTTTGGTGTCCCCTTTTTGAGTACTGGGACAATACAAGCAGTTTTCTATAGAGTCGGCACTGTTTGGATTAAGATGGATAGATTGAAAATACTTGCAAGAGGGGCAGCAAGAGCAGTAGCTGCCAGTCTTATGAAACTGAGCAGTAACCCATCAGACCCAGCAGATCCATGGGGAGGGATAGTTCTAAGGAGACGCAGCACCTCAGCAGTGGAGACCATTCTAAGGTTAAAAGAAGATCCAGGAGGCAAATGCCTATCAAGAGTAGGTGCGGGGGCTGATTAAATTTTTTTAGGTACTCAGAGATCAGAGAAATGAATGTTCAGAGCATTTGCAATCGTAGGTAACTTGTTACAGTTATCATCGTTTAGTGTCATTTCGGTTATGAATGGCTTGGGCCTTTGGCCCATGACATTTTTTATGTGGTTCCAAAAGCCACAAGTATCACCAGCAGAGGCCTGGAACAGTTTGTGACAGTAGTCCCTTTTTGCCATCCGAATGTCTTTTTTGAAAGCCTTCCTCATCTTTCTGTAACTAGCCCAGTCTTCTGTCCATTGGGACTTCTTTGCGGAGGCCCAGGCCTTGTCCCTTCTTCTCATAGAATGAAGGAGATCTTTGTGTGACCATCTATTTGCAGATCCCCTTATTCACCTCCTTTTCAGAGGAACATGCAGATCCTGGAGAAGGAGTAGCTTTGGAATCAGGTAGTCAAGGGTATTAGCCACATCCTCAGTGATATAGCTAGGAGACCAGTCGATATTATATCTAGGATTAAGTTTAGTGAAATCATAAAACTGTATTACTTTGGGTGGAGTTCAGTCTGGATAGTTTTAACAGATTAAGTTTGGATCCCAGGAGCATAGATTTGGTTTTGCTTGCATTTGCTTGGAGCCTGTTGGTGAGGAATCAATTGTGCGCAGCCCTGTAGTTCTGGGTGAGGATGGAGGAGAGTCTAGCCGGGGTCTTGTCACTATGGAATAGAACTAGGTAATTGGCAAAAAGTAAGGCCTCACAGGAGAGGCTGTCCTTGGAAAGGGAGTTAATGAATAAGGAAAATAATGAGGGACCCAGTATGGACCCCTGTGGACCCCTGTGGACACTGCCATGGCTGCTGAGGTGACAGACCCAATGCTGATGGTTTGGGATTGCCCTGTGAGGTAGCTTTGGAACCATGCTGATGTACCTGCAGAGCAACCAAGGTGCAATAGCTTGGTGTGGAGTAAGCTGTGGTCAGCTAGATCAAAGGCCTTGCTAAGGTTAACGAACATGGCACCAGTTATGTTGCAGATGTCCATGTTACTGTAGACATGGTTAGTAAAGATGGCCAGTGCAGATGCAGTACTATGTTGCTTCCTGAACCCATGCTGCTATGGACAGAGCAGGTCAAATTTGCTTACGTGATCAGGAAGGTGATGATAGATGACCTATTCTAGGAGTTTGCTTAAAAGTGAGGTAGTATTGAGATGGGCCTGTAGTTGTCAGGGAACATGGGTTCACCAGACTTAAAGATGGGGATGACTTTGGAGACTTTCCGAATGGCGAGCATTGTGGAAGAGGCTAAGGCAAGATTAAATATGGTGGTAAGGGGTTTAGCAATGCAAAGGGCAATAAGTTTGAGAAAGTTAGGGTGGAATCCATCGCTACCTGGACTGTCCCTATTTGGGAAGCTCATTAGGAGTTTAAGGGCCTCGTTCAGGGAGATAGTTCTGAAATTGAAAGTAAGGTTTGAAATGCCCTCCAAGGGGCAGTGGTTGGTCTGGTTGCCTTGGCATGGCAGGTTGGAGGATTTCAGCTTGCTTAGGTGAGTTGAGAGGTCCGTGAATTTTGAGTTGAGGGCATTGGTGACTTTAGTGGGATCGGTGATAATACCAGTGGGGGAGCTGAAGTGAATTTCAGGGTGGTGAGACTTTGGATTTAATATAGTGCCGATCGTGGACCAGAAACAATGAGGGTTCTTCAGGTTTTCTCTCCTTGAGCCCTGAAGATAATTTGCTTTGAGAGATTTGGTCATATGTTTGCACTTATTGTACAGTTTTCTATAGCCCCCCCAGAGGGTGGGGAATGGGGTGACTTTGAAGGTTTTGTCCCTCTCTTTCATTAGAGAGAAGAAATCTTTTGAGAGCCAATGAGTATTACTGCCTCTCACTTGACAGGTGGTTTGTGGCAAGTGTCTAGCCTGGATGTGAATGAGAGTATCCTTAAAAAATCCCACTGCAGATTCAACATCTGTGAGAGAGTGAAAGGCCTGCCAATTGACAGCCCTGATTTCAGAGAAAAGGCTGGTAGTGTCATGGCAGGTAAATGTCCTGAAAGTCAGGTATTTCAGCGGGGGGGGGTGCTTTATTTTGGTGGACCACACTGTATAGGAGAGTGAGCAGTCACTATTCAAGTTGGACAGGATTCCGGCTTGGAGTGCTTTGTCCAGTAAGGAGTGATTCTACATATGGGGATTTGTTCTAGTAGGAAGGGTGATGGATTGGGAGTCATTGTGCTCTCTGAGCAGATTATTGTAATCAGACTCCTTGGGGCTTGACCAGTTTAGGTTGAAGTTCCCGGTAAGATCGTTTCCCTGGGGGGAGGGAGTTGGCCCAGGCCTGTAAGTAGGTTAGTTAAGCCAGGAATGCCCCCTCTTGGAGGGTTGTAGCCATACCCCACATAGATCTTTTTGTTAGATCCTATGGTTATTTCAGTGAGGAGCCACTCACAGGGGAAGAAGGGATCTGAGCAATGTGCTGGAGTGACAGTTAGGGGTTCCAGGAGGTACAGTAGTACCCCTCGCCCTTCTTTTTGCTGGATTGATCATGCCAGAGCATAGTGTATCCTGGTAGTTGATGAGCAGCTTCAGGGATGGTCGGTTTGAGCCAAGTCTCGGTGATACTAAGCATGCTAGGCTTATAGAGGGACACCCACACTTTAAGCTCATCGAACTTAACTGGAAGGCTGCATATATTGAGGTGGGCAACCTTTAGGCCAATAGGGCTAGCTCAGGTTTGGTTAGAGTGGGAGATGGGGATGTTCATAGGTCCAGGATTACTCTCCACATCCCTGCCAGTAGCAAGACTGAGATGAGTGGGTGATAAGTGTGTAGTGGGGGGGGGGGGGTGATATGGTAAGAGAGTTGAGGAAAAGTCCAAAGAGCAAGCACTCACAGATTGTGAGGAGTGCAAGAAATTTGGGACCCAGTGGTGGAATTTCCCAGTGATCACCACTAACCAGTGGGGCATCTAGCTTGGGGGAATGGGAGAAGCTGGACAAGTCAGCTTGATCAATCACAAGTATAGTTGCACAGAAATCAGTTCCCAGTAGTAAGCCAGAGAGTAAGGGTACCACCAGAGGGGGCATGATCGTCTTCATCTGGAGATGTTATTTTGTTTTCAACCAGTGATATTTACTGGCAGTATAGCTGAGAGGGTAGAGCTGCAGACTACTGTGTGAATGGTAGGTGCTGACCTAGGTTCAAGAGCTGCAGCCTCTTCTCAGAATGGGAGGTCTCAACAGCAGAGGGTACCCACCAAGTCAGACAGGGTGCAGATGGGGATGACCTTGTGACTGGGGGTGACTGGGGGTACAGTGTTCAGATAAGGAGAAAAAAGTGGTGAACTGGGAACGGGGGAGAAAGTGGGCTGATAGGTTCTGGAGACTTTAAAAGTAGGACCAGCCCTGGGTGGGAGGGTTGGTTAGGAAAAGCAAAACCAAACAGCCCACTTTATGCAGTTGTCCTTGGTCAGGCTGGTTGTGGGAAAGGGGGAGAGTTTCTGGATTGCAACTGCCTCTAGAAGCCTGCTACAGGCGAAGCGGCGCTATCCTGCTGTCCTGGGGCTGGTGGTAGGAGCTGGGGAGAAAGAGAGGTACATGGAAATGTCCTGCAATTATAAATGTCCAGATTTCAAAGCAGGATCCTAAAATCATGGAGTAACATTCTTGAAGCTAGATATAAGAAACAATTGTGATCAATCAATAGCTTGTTATTACTCCTTAAAGGAGGCTGAGGACTTAGAGCATGTCATTTTCAGATGCCTGTGGTATCGGAAACCTAGTGAGAAATATTTAAGTGACCTCATAGGCATGATACATATTTCATCCAGATTTCTGTTGCACTTGCTATTTAATTCTGAGAATGTGAAAAATTTTAAGTAAACTTGCACTTTTTCTGATTGAGGTAGTCAAGATAAGGAAAAGAAACATACAGAACTTTAGAATTGTGTGATTTATATAATAATTCTAATGTTATCAGGGAGCTAGACTGACTAAAAGAGTGGCTGGTCTAGATTTATGTGACTGTATAACTTAAAATCTGTTTTTATGAAATGTATTCTATACTCTCTCTTGTTACTATAACTGGTCACTGTTAGTAATTTCATGGTGCAGTAAAAATTCTTATCATTCTCTATATACTAATATCTACAATGTGCATATGATTCTCGTGATACTTTGATACTTATCTTTTACCTATTTGTTATAGCATATTGCTGATCAATAAGCTTGAAACTGAAACTGAGACTAAAATCATGCAAATGTCCATAATAATGCACTGCATGGCAGCAGTGACTGGGAGATCACTGTAGCTAAAGCATGTAAGAAGTAATGTTTCTATTTGGTGGACATCAGTAATGGCACTCCATGGTTTATAATGCAAGCAATTACTCCTACTCCAATCAAATATTCCTTTGATGTTGGCTGGTTCCTGTATTTGAACACTCCAGAGTCACCATACTATAAGGCTGCCAATGACTTTCTCTAATTATGGTTGCGAAAAAGTGGCACGAAAAGCAAACAGCATCCTCGGATGCATAGGCAGGGGACTAGCTAGCAGGAAACAAGAAGTGATCATTCCACTCATATCGATCTCTGGTGAGACCACACCTGGAGTACTGCATCCAGTTCTGGAGGCCCCACCTGAAGAAGGAGATAGAGCACTTCAAATCAGTTCAGAGAAGGGCCACAAAGATGGTGCAGGGCCTTCGTCACAAGCCATATAAGTCTAGACTTCAAGACCTAAATTTGTACTCCGTGGAACAGAGAAGGGACAGAGGGGATATGATAGAAACATTCAAATTCATCAAGGGTATAAACACTGTTCAGGTAAACAAACTCTTCCATGCAAATGGAGAGGTGCATACAAGAGGGCACAACCTATCCGAGAGGGGGAAGGCTCAGAGGCAATATCAGGAAGTACTTTTTAATGGAGAGTGTAATACACATGTGTAACAGCCCGCACCCAAAGGTGATTGCTGCAAAGATGGTGAATGCATTTAACTACGTATGGGATCAGCACTACAGTATATACAAAAACAGCAAAATATAGGGAAGGGGTTAGGCCCTTGGGCAGACTAGATGGGACACTCGATTGCCATCTGCCGTCAAATTCTTATGTTCTTATGGTTGGCATGTGTCTCTCAGTTATTTCCTTATAGTGTATGGTAGAACAGCTGTTCCCATGAAATCCATGCCTGGAACAGCGTTGTTTTCCTGCACTCGGTACGTCACGATCTTGTTGTGCTGCACCGGTCGTCACCGTGCAGCACAACAAGATCAATACTGCGCATGCGCACTGAGTGGCGCACGGCAACGCGGAAGCGAGCGTGGGGGCAGAAACTGAAGTAAGCGCCTTTTTTTACAAAAACTTGTCGGTGTACTGCTGGTATGCCCATACACTATAAAAGATTGTGACGAGCAAGCATACACAAACAAGAACAGTTAATGCGATCTTGAGTTTTCCGTGGTAGCGGACCTCTGAAACTCGCTCTCGAGGTCTCTGGTTACCACGGAAACCTCTCGATCGCAACTACCTTGTTGTATATGCTTGCGCATACACAATCCTCTATTTGCTGTAGATCTGGTATATAATAAAGTATTACATGTTGTACTGCAGGTACTGAAAAGTCAAAAAGTGACCCCCTCTGCCTTACAAAAAATTCAGAAATCAGAAACAAGTCAAGGGGAAGTCTCATATCTTTGCACAGCAATATTTTCCTAACTTCTTATGTGTAGGTGTTGTGAGCCTCCTCCGGTTGTCAGCAGTCCTAAATAAACAAATAAATAAATGTATTACAATGATTTCCTATCACTTTCAAAGCATTCTCTGACATTAGAAATGGTTTTGGAGAAGCAACATACTTATCAATCATAAAAAAGGAGTGAAGCTGAGGCAGAGTTTGGGGTGTGGTTTAGTATCTGGTCTTCACCTCATCCAAAGGTGGCAGCCCTGTGCGTATTGGGCCCTATGCACGATGCCAATGCGTTGTGCAAACTGGGTGTATGGCATCGATATACGTGAATGCTGTGGAGCAGGGTCCCATGGATCCTGTGCGTCATTCATTACCCAGGCACAAGATAGTTGCATGCCCAATTCCCTGGTTGCATGGACAGCAAAGCACTGGAGGCAGGTGGTGGGCGTGCCAGGGGTGGGTTGGCTCTATGCGGCAGTCACAAAGGTGCGTAGTACGATCCGCAGGGGAGTGTAGTGCGGAGCCGGTTATGGTAGCAGGGACCCTGCCGTAACCCACTGCACACCCTCACAGAAACCACCCACCAGATGCAGCAGGACAGTGAAGCAGCCGTCCATGCTACCCCAGCCCAAGGCAGGCAGGGAGGGCTGGGACAGCTGATTGGGCGTGTGTCCGCCCAGCACGACACAAGGTGTCACCAGCATTGCGCCGCACCCACCACCCAGTTTGTACACAGGTAACCCCCTCCTTCTACCAACACATTGCATTCCACCCCTGTATGGTCGTGTGCCCCCACCCCAACACAAGCGGCACCCACCGGTCATGGCAGCATGCCCCCCCAGCACAGCATCTGCCGCGTTCAGCGGGTCTGCACCCCCCCAGTTGCCCCATGTCTGCCTCCGGGACAGTCCTGTGCCAGTGATCCATCGTTACTGCCCCCGCCCCAACAGTGGTGGCCAGCATGCCCCACCCACCATGACACCGACGCCCCCCACCTGTATCTCTTCACACGGTGCCACAGCCAGGACTGGCCAGCGGCACTGCCCACATACATCTCCACAGCCACGATCATCCAAGTGCTGCTGGGAGTGCTCTGCTTATATATAGGCATTGCGCTCCCAGATGCACGCGGATGGCAGAGTGGCTGTAGAGGTGTGGTGGGCAGTGCCGCTGGCTGGTCCTGGCCATGGCACCAGTGGATGATAAGGAGGCAGAGGTCATCGGTGCTGTGGCAGGTGAGGTGGGATTACATTGGCCAGCAATGGGGGCGGGGCACAGGGGCTGACAGCATGCACTGGGTGTGGGGCCTCTGTGTGTGGGGGGGTGGACCTGCCCACAGTGGGGCTCGGGGGTGCTGGGTGTGGGACTGAGGTCAGGGGGGGTTATTCCTGTGAGGTACAGCACTGCTGTGTTGGGGGCAGCCTGCAGGCCAGTGGAGGGGTTACTCCACCGGGGGCCTTCTGTGCACCGTGAGGGCTCCCTTCTGGGTGGCTGGTGCAGGGGTTTGCAGGGTGATGGGGACATGCTGCATGGGTCTGGGTGTTTGTGGTAGGCATTCACATGCTCGGACCCATGCCATTATGCAAGGGATCCACCGTGGGACCCATGTCAGACATCCGATTGGATGCCCGGTTGGGTCTGCTACTCCACCCGGAGCCCCCCTGCACAGTCCTGCACACCTGGGGGCTGTGACTCGGACAGGTGGCAGCCATTAGTGAATAACAGTGGGTGTGCACCTGTCTGCAGGCCTCTGGCACATATAACCCTCCATTCGTGCATAGGGTACAATCAATGTATGCTATGCTAAGCTATAGCTATCACTACCATTGTGAAACCGCCACGTAGTTTGTAAATTCAATGTCTGATCCACAGGTCCCCAATATTTTTCTACACCCTTTAAGTAGCATTTTTATTGTTTCTATTTCGTTTATATATTAAACCACTGCAGCTCATAGTGGCCCCAATTCAGTTCCAAAATTATTCAAGATAACAGTGGTCATGGCGGGCTCTGGACCAAATAGTACATGCTTATTTAATACTAAGGCAAACCCAATCCCCCCACTGCATCTTAGGCAGGTTGCATTCAAATATTGTTTACACTGCTGCAGCTCATCGTAACCCTCATTCACTACTGGTGACTTAGTGTGGTCAGAAATAACAGGGATCGTGGCAGGCTTTGAATCCACCGTGCACTAGACAAGGCCCCCCCAACCCCCGTTTTCCCTGGGAGGCTGTTTTACCATGGATCTCAGTGTTCCACTATTCAGGTCACATCAGAGTTAACATCTTCAGGATTGCCCTCACTAGGACTCTGTGAACCTAGACAGTGGCCCTCCAATGTTCAGTTGGGGGCTTTATATATATTATTTCAATCAGCTTCAGAAATGTGGATGAAAAATATAAAGTGAGAAAAAAATCTTCTAGCAAACAGGAACTGCAAACAGAATATAAAAGCAATTTGACATTGTTTCTTCGGTTCTCCATCCTGGTACTAGAAATTAAGTTAATAGGTAGGGTGATTAAAAGGAGACCACTTAAGTGTGAATTGAATTTTAAGTTAATGGGAATGAGGTAAATTATGAAGTGTAGCATGTAGTGCAGACAGTGCAAAAATAAGCAGAGTGCAAAAAAGAACAGCTTGTTTAGTGTCCCGATGGCTCTGAACTTCCACTGCTTGCTGGAATTCAGAGAGAGAAGCTGTGGGGGAGGGTAAGAGAGAACATAGAACTCAGTTGAGTCACCTGAAAACAGCAGTTCTCTGTGTGAATTAGGTCAGATAAAACACTCCAGATATATGTCTTGTATCTTAAATTCAGAATATTTTTCTGTACAAAAGCAAATTTGTAGCAGCATCCAATAAAGTAAATGAAATATATTGAAATACTGAAAACGAGGTATATTAGAAGTATACTGCTTTACCTTAGAGCTTCTTATAGTGTTTTCAGAATCTTTCAGAGCCTTTCAGAACTTTTTCTCGATACTAGAAACCATGTGCGTTTATCTGGGACAATGCAACAGTTTTTGCTGAATAAATGGCTCATAATCAAGAAAACTTACATTTTACAGATTCTGACAATCATACAGTCAAATCAAATAGAGTTCTCTTTTCTTACCCATGTAACCATAAGGTTTCAGATTCTCCAGGATTTACCTTCATATATCTTGCTTTTTCACAATACAATATTTAAAATTCAATGCCAGCCAATGTTTATCTCATTGTTTTATCTACCCTACATTAACGTGGACTCACTTGTCTACTGGGTTTAGGTAACTCTACTAGAAAAGTGACCAGTCCACATTGCAGCTCAAATAATGAGGTAAACACTGCCTGGGGCCTGCCACCTCCAGGATTACCACGTTTCCACTACACCCACACAGTCCACAAGTGCAAGAGGCCTAGGTTCCAAACCCATAAGAACTACACGACCAAGGCCATGTACATCACATTCAATCCTCCCCAGATAACATCATGGACTACATCAGGGCAAAAGAACCTCCCTTCCCTGTTCCCTATCCAAGAATCCAGCAGTAGGGATTTCAGTAAATGAGCAATGACCCTCTCTCCCTACATGATCCAAGCCAAGCTTGCTTGTCCACCATACAACCCCCCCAACCTGCAAGATTAAGAAGACATCACTTCCCTGGGGGGGAAGACACAAACCTGAGTCTGAATTTCACAGTGTCAGTGGCTCAGCAGGTTGCACACTCACCTCTGAGGCCAGAAAATCAAAAGGCTGTTGGTTCTAGCCTCACACCAGGCATCTGGGTTAAATCCAAGTACTGACGCTGTAGTGCACCATAAGGGGGATGCTTCACTCCTAAGGTGCTGTCTTTTGGATGAGACATTAAACTAAGGTCCCGTCTGCCTGTTCAGGTGGATGTTAAAGATCCCAAGGCACTTCTCGAAAAGAGTCGAGAAATTTTCCTGGTGTCCTGGCCAAATTTCCCCCATTCACTAAAAAATACCACCAACAGCTTAATCTGTTTCAATTTCAGTTGGTTGTCATCTGTATCCCCTGCAGTTCGCCCCTGAAAAAGGGACTTCTAGTCTCAGTGGGCCTACCCGGTCAACAAATTTCAATAAATGCAATAAATAAATACATTTCTTTATTGACCTCCAGGTGGTGGCTAAAGAACCTGGTTAGTTCAGTGTCTCTCCCATGCAACACAGCTATATGGAATGCTGTCTGTCAAGTGATGATGCAGCACAAGCAGGATAGCCAGGCCCAGAACTGGATTTTCCTCAGGTGTAGTTGGGTTGTGAGAGCAATGAGGGATAACAGCAGTAATGGACTTGCCCCTTGGGCAGGGACTGTTGCCAGGCTGCTAAGGAGGTCTACTATTGGTTGGTGGCAGGGGCCTAGCGATTGGAGTGTGCTGCTGTTTGTGAGGGAGGGGGTAGCACATGTCTGTAACTGGTTCAGTGGCAAGAGCATAGACTTGTGAAGCAGGAGACCCAGGTTAGAATCTGACAACCATCACTCGTCCCCTGTGTGACCCTGAGCAAGTCATTTCATCTCTTTGTGCTAACTTCAAAGTAATCTAGTTCTGCTTTGTTTACATCTCCTTGTATACCTTCTGGCAGCTACATTCTCTCAACTCCCTTTTCTAGACTGTAGAGCACTGCTAGATATCATTTGCATGAAAGGTACTACATGAAACCAGACCCTTTAATTTTTTTTTCTAAATACCTTCCACATTAAACTCTGTGACTGGTACAAAACTGATGACATTATACAGCACACACAGACAGACACAGAGAGACAGAGACACACACACACACACACACACACACACACACGTCTATATCCCTCTCCACTCCTCCCTGCTGGTAAATGACTAATGCTGTCCCTCCATTTAGTGTGAGTGTACATTACAGGCAGCTGCTTTCTCAGTCCCTTACATCTTACAGCACAGCACAAGTTCAAGCCCCCATATACATAATATTCATGGCAAAAAACTCCATTCAATGCATCAGTTAGGGTTGTTCCACAGCGACAAAAGCGAGGAAATTCGGTGTTAGGGTTGAAAACTCTAACTGCGCATTCCCCCCAACCCCCACCACCACCACACACACACATACATACATGCAAGTAGGAGAAGGACCAAGGCAACACAACCAATTACACACATCCAGCAGGAGGTGTATACCTGTGTCACTCTAGGAAGTGGAGAAATCCAACTTCAGATATGATACATTATTTACAAAGTTGTTCTTCGAGGTTAGTTCACATAAAGGTGAACCAAGCTGGCTGTAGTAAAAATGGTGTACCTCGCTTCATTTTCAACATATGGGTGGCAAAAGGCATTATGGGCTCCACAATGTGAGCGTATTGCAAATTGCTCAATTTTGGAACAGTGTAACTTTGTAATCCTTAAGTATTTTAGCACAATAGCAGGAAAAAGCACATACAGTATGTGTGACCAGGTCTTGCCACCCTGCAAATGTCAGCCCAAAGGACCCAACAGTTTGCTTGCAGGATGATGGCAAAGATGTGCAGTCAGTAGGAGCATACTTTCACAAATTACTTTCGCAAACATAAAAGTGTCATAGCACGATATGTGTTTAGCGGTGCGTGGAATGTCTGTGATGACAGTTAACAGTGACAACCCCATGCCACAGTCCGATGGTAGCAGGGGTGTGTGGTTTCGTGATTTAGATAGTTGTATGTTATTCCTGTTACCTGCTGCTGGTTGTGTGTGATTGGTTGTGTTGCCTTGGTCCTTCCCTACTTGCATGTATATATGTGTGTGTGTGTGTGTGTGTGTGTGTGTGTGTGTGTGTGTGTGTGTGTGTGTGGTGGGGGTGGGGGGAATGTGCAGTTAGGGTTTTCAACCCTAACACCGAATTTCCTCACTTTTGTCACTGTGGAACAACCCTAACTGATGCATTAAATGGATTTTTTGCCATTAATTTTCCTTCTTTTTGAGACTGTACACTATAAACAGTGAAGTAACAGTAACGCAAATGCAAGCGCAAATGGTAACACACATGGTGATGCAAACGTAAACGATAACGCAACCAGTAATAGAAACGCAAGAGCAAATGTTAATGAAAACAGAAACGCAAACTCAAGCACATATGAAAATGCAAATCTTAACGTTCACGTTCACGGTAACGCAATTGGAAATGCAAACACTTAACAGGAACAGCAATGATGACGACAAAGGAAACGCAAACAGAAACAGAAGAGCGTACGCAAACGCAAATGGAAATACACATGGTGACGCAAAAGGAAATGCAAAAAAAACAGTAGTGGAAATGCAAATGTTAACAGTAACGCAAACGCAAGTGCAAACGAAAACACAAAGGGTAATGCACATGGTGGCATAGACGGTAACGGTAACAAAACGGTTATGGAAATGCAAGTGGAAACACTAACTGTAACAGTAACGAAAATGCACACCCTTTTTTTCCCCAAAAGCTGCACTGAGAAACACAGTAAATACAAAGAATGTATGCATAATAATGGGCCTCGGAGCAGAAAATGAACACTTGGAATACTAAATTGCTTATATCTCAGGAACCGTATGATGTAGAAAAAAAAATTTAAAATGTCGTATAATTTATGACTTTCCTGGCTAGTTTTTCACTTAGCCCTGTAGCAGGGGGCTAAGCATTTTTCTAACAAAAGTCCATATCTTGAAGCGTTTCCGAGATACGGGCCCGGAAAGGCATGGTGGAGGCTGTAATGTTAGCCTATGGGAAAAATCGTTAACTTCAGAGTAGCATAACTTTGCAGTCCTCTAATATTTTGTCACCAAACCACCAAAAGGCACATCTGTGGGATGTTGGCTTTCTTCCCTCCATATTTCAGCCCAAAAGACCAAACCATTCTTTTGCAGCAGGGTGGCAAAAATTTCCTATTCTTTTGGCCGTAGTGTGGCAAAGTAGTGTCGTGATTTGTGACACTTTCACAAAAAAAAGCATGAAAGTGTCGAATGTGCCACACTACTTTGTGACACTACGGTTTACAAAAATTTCAAAAACATATTTCTGGGGTGTTTAACCCCCCCAAAAAAGACATGGCTAGCATCCTCAGGGCTCGACTAGGTGAACGCAGCAAGAACTATGTCTCTAGAGGGTCCCAAATTTAAATGGCAGGCATTTCTGTGACCACCAACTGAAAACAAGATGGCAGATTTGCGACACTACAGAGGTCATTTGCGACACTAATAACTGCATTTGTGACACTGTCAAACTTTTTGTTAACTTTTCCCAATGACTATAATGGGAAACTTGTTTTTTTTTTAATAACTTTTGAACTGTTTAATATTTCTTCACAAAATCTTTGAAAGGCACATTGGGGACCCTGGCTGCATGTTTCCTGAAGGTTTTGGACTGGTCGCAGAGACCGTGCGACCTGTAGGCATGAGCAAAGAATGCACAAAAAAGCGTAAATTCCACATTCTACGTCACTATGTAGGTCTGCAACTGATTATCCTACCATTACGAAACTTAGCAGATCCAAAGACATATGGTACTGCTCCTTGCATGCAAAATTTCAGGCAAATATGTCATGCAGTGGCAAAGTTATTAAGCTGCCAAATTTCACACTTTAACCTTAAATGGGGTACTCAACCCTAACTATAGTGGCACTACCGTGCCACTATAATTCTGTGCCCTGTCTCCCAAATGAGACTAGAGAACTCAGAAAAAATATCCATACAAATGGAGCTTTTCTAGGCAGGGATAGCACCAAAACACTGAATGGTTGTTAGCGCTTAAGTTCAAACTACAATCAATCATATTACTGCATGGCAAACCTCTTGAATCTGTATGTATCAAAATATCAAGTTTATTTTGCTTGGCTTTAGCCTATGAAAACATCAGACTTGAAAATGCAGCTGGAGACCAAGATGTTAACACCCTGGTGTGACACAATCGACATATAAAATGTTCAGTTTGTTTCTGGAAAGCACCATAAATAAAACATGCATAATGAACTGTTTAATAACTTTTTTATCTTGCAGTTTTGAAAGCACTTAAATAATGCACATTAACAATTTTTCAGGGATGTTTGCATGCCTTATGCACTCACTCTTTAAACCAGCAAGACACTCACATATTGATAAGAGCCCTCATAATATGCCATGTTGAATTGAATTTGCAGGATTGCACTATTCCCTTATAAGAGTGGCTCTGAAAGCACTTAAATAATGCACAATAACACTTTTTTAGAGATCTTTGTATGTTTAGTGAATTCAGTCTTAAAAGCAGCAAGACACTCGTATATTAAAAATATGCCATGTTGTACTGAATTCAGTGGCTTGCAGTGTTCCCTTGTAAGTGAGATTCTGTAGAGTGATTTTTAATGTCCCACTCAGATAGAGACAGACACAGCATGTGTGAGTTGTTTACACAGAGTGTAGCATTTCATCTGGAATGTTACTATGCTGTTCTGCACTCGCTTTCTGTTCAGGTAAACCAATAACTTTTGCCTCTATGCTACTATGCCTGGCTGCAAGGAAAAGACTGTTGAAGTAAACCGATAGCGTTTGCCTCTGCGCTGCTGTGCAAAGACTGTTACACACACACACACACACACACACACACACAAGCTGCCTTTGTTTTGAGAGAGAGAGGGAGAGAGAGAGAGAGGAAAGTTAGCTGAAGGATGGAAAGAAAATGATGGAGGCGAACTGTCTGTAACTTGGACATCAAAGGCTCCTTCTGCTACTGTGTTATACCACTGGAATTCCTTTGAAATGCACTCAGCACAGTCATTACATAAGACCCTGCTAGGAAGCTAGGAAATAGTGCAGTATAGTCTGGCCAGAGGTGGGGAGAGGGCAGACAAACAAACACCACTGTAATCAATGTGCAGGAGGTGGAGATATATAATGCAGTTCCAGTCAAAGCACTACAGTGGAAGGAGACACTCTGGGCCCGATTCTCAAAGGCTCCGGCATGGCACAAGGTACCTGCGCCACAGAGAATGGTGCAGGGTGCACCTTGCACTGACAGATATGGCCTGGAGCAATTCACAAAGGCAGCCAGCATCAAACGCAGGTTGCCTGCCCTAAGTGGGGCATGTGCCAGCCCTGCACCCAGACGTGGGCTACAACAAGGTGCTAGGGGTCCTATGGCAGACACAAGCTGCTGCTGCCCCACAACTGCTATTCACAAAGAGCACACAAAGGGAGAATTTTTAAGTAACCTTAAACCAGTCTGGGCTGGTGTAAGGGGACTTAGAAATAGATCTCCTGGGAGAGCTGTCATGTCAGTGGTGCCACATGTCCCACCTCCCCAACCCCGATGTGCCCCACATGTGCCACAGTGCTGCTGGACTCCCCTGCCACGATGTGTCCCCATGGGGCATACAGGACTGGATCACCCGCCTGATCCCCAATGTTCCCACGATGTGCCCCATAACATGTATTGGCATAGCCCCCCCCACCCGGATCCTGGTGCCCCTACCAGTATCAAGCACATGCCACCAACCCTCCCACTGGTGACCCGTGACCCTCACCCAGGCAGGTAGTGCCCACCCCATCCCCAGACAGAGCCGGGGACCGGCACAGCTCTCCTCACACCTCCGTGGCTGGTCCCCAACTGCTCTGACTGTGCAGCAGCCTGTACAGTGTATGCACTACTATTAGTGCATACACTGTATAGTCCACCGCACATTCCGGTCAGTCCAGGTCCGGATGTGGAGGTGTGAGGGGGCTGTGCTGGTCCCCAGCTCTGTCTGGGGATGGGGGGACACTGCTTGCTGGGGTGAGGGGGCACCAGACCACCACTGAGAGGGTACTTGGACTACGACGGGGACATCGGGGATGGGGGGGACCAGCTGAACATTGCCGCAAGGGGCTTGCAGCAAACCCCTTCCATGCACCTTGTGTTTGATGCATGGGGGGAGCTGCCACATGTAAGGGGACTTAGGCACTAGGCCACCTCCTATACTTGAATTGGGTGCAGGATCCCTGGTGCAGGGGGCATCGACGCAAGCTGATGTTTGCCGCAGCTTGTGCTGGAATCAGCCCCATTTGAGAATCGGGACCTCTGTATTAAGAAATCCCTTCCCTTTCCTACATCATAGCAACATGTCAGCACAACTGCGCCCATTTAGCCGTAAAAATGAACTACATACATTGTAAAAAAATGGGTAAATGCAAGATCTCAATAAAAATGAGATATTGCATTTGCATCTCAGTTGGAGTATCCTGGGCAAATGCATTGCAAACAGTCTACCAAGCAATGTGGACAATTTTGGGACTCTAGCTGGGCTAAGGGCACAATGGGACACTTTTAAGCGGGTTATCAGGAAATAATTCATTGTATGGCTTCAGGACAGACTTGATGGATTTGTAGTCTTTTTCTGTCCTTATTCCATGTTTCAATGTTTCTATAATATGCTGCTACAGCACATCTCACTTTCATTAACATGCCCAATATGTGACAGATTTATCATCTTAGCCACAACTATTTCCCTAAGCTTAGAATCAGCTCACGTGATGTTAAGTGCTCACTGTTGTTTTGGTGAAGTATCTTCTCTCGTCACATTAAATTCAGTTCCACCATGATGCCCAGTACCCATTTCCCTCTTGTCTATTAGTATGCTGAGTGTGAAACAGTCAGGAATAATCAAGGCCATCACTTGGCAGTTGCCTGCCTTCTTGCAATTAGCCAGCTGACTAGTATAGCCCCCAGGCTAAAGGGCTCGTGGAGGTGCACACATGTGCAGCACTGATTCTGCGCAATGCACACTGCTGGCTCTTTAACAACCCTGCAGATAACAATGCACATTTATAGTATTTAAAAACAATGATGCCATGTGACACCAGGCATTACCACTAGTCATGAATGAGGACAACAAGACAGCAGTTTCTAGATATCTTTTGTCATGATGAATCGTGATGCTGGGTACCAAAGTATTATGATCAATATTATCAATCATGTGCTGCCAAATATTTAATAACAGGATCTGGTGAGTTATCAACTGGATCTTTACTCTTCTGTACCTGTTCATTTTATTGGGGCAGGGACAACGACAAATTTAACAACCACCTCTACAGAGCTGTGAAAGCACACTCCAGTACATCACTGATCATTACCCACTGGTTTGCTGCCTCATACTGCTCTAACCATGTCATCCCCAATTCTCACCAGCAGATCAAGAACAACCTCCTTCCCAAATGTGCTTAAGAAAGAAACAGTCCTTCACACCTGACAGGAAATCTCTCTCTCTGCTTTCCTTAAGGCACATATTTCCCAGTAAATGACAAGAAATATTGAAGGTTGTCCTTTTAATTTTGTTTTCCAGTTCCCAGGCATTTTGTCACCTTCCCAGTTATTGGCTGGTACCAGTTTTGATGGCCACCAGTTGTGGTTCCTGTCTTACCACAGGACCCCCTCCCATTCCCCCGCCTACCTTAAACCATTCATTGTCTCTAACACCACAGCCTACCTTTCTTGGCCTCCTCCCCTCTGGCTTAGCCCTTTATTCTCCCACCCCTACATCCTGGAGCACTGCTGCGTGCCCCACATACATACAAACTGTGGCCTTAAGTCCTACAGTGGTTACAAAATAATCTGCTCATGGCCATTGATTTAAATCTAGGTATTCAACAGCACCTGCAATGTACCAGGTGCACTGCCAGGATTTTGGACTCTAAATTTTCAGCCTAACTTGCTTGAGGAAAAAAGCAATAGCCTTCTGTCCCACGTCCTTCAGTCCAAATATCACTCAGCCAAATCCCTCTGGCCTCATGCCTGTTCATAACTGGGATTAGTTTGCTGCTGGCTCACTTAGTGTCTGGCTAATAGGGTAGTGCATACCACTGAATCTAGTTACAGCTGCATGCTTAATCTCTGACTACTTTGAATTCACTTAACCTTTTGCCCCTAGAGTTAAGTAAAATGACTTTGGACAATTAAGTAATAAATCACAAACAGGAGTTAGATTAACAGTCTGTCAATCATCCCCTATGGGTGTAATGTGGCATGAGGCATAGCCCAGTTCTATATTGCGCCTAAGGAGTGATTACGTCATTGTTAATTTAACTCCTGGTAGTGCATTATTTCTATTACAAAAACGGTATTCTAAAAGAAAAGTGTTAGAAGTGTACCTTTTGAATGTTTTCCTCATTGAGAGGGAGATTTCTTTTTGAATGTAAACTTTATTAATTTTTTTGTAATAAACATACATAACGAGCAGCCTGGAATATGTAACAAACAACTTCATAATACATACCACTGAGAGGGAGATTTTTAATACAATAATTCATCCAATAGAATAATTCATCCATCAATTGTTTAAGAATGCTGGTTCAGAATCAGTTTGCCTTATTCCAGCCATTCAGCAATGCTAGAGGATGGAATGCTAACAGAAAGAATTTATGTGCCATGGTGATCAGGCTGCACCTGACAGTACATGATGGTATAAGGGTCTAGGAATGCTGACAGCCAGTCCGACTGCAGCATTTCCAAGACCATTTTCATAATAAATTGTACTGTAAATGAATTGCATGTTCCCGAAGATTTAATTAGACTCTTCTGTTCAGTGCCTTAGGTAAATTTTTAGCTAAACTCCTAAGCTTGGCTCCTGAAGTGTATTAGTCCTCACACTCACCCCTTGCTGGCCATATTTAAGTAGTCATTCCTCAGTTCACACTCGTTTCAGGGATGATTTACTCACACACACGCTTGCTTGCCAGTATCTTTTTAGTGGATGGACCAGATGTTACCCAGCTTCTTACTACGTGGTCTTCTTGTATGCTCATGTTATGTTCTTCATATTGAACCTTTAGGTTTGTGGTCTGGAGTTAATGCTGATCTCCATTCTCTCCCTAAAGGTCAGCATGCCATGGCTATTGGATGCTTGACAATCTGAGTCACAAGAAGTGTGATTTTCCTCAAAAGTGGTTCAAAACAACTTGGAATATTAAACATGGGGAAACCATATTTATAAACACTATCCCTAAATTATTTCAAATCTAAAACATGCTGAAGCAGGTTGAAAATTGGAAAAGGAGAATCTTGCAAGTTAGGAGGAAACACACAATCAAAAATGGAATGAAACAGTATAGGTTCAAAATGTGTGCTGTTACATGAACTGTTTCTTTCATGTCAGACTTGCTAATTGTGATTTTATACATATTACGGTACACTTTAAATTTCAGGACCATTCTATCTTTTTATAATTAAAATGGATTACAATTGTTGTCACTATTTACACAGGATATACAGAGATGGAATTTGCCATCGAAGGAATCATGCAAATTCCATAATTTGAAAACCATTACCTTTCAGTTTGCACGTTACAGGGCTCATATGACTTTATGATGAATGTGATCTATTTGGAAACTCTTCAGAGATTATTTAGGAAGCAAGCATATCTGTAAATGTTAACATTATCAACCCTTATGGGAATGGTTTGGCTATACTTTGGAAGAATAGTGAGAGGCACATAAATGAGAAATGACTACATATATCATAGCATTTTTATTTTTATTTTCAATTACTTGCTTTTAGCATTAATGCATGTTTCATGTCTATAATTTACTAATTGTGACGTATTTGCTATAAGGAAGTTCCGAATCTTTCAGAGCTACATGCAGCCTTAATTAGTACAGCTGGAGTGCATCTTAATTGCACATGCTGCTAATGGTACTTAATTAAAAACTGATATGATGTTATGGGGAATGTTAAATTACAATTCAAGAACATTAATGTGATGTGGTGGGAATAATGAGATACAAAAAAGGACATTATCTAAGTGTCTTTAATCACATCTAGTTAAATGATTCAAATGAAACAAGAATGCTCTCCTCAGATATAAGTATGCTACAGTCCTCTTTCATATTCATTTACAGTACTTTGATCTGAGCTGCTTTTCCAGATATATTCTTCAGGACTCTGACTAAAGATTCCATTTTGAGTGACTTTGTTTAACAAAGAGGATAATAGATAGAACATTATATGCAAAAAAGTGAGGAGGTGGTCTAGTGGCATCTGACCCAATGTTTTTATAGTCACTTGAACCCTAATATGTAACCATAGCCAGTTCCTTATGTGGTTATCCATATGTTACTATTTACAATGTATAGATTTGAGCACAGTTTATGTGTTTGAAGATACCTCTTTGGGAGAGAACAAAGAATGCATATCTTGCTTAAGCTGCACTAGGTTTTTTGGTTTTTCTCCTGAGATGAGCCACAATGCTGCATATATACTTTTAATGAGTGCTGGAAATAGCCAAGAATTCTTTTTGCTGCTCCCACCAATGTGACTATGCTGCTGTTGTTGGAAAGGAAAGCTTGGACCAGATGATTTAAAGAATGTGCAAAACAGGGAACATGGGGTTCTTGGGAGCTAGTCTGGCAAAAGCATTGTTTGGGAAAAGAAGTGCCAGGCAGGCAATACCAAGTCCTTCTCAGACAGGCTATATGGAAGTAACAAGTTCCAGCTTCATGCAGTTTTGGTGAAATTTTGCAATATTTCATGACATTTCATGTAACTTTGTGAAATTTAACACATTTGTTAGTGCTACAGTGGGTGGAGCCCTGCAGGCCTCTTGCAAGCAAAAAAGGACTCCACTCTGACCGAACAACAATTTAGGAGTTGCATCACAATTGCCTCTGCAGTCTGTGAAGCACTTTGCTGTGTCAATGCAGTCTTCTCATAGACACAATTTTACTACCGTCCAGAGCAGTGAGTAGTACACACCGTAGTGTGTCCCCCAGTACTACAGGTGCAGTTAGTAATGTTTGTAGACTGATAAAAAAGTATCCCATCAACAGCTTACACTTTCAGTCAATCAACATCTAAAGAATTAAAAGCCAAGGCTGGGCTTCAAGTGATGAAAGTATGTGGTGCCCCCTCACTGACTGTCTGGCTAAGTTTTTCATTGGTGGGCATTTGCAGTCTGTGTATAAAGTTTTACTAAATTACTGTAATAATGTTAAATACCATGAATAACCCAGTGGTCAAGAGTGTACCAATTGTGTTTAGCCATTGAGTTAGTATGGACAGCTGGAGAACAGCTGGAGGCTTACAGAAGTTCTGGCAAAGATTGGGTCACTTGGGATCTGCTTTCAAATCAGAAACTTGCAGTTAACCAAAGTGGTCTTGTGGGAAATTAGTTTTACACAAAAGTGCTGGGGGGGGGGGTGAAACCGCTCATAAGTCCATAACTGCAGTAAACTACATGTCCTGTACTCTCAGACTCTTTGGTCATAGTTTATATCAGCAATATAGTTTTGTATTTGCTGTTGGTAACAGGGTTTTTCTGGGCCCAAGCTTAGTTACAATTTGCAGTTCCAACTAAAAATATATGAAGGCTGTTTTTTTTTTGTAATTACTTTGTGGCTTGCATTATTAAAGAGGACAGGAATTCACTATTTGGATAATAATAAGGCATAATAAGATATACTGGGGCTACTGCAAAATGGACATCATATGTAATACTGTTAATCTATCCTTAATAAAGAGATTTTCATTTCAGTTGTCCCTACCTATGTGTTTTTTTTTTCCATGTGTCATTTTCAATGGTTCTGCATGAGAAGCTGGAAATGTTAGCCCTGTGATGTAATGTCATAGTTCGTTGCTATGACATTCCTCATGTGAATGTGTGTAGTTAGCAGCCTGCTTCACACATATAAATGGTGAGTTTGTGAAGTAATGATTTTCTTTTCATTAATGAATGTGTCTTTTTTTTTTATTGTTGACACGTTTAGATTTCAAATTGTTTTGTCGCGACTTTTGTTTCACAATCCCCGAGTACCTATAATGATAGATGATGGCATTATGTATGAGGATTTCTGTAGTATGTCAGTTTTCTGTGTGAAGTAACATAGTCTGTAGTTTGTGTCTTATTCCAGGTAACTGCCTCTTGGTGTTTGAAAGAACCTGGCAGCAGGGGTGTTAGCCCATGTTGTCGTTATGTGTGATATTTATTATAATGGGTAGCCTGAACTGTGCCAGCCGCAGTATAATATATGCAGTCCATCTATAGCATGGAACTGCTGCCGTTCAGTACACAGATATGCCCCAAGTGTACAGGAGTTTGTGTGGTAGAGTCTATGCAGTCTTTTCCCAGGTGGTCAAATGGCTGGCATATAGAATGTAATATCTCAGCATCCTCTCTGAGCAGCCTGACAGCCTTGTAGACCTGATGGAGCACTGCAAATGCTCTCATGTGATTAGAAATCTATTTTCAGAAGAGGACTCATTAGCAATTATCATTAAGCCATGAAGCACATTGGTCCTGTAAAGTTCTGGCTGCCACAGAACAATGTCTAGTGAGCACTGTCAAAGCAACTGAGAAGGTTGTCCTGATTGAGTTTGGATCCCTGTGAGCTGCAATGGTGCTGGTCAATGGGGCTATCCTAGTTCACCTGTGCTGAATGTGCATTCCCTAATGTACTGGGTAAAAAGGTGTATCAGATTCTGCAAACTAGTCTGCAAAATACTGTTTGTTAAATTTTTGAGCTTTTTTGGTACTCTCTGATCACTCTGCCCAAAGCATTTTTATGTTTCCCCCATTTTGCCTTACTTGTAAGTAGGTAGACTTGCTAACATGGATAAGAATAAGTAAGGCATGTGGAAGGGAGGTATGGTGAGGGCAATAGCCTTCACTGGGAATTATGTTCCAGTATAGGATTACATAAAGCAGAGCAGACTGGATGGATCAATAATCTTTTCTGTCCAATTAGACCTGTGGCCCCCTAGTCAGAGCCTGTGGGCTGTGCAGCGTAAGCAGAGCCCTGGGTTGAAAACTGCCTATTATGGAATAGTGTGGGGAACACCATGGCAACTATTGGCAATTATTATCCCAAGCTTGCAGATGAGCTCATTAGGCATGCAGATCGCTAAGGGTCTTTAACATGCTCATTTTTGACTCATCAGCATACGTTGCAATAGCCTGATTTTGCTGGGTCATGGATCCCCCAACACCATCCCCAATCCCCTATTTATTATATATGATCATGTTCCTGTCCCCCCCCCCGTCCTGATCCTCTGTTGTGTAAAATGTAATTGTTTCTCTGTGGGCAGTGCCAACATCCCAGCACCATTCTATGTAAATTAATAAGAAATCCCCTCCCTGTTTAGTTGTGGTCCCTTCTCCATATTACCTATCCCCTATACATAACTAAATAACCAAATTCCTGGTGTCTAGTGATTCCCCCTGAACAACTGCATACTGCTGGTGTCCAGTGGCCCCCCCCCATCCATTGTCTAGTCCTACAATAGCCAAGTATCCCTGGTGCCTGGCGACCCCCCCCCACTATCCCACCACCATGACAAATAGTGTCCCACCACATGGTTTAACTCCCACCTCTTCCTTGTCGACTAGGGACTGTTAGTGCCCTATGGTACTCAGATGGTGCCGTCAGGGTTGTGCTGCACTAAGGTGCATATTGAAAATATGCCCCGCTCTGACAGCTGGTTATAATCATTACATTTTATTTGGCTGACACCTCCTAGAACCTATGTTTGTTTGCTAGACTTTAAATTATATAGACTTGTTATACATTCATTGTATTATAACCAAATTCTGTTTGTTACAAAAATCCATTCAGTTCAGCCAGAAAGCAATATTAAAGTAGGTTCTCCTAGTGTAAATGCCTATCTTCACAGACTTGCACGTGATACTTGATGCTCAATGACTGAAACAGCATCTTTTTTTCATTCAAGTGTAATTTTTTTTCATTGAAGTATAAAGTGATGTCATTTCTGCCACTCTGTCTATGGGCTGGCAACATTTCAAACTGGGTAACCTGTTTACAGTTATTGCAGCTCGTGTGAGCCGTAGGACAGTTTTGAGCTGCAGTAAGAACACTACCACAGGTAGGGTCCCACAAAATGTAAAGTAAAATGAAAAAAAATGTAAAATGTAATATGGTCAGTGTCACAAACACACTGCACAGGTCAGGCCCTCTGCACCCACAGTGCCAAACCTCAAAGTGCAATATGTGAACAGGAGACAAACAGGGTAACCCTCCTATCTGTTTCGGGTCTGAATCACCTGCTAGTCTCGAGTCCTGGGGTCAAAGAGGAACCCTTTTTCGCTAGCATACCCAGTTAACAGGCTCAGATATACACTCTCTTCAGGTGATGCAGTGCAATACTTCACCCAGTGGGCACCCAGCCTGGTTCAAAATTCTACCCTTTTGACTCAATTTGAGACCTAGGTATATTCTTACCTTAACAAGATGGTAACACACTTTTAAGCCCTTAACAGTTTTTGTCAGAATTACCCAATACTGTTTCAGCCTCCACATGCAAAAGAAAAGTCACAAGCAGGATTAAGAAAACCAAAATGTTTACTGGAATTAAAAAAAATATATAGTAAATGCATATAAAACATAGAACATATAACGTAAATAACAAAAGTCATAAATAAAAGGGAATTTCAGAAAAAAAAATGCCTGTAACTGAATTTCTAGCCTTAACCCAGTTCCAGTTTGATGTTACTTATTTTTAACAGAAGTGCCTTTTTAGTTCAGACACACTCTGTGTGTCTTCCTTTTGGAGTCCAGAGATGAAGTGTCACCACTCCTTTCAGCCAGAGTGATAATAATCCAGCATGTCCCTCCTATCCTGTGAGGTCACAGCTCATGAGGTCACTGTTAGCACTGTAATTAATTTTGTAACCTAATCAATTATATCCAAGGGTGTCATTTTACTGCTGGCTGGAAATCTGCAAAGGTTGCAAAATTAATTCATACAGTCTCTTTCCTCAGAGCATTCCCTTTTGTCATCAGAAGTTTCCTGAGGAGCTGTGATCACCTAACTGTGAAACCTAACAGAAACCAGTTAACAATTTCCTTTTCCTCAGAGGTCATAAAATGCATACTTTGTCCCTGCCTTTCAAAGTAAAGAGATGGTTGATGACTGTTGTAACCTTGCCTTTGTTATGTCCCAGGAAGCCAGGTTTAATTTTTTTCAAGCTAGAGGTAACCAGCAGGCCAGTACATTTTCAAAAACCTAATATCCAGAATGCCTTGCTGGATGCCAGATTTTCCCCAGCAGAAATTCAAATAAACATGCATTTTTATCACAAATATAATTCAATATAATACCAAGCAGATGCTATCTGTCACACCCTTCCTTCCTAGACTGAATTTGTGGCAATCTATTCCTATGCATGGCATGAGTTCCCCAAGTTTAGTTCACTGCTCAAACTGACGCAATAGCCCATCTGCATTTTTGTTTGCTGCCCCTGCCCTGTGTGAGGCAGTCATGTCATAACCCTCCAAGGCAAGGCTCCATCTTAACAGTCTACAATTTGTTTTACCTATTTGTGCCAGCCAAACCAGGCAGTTTTGATCTGTTTGTACCTCAAAATGCTGCCCATGTAGGTATGGCTCTAACTTCTTTAGTGCCCACACCATGACAAGACATTCTTTATCCACTGTAGAGTAAGCCTGCTACCTGGGAAGTAACTTCTAACTTAGGTACACTATTGGGTGATCTTTCCCTTGGTTAGACGGTTGACTAAGCACTGCTCCAATACCCACATCTGAGGTGTCAGTCTGGACAAAAAAGGGTTTACTATAGTCTGGGCTAGCTAATACAGGAGCACTGCACAGTGCTTCCTTTAGCCATGTAAAGGCTTCCTCAGAGGCTGGTTCCCAGTTAATTCTTTTTGTCATTCTTTTCTTTAATAGGCCAGAGTGGGTACTGTAGTTTGGTACAAATTTCCTATAGTACCCTGCTGTCCCTAGAAAACTCCGAACCTGCTTCTGTGTTTTAGGTCTGGGCCATGCCTTGATTACCTCAAGTTTTGCTTGGTTAGGATGGAGCTGTCCCTGGCCTACTACATGCCTGAGGTATGCCACCTCAGCCATGGCCACCTGGCACTTTTCAGCTTTTACAGTGAGCCCAGTACTTCCCTAAGGTGGGCCAGGTGCTCCTCCAAGCTGGTACTGAAGATGGCAATGTCGTCCAGGTATGCCACAGCATACTTCTCAGCACCATTTAACACCTGGTTCACCAACCTTTGGAAAGTGGCAGGGACATTCTTCATTCTGAAAGGCATTACTTTAAACTCAAATAACCCTATCGGAGTGATGAAGGCTGACCTGTCCCGAGCTCTGGCAGTTAATGCTATCTGCCAATACCTTTTCATCAGGTCAATAGTGGTAAGGTATGTCACCCCTCCCAACTTGTCCAGGAGTTTGTCTGTCCATAGCATCAGGTGGGCATCTAACTTCATGACTGTGTTGAGTCCACGATAGTCCACACAAAAGTGAGTAGAGCCATCTGGCTTGGGAACAAGGACTTCGGGGGAGGCCCAGGGACTGTGGCATTTTTGGATTACCCCTAAATCCAGCATTTCCTCCACCTCCCTCCTAATGTCCTTTTGGACAGCCTCTGACGCCCAATATGCCATCCTCCATATGGTCGCATGCTTCCCTGTCTCCACATCATGAGTCACTAAGGGGGTTAGTCCAGGCTAGGTGCTAAACAATGGGGAAAAGTCTGCTAAAACCTTCCTTACTTCCTGGATCTGGACTGGGATCAACTGGGGTGACATTTTAATTGCCTCCACAGTGGACTCCCACTTGCTTCATTCCAGCAAGTCCAGAAAGGGGTCTCCGTCAGCTGTCCCATCCCCAGGACTACACACTGCAAAGACCATGTCAGCCCTATCACCATATGGCTTCATCATGTTGACATGCTACATTCTTTGGGTATGTCTCCTGTCAGGTAGCTCTATAATGTAGTTTACATCATTCACCTGTCTGACTACCTTGTACGGTCCTGTCCACTCGGCCTGCAGCTTATCTTTCCAGACCGGGATTAGGACCATGACCTTCTGACCCACATTGTACGAGTAAGCTCTGGCTCTGTGGTCATACCAGACCCTTTGTTTTTGTTGGGCAGCTGCCAGGTTGCTCTGGGCTGTTCCCATAAGCTCCTTCAGCTTTTCCCTAAACGTAAGGACATAATCCACTCTGGGAGTTCCCTGGGTGGTGTGCTTGCCTTCCCAGTCCTCCCAGATCAAGTCTAGGGGCCCATGTACCCTGCGTCCATATAAGAGCTCGAAGGGGGAACACCCTGTCAACTCTTGGGGCACCTCCCTGTATGCAAACAACAGGTGGGGAAGGTATTTCTCCCAGTCCCTCCCATGCTGTTCAGCAAATGCTTGGAGCATCAATTTAAGAGTACCGTTGAATCTTTCACCAAGCCCATTGGCTTGCGGGTGATAAGGTGTCAAGCATCTCTGCACCACCCCACACTTCTCCCACAAACATTTCATCAGGTCCACCATAAAGGAACCCCCTCGATTGGTGATAACCTCCTGCAGAAACCTAACACGGGAGAAAATCCTTATCAAGGCATCTGCCACTTTGTCTGTCCTCAGTGAAGATAGGGTGACTGCCTCTGGGTACTGGGTGGCATAATCCACCATGGTTTGGATAAACCTCTCCCTGGAGGAGCTGGGGGTATTCAAAGGCCCCACAATATCCATGTATACCCTCGGAAATGGCTCCTCCACTATGGGCAAGGGAAGTAGGGTGGCTTGGGTTTTCTTATCTGCCTTCCTTATTTCTTGGCACCGATGACAAGACCTGCAGTACTTCTTCACCTGCTGGGTGAAGTTGGGCCAATAGAAATTCTGGACCAATTGCTGCATAGTGCATGTGATTCCCAGATGACCAGACATGGGACTTTCATGAGTAATCTTGAGCAACTGCTCACAGTATCTCTGTGGAATGACAAGCTGCCTGCCCATCACCCCTCCTTCTGTCTTTACATTGTCTTTACATCCTGCATATACATCAGTCCATTGCCCCAATAAACTTTATGTTTCCCGTCACCTCCCTGTGCTCCGTCAGAGTCTGCCCAAGCCCTCATCTTCTCTAAACTATGGTCACTTTTCTGAGCAGCTGCAAATCCTTACACATTCCCAAGGCATGGGACAGGTCCCCTCCAGTTTCTAAACTAGGGTCCCTAGCTCTAGCATCAAGGCATTCAGGGTCACTGCCATCCCTAACCCTCTGACAATGGACTACCCTCCTTCTACAGAGTAACCTTCTGTGGCTGTCCTGTTAACTGCTACCTGGGGAATTTCTACCTCCCATTTACTATTTTCCATATCAGGAGATACAGGCTGGGAAAGCAGCCTCCCAGTGTTTTCCACAGGGGCTTCTATGGGGTCCAGGGAACTACAATTTCCCTTTGATGCTTGGCTGTGAGTAACTGCACATACCATCCCCTTTTGGAGATTGTTGCCAATAATTACATCTAAAGCAAGATTCTCTGCTACTGCAACTTTTTGCACAGTCTCTCCTGTCTCACCCCAGTCTAGGAGAACACTAGTAAGTGGCAACATTTTCTCCTCCCCAGTGAATCTTCATACAGTCACAGATTGATTGGATATAAGCTGTTCAGGCTCTACCAAATCCCCTTTTACCAAAGTTAAGGATGCCCCTGTGTCCCTTACTCCATGGGTCTGTACACCATTCACAGTAACTGGGTGTATGTGCTCCCTCATGTTTACTGGCATGCTTTCAAAGATACAGAAACAAGCCACTTCCTTCCTAGCACCACTTTGTGCACTGTCTGCCCTTTTTGGACACTGTCTGGCAAGGTGCCCAGGTTGTCTGCAACCCAACATTCATTTATTTTATCTGGCAAATCTTTTCTTTGTAGCCTGGGGCTGCCTGGTTTTGGTGGAGGCAGGGAAGGTTTTAGCTGCCCTGAAGCTGTGCTTTTCCCTTTCTGCATTGCCACACCTGCTCCATTCCCTCTCAGAGCAGGTCTGCTCCTGTCATAGCGGTCTGAGAGTTCAGCAACCTCCTGTACTGTTTTTGGATCTCGGTCCTCTAGCCAGGTTTTCAGCTTTGCTGGGCACACCCAGAAAAACTGCTGTAACAGTACATTTTCAATTTTCTGTACAGAGTCTGCTTCAATCCCATCTCACCAACATTTTAAAAAATGATGTTATTTAGTAGCTAGCTCCTCGCTGCTCATGTCAGGGCTTCTCCTGAGCTTACGGAGTTTAACTCTGTATGCCTCTGCTGTTAACTCATATTTCTTTAACAAGGCAACTTTCAGTTTACCATAATCATTACTGTTCTGATTGTCCATTTGACCCAATGCGTCCTGAGCTTTCTCGGTAAGTAGCGGGAATAGCTGGAAGCTCCAGAACTCTATGGGAATGTTTGCCTGAATACATACTTTTTCAAATGAATTTAGAAATACATCCATATCTTCCCCCTCTTTAAATTCAGCTATCAATTTAGAATTTAATTTGTAACCCAGTCCTGGAGTTCCAGTTTCACCCAGGCCACTTACCTGCTCTGGCGCTGGTCTTGGGAGTTGTAGCTTCTCCAGTTCAAATTTCCTCTGGCGCTCTTTCTCCTCTCGCTCAGCCTCTCACTGCTCTCACTCAGCCTCTCACTGCTCTCACTCAACCTCTATCTGACACTGGTTTTCTTTTTACTTGGCCTTTCACTGCTGTCACTCAGCCTCTCTCTGATACTGTCGCTCTCTTTTTTTCTGCAGCTCACTGCTCTCTCTTCTCTTCTCTCTTGAATTCCAGCTTCCTCTGTTTGAACTCCAGCTGTATTCTCCACAACTCTATCTGCAGCCTGATCCCTTCTGGCTCCAGAATGTTGGTGACCTTTCCCCTGCTGCTGTGGCTCTTGGTTTGCACTGGTTCTGCTGTCCTCCTCTCTGGGTCTGGACACTGCTCTGGCCCCTCTATGCCAAGGTTTGGTCCTTTCCAGTCACAGACTGAGCCATGAGGTCTTGGGAATCAGCTGCCACAAGAGCCCCCACAAGATTTTTTTTGCTCACCCCTCATGCTGGGCTCCTCTCTCTTGGCACAACTGCCTCGGGTAGTCTGCAGTGTACTCACTGTAGTTGGAAGTCACCTTTTTCACTATCTACGGATACACTAGCTTACACCCGAATAAAAAATAAAACAGGTAGGGAACTTGGACTGTAAGCACAATTATATAGTTCTTTACTTTTTAAATCACTGCCTTATTTTGCATGGGAGCTGTACAGTTATCAATTTAACACAGTGGACTGTTAATGCTTATGTTACCAAATACATTTAAATCACACCACTGCCAACCAGATCTGTCACAAACGCACTCCGCAGGTCAGGCCTTCTGCTTCCACAGTGCCAAACCTTGAAGTGCAATATGTGAACAGGAGACAAACAGGGTAACCCTCCTGTCTGCTTTGGGTCCAAATCACCTACTAGCCTCGAGTCCTGGGGTCAAATATGAACCCTTTTTTGCTAGCACACCCAGTTAACAAGTTCAGATATTTATTTATTTATTTAAATGTTTCACCAGGAAGGCACACTGAACAACAAGTTGCTCATCTCCTGGTGTGACTGGGGGGGTGCAATTGGATGACGAATGAGACATACAGTTTAACATTTAAAATATACAAGAAATGAAACATTCAGTTACATTTGTAACAAGACATACTGTACAGTTAAAAAATATCATAAATAATCATACAGTTGCATCTGTAACGTAACATACAATTAAATATATCATACCAATGAAATATGCATTTAATTGTAAGTGGCATATCTGAGGAACATAGTACATAGTGGTGGAGGGAGAGGAGAGCTTGCTGAGATGCAGGCTGAGGGGGTGGAAGGTTTAATAGGCAATGTGAGTCGTGGAGATTAGCAGAGGTATAGGAGGACAGTTAAGGAGGGTTAAAGGAGCAGTTAGATGAGAGAAAGTTATGAAAGGCAGAGGCAAGGGAGTGGGAGGAGGAGGAGTGCAGTATTTGGGGGGAGTTCCCAGTTTGCGGGAAATGATGGGTGAAGCCTGACTGACTAATGAGAGTGGTACGATGGGGTGCAAACAAAGTGCGAGTGTCAGAGGATCTGAGGTAGTGGGGAAGAGAGTGAGCATGAGAGGCTGGGGGGAAGTTCTCCTAACCAAAATTTAGAAGTAAGTTTGGCACAATGAGTGAGGCACCTGTTGGCTAGTGGGGGAAGGGAAATGGTGTGGTAGAGGTCACAGTGATGAGTGCGTGATGGAGCATCAAGGGCAAATCGACAGAAGGAGTTAAATAGAGTGTCCAATCTGGTTAGGGAGGATTTGGGAGAGGCACTATAGACTACATTCCAGTAGGGGAGGATCATCTTCTGGACTAGATATGCACTCTCTTCAGGGGATGCAGTGCAATACTCCACCCAGTGGGCACCCAGCCTGGTTCAAAATTCTACCCTCTTGACTCAATTGAGACCTAGGTATATTCTTACCTTAGCAAGATAGTAACACACTTTTAAGCCCTTAACAGTTTTTGTCAGAATTACCCAGTACTGTTTCAGCCTCCACATGCAAAAGAAAAGTCTCAAGCAGGATTAAGGAAACCAAAATGTTTACTGGAATATAAAAAAGAGTAAATAAATACAAAACATAGAACATATACCATAAATAACCTAAGTCAGAAATAAAAGGAAATTTCAGAAACAAAAAAACACCTGTAGCTGAATTTCTAGTCTTAACCCAGTTCCAGGTTGATGTTACCTATTTTTAACAGAAGTGCCTTTTTAGTTCAGACACACTCTGTGTGTCTTCCTTTTGGAGTCCAGAGATGAAGTGTCACCACTCCTTTCATCCAGAGTGATAATAATCCAGCATTTCCCTCTTATCTTGTGAGGTCGTAGCCAGCTGGTAATTAATTTTGTAACCTGACCAAGTATATCCAAGGGTGTCGTTTTACTGCTGTCTATCCCCCCCCCACCAAAATCACAGTGTAAATATGATCTGCACCTGTTTCATATATAATATTTCAGTGTCAGGGCTAACAGCATATTTCCACCGCTCACCAAGTTGGCCTGCTTACCTGTGAATGATTTTGCATGATTACAATATGGTTGTATCAACAGCTGCTCTTACAACAGGATTGAGATTACACAAAATCTTTGACAAGGCAGCCGGCCAAGGAGGTGAGTGGAGGGAATGCTCTGGTCACTCACAGGGGTGGGGTGTTTAGGGTGTTCAAGCACCCCCCGAAATGACTGCAAAAATATATTTAAAATTTTTCGGACAGAGCGCGCTGTCTCTTTAAATTTCTGCTGACAGCACCTGATCCACAGTTACACAGTGTGGCAAGAGATTTAAGCAGGAAATAGAGCAGCACACAAAACCTAAATGAGTATTTAGAGTACCGCCGTCAGTCAGTATAGAAATAGCCTTAGAAGTTGACTCTCTTTCTTTGTCTTGTGAAATCCACGAATCACAGTCCTCCTCCTCTCGGCTCCACCTCAGCTGAGCAGACAGCAGCCAATCAAGTTGCACGGCATGTATTTGGTGGCTTGGAGACAGAGAGAGGGAGAAGAAGTGCGTCATCAACGTCGAGTAAATGAGAGAGTCGGAGCGGAGTCTAAACTGTGCTGCCTGCCACTCGTCATCGCTGCCTAGTCCTACCAGTTTTCTTCAGTGAAGTTGAGGGTAGGCGCCCCGAACTTGTTTTAATTTCTGAGACCCCAGTCACTGTTGGGGTGTGTAGAGGGGGTGGGGGAGTCGCGATTGTGATTAGGAGCCAGTGCCCAGGCCTGTCGCTGACAGGATGAGGAGAGATCCAGAGTGAGCCATCCATCAGGCCTGCTGCAGTCTATTCCTTCCCAAAGTGTTCAGAGTCTGGACCGGAGCCTGGAGGTGAATTTAAGCCAGGTAAGAAATTGAAGAATTGCCTGACTGTCACTGGCAGGGAGGGTGCAACTACCAGTCTGGTAGTACCAGAGTCCTGAGGAGATGTCACAAAGAAGTTGCACTTGTGAGAACAAATGATAACACCTCAGTGAGGTGTTATCATCATTATTCTCACAAGTTAGTCCCCTCAGAGGGCTAGGGGACATGGTTTCATGGTCTGAGAATTAAAGGTAGGAGGAAGGAGAAAGGAAGTGGGGAAGAAGGAGGAAAAAGTTGGGAGGGAAGCGGGCAGGTAGAGGATGCAGGGAGGCACAGGTGGTGGTAAAATACAAGGCATGGGCTGGGTGTAAAACAGATGTGTCAGACACTTGTGAGGTGGTTTTCCAAGAGGGCTGAATATATGGGTGTCGGGTAGACATTCGAGCCCAGAGCAGGAGAATGTGAAGACTGTGGTTTGTGTAAGAATGTCATGGTTTCATATGCAAGCAATAATACCGACAGGGTGGGCGGTAATGGGCAATACGGACCACCCAGGCGTAATGAGGCCCGACGCACAGGCGGAGGCCTTATAGCCCTGGAAGGTCTGGTATTGCCCATACTGCCCACCCTGGAGGGTATTATTGCACTTACAAAATGGGCACCATGGAAAAAAAATTGAATCAATGAATGCTCTTTAAAAACTTGTTCAAAATGAGTTCTGTTATGAAATAGTTCCTCTGCCTGTATTTTCATTGGTCACACACACACACACACCCACCAGCACAGATCGTGATTTCAGGTTATTTTCATTCAGACAGGCAGGAAACTGCACCACCCCAACCCACAGCAGAAAAGACACTCAGGAGTTTCGTTTTACCTGTCTTATTTTTCACACTGCAGGCTTCACAGCGGCTTCGTGAAGGAAAGAGGCGCGAGGAGATCATAGGGCTCCTAAGAGTTGCGTGGCAGCCATTATATTTTAGGGACGTCCAGGATTGTTTTAATGTAATGCATCGTCGGCTAGTTCCGAGGGTGGAGAAATTACAGCGTAGTGAGTGGGACTGTAGCTCGGAAGGTAAGGGATGGGAGGCAGGCGTGAGCAGTGAAGACTGTTTTAACAGAAGCTGCAATGCTGTCATAGTAGATAAATGTGCATCAGTTTTGTCGGTGCTGTGCTAAAAGTAAATCAGTTTTGTCGGTGCTGTGCAGCCGAATTGTTTTTAATAGTTGTTTGAGTGCATTTCTGGAGGGCTCAGTGTGTCTAGCTAATCGTGAAACAAAATGGTGGCAGTTTTAAATTTTGTTCAGTGCTTTAGCCAATTAAATAGCAGGCTGGGCACAAGGATACCCTGTATTGTCATCTGGCAGGTTTGGACTGGAGCTTTTTATTTGGTGGGCATCTACTGAAAGCTAATGTACCCCTATCCAAGGGTACCAGCCAATCAGATGCCTTCAAATAAAGCCCATTTCTCAAAACAATGTAGTAGTCATGTAATAAACTGTAATGTGTTTTATGTAGATGTGTTTATGTAAATAAACTTATGAAAATTGTAATGGAAATAAGGTTGGAGTGAAAGGATTGTAAATATGTGAAGGGTTACATAAATAACACTGCCAAACCAACTGAGCATCCAATATGATTGCATGGTATGTCATTTCATAGGAAATCCATGACAAGGGTTCTAGTTTATGTATATAAGAAGGTGGACAGAATTAATATTTTTAACTAGAGTCTTATTAGCCTCCTGAATTTTTTTACATAGGATTTACCAGTGATTGGGGTTACGGTGGGGTGGGAGGATCCCGATAGACTACAAGGGATATATTTTACCTTTATTTTGGCTATAGCAGCTACGGTGGGAGGGGTACTACTACCACTAGACTACCAGGATATCATTTACACATATGTTTGGCAATCGTGGCTATGTGCGAAGTACCTCTAGCCTACCAGGGACATCTGCGGGTGCTTATGCATGGTGTGGGGGTTCCCTTATCAAAAGGCAGATATTGTATAATATATACCTCCAGAGTGTGGTATACTGGTTGATTTACCACTTCTGGTGTGGTTAAAGTCACCCGGCTGCACCTCAGTGACGAACCACACCAGTCATAGTAAATCCACCAGTATACCCACCCTGAAGGGTATATTAACTATCTTCAATGTGTCTATAGGTGACTTGTTCATTATGAGAAGAATGCCTCATATGTGCCTTAAAAATACAGGTATTACGTGTGTGAAAATTAGTGTGCTGAATGGCCAAGTCTTTCTAGTTCAAAATAACCCTGGGATTTAAAAATACAGTATTTCTAAAAAACTAAACATACAGAGCCGTTTCTAAATAACTTTAAATCAAGCTTGAAACTAGGATTGAACCTTGTCACCCCTGTGAGTATAGCTAAATTACCTGGTCAATGCCGAATGTTGTCTTGACAGTGTTGGCATTAGTAGTGCAATAGTTAGAGATGCATAATAGGTGGCAATGAAATATAGAAACCATCCTGAACCCCAGCCCACCCCTGCAGAGTGACATGCATTGGGGTGTGGCTTTAGAGTCATTGACCAAGCCCATAACGCTAGTGCCATTTCACTTCACCCTACCTGCAGACTCTGACAGGTGTTGCATTGTGCCTTAGGGTCATCAGGCCTTGCACTCACCCCATTTCATAAGGAAGTATGTTCAGATGGGTGCAGCGTAGGAGAATGGGGTGAACTTTGAAGTGGAAGAGTCCAAGGCACACCTGGATGCCTGTCAGTGACTGCATGGTGGGGGTGCAGTGGTATGAGCATTATAGCCGACTATCCAAAGGTATTTGCACTCTAAATTTTCAACATGGCCTTTTTGTGTCTGGCACAGAGGGTTGAGGTGCTGGATGACACACCTTACGCTACACCAGTGACCGGGTTCTGGAGCAAGCTCGGGCACTGGTGGTCAGCATGGGGCAGGTTGAGGACAAAAGTACCCTGTGGTGCTCTCCTCCTGGGAGATTAGGATGGGACAGCTTAACGTAAAGAGGAGTTATATACTTTTTAACAGAAGATGACTGATTTTCAACCTCTGCAGACTGCCCCTAGTTTGCCTGTTTTGTTAGTACTTACAGTACTGAGAAGGACCAGGAGAGTCACGACAAGGAGTAGCTGTAATATGGTGGCAGTCACATTGTGGAGAATCTGAGGGACGGAAGGTGCTTTTATTTACAAGGGTTCTGGGAGTTCAACCAAGCTGGGAGGTAAACAAAGAGATGGCCTGCAAAAGCAGGTGGATTTAAGTGCCTTTACTGTTTATCAACTGGTGTACTAAGGAAAATAATTATATTTATATGAGAGTTGGTCCGAGGAGTGGTGGTGGTGGGCAGGGTCTGTACTATGGATGTTCGAGGTTGGATGGAAGGAGTTTAAAACCCAACAGGTGCAAAACAAGTGCATAATCATGGTAAGTCACCAGTGCTGCACCCCAGTGTAGTCTTTCTGAGGAACAAGTTTTACTAGAGGCAGGGCAGTAAAATACATAGACACTTCTGAGAGAGATTTTTTTGTGTTGTTTGAGGTAGACAGTACAGCAGGCAGCACAGGCTGAGACAAGCAGCACATGTGGAATTCATTCCTATGTAGAAGCTCGTGCTGTACTGCTGTTTTAAAGCCCACTTCCACTGCCGGTGATCAGAGGATGATCTGATTGATGATTTTACTTTTATTACAACTTAAATTAAATTTTTTTAATGTGTGGCTAAGTGTTTAAATAACATTAATGAAAGAGAAGGGGAGGAGCTTGGCGGATGCTACCAAATCTCTCTAAGCGAGATAAAAAATGGTGGATAGCAAGTTTGAAAATTCAGATGGCCCAACAATACCCCAAGTAATGGGGCTCCCTGAATTATCTATTTTTTGACAGGGCTCTATATGAAAGCAATAATGCCCGACAGAATTAGGCGGTATTAGGCAATACAGGACCACGACCAGGGGCATAATGAGGCCCGGCCTTGCTCACGGCAGAGGGCCTTATAGCTCCTGCCGTCCATTATACCACCCCCTGGAAGGAAACATTGAACACAAAAAAATGGGCTACCTGTGGCATTTGTATAAGGAGATTTAATAAAATTAAAAGAAATACAAAATATTGACTAAAATGAAGTTGAAGACTCTCTGTTGTACAGTAGTCCGTGTCTGTGGTGTTCCATCCACTACCCCCACTGAGCCATTCTCTCTATCCCCCCCGACAAGCAGAAGAAGACATAGTTACCTCCTCCTTGTAGTGCTTTTTAAAAAAAAAAAAGGTTTTCTATTTTGTTGCCGATCACTTTACTTTGTGGGATGGGGACTGAGTTGAAAATTCTGACTTGAAGATCTGTGGAACTGGGAAGTAAGCGAAGAGACTGCAGCAAAGTGCTGTGGATATGATGGAGGGCAGTCAGTCGAGGAAGGTAATTGTGAACTGTGTAAAATGACCTAACGTTATTTCTTTGTTGGTTTGCCATTCCGGAGAGCAGTACTGCATTTCATGGAAGCTGGGCCATTTCCAAGTAGTCCTGAGCAATGACGTGCTAGTGCTACTGCTTTCCGTCACAGAAACCGTTGTTCAGTTGAAAGGGGAAAAAATGAAAAGACTTTGTGGGTAATGTTGTTTGTGGTTAATTTATGTTACCCAGCTTTTTATAACTGCAACTGAGATTAAGCGCAATGTGGCAGCATGGTTCTTCGGCGAGGTGCGTGGCTGTAGTGATTATGGCTCAGCGCAAGAGCGGGGTCAGGAAACTGTTTGCTTTTGAATTGTTTGTGGCTGTGAGGAATGAGGAATCGTCTTTCTGTCCCCGGCTGTAAATGGTGTTTTTTTTATTTTTTGTTTAAAAACGCAGTAGGCATCAAACTAGGGAGCTTTGGAGGGGTGTATGTCTCGTTAAGTGAGACAGAAAAATGGCGACTATTTCAAATTCAAATCAGAGGATTTTAGCCAATTGGAAATTAGGATGGGCACTTGGATATTTCAGTGGGGTGAAGGGACACTGGGACTGGTACTTTTATTTCCTGGGCATCTATTGAAAGTTAATGTACCCCTGGCAAAGTACTAGCCAATCAGATGCCAGGAAATAAAAAGCCATTCTAAGTAAGCAATAATACCGACAGGGTGAGGCGGTATTGACTATACCGGATCGCCCCAGAGCGAATAATGAGGCCCGACTCCGCAGGGTATTATTGCACTTAGAAAATGGAAATGGTAACATTAATGAGACAGAGACACAAATAGTTTTTTATAAATGTGAGTTGTGACACTTAAATTTATTACAAAATAGATCGGAGAGTGTAGCGGTGATCATTCTGATCATGGGATGGCAGTTAGTGGTTGGAAGTGGCATGACAGGGCTGTTTTTTTTTAAACGTTTTCTTTGTGCACTTCATTTGGTAATGGGGTACAGGATGAAAAAAAACAAGATGTTGCAGTCATTTACTAGCTCGTGACTGAGGAAGTTCAGTAAAATGGCAGGCGCTAACAGGAGGAGATCAGCTAACTGCTTTATTGTTTGTAAGTGAAAAGCAACATGGCTGCAGTTGCCGTTTTCCAGCGTTCTACTGGCCCCAGTATTACTAGAACTATATGAGGCAGCAGAGACTGGGACTAGATATTTCCGGTCTCTGTTGTCTCATACTGGACCGGCTGATTGGCACTTTAGCTAATCAAAATGAAGCTTTCTAGTCCCATTTTCTAATAAAAAATAAATGCATGCCTGACAGTGGCTTTCAGCTAATCAGGATGCTTTATTTTTCAAGCCCATTTCTAAGAGATGGCAATGTTGACAGTTTGGTGAAAATATTAAAATGCTTGACGTTACAAGCCACGCATGAAAACCAGGGCAACACACGCCGTAGACAGTCTGTTTTTTTGGAATTCTTTCACCAAATTTTTAACATAGGCATGTTGGGATCTCTGCTCATGAACAGTGGTGGTAGGATTTTCTTAATTTGTCTCAAATGTTGCTTTCCTACAGCGACCATGCCATTGTCATCAGATCGCGCAGAACACACATTTGGGTAGGATATGAAAAATTACAGCTGTACTATTAATAATATAGTCATTTTGTGGAATTTTTGACAGCTGTTTAACGTAGGCATTTCGGGACCTCTGCTCATGAACAGTGTCACTGTGATTTTCTTACTGTGTCCCAAACATTGTTTCAAAAACTGCATAAGGCTAACAGCTCACTCTCAGAACTCAGAGTACATATAACTGCTCATTTTTGACATACAGATATATAAAGGGGCACATGCTTACACTGGTAACATTGGGGGCAAATAGGGCACCATGACAGAAAACATGGGGGAGTTTAGTTGGTGACCTGGTGCTCATGCCATAATATTCCACCGTAATCTGTGTACATAGTGGTACAATGCCTTGTTACCAGGCAGCATTACTAACACAGCAGGTAGAACCATGGTGGTTGATCGCACTGTTAGATGACCAGTTGTCCACAATCATTGGAGGTTCTGTAGACTTATGACAGTCACCGTCTCCCACAACCCTGATTCCATGTGAAAAAAAAAAAAGTTTCTCATGAAATTAGGGGTGGAGAACATGTAACAAATGTGTGTGTTTTCTTCCAGAAAACCCCCAAAATTCACCACAGAACATGTACACACCCCAGAGCTTCTGGGGGCCTGGCGCCCCCAGACCCTCCTTTATCTGTCCTTTTCACAGTGTCAGATTTAAACACCCCCTAAATAGAATTATGGCTACGCCCCTGGTCACTCAGACATTGAAATGTTACATTTGAGAAACAAAATACCCACCATTTTGTACCTTTTACTTTTTTTTTTACTTTAAAGACCATAAGCAATAAGTATAATAAATGCAATGGGTTATTAGCATACAAATGTAAAGGTAAATTGTACCCTTATAAAATGGGCATGAAAAAATAAGCTCAGTGACTGGTTAGAAAACCAGTGTAATATCTGCATTACACATAGAATAAAAAAAGTATAGGCAAAGAAATCAATGCCCCTAAATGGAATGTTCAGAGCTAGGCATGGAACGTTCATTTTTAAGCACGCCATTGTTTTAGCAGCATAGCAGTTCACCTAATCTTTGGAGCCATTTGCTCTTCATTTTCTTTCTTAGTGGAAAAAAAAATGGACCATAGCAAAACTGCAACTACTAAAAGAACAGGCGCTTCAATCAGTGTCTCCCAGCACACCGGCTATCTTACTTTCACGAATACTCACACGCATGGAGCAGGACACAGCCTGAGCTCTGTATGGGCTGGGAGTTTCAAGTACCCACAGGAACAGTCACCAGACTGGGATTCAAACAGTAGGGCACAGCAGCAGTCTGATTTTCCACCACTCAGTATCCCTCAGATTCAATTCCCCAGTCTGTGCTCATTCCCATTAAAAAAAAAATACAACCAGAAAAAAAAAACTGTAACAAGTACACAAGAGCACTGGGGAAGTGAAACAAAATTAAATCAGTAGTACCACTCGCAACTACATAATGACATCACTTTTAAATAGGCAGAAGGACTATTTTGTCATATAGTAACAATTTTAAATCATCTTTTTTCAACATATAAACATACTTTTTTGTCTAAACTTGTATAAGATAAAAAAGTTGCCCATTTTATAAGCACAATAAGACACTCCAGGGTGTGTGTTGAACAGATATTACCACACTTTCAGGGGCTGAAGACACTTGGCCGGTGGTCTGATGCCTTACTACACCCCGGGCATGCAGTAATATCTGTTCAACACACACCCTGTCGTGTCTTCTTGCTTACTTATGTTATTTCAGCAGGTCAAAAATAAGGCAGTTCACTATAAAAGTGAATCCTGTAAACCATTCTTAGTTCTGAATTAAAAATGCAGTATAGACTCTGTGTAGTCTGAAATAACAGGATATAAAGAACAATGGGCACCATTTTCGAAAGGTTAGCCCAACACAAACTGGGCTTGTACTGCCTCAACCTGGAAAAGTGCCAGCTGGCAGGGGTGTGCCCATATTCATTCAAAGGACACATATGTGGGGTGCATACCCCTGGCAGCACTGTTGTGCAAAATATCGTGCTACACCTATGCAAAGAAGGGTTCCCTCCTGCATACAGTATGCAGCGCACCACAATATTGAAAGTTTTCAGAAGCGCTATAACAGCCGCCATCAGCAGTGCATTTTAATGCTTCTGAAACCAGCCCTTAGTGCACAGATGGCTCTGCGCACTGTCAAGGCTTAGTACACTGGTGGTTCAATGGTCCCACCCTGCTCCAGTCCTTGTCCCCATATAAATATAAACCACAAGTGAGCATTAATGCCCGATGAAGGAGCTTCTACTTGGAATTAATGCATGATTGGGGGTTGTGGCAGGCCTTGGCCGAGTGCCTACAACTACTCAACTATGCATTAATTCCCCAGTAGAAGCCGACTCCGGAGGGCATTAATGCGTTTGTAACATGGGAATACTTGCATTGTTGTTGTTTCCATTTTTAGAATTCTTTTCGGCTTTGTGTCGGCGCATTGAGATCCTGCGTATTCGCTACGATGTGTGTTCTGTTTGCTGCTGTGACAGGTAGTGGTGCTAGAGCTTGACCCAGTGACCCCGTGATTAATAGTTGGAGTGGGCCTTACTGGGGAATTAATCACCACTCCAACATTGGTCATGTGTTGTATTTGGTCGAATGAAATTACTTTATTTGCCATTTCTGTTTGATGCCATGTTACAATGCTGTTTCAGTAGTCCCTCCCTAGCCCCAATTCCTTCCCTAGTAATTCTTATACCATACCCGGTGGTCTAGTGGTCCATTCTTAATCCAGATCCCTTTCCCAGTAATTCTGTTATCATTCCAGGTGGTCTAGTGGTCCCTCCCTAGCCCAAATCCCTTTCCTGGTAATATTGTTATCATTCCTGGTGGTCTAGTGGTTCCTCCCTAGTCCTGATAACTTCTCCAGTAAATCTTGTATCATCTCTAGTGGTCTAGTGGCCACTGTAATGATCAACACACTAGGTAACACCTGCATTTGGTGCTTTTGCTGCAAAGCCTCATATTGAATTTTAACAGTATTTTGTTATGTGTTCTGAGCTTTAGAGACAGTTACGATTTTCATGTATTCAGATGTACCTGCTGTTTACTTGTTTCTCTGTCCACACAGTATAGGACAGCCTAAAATGGAAATGAAGGTGGAGGGTGCTGAAATGCTGTGTATCAGGGCAGGATCAGGCAATGCTGAATGAGGGCATGATCACTGAAGTTTTTTATTATTATTATTATTATGGCAATGATGAGCACATGACCTCAATATGAGTACACACATTGTTAAGATATTTTCAGGGTCATGGTTCCTACATTGGGCGTGTTGCAACTAACAGCTGAAGATGGACATACTATTGCATACCAGTCATCAGTGTGGGAAAGGCAAAGGAACTATTTTGTGTAGTTTTCACATGAAAACAAAAAGAAACTGAAAATAACAAACAGTACATGTTAAGTGTTGTTCGCCCTTTTTATAATAGCAACAATGAACTCTGGGGGTTACATTAATTAAGTTAATCACTCCCTGGGGGCAATATGCCACTTGGATGCACCTCACACCACATTGCACCCGGGGGTGATTAAAGAACTTAGCATAACCCCCATTGTTCATTGCTTAAATATGTCATGTTGGGTTTGGTGTCTAAACACTCCAGATTTCACTCTGAATCTGAAAATATAGGTTTAGTTTGCTTGTTTGTTTGTTTATTTTTTATACTGAGTGGCCAGTGAGCAAAAAAATGTCAATTTTCACTGGCATTCAGTTACATAAACAGAACAATATACAAAATACAAAGCAAGTACAGCAATTACAGTTATAGTAAGATCAGTTAAAACAATTATAGTCAGAGTTAGACAGAAGAACATTTTTAAGTGAACTTTTAAAGATGGATATATTGATGCAGTTAATGACAGAGATTGGTAATGCATTGTAAGGTTTTATAGCTGTAAATTGTAAGGAATTTTGAGCCACAGAAGTATGAAAAAGTGGAACCTGGAATTAAAACCTATCTTGTGACCTAGTAGGGATGGCATTGATATTTTTTTGGAAACAAATTAGCAATAATATCAGGGGAAAAGCCTAGCTGTATCTTATGTAAAAAAAATGAACAACCTGAATCTAAATCTATCAAGAAAGGATAAAGACCCGATAGATCTATATAATTGACAATGATGCGTCCCTTTTCCTGACCCAATAACAAAATGAATAATACTGTAAGTGGCTTTTAAACTTGTTAAGCATTTTGTTGGTTGAAAAATAATATATAATGGATCCGTAATCAATAAAGGAACACAAAAAACTATGTGCAAGCATTAGTCTTGTTTCATGTGTTAAGTGCTTATTCCAGCGATACGGCATACTCAGTCTCTGATGAACTTTACTTATTAGTTTAGCAATGTGCAATACACATGAGAGGTGAGAATCAATAATTAAACCAAGATATTTGAAACCAGAAACTTTTTCAATCTTATTCCCATAATTATCATATAAAGTAAAATTGATGACATTGATTTTCCTAGGATTTGTGAATACCATCAGTTTTGTTTTACCTGAATTCAAAACGAATTTATGTTTAGTAAACCAAGTATGCATTAGGCCAAAATCATGTTGAAGATTTTTTCTACAGTAGAAAGCACTGTTCCTGTACATGTTAAGACTACATCATCCATATATAAAATCAGTTCTGAACTTTTACATACTTCTGTTAGTGAGTTAACAAACAGTGGAAATAACAGGGGTCCAAGAATGGACCCTTGTGGTACACTGCAACCTAACAGGCCCTCAGTAGAAAAGGAACCATCAATGAGAGTTTTCTGTATCCTACCTGACAAATAATTATTTAGCTATAGAACTACTTTGTCAGAAAAGTTAACCTTTAATAACGTTTTTAACAACTCCATGGTCAACTAAATCCATGTTTAAGTCTCGCTCTAACTGCATTTGGATGCCAGAGAGAAAAATAGTTTTAAAAAGAAAACTCAGAGACTTTGCAAAAAGGGGCTGTCTTAAAAGTGACTAGCCATGCCTTACATCATTTGCATGATCCCGTCAGTGTTGGTGAATCTTGCATATATGCATCATAATAGGGTAGACTTAGAAAACTCGGTTCCCTGAGAAATGCCTTAGAATTCTCCAAATCCAGATGCGAGAGGATCTGTCTCATGGAATGCACATTTTTGCTGATTAAATACCAAAACCAGAACAAAGTACTGAGACTGCCTATTGATGTCTGAACCAGCCAAGAAGCAAGCCTGCATTGCTGTGTTGACAACAGATGGATCCATGGTCTAAGGTTTGAGTGGGGACAGAGTAAAGACAGGAACAACATCAAGATCCAGTGACTAAAATGACTTTTGCTATCCAGGGGAAGAAGAATTCTCACTAACATCCTGAAATTAAGAAGAAAATCCAAACTCTACAGCTAACCAGATGTCTCAAGTATTATTTTAAATCATTTTTATAATAGTCTAATTAGACATAGCGGGGAGGTTGCATGGGACAAATAATTTCTTAAATACTAGAATGTTGTATATATAGAAAAGCTCAAATCTATGCAAAGATATATAAACATTTTGCATAAGAAATAGTATTTAAATAAATTTTACAAAAAGTTTTAAAATACTAATAAAGAGAGTTGTTTGAAATCGTTATGCAAGGAAAAACAGCTTATATTTTTTATGCAACCAGATTCTTTGAAATTACACAAAACAAGGAACTTCTAAAGTTTATGCAAGAACAATTGTATTGTTTGCAAAGTTACCAAAACTACAAGTTGTGTTCTTTTGTTATTCTTGTTTATTGTGTTGCTTGCCGCATGTGCAAAAAACACATTGCATCACATTTTCTTCACAAGCAGGTTGTGGAGGTGTGGCAGTGTTGTGCCAAATAACAGCAGCCCATTCAGAGGCTGGTCTCTGCCTCGGCCAATAGAATAGCATGCTGTCATCACTGGCAGTTAATGAGCAGGCCACTAGATCAAAAGTAAATGATTCGCTGCAATCAGGGAGTGCCCCATCACTACGCAATCAGCTGTTCATACAAGGCCTCCCTGACTGCAGCAGTCAATTACACAGCTCCATGGTGCTGCGTTTCCATGGTGACAGGTGACAGCTTCTCCAATGCCTTCTCACAGTCCTCACAAAGCTGATGAAAAGCTGCCATCTGCCGTTCAGTGTGCCTTCCTGGTGAAACATTTCAATTAAAAAGACCGTGGTAGCACTCCCTGTCAGCATAATGCTCCCCAATTTCTTGTGTGCAGAGGGTGCTCAATCCTCTTAGTTCTTGTCACCACCACACCTATATGAGCCAACAGGGTGCCCAATCCCCTGTCAGCATGCCCCTTCCTCATCATTTTGCTGATTGGGAGCCCACCCCATTGGCATAATGCCCCCTCAATTTCTTGTGTACTGGGGGATACCCAATCCTTCTTGGCTCTTGTCCCCCAACACTCATATGTGCCCGATGGGGTGCCCAATTCCCCATTGGCTACAGCCCCAAAATTCAAGTGGCATGCTGGGAGCCCATCCCAGCATGCCAAAGTGAAATGTCCCTGTAAAAAAGAAAACCTTCCCACAACTTTTTTTTTTTAATAAAACTGCAAAATAGAAAATGGTCCCTTGTTGAGTCCAGTGGCCCTCCCCAACCTGCGCCCACCCTCTGTGCACTCTACCTCCCCATACCCCCCTCACCCCATACTTCCCTCCGGAGCCTGGCGTGACGATCTTCGGTGGACCAGGAACACGTCTGTACTCTTCAAAGCCGACCACGAACTGAAGAAATTCCGATAAGCTCTATAATGGTATAAATGGATTTTATTCAACTTTGATGCATATCACAGCCATTTTGAGAATTTGTTCACAAATTTTCAACATAGGGTTCTTGGGACACCATTTCATGAACTCAGTCACTATCATTTTGTTATTCAGTCCTGAAAGGTGATTTCAAAGTCACTGCATGGAACCATCTTTCGGGACTGATTAACTTCTTTCTAACAATGTCACGGTTCATGAGGTAGGCCCCCAAAAACCCTATGCTGAAAATTCAGTGAGAAAATTCCCAAAACTGACTGTTTTGCGAGCATGCGTTATGCAATTCCTACGCACGCTCATAAGTTCGAGCATTTTTAATATCTTCAATCCAGATTTTCAACATTGCCATTTTACCACACATTCTTATGAACAGTACAGCTGTCATTTTTCATATCTTGCCTGAAATGTGTTTTCACACATGTAGCACACAATTTTATTTAATTTTATTTAATTTAGTTTTTGATGACCGGGTAAGTGCACTAGACAAATCCTGCCTATTTTCAGGCAGAACCCGGGGAAGGGGGATACAGATGAATGCCAACTGACCTTAAACCAGACTAAGCTGTTGGTGGTATTTTAGTGAATGAGAGAAATTTGGCCCAGGACACGGGAAATTCCCCTACTTGTTCGATAAGTGCCATGGGATCTTTGACATCCACCTGAACTACCACCAATCCAGGCAGATGGGACCTCAGTTTAGCGTCTCATCGAAAAGCGGCACCTCAGAGTGCAGCACCCCTCTCATGCTGAACTACAGTGTCAGTACTGGAATATTAACCAAGTGCCAGATGTGGGAACTAAACCCACAGCCCTCTGATCTCCTGGCCTCAGAGGCGAGTGTGCTACTTACTGAGCCACTGACACTGTTAGATGGCACGGTTGGTGTGCAAAATCAATGTTCAGGACAGATTAAAAATATCACAGTGACACTGTTCATGAGGTAGGCCCCCAAAAACCATGTGTTGAAAAGTTGGCGAAAGAATTTCCCAAAATGAATGTTTTACGAGCATGCATTGCCCAGTTCCTCATTAAGCTCGTAACTTTGAGCATTTTAATATTTTCACTCTAGATTTTCAGCATTGCCATTTTACCACACCTCCTTATGAACAGTACAACTGTCATTTTTCACATTTCACCCGAAATATGTTTTCAGACATGTAAGGCACAGTAGCGTGGTCGGTGTGCGAAATCAATGTTCGGGACAGAAGAAGAAAATCGCAGTGACAGTGTTCATGAGCAGAGGTCTTAAACTGGCTATGTTGAAAATTTGGTGACAAAAGTCCATAAAATTACTGTGTTACGAGCATGCATTGTGCAATTTCCATGCACCCTTGTAAGTTCACAAATTCGTAATCTTTTCAGTCCAGATTTTCAACATTGGCATTTTTCCACACCTCCTTATGAATAGTACAGCTGTCATTTTTCACACCCTGGCTGAAATATGTTGTTGTACTTCCAATGCAGAATAGCATGGTTGCTTTGGGAAATCAGTGTTTGGGATAGATTAAGAAAATCACAGTGACACTGTTCATGAGTGGAGGTCCCAAAATGCTTGTGTTGAAACTCTGCTGTAAAAAATCCTCAAACTAATTACATTATGGGTGTGCATTGCGCAGTTTCTACGCACACTCATGACTTCACCAGTTTTTTTATATTTTCATTCAGATGTTCAACATTGCCATTTTTACACTTCCTGATGAACAGTACAGCTGTCATTTTCACATCCTGTTCAAAATGTGTTTTTGCACCAGTGGCACCAAATGGCACAGTCGCTGTGTAAAATCACCTTTCGGCTAATGAACTGATAGTGCCTCTGTTCATGCGGTGGGCTCACAAAAAGCCCATCTTGAAAACTTTTAGTAAAAATACCAAGAAATGCCCAGGATGTTAGGGTTTTTGACCATAATGCCCCCTATCCTGTAGGGACTGACAGGTGTCAGGGTTGTGACTTAGGATTATTGACAGTAATGCTCATGCCATTCCACCCCTACCCACACCCTGCAGCCAGTGACAGGCATTGAGGTGTACCTTGGACTCTTTGTCCTCAGAGTTCATCCCATTCTCCTATACTGCACCCAATTCAGTGTATTTCCTTATGGAATGAGATGAGTAAAGCCTGAACACCCAAGGCACACCTCAACACTTGTCAGTGTCTGCAGGATAGGGTGAGGTGAAATGTCATGACTGTTATAGGTGACGGCCCACAGACACACCCTAATGCCTGTCCATCTCTGCAGGGTGGGGGTGGGGTTGGCATCAGTTCAGTACTTCACTACCATTCCTATACTGCATGGGCCTGATTCTCATAGGGGCCTGCATCTAGCACAAGCTGCACCAAACAGCAGCTTGCACCAATGCCTGGTGCTCCAGAGACCCTGCACCTGATTCAGGTACAGGAGGGGTCCCAGCGGCTAAGTCCCCATGCTTGTGCTGACTGGAACCCTGCGGCAAACCCCTGGTGCACCACACAGGTCTACTGCAGGCCTCCAGAGACTAACACAGGACCCCTGTCCCACTAGGTAATGGGCATGTGGACCCAACCTAGTGGGCCAGTGTCCCCCCCACCATGTTTGGTGCAATTGGTGCCTGAACATGGAGGTGAGTGGTGGGATGTGCTGGGCACTGGGGAGCAGTCAGGACTAGTGTACTGGGGGGGTTTGGGCACCACCTGCTGGGGCATGGGTGGGCACTGTACCACCATACATTGGTGCTGCAGTAGTGCCAATGGGGCAGGCATTGAGGGAGCTGCTGCCAGTATGGGCAGTATTACAGACAGTTGGTGAGACCCCATCTGGAGTACTGCATCCAGTTCTAGAACCCCATCTCTGTAAGGACATAGACAGGATGGAGGCAGTCCAAAGGAGGGCAACTAAAGTGGTGCAGGGTCTGCAAGAGAAACCATATGAGGAGAGACTAAAGGAGCTTAACATGTATACCCTTGAAGAAAGGAGGAAGGGGGGGACATGATAGAAACTTTTAAGTACCTCAGTGGAATCAACAAAGTCCAAGAGGGTAACATCATTCAGAAAAAGAAATGTGCAAGAACAAGAGAACACAATTTGAAGACAGAGGGGGGATAGCTCAGGGGTAATGTGAGGAAGTATATTTTCACAGAGAGGGTGGTGGACGCATGGAACAGCCTTCCTGAGAAGGTTGTGGGGTCTAAAACTGTGGGAGAATTCAAGAATGCACGGGACGGACATAAGGCAATTCTTGCGGGGGGTAGGAAGAAATAGGCTGTTGGTTAACTAGGATATGCAGCTTATCATATAGATAGGGAAATGAACAGACTAGGTGGGCCATGTGGTCCTTATCTGCTGTCAGAGTCTGTTTCTATGTTTTTATCTCTCCTGTCTGCAAGCTCAGCCCAGGCTAATGTACAAAGACTTGATCACATTTCTTATGAGTCTTTCTTAAACATGTTTTATCTGTTTACAGGAGTGTACCTGATTTGAGGCCAAAATCAAAAGCAGATAGTTATAGTAGCAGAGCCCCCCCCCACATACACACACATACACACTCCCCGAAAAGCTTCTTAAAAGCCTGAAATTCTTCAAATCAATTCCATTTTTTTACTTAGCTGGGGTTCAATGCCAACAAGTGTAAAATCATGTACCTAGGGCATAGGAACCCAGATGCTGAATATAGGATGGGGAGGTACTGATACTCACTAGACATGAAAGGGTTTTTAAGGTTATTATATCAGATGATCTCAAGGTGGCAGTACAGTGTGACAAGGCTATGGGCAGGGCACATTGGATTCTGGGATGCATAAGGAATGGAATCTCCAGTAGGAGGAGGGGGGATATTGTGCTGCCATTTTATCACTCCCTGGTATATCCCCAGCTGGAGTACTGTGTCCAGTTTTAGAGCCAAACTTCAGAAAGGACATAAGGTGGAGGTTTTCCAGAGGAAGGCAACTAAAATGGTTCAGGATTTTCACAGGAAACCCTGCAAGGAAAGGCTGAAGAATCTCAGCATGTACACTCTGGAAGAGAGGAAGGCGAGAGGTGACATGATCAAAACTTAAAAAGTACCTCACAGGGCAAACAGGGTACAGTTGGGGAGTTTCCTTCAAATGAGGATGAGCACCCAAACCAAGGGACATACAATGAAGCTGGGGGGGGGGAGTTCAGGATAGATGTGAAGAAATATTTCTTTACTGAAAGGGTGGTAAACGCCTTGAACAGACTTCCAGGAGAAATGGTGGAAGTAAAAATGGTAGGGGGCATGAAGCATGCATGGGATAAACATAGGGCTATATTAGAAAAAGGGGAAGGAGGGGGTCAATGGAGATCAATAGGGCTATGGAGATGGAGTAGTTTCAAGTTAATTGCAGGAAAAATCCATTGAGCAAGCTCATTCACAAGGAGGTCCTGATGGATGCAGGCAGAATAAGACATGCAGTAACATATACAGGCAGGAGTTACAAGTAGGTAGAGAACACTTGGGCAGACTGGGTGTGCTGATTGGTCCTTTTCTGCTGACAAATTCTATGTTTCTATGCCATCATGTGTTAATTCAAGTGCAGTGTTTATTCAAAGTTGGGTCTACCATACATCCAGATGTAAGGTACAGTAAATTACCGAATTAGATGCAGCCCACTTACAGTACAATAAATAGAACCCCAGTGCTTTGAGAAGCCTTTACTCTTCATAAGGCTGCTTAAATAGCTGGGGTTCTATTTGTAGTGTCCACACCAGTATGCTGATCTTAAAGGGTACCTAAACAAGCAGTTTTTTAAAACTGCAAACTCCAAAATCTGTCTTCATAGCAAAGGTAAAGTAAAAGTAAAGCTGCTGTTTGCATTTATGCTAAAACTGCATTTATATAAATAACAAATGCAGTTTCATAGCTTTTGAAAAATGCAAACATCAACCTTCACTTTCAAAAAAAACCTTGGTTCTCCTAAGATGTCTGCCAAGTGTGTTAAGTGATGAGTCATGATGACATCATAGGAGCCAGAAACAGAGATCCACATATAGTTCTATAGTGCTAACTAGTCCTTCTTTCCTTCTTTATTTTGAACTGTTGTACCACAGTGATCAACACCATGTATTAACTCATGGATTATTCTGATCATTACAAATGTTAGGCTATGATTTTGTTCATTTTGTTTACTTTAACTTGCAGAAAATGTTTTGCAATCCAGCTGACTTTTTCTTTGGCAAACTGCATTACAGTACAACACTTCTATTATCTGATGATCTAGTGGTTATATGATGCACTGAATTTTGTTTTTGTTAACCAGGAGAGACACACTAAGCTGACAGCTTATTTACAGATGTGGCCTGGAGCACAAGGAAAGTTTAGTGACTTGTCAGGGTCACAGCAAGTAACAATCTTGTTCAGTTCCAAAGCTCATGCTTTCTTGTTAATCCACAAATAAGGCATTCTTTTCCATGTGAAACCCCTGCACCGAGCCTGCCTTCTGTTGAACACCCCACCATCCATACCATGTCCTCAGTAATGCCTGGGGCCGCATATGAGCTTACGGTCTCATGAAGAGAATTATCACACCTCAGATTGCAATCTTGTACCTCAGAGAGTTATGCACACCTATACTGATACGCATCAGCTGGCACTGTTAAAAATGACTCCCAAATCACTCTCCAGTCCACATTCTCAATGTTGACTTCTGCTCCCACAGTAAACATTGAGTGGATCACCACCCTTCTGCACAGTGAAGGTAGTATGTACAGTTTCCTGTTGCATTTTTTCCCCACCTCATTAACCAACAACTACAGTAGGTCTTCCTGGAGATCCAAGCAATAAGCATCATGACACACCAGAAAAAAAGCTGTTCATGCCCTCACAAGGGCTGCATTTAAAATGGATGACAATATTGTGCTTGGGAGGCATATTCATACCTTCAGCGAATCCACCTGACTGTCAGTGTCAGTCTACTCCTTTACTTATGATCTTCCAGGACCTCAAAGGACAGTTCCCAGCAATTCTTCTCCAGAATTTTCTGTACTCTACTCCACAATGCGAGGTTGGCTGGCTACCACCCTTCCAATCTTGAGCAGGCTATACACACTCCTCAATACTGTCCTAACAAATGTCAACATCCCCCAATGAGGGATAATCTCCTTACACTGAATTCAAGTAACAGTTTAGGTGCAGCCCTGCCACTCTGAGTATTTGTCATCGCTGACTACTCTCATCCACAGTCAGGTAGTGATCACGATGCTGGCAGCCTCACATTTCAGATCTCACAGTGATCTGCTCAGCGTCCTCCTTCATGCCTTCTACTATCCTGAATATAGTTGCACCCTGCTGGAATGGCCTCTTCAGTCCCTCTCTGACATTCATTCTTCTCACCTGCTTCCCACACCAAAATCTGGTGAGTTCACTACCCTTCCGCATCATGAATGTGTTTAGTACAGTCTCCTGTGTTATATTTACATATTAATAATAAACATGACCTTCTGGTAAGCCAGGCTGATATGGGTAGCAGCATGGCACAAGTGGAAAAATGAAACTCCTACCCATAAGTCCTAAGCCACCTATGATTAAACTTCAGCCCATTATAGCGTGCATAATGATGTGAACACCCATCATTTAATAGTGCCTAATCAAAATAACCTAGATCTTTAAGGATAGGAAAGTCTGTAATTCACTGTTCCCTGCTGCTATGAGCCTGATTTACTGGAAATATATGTTTATATTTGATATATCAAAAAATGAAAACAAGGGACCAATACTACTACATTCATGATGCAGAAGAACTGATGATTCACCAGTTTTCGATGTGAGGAGGAATAGTGAAAATGAATGAATACCAGAGGGGCAAGAAAACCACTCTTACCAAGTACTGCTATATTCAGGAAGGAAGACAGAAGGAGAAAATGTGAAGCAGATTATGAAATAAGATGTGGGGCTGCAACTCTTACATGAAACATAGAAACAGACTTTGACTGCAGATAAGGACCGCTAGGCCCATCTAGTCTCATTTCCCTACACGGATGGAGCTGCAGATCCTAGTTAACAACAGCCTATATCTTCCTGTCCCCACAAGAATTGCCTTATGTCTGTCCCATGCATTCTTGAATTCTCCCACACTTTAGACCACAACTTCCTCAGGAAGGCTGTTCCATGCAATACTACCCTCTCTGTGATAAAAACTTCTCACATTGCCCTAGAACTTCCTCCTTATCTTTAAATTGTGTCCTCTTCTTACCAGAGTCTCTTTTCTGAAAGATGCTACCCTCTTGGACTGTTGATTCCCTTGAGGTACCTGACAGTTTCTATCATGCCCCCTCTCCCTTCTTTCCTCAAGGGTATACATATTAAGCTCCTTTAGTCTCTCTCCTCAGGCTTCTCTCTCAGACCCTGCACCATTTTAGTTAACTCCTCGGACTGCCTCTATTCTGTCTTTGTCCTTGCGGAGATGGGGTCTCCAGAACTGGACTGATATTCAGATGAGGTCTCACCAACTGTATGTACAGAGGGATAACAACTTCCTGTTTTCTGCTGCTGATGCCTCTCCCTATACATCCAGTATACCCCGACCTCTCCTACTGCCTTCTCACATTGCTTGCTAACCTTAAGGTCATTTGATATGATTACCCCCAGGTCCCTTTCCTGTTTTGTTGTTGTTACTCACCTCCCACCACATTGTGCATTCTTCCCTGGGTTCTTGTTTCCCAGGTGCATTATTTTGCACTTTTGCATTGAATCCTAGCTGCCATACATCTGACCATTCCTCCAACCTTGCCAGTCACTTTTCATCCTTTCCACTCCTCCTTGTGTATCAACCCTGTTGCAGATCTTGTCATCTGCAAAAGAGCATACTTACTATTCAGTCCCTCTGCAATGTCACTGATGAAGACATTAAAAGGACTGGACTAATACTGAACCTCTAAGTGCCCCCCACTAATGTACCGCCCTTTCTTCAGAAGTGGACTCCATTTACAATTACCTTCTGTGTCCCGTTGTCCAGCCAATGTTTTCCAGGCTACCACCCTAGGACCCACTCCCAGGCTAGTTGAATTGACTATCAATCTTTTGTGTGAGACTGTGTCAAATGCCTTGCTAAAGTCTAGGTAAGGCCATGTCCACAGCCCCTCCCTGGTCTACTACTTTGGTCACCCAGTCAAAAGAAATCTATTAGATTCGTCTGACATGACCTTCCCACTGTGAACCATGCCTTGGATCCTGTCACTGACCTCTAGGTACTCAATTATTCTTTCCTTCAAGTGACTAGGAATGAACTTGAAAATGAACTTGTATGAAGGAAGTAGACTCTTCAAAGGAGGTAGACTCCGAGGCTAAGAAGGTAGATCTGGAACCAGAGGCAACTCAGGTTGAGCAATCGAGAAGCAAAACTGGACGGGTATGATGAAGAGTGAGCAAAAATTGGACGATGTATGATGAGGAGTGAAGCTAAGAGTGAGTGAAACCATGATGGCTGGTACTAGAAAAGATGCTAGGACATGGAAGGTAAAATTAGTAAACAGATGAGGTATGATGACGGATGGAAGCCATGGAGGCTAGTACAGGAAAGTGAGGTATGAAAGGACAAAGGACGGAGGGAGGTCAATGGGGTAGCATAGGACCCAGCTGATACAGGATGAGAACGGCAGTAGGGTGAGCTGGATGAGGTGGCACACAGGCCAGGTTCGATGGAAGGCCAGATGGAGTCAGCCATAGATGGCCCAATGATGTGAATGACAGAGCAAACGAATAGAAAAACCGTGGCAAGATGAGATATAGAAGCCATGACTGGAGTGAATCCTTGATGGCTGATGATGGATGGAATCAGGAATCTGAGACATGCGGCCTAAGGGCCACAGATTGATGAGGTGGGCATATGAGTAATGATAGTTATGCCCAAAGAAAATATCCAACACAGGCCACGATGGGAATTAGACCTTGATGTTGAGGTTGATGAGGGCAAGCTGATTGGTCAGCCAAGGCATACGATTGAGTGATGGAAATAGAGGAATAGAGGAATATCGAGCGCAGGCCAGACAGAGTCTGCTGAGGTATACAGATTGGTCAGCTGAGGGAAACAGAGTGAGACCTGCAGTAGGTGGTAGGATAGGGAAACGCCCCAAAAATGCACAGGATGGGGCCAGGCGAGGAGGCAGACCAGAGGGCCCAAACTGAGGTGAAAAAGCACCAAGGTGCACAGGAGAATCAGGAGAGCAGAGATAGGTTTCTGTGTTTTTTTTATAAGCAGGACCCCCCAGAAGAAAAAGACCTTCAAATAGCATATACCATAGATTAGGTTGAATAAGTCTCAGGGAAGAGAACATGTACTGCCAAAAGGTAAGGCGGTGAAACAAAATTCAGGTCAGCAGGAGAAAGAGGGCATGAAACTGATAGCCGACCAGTAGGTCTGGAGAGAAATGAAAAGAACGGTTCGAATCCCTTACCTGCAACCAAGAACATGCTGCAAATGAAAACCCATGTGGTGGTGAAAGGATGTATTCCACAAAGGAGCAGGAAAGATAGAGGCATCCAACTTTAATGTGCAGCAGAGTGGTGGTCTCAGATTAAAGTTCAGAACACCTGGTAGGGTGGGCTTCCAGGACGTCATGAATGTCGGGCCCCCAGCACCAAATGAAGGAGCTCATCCCGTGCCCTGTGACCAGCTTGGTTACTGCAAGATGCAGCTACCAACACAGAACGAAAGAGGCCACTGGATGGCCAGAGAATGAGAGACAGGAGGAGCCAGGTGAATGGAGTGCCACCGCATGCAGTGCAGCCTGTGGTTGGTAAAAAGACGCTGTGTCAGGAAAGCCATGGTGAAAAAGTGGGGGAAAATGGGCAGCACGGCAAGAATCGCAATGGGAGGAGAGAGAGATAAAGTGAGAGCAGCAAAGCCAGCGGCCACAGGAAAGATGAGCCAAGGGACAGGCAGCGGGGGGGGGGGAGTTAGAGAACCATGAAGCGAGCAGCTGTAGGAGGGAGCCAGCCAGCCAGCCAGAAGATAGGCATCTAGGAAGGGAGTGGAGCGGGCGGCTGGAGGTGCTGCAAATTATGAAATGAGTAAGATGCAGGACACAGGAACGCGGAGCAGCACCTCCAGCCCCAATAAGAACCTAATCCTGACCAAGGAGGAGCGAGGAAGCATAGCACCTCCGGCAAGAAACAAAAAAGAATCCTGGCAAAGCCCAGGATGTTGTGACCATTTAAGCTCGATGGGGGAGTGACGTTGTTGCTCCGCCCATCGAACCTTGGGCTGAAAGCCCTCCCATAATTAGTAGCCTGGTAATTGGCTGTCCTAAGGCCCAAAGAGGAAGAAGCATATGTCCTATTGCCATGACATCCAGCCTCCTTAATTCCTTATCAGGAAGCAAAGAACTCATATGCCTAGGAGCCCTAGACCTATCATGAGCAACTATGATGACTACGTAGGCACAGTAAGGTTTGGCTGAAGGGGTAAGGTACTGCTTGTCAGCCTTCCTAGGAACAGCAGGCAGAGTATTAGGGTTATGCCATGCAGCAAGGGTAGCATCCTCTAATGTATGATAGAAAGGAGGAATTACTATGGAAGGAGTAGTAGGAACCTCCAGGAATTCAACAAATTGCATTTAGTGGAGTCTTCTTCCTCAGCAGCAAAGCCATGGCACTCTGCACTTGCCTCAGCAATGCCTTCAGTGAGGCATTCTCGGGGGGACCAAAGTTTTTGCACAACCTTGTCTTCAGTACTTAAGGATAAAGTGGAACTGGAACCTAGGCCTCCCTCAACAAGATTCATGTCCCCTTCTGCCTCTTTCAAATCCTCCTCGTTATTAAGGAGGTCTGGATTATTTCTCCTGCTTTTCTGGAATGACGATGAGATGCTCAAGCAGAGCCAGTATCAGAGGTGGCAGCTGCGATGGAGGTATAACAAGTGTTGGTCAGGTTGAATCACTAACAGATCTCACAGGCCATCATACTGTGGAATAATCCCAAACAGCAAACACAAATGAAATGGGCATTGTCTTTGTAGATCTTCTGGATGCAGGTAAAAAACTTAAATAAAGGTTCTTTCAACATCTGCATAAAATAACAATGGCAGCTGAAAAGTTAGTAAAATAGCTGCCCCAGTGGCATGGAGGGCTGACATGACTGCACCTCACCTGTCACCATGTTGGTGACACAGGTTCAGGAATGGACTTGGGTCACTGAGGGTTGATTGGGGGGGAGAGTATTGATCATCCCAAGGACTGCTCTCCAGTTTTGGGGAGAGGTGGCAAGTTATCTCAGCCTTTGAATGACACCAGGGGGAGGCCCCATGGTAGTGCAGGTTGTGAAGGACTCAGTGGGAGGGGCAGTGGTTCTGTAGTGTGTGCGTGCCTCCACATGCATGTGTTTACATGATATCATGGTCTGGGAATTAGGGGAAAAGCAGCCCACACCACCACGCAGCCACTGGCTATCTGGCTATGTGTATGGGGGTGGTGGACACGGCCCTCTCCCTTTTGGGCCCTGGACTTTATGGTAGCTGGGGAGGTGAGTGATGGTCAGAGTGAGTCGGGACGTGGCTGACAGCTTTCCACCTGCAGCCCAAAGGAGAAAATGGAAAAAGAAAAGTTAGACAAATAAAATAAAAGTTGCGTAAACAATGGCATTGTTTCAGTACATGATCCAATGAGCAGTTGGTGGTGGGAGACAGAACTGAGGAGTGATGGGCCACCTACGTTATATAGGCATTGAGGTCATACATCATCATGCGTGGTTCTCAGCTACCAAAAGTTTCTAAGTGGTCCCGTTGACTTACAGTTCCAAAGGTGTGGCCCAATGGAGGAGACAACCTCGATGAAGATCATGCCTGTCTGAACATCTTTACATAAAATGGCATATCCCATGTAACCAGATATTGACCAGTGAGGAGACAGAACTGTATAGACCCCATTTGACATCATAGTATCCTGTAGGATAAACATGTTTAACTGGCATGAGTGGACACGATGTTCCTGCAGGATGTCAGTGGCAGATGTTGCGATAAGTATAGCTTATTCCTGGTGCACAGTGTGGCACAGCATATGCACAACAAATCTGAGTGTTCACAAAACGCTTTACAGAATTCAAAGAAGGAACTTTAGAAACTTTGGAAGCTTGTGCATTGTTTCATCTACTCAAATATAATAAATTACAATTCCACCTTCAGTATCACATTGTGACTTACTGGCTGCTACAACAATGAAAAATGTCCCAATAAACAGCATATCTCAATAAATTAGTACTGATAGAACTACTCATGGCAATCCTTTCTTGCTCTCCCCTCACCTGCTTTCATCTAGTTTTCTGGGAATGTGTGTCACCTAATCCTATTTCAGTAGTCAGAACTGCTGAAACAGCTCTGATGGATGAAGCAGGAGGGAGCGGTGGGGCTCACAATGAACTATAAACTGCAACTTTTTTCCCTTGACAGTCACAGTAATGTGCCATCAAACTGATTAAGTATATTGGATAACACTGCTGCTTCCAGAAAAAAATCACTGGTTTTTCTTTTTTTTCCAGGGTGGCACATGGTCAGATTAAAGAAACAAATTGATATCTCTTTCCCACCTGATAGTCTGCGTCTCCTTCCCCATTCTGACCCTTCTACTGCTCTTATTACCTTTCCTGTGCATTCCATGCATCCTCAGCCCCTCTACTCTAATAATCCCTAGGGTACTGATTTGTAGTTTTGCAATTCTAATGTATTTCCTTTGCTCTTGTATTTTGTTTTTCCTTTTTGACTTGTGTCAGGTAACTTTTGTACCTTTAATTCTGAGTTTGCTGCTGTAACTTTGATTGCACGGACTGTAAATTTACATCCCTTTATGTTTTGTATCATTGCTGTTGAGTTCCAACTTGTCACCTCTTCCTCCTTGATTAAACCTGGAAGTGAGCCTCGTCTCAATGTGCCTTTCCAGGACAAGAAAAAAAAAAAGAATAAATAAATAAAAAATACATGTCATACGATGCACTGAGATGCTTGATGGAAAGTACTTTGTAGTTCAGAAAACATTTGATGAGAAACACTATGCAGTCAAGAACAAACTTGGTGTTGAGCTAACAAATCATACTGTAGAGGTTTGTGCAGTGCAGAAGGCATTGCTATACCTTATACAAATGTATTACTTCAAGATAACACTAAGCAAAAAACAAAGCTTTTTACCTTTTTGCAGTTTTATTTATTGTTTTGTGAAATCATAAAAACAATATCCCCATACTCACACAAAATTGGCAGGCTGTCAACATAATTTTAGAGACTACAGAGGCTGCAACAGATGGCAGCAGCTGTAGTTTATCTGGGACCATCCTCCCCTGGACCTGGGAAGGAGGAGGGAAGGGGGGAAGATAGAGGTGGTCCCAGGCCAAGGTACTTAGGCCGCCGGAAGGAGGTAAGCAAAGAGAAGGGGTAAGCCATCTGAGCAATTGTGATGCGCTTCAGGTACTCAATGTAACCCTGGGGAACAGGGAATGTGAGCTAGGGCAGCCCGAAGGGAGGAGCAGAGAAGAAGATGACATTCCGGTTGAGGCAGTGCCGGCATGGCTGCGAGCTACCCCCAGGGAGGAACATACCAGAGGGGACACCCCAGAGAATAAACTAGCGTGGGGGGTTGAGTCAGAAGTTGGACAAGCTGCTGGACCTGATGGTGACTGTAGTGGAGAAGGCAGGGGACAAGGTCCGGGCACAGGCCCGTGCCTTGCGCCACCCTCTGCTGAGCCCCCATCATCGCAGCCCAGCTCCTATGCAGGGATAGACAAGCAGCTGGGGTCCCACCTCATGGATAAGGTTAGACAGCAAATTAGAAACCGGGAGTACGTAGAAATGTTCTCCATGCTAAACAAACCAGTGGAGCGGAAAGAGAAGAAGAAGGAGAAGGGCGAGGAATCTGATTGGAAACCCCCAAAGGTGCCTCGCAACTTTGACAACTGGATTGCAGCCATCCCCATCTTTTCAGGTACTATCCTTCAGGCAGAAAGGGACCAAAGACTGGGTCTGTTCACCTATCAGAACCAGATCACGCTCATGCACCAGAGGAAGGGTGGCATGGCATGGCTGGAGTACGATGAGGAGTTTATGAGGAGGCACCAGGAGGACAGCACCCTGGGATGGGGTACAGTGGACATGACCCTCCTGATGGGTGTCATGCATGGGGGGGTTGTGCACGCAGGCAGCGGCTTGATGCTGAGGCCATCCCCTGCACTAAAGGCAGATGGGGGGGAACGACTTCAACATAGGCGTGCTATGCCTACAATAAATTCAAGTGCAATGGGGTGTCATGCCATTTTCAGAACATCTGCATGGTTTGCGGGCAGCAGCACCCCTTCATTCAGTGCACCTCCCCACACTCCCCAAGAAGAGGGTTCAGTGGAATGATCTGGAAGCTAGGGAAGCCACAGGGTAACACACCTGTCCACCCCAGTAAGGGTGGACAGGATTAACCCACGGCAGAGACAGCACCCGGACAGGGAGACCACTAACCTATGGGAGGATGGTTTCATGGTGGGTTTCAGGTTGCAATTTGATGGCCCAAGAAGAGGCCAGGGAGCCAAGAACCAAGAGGTCACCGTGAACTCATCCTCAAGTGTCTGAGGTGTAGCTGATTAAGGAAAGGTGGCTGGGGAGAGTTAGGGACCATTCAGCGCTCACCTAGTCTGTCCTCAAGATGCCAACCATTGGATTGGTACCTGAGAAGGCATTGGGGACTTCTGGATTTTAAATCAGTGAACGCAGCCTGTGGGGGGATTGAATGACATCTTCATTTTTGCTTTAAATGCTTGCTACAACATTACAATAAGTCAGACACACACCCAGGGTTTGCAATGGAATTGCTGATGCTTTGTCTCATTCACAGTGGCAATGTTTTCAGCAGCAGGCTTCAGCAGTGGAGCAGCAGCTATGGGCGGTACCCCCTTCTTATGCAGGGTAGTGACATCTTGACTTGGAAATGCATCGGTAATTCCATTGCTCCAAAGACAAGGGAAGTATATAGAAAAGGGGTAGCACACTACTTGGGGGTGCGGGTGCAGCAGGACTAGTCGGAGGATTGGCCCATTGTGGTCAAGGAGCTGTGCACATATATCATGCTGTCTAGGCAAAATGGGGATACACCAGGAGTAGTGGGCAGATGCCTTGTTGGCCTGTGTTGGTTCTCCAGGGCTCTGGGGGTTACCGACAACATGAAGGTTTTCAAGGTGCACAAGGTGCTAAAAGGGTGGGGGAAGTCATTGACTTCTCACCCAGACATGAGGAGCCCCATCACCCCGGCGATCCTGGACAGCATATGGAGGGCTCTCCCCAAGGTCTGCTGGACCCTGTTCGAGGCACTGTTGTTCGACACCATGTTTCTGTTGGCATTTTGTGGGGCCTTCAGGATGTCAGAGCTAATGCAGCTCAACCAGTTCTCGAAGGCCATTGGGTTGAGCTAGGGACATAGTAACAACTGAGGAGAGCGCATGGGTATTGCTTCACAGGAGTAAAACTGACCAGTAGCATAAAGGCCGCTGGTGCCTAGTACAGGCTCCACTGGAGCCCCCTGAAGGGTTCAGGATAGAGTGAAGGCTCATAAAGCTGTGAATCCCAAAAAAGGCAAGGCTTTCTTCCAGCGTGAGGATGGCAGACCCGTCACGGCCTACCAGTTTAGAGCAGTCCTGATCCGGGCAGTGCAGGTGGTAGGTCTGAACCCCAAGGAGTTTGGTATACACTCTTTCAGGATTGGGGCAGCCATGAATGTGTGGCGCCTGGGGTGGGAAGATGGGCAGATACAGGCCCTGGGCCACTGGAGATCCCAGGCATTCTTGAGGTATGTGCACCCACACTAGCAATAATGGCTTTCTGTTTCTTTCAGGGTCCGCCTGAATCAATGGTTTGATTTGGATTTGTGGCCAGGCCTTCATACAACAAGCTGCAGCCAGAGTGGCAGCTGGGACAGGGAGGCTGCTACATAACAAGGGTCTTCTGATGGTTCAGATCTGATGGCTGGGGTCTGAACGCATGCACTGGGATGAACTGATCCCCCTGCTTCAAGTGAAGGAGCTGACCCAGCATATCCCAGACATATTGGTGGTCCACCTAGGAGGGGAGGACCTGGGAAGTCAGAAGACAGTGGATTTGCTGCTGGCCATGAAGAAGGACTTTCAGACCATTAGGGACTGGTGGTTGCAGACCATCCTCATCTGGTCTCAGCTCATCCAAAGGCCAAGTTGGCTGAGAGGGAGGGTGGCCCTCTCAACAAGGCTTGCATCCGGTCAATCGGGAGATGAGGTGGTAATGCAGGCAGTAGGGGGACCATGGTGAAACATAGTCAGATTCAGGCCACTGGTCAACTCATGATAGCTGAGATGGGGCACTTGGCTGAGCGGGGCTTACAGTGGTGGTTGGGGCACTGGAGAAAGTCTTGGAGGAAGTGGTATGCAAGTGGATTGGGGGGTCAGGCATTGTTCGTCCTGTAGTGTCTCGGGAGGATCACTAAGAGATGGCATAGTGGTAAAGGGGAGGTGACGAGTCGAGTTCTTCTGAAGGGCTCTTGACACCCTCTGGTTGGCATGGAGGTGGACCTAAACAGCCGAACCCGGGGATGGGGTCACAGTCCACCTGCAGCAGGTATATCTATACTGCAAGGTACATGACGCCTGATGGAGAGGTGGCCGTACAGTCTTGACCCAGTATGACCACAGGCAGTTGATCATCCCAGATGCGCCCACTGCTGTTAAGCTGGAATATTATTCAATAAATGCATAGCTGTGGTCATTTCCTCCAAGACATGTGTCAGTGGGGTATGGAGGGCTACCAGATAATACAGAGGCTACAACAAATGGCAGCAGCCATAGATTATCTAGGCCATCCTCCCTGGACCAGGGAAGGAGGGAGGGAGGGAAGGGAGGGAAGATAGAGGTGGTCCAGAGGACTTAGGCTAGGTCAGGGATTGGACGTGGGACCACCAGGGACCTCCCACTTGGGGGGTCACATCTGCAGGGTAGGGAGAAGAGAAATTTATTGGCACAGAGCCAGCTGTCTGTCCTCTTTCTCCTCTTCCTTCAAGGATTACCCACCCATCTGACCTTGTAAAAGCAGGGTTGTGGGGGCCAGGGAGTTAGGGCACCCCCTTTTGACCCAGTATGGGTGACCCACTAGAGGATGGGGAGTGGCTTTTCCCAGTTTCCTGTAGCAGGGTTTTCCAGGTTTTTCACCTCCTCCAAAATGGAGTTAAATTGAGGTAGAAGAAGGAGAAACTAAATAGATGAGAGTAAATAGTCAGGGTATGGTGAATGCTAATTTGTTACAGTCATGGCGGCGTCTCGGGAGGATCACTAAGAGATGGCATAGTGGTAAGGGGGAGGTGATGAGCTGAGTTCTTCTGAAGGGCTCATGGCACCCTTTAGTTGGCATGGAGGCGAACCTAAACACCCAGACCCAGGAGAAGGGTCATGGTCTGCCTGCAGCAGGTATATCTATACTGCAAGGCAAACGGTGCTTGACGGGGGGCAGCTGTACAGCCTTGGCCCTGTATGACCACAGGGTATTTGATCCTCTCGGATGCACTCGCTGCTGTTAAGCTGGAATAGTATTTAATAAATGCATGACTGTGGCCATTTCCTCCAAGACATGTATCAGTGTGTTTCTTTCTGGGGAAGGGGGTATGGAGGGCTACCAGATAAATCAAACTTTCTTAGTTTGCTGGAAACGGAGCACCTCCTTTAAAGACAAAATCCTCTTTATTCTGCCAAATTGTGGTAGAAATGTAATGAGGAAGGAATCCTGAAGTACAGAATTTGTGTAAAAGGGGTGCCAATATATCCCTGCTTTGCATCCCCTTTTGGTTTCCTGATACTGAGTACCCTCCAAACACTGACTAATATTCATTATAAAAAATGTGGAGTGCTGCATACCTTTCTTGCTGAAATAATACTGTAGTTTGCCATTTCATGGTCCCTTTTGGCTCAGTTTGCTCACACAGACACAAAACCATTTATTTGTTTTTTTGTTTACTGGGTAAGTACACTACACAAAAGTATTGCCTATATTCAGGCATGTTTACTACAGGCCAGCACCAAGCAAATACATTTGTTGCTCATCATCACTCCGTTTTGACTTTGTGGAGGAGTCTCTACTGATCTTTATCAGACAGTGCCACTGGACTGGGAAAACAAACATGAATGAAATGGCTACTGAATTTTTAAGAAATCTGATTGGTTCCTAGCCATGTGCTAGAAGTGTGTAACACACAGCTAGAAATGAGTGCAGGCACAGGCAGCTTCACCCTATCTAAGATGCTGTTTAGAACTTTGGCAAACACAATGGCAGCCATATTGCTTTTACTAGCCACAGTAGTCACATCAGTAAAATTCATAGTTACTTACCAAATTTAACAATGTCAGCTGTACCTGAGTCAAGTTTTGACCTGAGCTTCACTGAAGACAACCTTCTGAGCTTCATGAATGCTGAAAATAAGCCAACTGAGGAACTTAAACCACAAACTGCAGCCCTGACTAAAGCTCCTAAGACTGTACCTGATGAGATAAAGGCGTGTGTGAGTACCCGCTTTCAACCTTATACCCACAATCAGCTAGACAACATAGAAAATGAATGTAATAAGACAAATACTCTCAGAGTCGCTTCATGGGCCATGGGTTCTCAGAGTGTTTAATGACTGGGCTACTTCCACAAACACTTCCCTGAACTGGCAAACGTTGACAAGGCTTAGCTGAGTGAAACATTTCAGTGCTTCTATGCTGTAATGCAAATGACCACAGGAGAAGAGTATGCAGTGTCCAGTTTCTTCAGTCTTCATATGGCGCTGAACAGGTATCTGGGTTCTGGGGCTTTGAGCTGCAACATAAATATACTAAACTATGCCAAATTTAAAACCAGCAACCAGTTGTTCCCTGCCAAAATGAAAATGTACCAGAGAGCTCAGAAAGACAAATCTGAGCATTTTGAGCCCTCAGCAAATTTGACCTACACAAACTGAAAAATTTACTGGTTCTGTCACTTGACACGGTGCCTGGATTAGTACATAAAAGTCTGGGTTGATGTGCAGCTCTACATGGCCAGGTGGGGTAGTGAGGTACTCAGATAACTCAAACCAAGCAGCTTCAGCATAAAACAAGCATTTGTCAATGCCGAATGTTGTTGGCTGGCATTGGCAGTGGGAGTGGCAGAGCTAGAGCATAGTGCTGTGATTTTGTGAATGTGTCTGAAAAGGTGATTGTGCACAGCACGCTTGACATTGTGCGCCACAGCTGCGGAAACAGGTTTTGGGCAGGCTGTGAAAAATGGCAGCTGGACTGTTGATAAGGAGATGTGCACAAATGGCAGTGGTGAAAATGTAACATGAAAATATTGCAGATTGACGAAGTTACAAGGGTGCATGGAAACTGCGCAATGCACGCTTGCAACACAGTCATTGTATGGAGTTTCGGCACCAAATTTTCAACATAGGCATTTTAGGAGCTCTGCTCATGAATAGTGTCACCATCATTTCCTCAAACTGTACCCAAAAAACTGATTTCACACAATGGACGTGCAATTCTGTGCCGGACGTGCAAAAACACATTTCAGGCAGCTATAGTGTTCATAAGGAGGTATGGAAAAATGCCAATGATGAACAGCTGGAGAGAACTCTTACAAATTCACAAAGTCATGAGCAAGCGTGCAAACTGTGCAATGCGCTCATAAAACACTCATTTATTGACTTTCATTCCCAAATTTTCACATAGGCATTTTAGGGCATCTGCTAATGAACAGTGTCACTGTCATTTTCATCATGTGTCTCGAACACGGACTTTCCACAGCGACCACGCCTATTGGCGCCAGAACTGCGAAAACAGATTTTGGTCAGGATGTGAAAAATGACAGCTGTACTGTTCATTAGGAGGTGCAGAACAATGGCACTGTTGAAAATCTGGAGTGAAAATATTAGAAGTTGACGTGCAGTGTGTGTGCAAACTGCGCAATGCATGCTCGTAACACAGCCATTTTATGGAGTATTGTCACCAAATTTTCAACACAGGTATTTTAGGATCTCTGCTCATGAACAGTGTCACTGTCATTTCGTAATATGTCCCAAACACTGATTTCGCATTGCGCCACTCATGCTATTCTGCAACAGAAGCGCGAAACAGATTTTGGCCAGGATGTGAAAAATGACAGCCATACAGTTCACAAGAAGGTGTGGTAAAATGTCAATGTTGAGAATCTGGCATGAAAATAGTGCAAATGCGCTAACTTATGAGTGTGCGTTGCACAGTTGCTACGCACTCTCGTGAAACAGTCATTTTATGGAGTGTTGTCACCAAATTTTCAACACAGGCATTTTAGGACCTCTGCTCATGAACAGTGTCACTGTCATTTTCATAATGTGTCCCAAACACTGATTTTGCAACATGACCGTGCTATTCTGCACCAAAAGTGCGAAAACACATTTCAGACAGGATGTGAAAAATGACAACTATACAGTTCACAAGAAGGTGTGGTAAAATGCCAATGTTGAGAATCTGGTGTGAAAATATTGCGAATTCGCTAACTTACAGTGTGTGTGCTCAGTTTACTCACGCGCTCAAAACCAATCATGTTTTGGATCCTCACCAAATTTGGAACATATAGTTTTGAGAGCCCCTTCATGAACAGCGGCACTGTCATTTTCATTACGAGTCCTGAAAGGTGATTTCACGCAGTGACTGCAAAATCACCTTTTGGGACTGAATAACATCATTACAGTGCAAGAATTCATGAAAAGGGGTCCCAAAAACCCCATGTTGAAAATTTGGGGCCAAAATTCACAAAAATGCCTGAGATATGCAGCAAAGTTGAAAAAAACCCTATTTATTCCATTGTATAGCTTACCGGCATTTCCTCAGTTCGCGTCGGCTTTGAAGAGTGCAGAATGTTCCCGGTCCCCGAAGATTGTCGCCCGGACTGGAGGTAAGTATGGGGTGAGGGGGTGGGAGGCAGGGTGTGCAGTGGGTGGGTGTGGGTGGGGGTAGAGGGCCGGAGACTACAAGGGACTGTTTTCCTTTCACAAGTTCAAAAAGAAAAAAAAAATTGCGGGACAGTTTTTTTTTTGCAGGGGATTTGGCATGCTGGGTTGGGGTCCCAGCATGCCAGCTAACTGTTTGGGGGTGTGTCTGTAGCTGACGGAGGATTGGGCACCCCCGTTGGCACACAAAGAAGGGTGGGGGGGCACAGAGCTGAGGGGGATTGGGCACCCCCCTTGGCATTAAACAATTGAGGAGTTATTTCTGCCCGGTGGGAGTGGGCTCCCTATGTCGGCACCCTGAAAGGGGGTGGGGTAAGAGCTGAGGGGATTGGGCACCCCCTCGGCATATCACAAATGGGGGGGGATGCTTTATGCCAACGGGGAGTGGTCTCCCCTGTTGGCACATTCACAGGGGGCAGGGGCAGCCGACAGGGGTATTGGGCATCCCCAAAGTCAGCAGTTCAGCGGCCAGTGTGCCGCCATGTACATAATGGCGGCAAGCACGGCAAGAAAAGGACCACTGCATCTGACGAGCTTTGCTAGGATTGCAGCGGACCTTTTCTTAGATGTGCTCGCCACATTATGTATGCATGGTGTGGTGCCGGCATGCAGGCTGCTTGGGGAATGCGGGACGACCTACATTTGCATGCCCTGCATTCGCCCAACAGCAACCGCTGGCAAGATGTCAAGACTCGTAAAGAAACAGGTTTAAGTACATGATATACTAACCACTGCACTCGAGTCACTGCAGTCCAGCTGCTGTCTAAGGCAGGTTTGCAGAGCCAAGAAATAATGTCCATCACAGGACACAGAAATGAGGGAAGTGTCCAGAGTTACTGGGCAGCAACTAATGCTGATCACAGAAAGTGGTTTCACTTCCTTTTTTGTATTTTATTTTTATTAATTTTATAAATAAAATTCAAATACATACATTAATACAAAAACTCTGTCTTAAGTACATAAACATAAGCTCTAGTCTGTAACATGGAGGAGATACAAGATATTTAAATCCATGATTGTATATTATTCTATAATACCAAAGATTGCCCTGTTAAGTGGAATGTTTACAGGCTATATTTAAACATTATCACTAAGAAACAGAAATGTTCCTTTTGAAGAATCCGTCTACTTGGAAACTATTAATTAACCTAAATATATTTTAATCATCCCATCTGATAAAATTCACTCAGGGCTTCAGTAGTTCAGTTATACTAACATACTAAAATGCCAGCAGAATAGGCCTAATGGCCTTTCGCGTCTGCTCGTTTGGTCAGCCCCCATCCTGGGAGCTGACCTTGCTGCCCCCCTCACCTTCTCTGGCTTCTCCCTTCCCAGTTCCGGATATTCTCGCTGCATTGGATTTTGCTTCCAGAACCCTTCCCCTGTACATGTTCCACCCCCTCTTGAACTCCTCCACTGTCTCTGCCTCCACCAGCCCCTAGGCAGCGCATTCCATGGTTCCACCACCCTCTCAGTGAAGTAGCACTCCTCCTTTCTCCCTGAAATCTTCCCCTCCAGCTTCCACCCATGCCCTCTAGTGGCCCCTCCTCCTTCCTTGAAGCACCCTGACTGCTTCTCCCTTATTTACCCCCTTCGTGACCTGACGACCTCTATCATGTCCCCGGTTCCTTCTCTCTTCTAATGTGTACATATTTAGCTCTTCGAGCCTCTCCTCATAGGTCCTGTCCCCCAAGCACCAAATCATTTTGGTTGTCCTCCTCTGGATCCTCTCCAGGAATTTAATGTACCTCTTTAAGTGTGGCCTCCAAAACTGCACGCAGTACTCGAGGTGCGGCCTCACCAAGCAGTTATACAGAGCGAGTGTCACTTCCCTCCTTCTGATAAGTACAACATATTCAAAAGGGATTCAAAACCTTACTCTAATTCCTTAATTTCCACCCTCTTTTTAACCTAGCAACTTCATCTTTTCCTTTATACAAGTCTTAATTATGTTAAATGTAAATGATTCAAATTTTGTGGAGATCAGATCATTCTTACAGAAAGACAGAGTCAATTTTACTCAAAGCACAATATTCTCTGTGGGACTCCATGAACAAACTTCTAGCATGGATTGAAAAGTTTGATTGAAGATGTGAGTCACTGAGTGCTAAAGTGGATTTTTTACAAAATGATGCAAAAATAACACAGAAAAGCTGGACAAGGTTGCAACACATGTTAAGAAACACATTGAAGAAACCATGGAGTTTTGTGTAAGTTACAAGTGGCTGGCGACAGCAAATAATGCTATTAACAAAAATTATAATATTGCTAGAAAACTTAAAACTTTGAAAATCAAGCACATTAGAAAAGCTTAAGATTAGTTGGACTACCTTTATCACTAGACAAAAATGTTGATATTGTTTGTGAATTGGTGTTTGAACTCTCAGAGGATAATCCCCATTTTGAGTAAAGCATTCAGAGTTCAGAAAAGAAGGTAAACACGATGGGTGGGATATTCAGACTGCTTTTGCGCTTCGTGGCGTAAGCCTGCGTGTATGCGCGACTGGACTCGCCAGGGATGGACCAGGTGATATTCAACGGTGCTGTGCCATGGCTCAGCACCATTGAATATTGCACTGATGGCGCATGCACTGCGCCAGTGCAAGTGGCAGAAGAGGAGCAGGGGGATGTGCCAGCACAAGTACGGTTGCGCTAGGCGCATCAACTGTGATATTCAGCACTGGGCATGCAAAAGAGGCCATTATGCATGCAAAGTGCAAATGGGGCCATTGCATGTCAGCTATGGCCCCATTTGCATGCGATTGTGCTGATCCCAGTGACTTGCTCCTGGCACCCTACCAGGCTGCAGCCATCGGGACTGATGCCCTGCAGTCCCTTGGTGGACCTTGCTCCCGTACGCCTGATCACGGGCATATGTTCAAATCAACCCTGGTGGTCCAGTGGACCGCTGTCCATTGCCTGATGGTGGGCATATGTTCAAAACAACCCTGGTGGTTCAGTGGACAACTGTCCATTGCCTGATCATGGGCATGTGTATTAAAACTCCCTGGTGGTCTAGCGGACCAATCCCCATCACCCAATCATGGGCACCCATATTAAAACTCCCTGGTGGTCCAGTGGACTGGTCCCCATCATCCGATCATGGGCATCAGTAAATAAAATCCCTGGTGGTCCAGTGGACCAGTCCCCATCACCCAATCATGGGCATCAGTAAATAGAAGCCCTGGTGGTCCATTGGAACCGTCCTGGGCACCAAATTGCAGGCAGAATCACCGAAAGACACCCCTGGTGGTCCAGTGGTACCCCCTCCCCACCCACCCACTGAGGCCTCCACACCCAGCACCCCAGTCAGCGGCGGGTGGCAGCACCTGTCTGCATGCCACCCAGCTGCCGCCGACTGACATCACACAGTAAAGTCTGTACACCTATTGGTCCACTGCGTGGGCCAATGGGCATACAGAACCATACTGTACTACACAGCCCCGATATGTGAATGAGCGCGTTCATTCACGCAGAACTGTATATCTGACATAGTCTACCGCTATCGGTCGGCAGACCCTACCTGTATGCTGTAGTCGGCGGGCGGCGGGTGGCATGCAGGTGGGTGTTGCCGCCAGCCACTGACTGGGGTGCTGGGTGGAGGGGTTCTCAGTGGGTGGGTGGGGAGGGGTACCACTGGACCACCAGGGTGTCTTTCGGTGGTTCTGCCCATGATCAGGTGCTGGGGGTTTCCACTGGACCGCCAGGGCTTTTACTTTTCTGATGCCTGTGATCGGGTGATGGGGACTGGTCCACTGTACCACCAGGGCTTTTATTTACCGAAGCCCACAATTGGGCAATGGGGACCGGTCCACTGGACCACCAGGGATTTTTAATATGGATGCCCGCAATTGGGTGATGGACAGCAGTCCACTGGACCACCAGGAATGTACTGTTCCTATGCCTGCGAACGGACGAGGGGGGGGCACAACACTCCCTGGGCAGGGGGCATGTGGACTGTGATCTGGGTAGGTGGGTGGCCACCCACAGCTGGCAGCTGCTGTGTTGTGCCCTGCAATACAGCAACTCACCTGTGGGTGGCCAGGACTTGTTCCTGGTTTTACCAGGCACAACTCTGAGCCCCCCTGAGTGGCACAAGTTGGTGGTGTGCCAGCATATGCACTGTACATCCCAGGCTGAATATCGGGATGTGCCGCATATGCATGGGCACGCCCCCGCACTTGCGCCACATACATTACCAATGTGCCCCGGTGCATCAGGAGTTGCACAGCGCAACTTGCTCCTTTGAATATCACCCCGGGGTGCACTGGTGGGTTGTGCATGGTGCAACCCTTTTGAATATCCCACCCTATGAATAATGTAGTTTCAGAAGTCGTTATGTGCAAAGCATATCAGAGATCATAAAGTAACAATTATGGCTGTTTTTGCATTTGAATCTGGCAGAGATCTGATTATGAGATTAACAAGAATTAATGGTAAACTCAAATATAAAGGCCATAAATTTTATATATACACAGATTTTTCATATGAAACCCAGCAAAGATGTTGCAGATTTTTGTCATAGCGTGAGGAGATCCTTGAATTGGGAGCATAATTTCAGCTGTTGGCACCGGCAAAAATAAAAATAGCATTCAAAGGCATTACATATTTTTTCTTTGAAATTGATCAGCTTTCCTTCTTTTTACATGGACAATGTGAAAAGGATGATGAGAAAGATGCAGATCCTGAAACACTAACTCAGTCTGATAAATAAATGTCATTTATTGCTAGCAAGTGGTCTCACATTCTGTCTGTAAAGCAACAGGAGTCAGCATCTGAAGTGAAACCCCCCACCAATTTACAGCGAGATCAACAAGTAGATGTGAAAAACCCAGGAACAGTGACTTCTGCAGGAGCATCAGATCAGTTTGTCAGAGGAGTAAACACGAGCCAAAGCACCATGAATTTCAATGGCCCAGTATCATTTGGCAAGTCATTTTCTTGTTTTGCCACTTCCAGTATCACAAGTGCATCTCTGGCTAAAATTCAGTTTATTTTTTGTGCCCCCCTCTCCCCAAAAAAGGGGACTACTTTATCCATCATAGTAATATTTAACTAAATTAATATTTATTGAAAATTTAAAGTTGTAGTCCCGTTTTTTTCTTTCTAAATATTTGTTTGCCATTTCATAAGTGCAATAAGCTACTCCAAGGTGTATGTTAGACAGTTCTAATGCATAGTTAGAGGTCCGGAAACACTCAGCCTGCAGCCTTGTGCCTCACTTCACCCCCAGCTGTATGTTAGAACTGTTTAATGCACAGCCTGTCATGCTATATTGCTTACGTAATATATTGTCAAACCCTCAGAGCCCACTGTACTAAGTTTGTTTTTTGCATTCAACGTTGTTCCTATGGAATACTCAAATGCACACATACACACGCACTCATGCACATACACATACACACACACGCAGGCACACACGCATGCACACACACACACTCTAGTGTCACAAGTCTTGCTTTAAGTTGCTTACAGCTGTGCTTTGCAGCTCTTGAATGCAAAGATGCCTCAAGATGACACTCTTTTGACTAGCAAGGTGATATCTCAGACATCCTATTTACCTATACAAGAAAGTTGTTCCTGCAACTGCCCCTTCTACCCTCCCTGGAATGTGGCAATGAGATATACAGAACAGCAACTGCTACCTTGCCATACAAAGTAACTTAAGCTGTGTCAGAAATACACACTACTGTGTCTTATATAACACTTTACTATTCCCAGAGGGAAGAAGACAGATCACCTCTAATATATCAGTATGTCCATGGTCTTTACTCCCTTACCTACAAACCATTTTTCAGGCCCCACAATCATATTCACCAAAATCTCAGTCCAAAACCTCCTGCAAAGGTTTTTAGGCAAAGGCATTCTTCAATGCAGCCCCTACTCCATTGAATGAATGAAGTCAAGGACTGCAACTTCTTGTTTTCCTTCAAGAGAGCTCTGCTTAGACACCTCAAAAACCTTGTGAGTGTTAGTATTCACCTACAAATAGTAAGATTCAAGCTTTTACACTGGAAACAAAACTCATTCTGGCCTCCCCATAGTCTCCCAAACCACAGGTACACATATGAGGAGGAATTTAGATGCACACAACCTGATGTTAATGTTTCACTGTGATGTCATGACTTCATCAAAGCTTGAAGCTTGCTATTTGATGTTGGAGACAAATAGCATTTGTTGCACAGCTTTGGGATACACATTTTATTACTACACAGATCAATGAAATAGCACCAGAAGAGATGAAGAACTTTGATTTATTCTGAGCAGTGATATTCTCTAAATTGAGAAACCTTTGATCATTTGGTGTTCCAATGGTATTTTGCACCTCTCCCTCATACTGTATGTACTGTAAGCATATATCTGTGTAAGGACAAGTTTCCTTTTAAACTCAAGATAACATTATACTGATGTTAAGTACATCATGAACAAAATAAATAAAGCTACATACATCTCTGTCTTCTCTATTGAGCTGTCAATCACTTTGATTGGTAGCCTACCAAACTGATGCTGTGCCCTAGTTCCATCCTAAAAGAATCCAAGTGTCAGCCATATTGAGTTCCTACATAAAAATCATACAGCAAACTTTTCAGTTAATTAATTAATTAATTGTTTAAGCATGCTTTTGTGATTATGTTGCTTTCCCAACTGCTTGAAAGATTGTTAAATACAGAAGACCTACTTAAGGCAGATTTGCTGCTCTCAACTGCTTTCGGCAAGAGCAAGCTGCATGAAAAAACAGTATCTCAGTGCAGGATTATGGCACCCTTTTGCCTGCTTAGCTGACTGTTTGATGAAAGGAAAGATGGAACCATGGCACTAACTGTGCTCATCTATTCAGCTATCTGCTAAACAAAGAAGACCCTCATGGGCTATGGTGCTTCTCTGCCTGCTCAGTAGACTGTTTGAAAGAAACAGGCCCAGCTGAGGGCTGTGGCACTCCTCTGCCTGCTCGGTATTATGCTTGAAAACAAAAGCTTGATTGGTATATGATACTACAACCACCTATAAATCAGGCATGTATGTTTACAAGCCTACTCTGACCATGGATCTCCTCTCTGTCTGGCTCAATAGCAGTTATATTATTGGGCCTGTTTCCCCTACTTCAATGGGTATTGAAATATCACCATAGGTGGATAGACCACTGCAGGCCCTGAGGAAGTGGCCTTGTGGTGATGAAACATTGGCTGTGCCAAATAGGTAGTTATGAAAAGACAAAAGATAATACAATATTATTGAATATACTGTAGAGGAGTTTGAGTCTTCCTGTACACTCATATTTAGTTATTGTGGTGTCCTAGAGTGGCAGACTCCTCCATCCATTCTGAAGTTACCTGATTAGGAAAACAGGCAACCAGATACACACCACATGCCTGTGCAGAATAAGAAAGAGCTTGTTCAGTGCCCCCCAAAGACCCCCATATCTCCAATCAAGGTAAAGATGCAAAGCTGCAAACAGCTCCAGTAACTCTGAAGAAGATTTCTCTTTCCCAAATGGCAGAAGATTCCCCTTCCTCAAATGGCAGAAGTACAGTGGAGCAGCCTGATACAAGAGAACAGTTTCACCCATTTGAGGTAAATACGTTGCTTTTTGTAAACATACAGTACAGTATGTAACCTTCAGTGGTGGAACTCTTTGTGCACTGAGATATGCATCCACATCTGCAAAATATAAGAAAAAGAGTTTTTAATGTTCGGATTATGGATGCTTGCCTCATTGTTTTTATTTTTAGCAGTGCTTTTTTTGCTGCTGATCACTGATTCTGCTGGTGGGGGAGGGCTGGCCTTTTGGTTTTTAGTTTCCATCCTGGCAGAAACCTTCTCTTCTTTTCTCGTTGATGCTCATGACCGCATGGAGTGATAATCGGCCTCACATGTCATCCATCCTGCGGTTGTAAATCACACTCCTTGTAGGTCAAAACAGCCTGACAAGGAGAGCACATTGGGTGGCTAAATTAGAAACTCTTAGCAAGGTTTCAAAACAGCATTGCCTCTCCCACCCCCATTGACAAGGAGATGGAAAAATTATTTTGAAGTGCCATCCTTAGAAATCGCCTCAATTGAATGATGGGTGTGACTGATCTCAGCCTTTTGCCACATCAGAAACTTATTCAGTCTGCAAACCACACAAAAGTGTGCTATGATCCAGCATCCAGCAACCCTGGAAAAAAGGTCCACAACAAAAAGGCACCCCACAAAAAATTGTCAGCATTGTTACAAAACCTGTACACGTAGTTTTTAAAGCAATGTTTATTGAATGGTGCTGCCTGTTTTACTTGTGAAAACCATTGCACATGATCTTTACAGCTTTGGCGAAACATGTTATATAAGCTTGATGACAGGGAGTACTTGACTATGAGTTCCTGAGATGACATCATCATCAGATCTTCACTGAAACAGGCTTTGTTGAACAGGTACTGAAATTAGAGTTACAAAATAGCTCATAACTTTAAAATGAAGTAGTATAGAAATCTAGTTTTTGGTATGGGGTTTTCTGGGGGTATGCTTATTCTAATTCTGCAATGTAGCACTTTTGGCCAGAGTGGTGTCAATTGCTCTTTAAAGAATAACTGCACTAAAAAGTAATTTGCCTTTGTAAAAAATTCTGGTTCCAGTTCTGTTACTGTTGCATCCCTACAGGCTTTTTTGTTATACCAGTAGGTGTTTTTGACTGTCATACAGGTTGTAAGTGGCATTTAGAACTGTATGATATAGTTTATGTCCCTTGCTCAGGTCTTCCATTGTCATGTTCTACTAGAGAACACTGTGGTTAGGAGGGATATGAACTACAGCATGCAGTTCTAAAATGGTACTTACACAAAGTATAAATCAGAAATATCCTCATTATGTTACTAAAAGGCTTGTATTGATGGAACAATACTAGAATTGGAGTCAATATTTTAAAAAGCAGCTTCTACGGTATAAAATTACATTCAGTTTCAATACAGTTCTTCTTTAGGTAGGGTCCCATTCTTTTCTCATTTTTCTTAACGACCTTACTTCCATCTGTGCCAACTCATGCATTCCCATGTATGTGGATGATACAGTCACTTACACTTACACTTCCTCAGCCTCGGCCGTGGAAGCTTCACTCCAACAAGACTTTTATAATGTGCTTCATTATTTCCACTCCAACCAAATCTAGGTCAGCACTAAAAAAACAGTGTTCATGACATTTGGTACCAGCCAGAGACTGGCCGGTTTTTCTTCAGCACTGTGTATGGCACCCCTTGAAGTGATCCCTTCCTTCAAGTACCTTGGTATGTGGTTGGACAGAAGGTTGGACTTCTCTACCCACATCAATGCCATCCACTTCAAGTTATGCCCAAAACTCCATGCATTGTACTGCAATAAGGACTGCCTATCTCCCCTGGTCCATTGGGATCGGGTCACCAAAATGGTTCTCCCAGTTTGTGACTATGAGGATCTGGTCTATGGCACTGCCTCTCTTCTTCACTTGCTAGACTGGATACCCAAACAACAGCAAGAAAGTCTTGTACAGGTCTGGTGGTGCTACAAGACAATTCAAGCACTTCTAAAACAAAAGTTGAGCACTCACCATCTCCAATTAAAGAACAACCATTGTAGAGTCAAGCTATGTTGTCATTGTATTTGAAGACTATCATGCAGCACAGCACAGCACAGTACAGTACAGTACAGTACAGTACAGGACAAAACCTGACATGTTTCAGACCCAACAACCCTTTATCAATATTAATTGGATTTGGTGAGTGCTGGACTTTTGTTTCAGACAGGATACCCTCTGCAATCCTTGCTGCCATTTTGCGATTAAAGCCACCCTTTCACATTCACCACTGCTCCCTTTATTCCTCACTCTCCATCCCTCCTCTCCCTTCATGTCACTTATCTCACTGTACTTCCATTACTGTATTTTCAAATATTGGTTCTGTTCTCTTCCTCCTTATCTCTCCTTTCTTCTCTTTCTTATTTCCCTGCATCCTATTCTCTTCACTCCTGAGACTCATGCACCTTCTCCCTATCTCACCTGCACTCCACTGCCAGGCAATTTGCTTTCTCATGTTACCTCTGCTCCCTCTGGAACACTCTCCCTTCCTCTCAACATCTCTCTCCCTCTCTTCTCTCCTTTAAATGCCAGCTAAAACTTTTTACTGCTTTGTCCTGCTCCTGCCAAACCTCCTCCTTACTCCTCCCTCCTGCTGTCTCTGCTACACCCTTGTCACTACTTTTTTTTTAAATTATAGTTCTTTTTATTTATATAAAGGTAATGCACATGAGAGAACAGTACAGGGATTACACATCATGTCAATGACATAAACTGTATAGCAGCTGCAGGTGACAATATACAGCATTTTACCAAAATCCTGGATTTGGAAGCGATGAGATATAACCCTACACTCCCTCACCCAAATCCCCAAGCCCCATACCCCACCCCAGGATGTGCCTTCTATAAGAAAAGAAAGAAAAAGAAAGTAAAAGAAGAGAAGGAGGAAAGGGCTGATTCTGATACATATGAGATATATAAAGGTATATCGGCTGCCAAGGTAGCTAGAGGTGTACCCAACAGGACATTACTTCAAATAAAGAGCATATAATTTGCCCCATTTCCACTCAAATGAAACCAGACAATTCTGAGCACTTGCTATTAGCTTTTCAGTCCAAAAACAGAGAAAGTTCACTGATCCATTCTGCATATGAGATAACCAGTTGGTCCATCCAATGCCTAAGGACCAAACTTTTGACAACCATTGAGATTAAAGCCATATAGAATCTATGCTCCATCACTTGTATATTGGAAAGCTTACCTAGGATACAAACTTCTATAGTGAATAAGTCATTCAGGCCCAAAGAGGTCTAAATTAGATTGGATGGACTGCCATAAGGAGTCACCTTCTCTAATACCAGAAAATGTGTACCAGGTTCCTTCCACTGTTCCACACCTTGTGCATAGGGTTAAAGATAATCTGTTTAATTTAACCAGTTTAACTGGGGTATAATACATGTTGTTCAATATATGGTATTGAGTGAGTTTATGTCAGTCTTGAGAGAGATACCGATATGTGTCTACCCAAATTTGTTCCCAATCTAGAAGGGTATCTGGCAGAAGAGAAGACCAGCATTTGGAACCAGTCAGGTAGTCCGGGAACTTAGTATCCAATAGGAAAGAATAAAGCTTAGAGATACTATGGGCCTTAGTTGCTTGATTCTGTATCTGGTTTAGGAAGGGTTTAATATGAGACGGTGTAGGATTGGGGCCGAAGCTGGAAGCCACTAGGTGTCGTAACTGGAAAACTTTAAAAATGTGCTTCTGAGGAATATTGTACTTGGTCAGAACCTCCCTGGAAGATAAAAGAGAGTCATTCAGGAATAAATCATCGATGCAGCAATCTCTCAGCTGAGGAAGCCAGTCTAGAGAAAGCGGGCGACCCCCAATCCTAATATTTAAGTTTAGGGTAAGAGGTTGGGAAGTGTCTTTCCTGGGAGAGAGACTGAAGAAGTGCCAACATTGATTCAACACCTTGATAGAAGTGCAAATGACGCTCTCCTGTAAAAGTGGAGGCAAAGTGGATAGGTTATAATAATAGAGGAGTCTGGATGGAGGAAGTCCAAACTCAGTTAGCATCTTTTTCTCAAGTTGTACCCAAATTGGTAAAATCTCGTCACCCTCTGGTCATACCACCTCCCAATTTTGCCATGTGGCTTGCCCAGTAATAGTGCATAAAGTTGGGAAGATGGAGCCTCCTTCACCTTGGGTAAATTAAGTTTTAAGAAGGCTTTCCTGGGCTGTTTGCCCTGCCAAATAAACTTGAAATGGACCTGTGGAAGTGATGAAAATAGGACATCAGTGAAAATGTTCATTAGGCTAAGTGGGTGAGAAAACCGAGGCAACACATTCATCTTAACAATATTAATACGTCCAAAGCGATAAGGGAGGGCAGACCATCTCTGAAGGTCTTATTGAATTTTAATCAATAGATTGTCTGGTTAAGCTTCCTGAAGAGTTCAGGGTCTTTAGTAAGAAAATGCCTAAATATTTGAGAAAGAAGAGGGCCCATTTCATACCAAACTGAGAAAAGCTGACCTGAAGCGTGTTGACATTCAGTGGAATATGATTGATTTAGCTAAACTCAACTTGTAATTGGCCACCTGGCCAAACTGGGCTACAATGTGTAATGTATGTGTAATGACACTTCAAGTTAGTGGTGTAAGATAACATCAGCATAGGCCGAGAGAACCTGAGACTGCTGTTGAATGAGACATCCCATGACCAGTGGAGAATTTTTAATTCTGAGAAGAAGAGGCTCCAGGTAGAGATTAAAAAAGAAAGGTGACAAGGGGCAGCCCTGACGGGTGCCTGTAAATAGCGGAAATTGAGAAGAGAAAACCCCATTACAATAGATTCTGGCAGTAGGGGATTAGTAGACCAATTTAATCCATTGAATAAAGACCTCTGGGAAGCCCATTCTCTTTAAGATAATCCAGAGAAATTCCCAATGGACTCTATTGAAGGCTTTCTCTGCATCTAATGATATCAGAGCCATAGGGATTTGAGAGTCTTGGGCGGCATGAAAAATATGTGAGAGAGTACTCAAGTGGTCTATAGAGGACCTGCCCTGCATAAAACCTACTTGTTCGGGACTCATCAAGTTAAGCCAGACCCTTTTGAATCTGAGGATGTGGATTGTTAGGATTTTAAATTTCAAATTAAGAAGTGAGATTGGGCTGGTAACTAGCAGGGTCGGTTGAGGATTTGTCTGGTTTCAGTATCAAACAATGGTGGCTTCCAACAAGGAAGGGTCCAGAGTGGTAGCGTTAAACATATATTCAAATAATTTCATGAGGAGAGGGCCAATTCCTTCCCAAAGTTTTATAAAATTGAGAGGAAGCCATCGAGTCCCGGAGCTTTGTCCTGAGCAAATTCCTTGATCGCCTCCTCCACTTCCATTACCATGATAGGAGTAGTCAAAGCTTCTCCCAGGTGAGTTTGGAGGGTAGGGAGGGCCCTCCAGAAACTGGTCCACAAGAGAATAAGAGAGGTGGACCACTGCCGTAAAGTTCCTTATAGAATGACCCAAAATTTGTGAAATATCTCTAGGAGAAGTTTTAAGGAACCATCAGAAGATAATAATGAGGAATCCATCTTGATCCTCAATTTCCCTCAACCGTAAAGCTAGCATTTTACCGATTTCTCCCTTGATCGAGATAGAGGGCCTTTGTTTTCAGGAGAGCATACTCTGCCTTGTCCCTTATCCAATCTGAGTATTCGTTTCTGAGTTTCATTAGGGTTTCTAGATCAGCTTGGGAAGAGGAGGAGGATAACTTATTCTCTGCCAACCTAATTTGGTTCGCCAATAACATGATCTTGGCCTCCCTTTGTTTTTTGCTCCTAGATGCGAGTTTAATAAATTCACCCCTAATGAAGCATTTAAGGGAACACCAGAGCAGATCCTCCCTCCCTCTCGATTGAACCTGTATTGGTCTCAATAAATGAGGTGATGAGGGATCTAATATGGGAGACTGTGCCCTATCTTTTAAAAGCTGGGTGTTTAGTTTCCAGGCAGTTTCTCTTTGCACCTGCGGGTTTGGGGAGACCAGAATCCAAGCCACCGAGTGGTCTGATACCACTATGGGCTCAATACCAGACTGGAGTACTCTGACAGAAGGTTATTGCTGACTAGTATTAGGTCAGTTCTGGACCAGGTCTTGTGTACTTGGGAATAATAAGAAAAGAGTTGTCTTGTGGGGTTAAGTAAATGCCAAGGGTCATAAAGGCCCAGTAAGTCCATAAAATTCCTCAGGGCTAGTTGCGAGGAGGAAAGTGGTTTCAGGGGTCTATAAGATTTATCCAAATCTTGTGAGGGAGCTATATTCCAATCCCCCCCAATTATTAGCATTGAGGGTAAGAGTCCACTCAACTTTTCAGCCAGATTCATGAGGAAGTCTGGGTCTCCCCCCTACTGGGGCGTAGATCGCCGCTAGTGTTATCTTCACATTGTAGCGTGAACCTTTCACAATAATGAATCTACCTTCGTGGTCCAATAACATCTCTTCTGCCAGAAAGGGAATATGCTTCTTAACCAGAATGGCCACCCCCACTAGAGGATGCCCCCGAGGCAAAAACCTGAGCGTAACCTTAACAGCGAAGCCCTTTGACTTCTGATGAGAACAAATGGGTTTCTTGCATCAAGAGAATATCAACATTCAGTAAAGCACAGTTTTTGAAAACCTGGTACCTTTTAGTTAGGTCTCTGACACCTCTTACATTCCACGTAGCAATTTTAAGCTGTAACAGTCATTATCTAATATACAGTGCAGCAATGGGCTATGAAAATATGAAAAAGCAGACCACCTTAGAAGGCACATCCTGCCCTCCCCCCAAAAACCCACCATCGACCAAGTTCCACCCCTCTACCCTCCCTCCCCTCGAGACCAGTAAAAAAGAACTGAAGCAGTATAAATTCCAGACATAGTGTTACAGACTTTACCAAATCCAGAACTAAGAAAGAAAGACCCCTCCCTACCCCCCTCCACATCCCTTGAACTATATACAACTGTTCCCCCAACTACTTCTTGAGAAGAACTGAAAGTGATAGTAGTTAGAGAGGGGAACAAAGCCCCAAAAGCCACCGCTAGATGGGTGTACCGGGAGGTAAACATGAGCCGGTAATCTGAGGAAGTGTCGGGTAATAAGTATTAAATAATTCCCTCATAAGTACTGAAGACTTCCTGACTAAAAAAATCCCCATCTGGGCTGCTCTCCCCCCTCTCTTTGGTGCATTTAGCAGTCCCACCAGGGCTGACCCTCCCACGGAGCCCCCCCCCAAGGCAGATAAATCAGATTAAGCCTACAAAAACACTGGGAAAGATGAGAACCTGATTGAAATCTCAGGGTTATACTGAAAAAGCCCCTTTAACCTGGATTAGAAAAACCAGAGCTCACTAGAAAGTGAGAGCCCACTAGGATCTCCTGGATTTCGGTCATCACCAGGAGAAAATAGCCCCGAACAAATTGCTGACTGGCTGGTTCGTCACCTGCCTCCATCCCCCCAACTGCCATCTGAACTCCTTAAACCCTCAAGATTAATAACCGAGTTACATTACCCACATAGGTTCCGAACTGAATAGGGTAGGGGATAATAACCTTGAGACCCCAATGGTAATGTTAAGAATCAGAGTCAGCCCCCCCAACCCAGGGGGCCAACCACAAGCTTCACCACCATCAAAACCGTCAGCAGTAAAATTGTGTGATAGGGCACAAACAGGGTCGAACTGACGTCCTGCCACCCCTCCAAAGTGCTCACCCCCCAACAGCAACAATCCTCATTGCCTAATAACGGCCCAGCTCATCACTTTGTTCAACAAGCCCTCCAACCCACCAACTACACCTGAAGAATCACCCAGGATATCCTAATGAGCTCTACAGTCCAATTTACTGTGAAATTAAAAGAGCTTAATTACCTGGGCCGGGGAAGAACAAGAGGAGCCCAGGGAGCAATATTTACTAGGGGGACCAAAAGGTCCCATTGGACTCCCGTCATGTGGAAACCACCTCTGCACCCCAAGTTCCCCTCACCTTCCCCCCCCAGTGAGCTGGCCCCATGAACCACTGAACAACCGAGCCCACTCAACCTCCCCACAAACCGCCCCAAAGCTGCCACCCTCCACCACCAGGCAAACCAGATGAGAGAGAGAGAAGAAAAACCAGAAACAAAAGGGAGAGTCCAAAATGCAGCATGTAGCAAGAGGTAGCTTTTTGGCATTGTCTCAGTGATTCGGCCTGGTTTAAACAAGTTAGGCAGCTTGATTGGGAGATTTACACCAGAAAAGTCCAGACAAGAGAGAAATGAGGAATCAAAACCAAAAACAAGAGTCCAGATATGCAGCATGTATTAAGAGGTAACTTCTTCGCTCTGCCTCAGCGATTCAGCCCGGTTTAAACAGGTTAGGTAATTTGATTGAGAGATCTGATGCCGCTTTGTCTGGGGATTCATAGGAGAGCCAGGAACCCTCAATGGCAACTTGAAGCTTAGCAGGATAGATCATTTTGTAGCAAATGCCTGCTGCGATCAGCTTGCTCACTGTAGAAAGAAATGCTGAGTGCTTTTGCCTTTTCTCGTAGGGAAGATCCTGAGTAATATGCAGCTTGGAACCACTCCATAGAATTGCCTGTAATTCTCTTGCCTTTGATAGAACATGTTGTTTTTCCAAGAAGCTTAGAAATTTAATAATAATAGGTCTTGGCGGGGCACCTGCAGCAGACTTCGGTCTAAGAGAGCGATGAGCACATTCAATATGATATTGTGGATTAAGAGGGGAAGGCCCAACCACTTTGTTTAGGAACTTCTGGAGAAAGAGATTAATATCAGGGCCCTTCTCAGACTCAGGGAGGCCCAGGATCACCAAGTTGTTTCTTCGGCTCCTTCCTTCTAAGTCTTCCGTTTTGAGTTGCAGTTTACTGATCTGTTGTCTAAGATGAATGATTTCTGGGTCTATCTTATCCCTCCAGGTCTCCAAGGAGGAAGTTCTGGCTTCCGAATCTCCAATTCTGGTGGTTAGGGCACTGAGATCTCCCCTTAATGATTTCAGCTCAGCAGAGATATCATTTAATGTTTCCTTGAAAGGAATTAACTCTTGCAAGAAACGGTCCTCGGTAAGAGGAGTTGGAGAAGTATTGGAGGGGGATGATTTTACTGCAGGCCCCGAGTTCTGGTTTCTAGATTTTTTGGAAGATTTCTCCGGCATAGAAGGTGGGGTGTGCTTCATGCCAGCAGGCCTCATCTCCGCTTCCATCTCAATCTGCTTCCAAGTGCATTAATATGCACAACGCAAGGTGCTGCCAAGTACGTAAGAGTATTGTCTTTATACTGGATGCAGAATATAACTTTAGATATCGAATTTGTAGGCTGAAAATAGTTAGAAAATGGATGGGTAATGGGAGCTCCGTGAAAACGTTGCCTCTAGCTTTACTGCATCACGTGACCCACCCCTTGTCACTACTTTACCTACCTGGCCTCGCAGTTTCACCCCAGCAATGAGTTATGTTACCACCAATATTCTCCTGCATTGTTCTCACTTACACATCCAAGGTTATTTTTTAATATTTTATGGTTAAGGCCAATAATCCTTGTTCAGCAAGATGTTTCTAAATGTGATAATCAATGGCTTGTGATTGACAAGTAGTGATACTCCATTTCCAAGTATGGATTATTGCACTGTGGATTATCACTCCTTGGATTATCACAACCTGTTAATGAAATCCTCTGAATTATCAAATGTTTTCAATCAAATCTCTGTAACTAAGGTTTTCAAGTGCCACATTGTCAATTTTTCTCATGCTCCATTTCACTCATTAACCTCGCACCTCTAATTGCTTCTTGTAACTGAACTGCAAAATGGCATAGCATTTCAAAATTAAAATCCTAAATATAGAGATACTGGTGATACTCATTCAGCCATTAAAACAATTTACTGCTTTGAAATTCTGCACTTTTTTCAGGTTTGTTGCATGGTGCATTTGAGTAACACTCAAACAGGAAGTATGTGAACAGGACACTATGGTTGGAGGTGGCTTATTCTTCCCTACAATTTAAATGTGCCTTAGTGATCCCAGCTGTTGCAAATGGTATCCTGTGAAAAGGCTGAGTGCAAAATCGTGCATGCAAAATGGTGACCATGAAACAGTATGGCACAAAGAGAGACCGGGAAAAACAGCGATCCCTGAAACAATGACCTACGGCTTTCTCCCCTCCTCAAGTTGCATCCCTCCCCCCCAGAGTTGATTATATAGCAATGGGGGTACAGGGGGTGAAGCTTGAGCCCTCGCAGAAACTCACTGCGACACTGTTGTCACCATTTCAGTGATCACTGTTATTTCCCAGTCACTCTTTTTATCTGCACTGTTTTGCCATCACCTTTCTGTTTTTGCCCTTTTGCGCTCGCTCTTTTCCCATGCAATTGCTTCAGATCCCCTTACTCAATCACCTCTCTTGGTGCTGACCCTTTGAAAAGCAGTCACTAGCCACTGTGCATGCTGTGTTTCCAGGTTAGACATGCATAGCTTGGCACTGACTGCTGATGCTGTTGTAGAGTTAGGTACTGTGGTAAAAGACTGGCTGTTGTATAGTAGTAGTGCTATTAAAACAAAGTTGGGCTAGCCCTATAATATAAAGAGTAAAACGATGTGCAAGTGTAAATTAGAAGGTGGCAGTTCAGTCTCGGGTTTACATAACTTCACAATCCACTTGGCCTTTAGCCTCGTGCATTATTATGTTCCATAAACCCCTTGATTGAATTATCATCTTGTAACTCACACTTGCCTATTGTTTCTTCTATATATGTTTCATTGTTCATTATGTCATACATACAAAGTAGGTCAACCTTTTTCCGATGATCTTTAAGTGACATCCGTCCCAGTTTGTAGAGTTATTCTTTATAAGAAAAATCTTTTTTTTCCAAAGTAATCTGCTGGTTCTTTGCTGTACTTTTTCTAGCATAATTCTGTCTCTGTTTAAGTAAGGGTTCCAGACAAATGAGCTATAATCCAGGTGTGGCCTTATTGGGTTGCAATACCATGGCAAGATAACCCTTTCATTCCTAGAGGTGAAATGCCATACACTATTGCTTTTTGCAATTACATCTTTACAATGGGTAGATGGTTTGAAGTTATTTGAAATTGTAATACCCGGGTCTCTTTCATCAGTGATGGTAATTACTTCTGTAACGTTCATGTAATATTTGTATCTTGACTCATCTTTATCTGGGTCAAAACCTTCTATTTTTCACAGCTTTTGCCAACCTGCAGCCACCTTTTCCTGTCATGGGGGCCTTGGGACTTTCTCTGAGGGCCATCACATATAGTGGGGGAGGGACACAGGCTTTTTCCATGATTTTCTCCGTGTTTCCCATACTGGGGCATGCATGTATACACATGTGGAGGTACATGCACACCCTGGAGTAGCCCAATCCTCCTTCTACTGTCCTCCTAGGCCTGCACTCCCATGAGGCCTCCACTGGTGGTAGTCATTTGATGCAGGTCCCTCCTGAAAGGAGAGCAGCCATTGGATGCTCAATCCTTTCCTCCATGACTGACCCACAGCAACCTGCACTCATCACCAAACATGGGTCACCAGTATGGCAGGAGGAGGCACCAGCGCCCAGCCCTCCATGCCACTGCACCAGCTATAACCTTCCATTTTGACAAGTTTCATTCTATACTCCATAGTTTTATCCACACTAAAATACTATCAGAGTCTGATTGGACTTTGGTTTGATCAGATGCAAACACACTACAGATCCTATTTCTGTGTCATCTACATATTTGTTGTACCAGGAATTTAACCCTATCCCCATATCTATGAGAACGATATTGAACAGGCTTGATCATATGGCTCCCTGGGAGATGCTGCTCAGCATTGGTCCTTCTGTTGATAGATGGCCACATATTTCAACTCTTTGAGTTCTAGCAGTGAGCCAGCATCCAATCCATGGCATAATCCAAATAGTGACACCTTTTTAATTTCTGTGTAATAGCTTGGTGTGGAATCTTGTCAAAGGCCTTAGTGTAGTCAAGAAAAATAATATCCACAGGCTTACCCATATCTATATTTTTGCTCACTGTATCATAAAAAGTGATTGTAGTAAGCATCTGGGGTTTACTATGTTAAAATCCAAAAAGCATGGTGCCTTTATCTGATGGGATACTTCCAAGGACAAAATGCCAAGGAACTGTCCATCAGTAAATTAAAAATAATACAACCCCATCCTTGGAAGATAAACAGTAACTGTATTCAATACCCCCAAAAAAAAATACTTTAGCAATAATGCAATCTGACACAAATGAGCAATGCAAAAAAGGAATGAGGTTTAATGGGGAAGACAGGAATATGGAAAGAGGACTCTGGAAAGGGAAAATGGGGTAGGGAAGGTAATCTGATAATATGCAAATACACTTAAGTGCAAATCTGACACCCTTCAAGCAATAATACATAAAGACATTGTCAACAACGCAGTCCTATTAACTATCTCCCTCTCCCTCTCTCTCTTGTGCACCAGATATCCCAAGGTTCCATCTGAGACCTCCCACAGTCTATCTGTGCACACTATGAGTGAACAGGTTGCAGGCTTGGAACTGGCTGAGAGTGGTTTGGTACCAATGAAGATATTTGCTCAGGGATATGGTTCCCAAATGACTGTCTTAATTAATGTAATAAAAAATGTACTTATAAAGCACTACAAGTATCATAGCTAGGGATGTAAATTTGTCATGGATGAGGTTTTAATGACCCATTGGTTGTTCAACAAATCATTAGTAAACATTAGTAAACGTCACGGCACTGTCATCATTGCTATGTTTTGATGACAACAGTGAAAGTCATGGAAGTCCTGAATAAAGACCAAACATCATGGAGTCCATGATGTGTATGACTGCCATGACAAACTTACATCCCTAATCATAGCCAATCAGCCTGCAGCATCTACATATGTCTTATCTAGGGTATCCCATTCAGACAAAATGTAAACATTCTTCTGCTTTCGTTGCTCACTCATGCTCCTGTCACACAACACATGGAACATCAAACAAAAGCAATTCTGCAGAGAACATTTTCAAGTCATGTTAAAACATGATGGCTTTGGACTTCTATGGCTGAAAATTTATTTGAAATAGCTACAATTAAAAAAGAAGCCACCCAAGTTAGTCATGTCTCAGACTGCTGTTATGGCAGGTGACTTAAGATGCTATGACAACAGTTGAAATATACCAAAAGAAAGAGGGGTGATCACATTATCAAATAAGTAAATAAAAATTCTTGAACTTTAAAAAAAATGTTTTCATGTTTTTTCACTTGTTTGATACTTTCAGTGCTTTATTATATGTTGATTTGTGTAGTGGGGATCCATGACACCGCATTGACAATTTCTTGTCGATGCAACATTTCCCCAGCACCACTACATTGACTGCAATTACTGTCAGGATGGTGCCATCGAGATGAAACTTCTTGTTTTGTGGGGGGCTGTGCCCACTGCACCTCCTACTTAAGATGCTCAATTCTGAGATGGAGCTGAGTCAGGGATGGGGTGCAGGATCTTGGGGAAGGGTGCCAGGGTCCCAGGCGGACTTTACAGTGGCATGGTGATGTTGTCGGTATTGACCATGTTGCTGTAAAGTTGTCACTGTAGTGACAGTATACTGTGTAGTAGTGTGGGTCTCTTACTGAATCAAAGTACTTGATTGGGGGTATGGGAGCACTCTAGTGAGTATGTGTGGGAGCTAGCTGCTGGCGCATGCTCCTCTCCTCTAACTGCAGCCTTGTGGAGTTAGCATTATGTTTGACATCTGGGTGTAAGTTAAAAATACCTCTTTTGAGAATGATTGTACCTGTTAGTTGTTTGCCTTCTTTGGTAATTTGGCATTTGGTCTGTGCAGTAAATCATTTATTCAACCAGATATCATCAGATGGGGTCAATGGCTGAGCCTGTTATTCAGTGCTCCAGTATCAAAGGAAGACGCCATGAGCTGTAAGGAAACACTCATGTGTCCTGGATTTGCACCGTGTAAACAATGGGAGAGTGTTTTTCTTCAAGCTGCCTCAAAAGACTGTGATCATGTCTGGCATTCTACGGTGCCAGTGTATCATCTAGGTGGACTGTTGGAATGACTAGAGGCCAACTAGAGACTGAGGTAGCTGGTGAAAAATAAACAGAGATAGCCTTGAACAAGAACAGGATTAGCTTCGCTATCCCGCTGCTGACATGGTAGGAACAAACTGTGACATTCTAAAGGGAAGAGTACTTTCAAATGTGTAAACACTTAAATTATCAAAACCAAAAGACAGTACTAAGAAAATAGCAAAAAATGGTACTTCACCCATGTCGTGATAAATGTACTGATTAGTAGATATCATTTTTTTAAGTGAGTCATTTAGGTTTATACATGTTTATTTATTGCTGACAGTAATTCAAGGGAGAAAATCAAATGATTATTTAATATTGTTGAGAGTAAATTTGTGACTTAGTTAAATTTATCTGTGAGTGTACCTATAAGGGGAGTATTTTCTATAATTATTGTTTGGATTTCTTGTTTAGAAATGGGGATGAGTATTCCTAGGGCCTTAAAGGTTCTAATGGTTATAGTTATTCTGGTCTCTGTGTATGCTCCAGCCAAGGCAGACAAACTTAGCAAGGGAAGAGTTACCCGAGTTGTTTGGGGCCAGGCTGTGGCTTATGGCGATGAACAGCCACCATTAAAATGGAGAAATTCCTTTTTCTCGGCTAGAAATAGTCTGTTGAAAAGAAATGTCTAATGTAAATTGAGATACAGCCTGGCTCACAAATGTGCACTTTGGTTAACTTTAGGCCTTGTGGAGATGCGGAACTGAACCCGGCCCAGGGAGGGGTCCATCAAGATAATGCATGATAATGACAGGAGTTTGGTAAAAAAGATGGACACTTTCAGGGCCTGGATCAGTACAGAGTCTCCTGACATTACCATATTAACAGAAACATGGTTACATAAGGGAATTGGTTATGACAAAATTGATCTATAGGACTATTACCATCACAGACAGGACAGGGGGACACGAGGAAAGGGTATTTTGATGTATTTTAAGCACTCACTGGGGCATTCAAATGTCATGTATTCTGGTAACACAGAAGGAATGGAATGTTTAGTGGTTTATTTGGAAGTTTTTTTACCTGGTAGTGGGAGCAGTTTATTCTCCACCAAAGTTAAATCCTAGGTGCTTTGAGGGTCTTTGTCATGTTTTGACAAATTAAGTTAGTTTAAAAAAAAATTATCCTCGTGGGAGACTTTAATGCTGCCTGGGGGTGCCCGCAAGGTCAGAAGTTGGAGAATGCAATGTAAACTTTGCAACTTGTTCAAAGAGTAAACTCCCCCACCAGAAAGGATAAACTAACAAGTCGAGGAAATATTTTGGACTTCATTTTTGTTTTTCCTGAACTGACAGTAAAGGATTTCAGTGTGGAGGCCCCCAGTTTAGGAGATCATAGTGTGATTCAGTGTACCATAAGAACTGGTGAAACATTAGTGAGCCTAAAAATAAGTACCCTATTTTTAGGAGATGTTATAAGAATTTAACAAGTTGCTGTTTTGTGGATATTTGTCAAAAATGCCTGGCATCAAATCTTTCTCATGCCTGATCTTGCCATAGCAGTGAACAAATTCACTGGGATGTTTTTGGAGGCATGTGACAGATTCACACCAAAAGAAGTTATTAAAAATAAATATCTTTGATCTCCATGATTGGGACCCAAAATAGATAAATTAATTAGATTAAAAAAGCAATTATGGAAGAAAGCAAATAAATCTTTGTGTCCAGACACCTGGGCTAAATTTAAAACTATAAGGAACAAAGTTATTATTGTTATTAGAAATACCAAATCTTTTTATTATAAACAAAAAAAATATAGGACAAAAAAAATCCTAGGCACTATTGGTCACTGATAGATAGGTTAAGGACTCCAATTAGAAATAACAAGGTGGTACAATTAAAGAAAAATGGAGTCCTGCAGCACATGGACTCTACCGCAGATTTGTTAAACCACTATTTTATAGATCTTCCTGACACTGAAATGATAGGTACAAACAATAAACAGAAACTATTTTCAGAGGAAAACAGTGGTAAGAGTAGCCCAAATTTTAGATTTTGTAAAACCACTGTAAAAGAGGTTACAATTATGATAGATAAATTGCAAACACAAAAAGCTAGTGGTATTGACGGAATAGAAAATCATTTATTAAAAGAATCAGTGTCTGAAATAGCACCCATATTGACCGGTTTGTTCAACTGCAGTTTGATTGAGGGGATTTTTCCTACAAATTGGAAATTAGAAAACATTGTCCCTCTTGCTGAAAGAGGTGATTCCACTGACCCCCCCAAACTACCACCCCATCACCCTACTGTCTACCATTTCTAAAATATTAGAAAGAATAGTCCATAGGCAACTAATGGACTATTTAGAAAAATATAGGAAGCTGTCCCCATTTCAGTCTGGTTTTAGAAGGGCAGGTCCATGGCTACCGTGCTTATGGACCCGTTAGATCTGGTTGCTACCCTTTGAGGGAAGCAAGGTCCATGGGCACGGTGTACGTGGACCTTTCAAAGCTTTGATCTTGTTGATCATAATATTCTGTTGAACCTATTGGAAAATTGGGGTGACAAAGGAGCCATGTCAGTGGTTCAATTCCTATTTGGAGAATAGATCTCAGGTTGTTAGCATAAATGGAATTAGTTCTAAGCCATTACATGTTATTCAAGGGTGCCACAAGGTTCAATATTAGGACCCCTTTTATTTATTGTATACTGTACATTAACAATTTACCTGACTGTTTAAAAATACACTCAGTCCGTTTATAGGCAGACGATACTGTATTGATTGCAGATGGAAATCAAAAGGAAGCAGAAGGAAAACTGCAAGAAGATTTTTTGATTATGCAGACATTTTTTTCTGATCTAGAGTTAATAATAAAAAGTTAAAAAAAAACTCAAACAATGCTGTTTTCTCCTAAACAAGATAAAGAACATTTGAATCCCAAGATAACTGTTAGAACTAGGGAAGGAGGAAGGAAACATTTTAGGACAAACTGAGGTATATAAATCTCTAGGAGTTTTCATAGATCAGCATTTAAAAATTGAACACCACATAAATGAACTGGGGAAAAAAGTTAACATGAAACTAGGGGCAGCAAAACGGTTATCGCATTGAACAACCATGAAAGTACGTAAAACTATGGTAAATCAATTAATATTGCCCATGTTGGATTATGGAAGTCATGTTTACTGTCATGAAAATAAACAGCAAATGGTAAAACTAGACTTGGTCCTATATAGACTTGCCAGATTTGTATTGAAGTGTGGTTTTAACACCCATCACTGTGTTATGTTTCACTCCTTGGCTGGAGCCCACTAGAGACCAGAAGAAAATGGGCATGGTCTAAACAAGTTCATGGAATTTAAAAAACCAAAAATTGATATGTGGATTAGTAGAAAAGTTAAAAAAACCAAAGCATGGATGTAAACTGAGAAAAAAAAGTGTAGAGAGTTAATAATTCCTAAATACAAAAATAAATTTGCATTCATGACCTTTCAATATAAGGCAGCTGTTTGTTGGAACCAACTTCCCCTGTATCTTAAAGATTTACACATGAAACAAGATGTTTTTAAAACTGCTGTTTATAGGGAAGTTGAGTACTGTTGTATGTGTAACAGATAGCTTAAATTGGATCGGAAGAGTGTATACGTGAGAATTGACTTATGTGGTGACTTTGCTGGATGGAACACATAGTAATGTAATGAATGTGTATTTTTTCCCTGTATTCGTTTATATTTCCCTTGAATGTTATCTGTTCGATTGAGGTATGTCTCATTTTTGAACTTATGCATATGTATTTTATGTTATTGTAACCTGATACTTTAAAAGGTGCACCTTGAGAAAAGGGCATACATAGCCCTAATGGTGGTATCACTGTATAAATAAATTTTATCTACTCTGTCTATCTGATTACGTAGGGGTGACATTGCAAGGTTTTAAACACTATTTAAACACCAAGGAAGGCCAAAACATAGTGCTGAGAAAGGCTGACATTGTTATAAGAATTCAAGCTCTCTGAATAAAACAGAAATAAAACATAAAGGGTTTGTAAACATACTGTACATCTGACACAGAAAACTGACACTTTCATCTCAGGTGACGTTTATTGATCTTTTGAACAAAAATTCTAGTAAACAAATAAACTTGAAAGTGCCAGTCTTAACTAATGCAGCAAGAAAAAGGGGAAAAAGAACAGCTGAATAAAAAAGTACACAAAGAAGAAGGCATTGTGTATCACGAAAGAAAGGCCCCCTTACAAACTCCCATTAGGTAAGATACTAAAAGGCCCAGGAAAACTTTAAAATCTGGGAAACCCATACAGAAATTTTTTTAATCTGAAGACATTTCGGCTAATGCAGACACGGACAACAACAAGAAGCCTAAATCAAGCAGTAAACAGACTGCCTTAAATTTAAGAAACGAGCAACAGATAAGTGGCCAGGTATGGCATTGAAAATCCAACTGCTTGGTGAAAAAAAAAATAATTGAAATAAAGGGAAAAACTACAGAGGGAGGAGATGTTTTAAATAAACAATCTGAACTGAGAGTTTATAAATCAAATACAAATCTGCAAGCATGCTTTGAATCGACATGGGGATGGGCCTCAGAGCTCATTACAGGAAAGAAAATCAATAGCCAGTCAAGACATACGAGAAGAAGCACGGCCCTCATATACTTCAAAACCAATTACACCTGACGATCGACTACTGAAATGGGTCACAAAGCTAATTTCAGGCAAAGAAAATATTCAAAATGAGCTAGAGAACCTCTGGGGAGAAGCTTCTGAGGCTGAGCCTGATTAGTCAGAGACCCACTGTTTAAGGGGCCTAATTTAGTGCCTCTGGCCTTGTTCTCATATAGGGGCAGATGCCTGACATCCTATAAGCATTAGGCCATGCTTCACAGTAATTACTGGTTGGCCGTGATCTGTGTTTTAATTGCTATAAGAAATTAAATGTCATTGTAATGGACTACTCTAAATGCCATTCTTGAAGATTGTACTCTGTAAACCATTAGGTTGCTGTACCACGTGATCGCACGTTAACTCCTGTGCTCTTTATGTACCCAAGCTTTTCAGTAAACTTGAATTAAAAAAATGAGCTAAAGAAACTGAAACACCTCCCAGAAATTATAATACAGATGTAAACTACACTTTAAAAGTTGGAAATTAAAGTACACTGTGAAACACAAGGATGAGTGAATTAAAAGAAAAGGCAATCTGATATTAAAGACAAGATGAATCCTTTAGAAAAAAAAAGAGATTAAAGAGAGCATAAGAGTTTGTGCACATTAAACAGGATGACTGGGACATTCTCAGAGAAAGAATACTAGTATTTTTGGAATTATGTAGAACTGGGAAAAATATAAAACAATCATATAAACATATTACAAGAGCTATTTAAAAATCTACTAGGACACAAAAGAAGTAGTAGAAATTTACAAAGCCTATTGGATTGGCCCTAAAACAATTGATAAGATAATAATGGGGTGAGACCAGTGATTTTCAAATTAATCAAGGACTGGAACAAAATCAAAATAGTAAAAGCAATTTTTGCCAACAGTGGCTTTTAATTCAGGAACAATCACTATTAATATGACAAGATTTCTCAACTGACCTCTGAAACAAAGAAAGCAAGAATCCATGAACGGTGTTAGAAAAACATTTTGTCAAATGCCCCGACAGTAAGAAACGGCAGAGTCGACTGCATTTGCAGTCGGCTGCACTGGTTTCAGTAACTTTCAAAATACTACCGGGGAGCTTTGCCCCGGAACCCCACCCCCTCATTTCTAGGGATTATCAACTCCAAGTTGGAGCTGATTGAGGGGATGGCGAACCCTGACAGACAGTGCCAGGTCCCAATGAGTTCCCTACAGCGACATGGTGCTGTAGTCGCTATAGGGGACCTCGCTGTTGAAAAGTCATTGTCGGGGGGATTACCAGAAAGCAATACACCGAAATTCAACAAATCTCATGGCAAGAGAAAATCAAAGCTATAATCATTTATCCCTCAAAGCTTAAAGTATTTCTGAACAATCAAATTCTATTTTATAACAACAAGATGAAGCCTATAAAAATCTGTGACAGAGACTGCATAAATGTTTACTTAATCAAAATTATATTCAGTGTACCAGTATATGATATGTAGCAATACTAATCTTGTTTCATACCCAGGGTATTTGATGTAAGTTAACAGGAAATTATTGTAGCCATGGAGCAATTTTGACCTTCTTAACAATGCCTTGGTTAATTTTTTTTTTGCTGGGGAGCAGAAATCAAAAGTAAATATTTGAAATGTGCCTACAGGAGGGGAATAGCTCATGCTTAGTGCCAGTAAGCTATGGGTTTTCAAGGTAATGCCAAGCAAGGTCCATTGACATTTGGCATTTTTGGAGGAAGGGAGGATTGTAAGGGAGGTGGACAAGAGCCATACAAAATGCCTTTTTAGTTTCAAAGTATGCATCAAAAATAAAATGATACAAATGTGAAGTTGTTTATGGAGGAGCTGAGCTATTTGTTCTGTTTATCCTTCTACAAGAGCTGCATGAGAACGTATTTGTGGCAATTTATTAAACAGTATGGGTATCAATATTAAGGAATTACTGCACCTGGAACACAAATGAGGCAAACTGTCCTATCAAAAGATAAAGGATCCTAAATTATTTTAAAAAATCTAAACTGGATTCTGTATCATTACAGGAAATTTTCTCACTAAGCAGAAGTTAATAAAATGAAAACAAACACACAAAATGGATCAAACAAGTATTTTCTTCAATAGGAACAGAACTGGAGTGAGCTCGTTGACTACGGGCTGCTACCTCCCAATCTGCTCAGACATCCCCCCTCCCACTGAGCAACTGGAGAAAGCCATTGGACTAAAGGCTGCTACCTCCTAAGATGCTCAAATGTCACCTCTCCCTCCCAGCAACTGGAGCGAGCCATTGGACTACAAGCTGCCACCTTCCAATCTGCTCAGTCATCCCTCCTCCCTCCGAGCAACTGGAGAAAGCTGTTGGACTAAAGGCTGCTACCTCCTAAGATGCTCAAATGTCCCCTTTCCCTCCTAGCAACTGGAGGGAGCTGTTGAACTACAGGCTGCTACCTCCCAAGCTGCTCAGATGCCCCCCCTTCCCAGCAATCAGAGCGAGCTGTCGATCTGCAGGTATTGATACCTTCTACTGTTGGGCTGCACAGGGCAAATGAATAATTAACTGTACTAACATACTAAGATGCCAGCAGAGTAGGCCCTATGGTCTATCGAGTCTGCTTGAAGATCAGTACCCATTTGGGGCACTGTTGCTGCCTTCCCTGCCTCCCCCTTAAACCCCCCAACCCCATCCCCCAACTGAAGTTCCCCTCTGGTCAATGCCTTTGTCACCACTCATCATTACTATTGCAATGCCCTCTACCTAGGGCTACTGGGGGTGGATATCCACTGTTTGCAACTGGTGCAGCATGCGATGGCAGTGTTGTTAACTGGAATGTCCAGGTCCCATCACATAACACCTGTGCTGTGTGAACCGCACTGGCTGCCAGTATAGTGGTGGATCACCTTCAAGGTCATGTTGCTGACCTACAAAGCCCTACATGATTAAGGACCTCAGTACCTACTTGCAAGATCTGCAGTTTCCTTACTACCTCCCACTTGCTTCAACTCTAACAAGGGATTGCTGTAGATTCCAGGGTATGTCTGAAAACATCTGGAGGTAGATCCTTTGTCTTTATGGCTCCTACCCTGTGGAATTCTCTACCTCATCAGATACGAGACAGCCTGACCATAGAGAGATTTAAAGGTTCACTTAAAGTCTATTTGCACAGGCATTTGACGGACAACTGGAAATCTGATTGTGCTGCTAAGTTGCCACATTTTGAAGCTGTAATTGAATTTTATAAGAATTTTATCTGATTATATTATTGTTTTAAACTCATTGGATGTTGAATTGTGGGTTGTAATTTGTAAAGGTGCCCTGATAAAGTATGACTTGACTTGACTTTTGGCATTACTCAGTTTCAGTTTCCCCCTATACCTGTCCCAACCTCACATGAACCCCTCCATAGTATCTACAGCCACCATTTCTACAGGCAGTGCATTCCAAGGTTCCACCACCCTCTCAGTGAAGTAGCATCTCCTTGTCTCTCCCTTGATTTTCCTGCCAACCAGCCTCAGTTGGTGCCCCCTGGTGGCCCCCACCTCCCTCAGCTGGAACACCCTATCTAAGCTTACCCTAGTCACCCCCTTATGGTATTTGAAGACCTTGATCATATCTCCTCTGTCCCTCCTCTCCTCCAGAGAGAATAAGTTGAGCTCCTCAAGTCTCTCTCCATAGGATCTCTCTCTCTCTCTCCCAGACCCTGTATCATCCTGGTCACTCTCCTCTGGACCCTCTCCAGGAGTGCAATGTCCTTTTTAAGTACGGACACCAAAACTGCATGCAGTATACAAGGTGCGGTCTAACCAGGCAGTTATACAGAGGGAGAAGCACCTCCCGGCTTCTTGAGGTTATCCCTCAGTGATGTACCCCAGCATTTTATTTTCTTTGGCTGCAGCCCTTCTACACTGCTCAGAGTGGTTCATTTTGGCATTCACAACCACTCCAAGGTCCTTCTCCCAACCCCCTTGAAGCCTGCAGTGTCTCCCTTCCAAGGTGTACACATGAACTGGACTCCTAAACCCCAGGTGGAGAACCCTGCATTTCTCAGTATTAAACCTTATGTTTCCAGGTGCGTGACCACCTCTCCAGAGTCTCCAGAGCCCTTGTAGGGCTAATCTACCCTCCTTTCCATCCACCACCACCCCAGCTTCAAGTCATCGGCAAAGAGGCTCATCTCACTCCTGATACCATTTCTGATGTCTGAGATATAAGCGTTAAACAGGAGTGGGCCCAGCACTGATCCTTGTGGGACCCCACTAATGACCCTCCTAGGAGATGAAACCCCCCCCACCATCACCTTCTGAAATTGCCCAGCTAGCCAGTTGCCTATTCACGTGACCATCTGCCCCCCTTTCCCCCAGCTTATCCAGCAGCCCAGGGTGTGGTACCAAATCAAACACCTTGACAAGTCAGAAAGAGGACATCCACCAGCCTGCCCTGGCCCAGTGCCTTCATCACCCAATCAGAGAACTCTGCAAAGTTGGTCTGACACGATCTGCCCTGAGCAGCCATGCTGGCGATCATCCAGGTGGCCTCGTGCCTCAGAACCCCCCAGCCTTTCCTTTAAGATGGCATCCATCATTTTGCCTACCACCAATGTCGGGTGACAGACCTGTAGTTCCTTGGCTCTCACCTGAGCCACCTTTGTGGATAGGCACAGTGTGTTTCTAATTACGATCGGAAGACCGTACCTGATAGTTTCTGTGCAGGGTCTTTTCTGTGGAGTTTCACTGCAGTTGGGAGTGTTGCTTTAAGAGGTGGATTGTATACCTCTTAGCTTGTGTTGTTATTATTCAGTGTCAGTACTACATGGGAATGTGTGCTAGGAGTGTGTTCTGGTAGGACTGCATTTGGACTGGTCACTGTACTGCTGGGAAGGTTACATCTTACTGCTGTGCACTTGCTGTAATTTGTTGCTATGTTCCTAGAGCTTGCACTTGCTTGCCAGCAGGTTGCCATTTGGCCCCTCTCCCACCCCATTGTCCTGTTCCCACCTTGACCAAGTCTTTGTTTGTCCCTGACCTCCTAATCCTGTCTCCATTTACTTTCAGGCTGCTACCTCCAGCTGCTCAGACATCCCCTCCCTCCCAACAACCAGAGTGAGCCATCAGACTACAGGTATTGATCCCTTCTACCACTGGGTTACACAGAGCAGACCCACTGCTGCTACCGTGGTGGCTGCCCCTCCCGCTATGGGTGGACCTTTCTTTTATAGGCTGGCTAAGGCACAGGACTACAATCTCCCCAAACCCCCTTAGCAGCTTATACCATCAAGCCACTAGGTGATGCTATGCTCGCCCTCTTAACTCTAAATGGAATTTGTACAGCCCTCCTTAACTGCCCCAGCTGAGTCTTGCCTCACCCCCACCCCCCTGTGAGTTCTGACCTACAAGTAAACCCCCCATCTTTTTCCCACCTTGTTCATTTCTCTCCCTTGGTGACTTGAACCTAGGCCTGATGTATCCAGCCCTTTCGAAAGCCAATACTCTAGAAACATAGAAGTTGATTGCAGAAGGAGACCACTAGGTCCATCTAGTCTGCCCATTTGTTTTAGACCTATTTTGACACTCTAGTTGCCATTTGTAGTCTAGGCTTCCTGTGTCTATCCCATTAATTCTTGAATCTCCCACAGTGTTGACCCCACAACCTCTTGGGGCAGGCTGTTCCAGGCATCCACCACTCTTTCTGTGAAGAAAAACTTCCTGGTGTTGGTAGAGAACCTCCTTCCTTGCAGTCTGAGGTCATGTCCCCTGGTCCTGCAGCCCTTCTTGAAGTGAAAAAGTTCCAGTGAATGTACATTGTTAATGCCTTTTATGTACTTGAATGTTTCAATCATGTCCCATCTCTCTCTTCTCTGCTTCAGGAAGTACATATTCAGTTCACTAATTCTTTCCTCATAGGACATGTACTGCAGACCCTGAATCATTTTTGCTGCCTTTTTCTGTACTGTTTCCACCCGGTGAATGTCCTTGCTGAGGTGAGGCCTCCAGAATTGGACTCCATATTCCAGGTGAGGCCTGACCAGTGATCTATACAGTGGTAGTACCACCTCTCTCCTCCTGTTTGTGATTCCCCTCCCAATGCAGCCCAGCATTCTGTTGGCCTTCAAGGCCACTAGACCACTCAGTCTGTTAGAGTTTCTACCAAGTTACAACACTGTAGTAACTTGCACCTCCCCCCACTCAGTACATTCCACCTGACATTTTCCTCTTCCTACAAGGTCCTAGTGCTCCTATATTATTATATTTAATCCTCCCCTCAGCCAATCAATTACATCATTTTCTACTGTTTGCTGCCTTCCGCTGACCCGACCCTACTCTGCTGTATATCCTGCCCTTCCTCCCCAGCCACTTTCCCATCCAGAGGAGGTCCATCTCTTATAGGGTCTCTACAGACACAATAAATGTGGTCTGACCTACCTCCTGCCTCAAACCAAATCAACAAGCTCTGAGGGGCAAACAGCTGACCCCGATCTAAAGCTAGCTGTACTAAAACTGGATCCCTTACTGTGCAACTGTCCTGTCCTTTATAATGGGTACACAAAAATGATGGCTCGCTTAGCACTACTACTAATTGTCATATTTCAGGGTTCCTAATACAACCCTGGAATCACCAACCTGACTACAGTGTTAGTATTTTTGCCCCATAGAACTGGGACAGTTAGTCATATCATCAACATTTATCTCAGACTGAGTCTCCTCAATAGATGCCTGCTCCATTACCTCTAATGTACAGGCCATACCCTCCTTCCCGATCTACATTGTTGTCATGCCAAAAAGTATGGTTTAGGGAGCAGACGAAAACTTACTGCAACTCTTAAAATATTCAAACACTTTCTGCTGCGGACTACTCTGTTACTATTACTTCTCTCTGGTAACATCCACCCCAGTCCTGGCCCATTACAACAAATGCAGTGCTGTGGAAACAACCACAGATCACTAAAACTGGCATCAATCAACATCTGCAGTCTGTTGTCCAAAACGGACATCCTTCAAGTATGGGTAAACCAAAACAGCCCTGATGTACTCTCCCTGGTGGAAACCTGGCTGTCACTAAAGATCCCTGATTCTGCCCTAACCCTACATGGGTATGCCCTTTTTAGGCAGGACAGGGTAGTCAAAAGGGGCAGAGGCTGTGCAGTTTACCTTAGGGATAATCTCCATGGCCATGCCCTCCCCCTAATAGTACTGGCAAAATGTACAGGCCCTAGCAATGTACTATTAGGAGCACAAAGCAAATCTATCACTGTTGTCTCAGTTTACATCCCCCCAAGAGAGCAATCCCATGGCTTCAACAAGATTATCGACTACCTAAGAGACCTGCATCAAAACACTGAGGTAATTCTGCTAGGTGACTTCAATGTAAATTGGTTGTCACCCATACATCTCGACTGTCCCTGATTTTCAGGGACGTCCCTGATTGGGGCCTTAAAATTTTCCTCTGCCCCTCATAAAATTTGTGTTTTTGTGACAGAACAGTGGGGATTAATAACACAAAATAATGTCAAACATTAAAGTTACAGACTTGTTGTTCTTCAGAAAATGTATCTTAACACAAATTCCTTTATTCTATTAGTTTTCTGAGTGAATAGTACCAGTTTTTAAGATATGTCACTGATTTGGGATCTTTGTCCCTGATTTTTTTAAGCCTTGTCCCTGATTCATTCATGAGACAAGAGGTTGAGAGGTATGTTCTCACCTGAGGCAGCCCTCTATAAAGATGCTCTCTCTACCCATACCTCTCAACCTCCCAACTTGCCAATGTGTGACAGAGGGCTCAAATGTCAAAAATGTGGTACGCCTGATTTTTCACAGCGCGTGGAGTTGTGCACTGGCGTTTTCACATCAAATAAATTTTTCTCAGTAAAATTATTGTTTGTATGCTTGGCATGTGGTTTGTGTTGCAAATTAAAGAGAAAATGAAAATGTGTTGTGTCTGTGTGTCCTTAATTAAAATAAAGAGTGATACAAATCATAAATGTGTGTGTGTGTCCTAATTAAAATAAAATAGTGATGCACATCCTAAATGTGTATTAACATTTTATTGATTTAATCTATAAATACACCTCTAGAGAATGAAAAACCAACACTTATTCATTATTTGAGGAAATCATGAAACAGTTTACCCAGTTTCCAAAGACTAAAATAAATAAATAAATAAATGAAAATAAAAACGTTTATTGAAACTATGCTAATGCAGCACTACAGAATGAAAGAACAACAACTATTTGTAGAGCATTTGTGGCAGTTATAAAACTAAATGTGTACTGAAACTACACTAATACTACACTATAATATATAAAAAAAGTGTGTTGAATACTGCAACTATAATACTATACTGTAATATACTAACTATACTAAATAAATGCACCACCAGTGAATAAAACAATTACAAAATGCTTGAAAGTTAAACCTTAAAACCCAAGTAAGCAATTATTGAACTTAAATAATAAAAGCATATTCACATGTAACCACAAACACCTGCTGGCAGCTGGACACTAAAAGAACAGTATATGCAACTGCAAACCTATAAATCACAGCTGTCGGACAACAAAATGTCAACATATTCCTTCAAAAAACATTGCTGAGTGTGGGGCATGTTGTCTATGATCTACATGTGGTCTGGTGTTCTTTATTATACCTTGGTCGTTGCTTTTTCTGGCAGCAGCAGAGTCTCCTTCGAATACTGAACATCATAGCAGTCTCAGCTCCTGTTCATCTTGATTGCCAGCAAAGAGTTCAATGTTTTGAGTTGCAAGGACTGTCATAGTTCTGTTTTAACTTTATGCACCATGCTAAAAGCGTGCTCTGCATCTGCATTTGAATGGGGCAAGCAAGTAGTACCATCATCAATCTTTTAAAGTACTGCAGTGAACCATCTCCACCAACAGTTCTGAGGACTGGCCCAATATTTTGGGAGGGCTGAATGGGGTCCATTTATTGGTCCAGTTGGGGTCCCTGTATCAGACAACTGGTACACAGAAAATTCATCCAGCAATGTGTCCTTCTCTTCTATTGTCTTGCAGATTCCAGGATGATCTGCCAAGTCTGTTACCATAGAGGGTGTTACCTTGAGCTTTGATGAAGGATTGAGGACAAGTAATAACTTGGCAGAAGACACCAGGAGAAAGGACTGCTGTGTGACTGGACTTCTCTGCTGGGACTAAAGAAGAAGAACTTTTGTACTTGGACCTTTAATTTAGGGTAAAAAAAAAAAAACAAACAAAACAAAAAAAAAAGTGTGTGTTTGTCTGGGTTAACTGAACTGAATGGGTATCTGAACAGTTATCTAGGTGTAAATCTCAGGTGACTGAAAGGACTTAATATTGGTGAGGTTTAAATTACTTGTAGAAAGATCTAGTAAGTAGGGGGAGTGGCTTAGCTAGAAGGAAGCTACATTTAAAGACTGCCTTAGAAAGATTCTGCTAATAGCTTGGCAGAAGACACCAGGAGAAAGGACTGCTGTGTGACTGGACTTCTCTGCTGGGACTATATTCCTCCTTCCTCCCTCCATCCCCCACCCAAAGCTAGTTCTATTTTTATAGGCACAGGATTTGACTGACAGCAGGAACTTCCTGTTTGGGAGAAGTGAGTGATCACAGAACCACCAAAGACCCACCATCCTAGAAGGGCAAGAGTAGCTCTCCGGCCCCCTCTAGCTGCTGGAGGTCTGCCTCTGAGCAAGTAAGTGGTCTACTGAGAAATATAGGATATTCTTGTCTCAGAACAGGACAATCAGGAGCTTAAAGGGCACACAAGCAGAAAATAAGGAGAGAGAGAAAAAAAACAGTGGAAAGAGTAAGGATTGCAAACAGTTAAGGGTCCAGAAATAAGACATGATTGGAGTGGTGCAGTGTAGTGGCTGTGGAGCAGCAGTCTTCCGGGAGACATTCTGGAGGATGCGGTGTTGTCCCATCTGCAGACACCTCTCTGGGCTGAGGGAGGAGGTTGCTCATCTCCAGGCTGAGTTGGCCAGGATTTGTGGGACCTCCTCTTCCATCCAGGGACCACCAGTGCCACTGCCGTTGCCTCAGAGGTTGCCAAGAAAGAGGAGTGGTTGGACCACAGTGGGCTCCAGGAGGGTGAGGGTGGTGGAACAGAGGCATCCCTCCAGTTGTACTTCTCCACAATTCCTATGCCATTCTGGCAAAGTGTGGTTCCTCTATGGAGGCACCCGCAGTGGAGACCAAGGAGGATGCTGGGAACCTCCACAAAGGAGACCCACAAGAGGGTGGCAGGGGACCCTGCAGGGGAAGGAAACAACTCTTGGTGGGGGACTCCATTGTTAGGAAGATAGAACTGGGAGAGGAAGGGGAGAGGGAGATAAGGTGCCTGCCTGGTGCCATGGCTTGGAGGGACAGGGAGCGAATCCTCAGGATTGCTGGAGCAGCTGCACAGGGGAGGGAGCTGGATGTCATTGTCCACCTAGGGACAAATGACCTGGCTAAGAAAGGGATTAGAGAAGTGCAGGAAGAGTCTGTGGCATTGGGGAGGGGCCTTAGTCAAGTAGCACGCAAGGTAACCTTCTCTGAGGTGCTGCCCATCTATGGCATAGGAGAGGCTAGGGTGTTCCACACCATGGGATTCAATAAGTGGTTGAAAACTGGTGTGGAGCTCAGGGACTGGCTTCATTGGGGACTGGGGTTCACCTGGAGGATGCAAGCCTATACTGGCATGATGGGCTGCATCTGTCCTGGAGGGAACCAGGATCCTAGTTGATAGGTTTAAATGCTTCATTGGCAAGCTTTTAAACTAGCCAAGGGGGGAGGTACTGGAAAGGAGCAGGGAAATCCTAGCCCCCCCAAATAATCATGGTAGTAAGTGCGGCAAACAACATAGAGGTGTCGATAGGGAGAAGGGCAGGGGTAAATGGAGAAAGTGACAAAGGCAAGGTCAGGGATGGGGCAAAGGGAGTAAGGCCATCAGAAAATGGAGGGTAATGAGTACCAATGCCGTAGTCTGGGCAACAAGCCCTGAGCTGGTGGCCTTGATGGAAGAGGGATGCCTGGATATCATAGCAGTCACAGAAACATGGTACACAGAGAACCATGACTGGGATGTTAACATACCAGGGTACATAACCTACAGGAGAGACAGGCAGGGAAAGAGGGGAGGAGTAGCTCTCTATGTAAAGTAAGGGATAAAAGCAACTGAACAAAAGAGTAAACAGGGAGGAGAGGAGGCACTGTGGGTCACCTTGAGACAGGAAAGGCACCACAATCCCACAGGGGTTGTGTACAGACCCTCATGTCAGGGGAGGGAAATGGACAAGGATATGATAGAAGGCATTCTTAGAATGGCAGAGAAAGGAGAGATACTGTTGATGGGAGACCTGAATATGCCAGATGTTAACTGGAGCACATTTGCTGCAGCCACATCCAAGAGCAGGGCCATTCTTGATGCCCTACAGGTGGCAGGCCTTAGACAGCTAGTTTTGGAACCCACTCATGAGGGAGCAATCTTAGACCTCATACTCTCAAATGGGGGCAGTGAGAGGATCTCAGATCTAGAAGTGGGTTGCCATCTGGGGACAAGTGACCACCAAACAGTATGGTTCACGTTAAACTCAGCTACAGAGTCAAGCCATACAAAAGTGAGGGTACTGGACTTTAGGAGGGCTGACTTTGGCAAGATGGGAGAGTGCCTCAGAAAAGCACTAGCAAACAGGCTAGAAGGAGGTGTGGAGCAACAATGGGGAATCATGAGAACTGCCATCACAGAGGCAACAAGCCTTTGTGTGAAGCAAATAAACAGATCAAAATGAAAGAAAAAGCCACTATGGTTCTCAAAAGAGGTGGCTGTGAAAGTCAGGAAGAAAAAGATAGCATTCTGGAAGTATAAGGAAACACAGAAGGAGCAGGACAGAGCTGTACCAGTTAAGGCAGAAGGAAGCAGGAGGGAAGTCAGAATAGCAAAGGCCCAAACTGAGGAAAGATAGCCAACTCAGTTAAGAAGGGGGATAAAACCTTTTATAGGTACATCAGCGAGCGTAGAAAGACAAAGGGAGGGATAGTGAGGCTGAATAGAATGAACTGTGGGTGGGCAGAGGGGGACAGTGAAAAAGCAGGGATACTGAACGAATATTTCTGCTCAGTATTCACAAAAGAGGAGGGGGAAGTGCCTAATCCAATTAACAGAAGCACTCTTGATAGGGGGCTCGATCCCAGTCCTTTCACAGAAGAAAGGGTTCTGCAAGAACTCCTAAAACTGAAGGTGGACAAAGCAATGGGTCCTGATGGAATTCACCCAGAATTCTACAAGAATTAAGGGAGGAACTAGTGAAACCACTGGCTACTCTTTTTAATAAATCATGGGAGGATGGTGTGGTACCCGAGGACTGGAGGAAGGCGGATGTGATTCCCCTTCACAAAAGTGGGACCAAGACAGAGGCAGGAAACTACAGACCTGTCAGTCTGACCTCTGTGGTAGGGAAAGTGATGGAGTCACTTCTGAAGGAAAGAATAGTTGAATACCTAGAGGCCAGTGGAGCACAGGACCCAAGGCAGCATGGGTTCACAGCGGGAAGGTCATGTCAGACGAATCTAATAGATTTCTTTGACTGGGTGACCAAAGTAGTACACCAAGGAGGGGCTGTGGACATGGCCTACCTAGACTTTAGCAAGGCATTTGACAGTCCCACACAAAAGATTAATAGTCAAATTAACCAGCCTGGGAGTGGGTCCCAGGGTGGTAGCCTGTGTAAAACATTGGCTGCACAACAGGACACAGAAGGTAATTGTAAATAGAGTCCACTCTGAAGAAAGAGGGGTTGCTAGTGGGGTGCCGCAGGGTTCTGTATTGGGTCCAGTCCTTTTAATATCTTCATCAGTGACATTGCAGAGGGACTGGAAGGAAAGTATGCCTTTTGCAGATGACACAAAGATCTGCAACAGGGTTGATACACAAGGAGGTGTGGAAAGGATGAAAAGGGACTTGGCAAGGTTGGAGGAATGGCAGAAGTATGGCAGCTAGGATTCAATGCAAAGAAGTGCAAAATAATGCACCTGGGAAACAAGAACCTGGGGAGAATGCACAATGGGTGGGAGGTAGTAAGAACAACAAAAAAGGAAAGGGACCTGGGGTAATCATATCAGATGACCTTAAGGTTAGCAAGCAATGTGAGAAGGCAGTAGGGAGGGCTGGGGGTATACTGGGATGTATAGGGAGAGGCATCAGCAGCAGAAAACAGGAAGTTGTTATCCCTCTGTACAGACAGTTGGTGAGACCCCATCTGGAGTACTGTGTCCAGTTCTGGAGACCCCATCTCTGCAAGGACATAGACAGGATAGAGGTAGTCCAGAGGAGGGCAACTAAAATGGTGCAGGGTCTGCAAGAGAAGCCATATGAGGAGAGACTAAAGGAGCTTAATATGTATACCCTTGAAGAAAGAAGAGAGAGGGGGTACACGATAGAAACTTTTAAGTACCTCAGTGGAATCAACAAAGTCCAAGACGGTAGCATCTTTCAGAAAAAGAGACTTGCAAGAACAAGGGGACACAATTTAAAGATAGAAGGAGGGTGGTTCAGGGGCAATGTGAGGAAGTATTATTTCACAGAGAGGGTAGTGGATGCATGGAACAGCCTTCCTGAGGAGGTTGTGGGGTCTAAAACTGTGGGAGAATTCAAGACTGCATGGGACAGACATAAGGCAATTCTTGTGGGGGGGGTAGGAAGAAATAGGCTGTTGGTTAACTAGGATCTGCGGCCTATCCTGTAGGTAGGGAAATGGGCAGACTAGATGGGCCAAGTGGTCCTTATCTGCCGTTAAAGTCTATGTTTCTATGTTTCTATGTTAAGTCCTACATTTGCACAAACTTGTTCACAGGAAATGTCTTTAGTATTTTGGATATGACAGTAGAATAAAACACAACTGCTTTCTGGTAGATGTTGGTTTCTATGACTGTTCCAGCAATGCTGTCTTCCTGCTCCATCATGTACTGTCGTATTTCTGCCCCTAGACAAAGGGCACTGTGGCATAGAAAACTGTCAGAATCTATTAGAATGGTAGCATCATTGTCATTTAGCAATTTCCTGGCCATCTCAGGCTGCAGAACTCTGCCAGCATATATGTGGATGAGTCGAGAGATGTCAGAGTGCAAAGCCATTAGTTGGCTCTCACCTTTTTGCATCTGTTGGATGAACTGGCATAGATGTTCAAGTCCATATTTTAGAAACATAAACTGCATTCGGATTTCATGGCTCTCCAGTCTTTTAGTGATGCTCTCCACTTTTGCTGGTTTTTTGTTCTGCTGACCGAAAATATGACAGGAGTGCAGGCCACAGATCCAGCACCCTCTTGACAACCTTATTCAGGCTGAGCCACCATGTTGGTACATGCTTTATAACCTTGAGTGGTTTGACATCCACAAACAGTGTAAATTCTTTAACTTATGTTATCTTTGTGCACTTGAAGCAAAGTGGCAGTAAACATCTGACACAAGCTCTTCAATTTTTGTCTGAGTCTTTACTGCTGCTTTGCTGCAGATATCTACCAGGTGACAGAGACATCACATGTTGACAATATGTAGATTTAGGGTTTGGAGCCTTGATAAAACAGAGTTCCTCTTGCCGATCATGGAGGCAGCATTGTCAGATGACAGTGCAACAAGATTGTCCATTGGGATGTAAAATCGGTTTAGGGTTTCCATAAGACAGTCAAACATGCCTTGTCCAGTTCCTGAGAAACACTCAGGCATATCCAAGAACTCGATTGCATGCTTTCCTTGCTCTTCATCAAAATAACCCACAAGAATAACTAACAGTTTTTCATCTCCCATGTCTGTGCTCTAATCCATGTAGACACAGTATGGCACTTTTCGGCACTTTGCTGCAACATCTTCCTGGTACATCGGCCCCATGACGTCCCTTGCTATGCAGGTTGCTTTTGTGACACCGCAAGTCATCTTTTTTAGAACTTCAGGATCAGATCAGTAATTCTTCATATATTTAATAATGTGATCACCACATGAAAATGACAAGTTGCGCTCTGCAAGCATTGCGACGAAAGTAACTTCAGCCTCTGTAACTTTTGAGCTTGCTTGTGCAGCAAACAAATTGGAGAGCTTCTGTCCAGATGTGGCATGCTTGACATTGTTGCAGTGCTTCTCCGTAGCTGCATGGCATTGCAGATAACGGCATCCTCCATGGCCTACGGTGAAATCACAGGAGCATATCTTGCAGAATGCATATGTTCTCCCTTTCCTGCTGTCACTGACCCAATCAAATGAAGATTTTCAGGAAGCCTGGAATGTTGTGTACCATCTTTGCTTCTTCACTGGGCTGTGCACACTGGAATTATCCAATTCTGAGTCACCCCCGCAATCTATGCAAACATAAAATGCAAAAATCTAAACAAAAGAAAGGCAACGCACCTCAACTTGACCTCCGCTCTCAGAGACTGTAATCCCTTCAGACAGACAATAATAAGACAACAATAATTTTCAACTTCAGATACGTATTTGTTTGCTGGTGTAGCAGGAGACAAGACATAATACCTCAGCCCTCCACACCTCTGGGCCAGCCTGCCAACCACACCATCACCATCTACCACTGCAATTATTAATAAAACATCAGCCATTGTTTGGACGCAGGAAGCAGCCCCCTTCCCCACCTTGCACCCAAATACCAGTGCAAACAATTCAGTTACACAATTAATCTGATGCAACATCACATAGCAAACAACCCATGCCATCGCCATCACAAATAGGCCATGAACCTTGTTTTTTGGGTTGGTGGAGGGGGGTTCCTGCTTGCTGTGTCCAAGTCCAATCAATGCTGATGTTTTCTGGTGGGTCACACTGTAACACTACAGTCATTAATAAAATATCAGCCATTGTTTGGACACAGCAAGCAGCTCCCCCAATGCACCCAAATACCAGTGCAAACAATTCCGTTACACAATTAATCTGACACAACATCACACAGCAAACAAACCACGCCATCACCATCAAAAATAGGCCATGTACCTTGTTTTTTGGGTTGGTGGAAGGGAGGTGGGGTCCTGCTTGCTGTTTCCAATCAATGCTGATGTTTTCTGGTGGGTCACACTGTATCACTACAGTCATTAATAAAGCATCAGCCATTGTTTGGATGCAGCAAGCAGCCCCCCCACGCACCCAAATATGTGTTACACACAAAGTAATCCTGTGACATCACGTAGCAAGCAACACCATCACCATCAAAACCAGCCCATGTACATCATTCTTTGGGTTGGTGGGCGGGGGGGGGGTCCTGTTTGCTGTGTCCAATCAATCCTGATGATTTATTAACATGACCATAATGTGTTACGCTAACACTACAATCATATTAATAAATCAGACCTTGTCTGGACACAGCACGCAACCCCACCCAGGACTTAAACAATTCCATTACACATGGCATTAAAAGTAATCCGATGCAATGTCATGTAGCAAGCAAGATACTCACTGCTAAAACAGGACAAGTACATCATTTTTTTGGGTTGATGGGAAGGGGGTGGGGTCCTGCTTGCTGTGTCCAATCAATCCTGATGGTTTATTAGCATGACCGTAATATGTTACACTAACACTAGAATCATATTAATAAATCAGACATTGTCTGGACACAGCACGCAACCCCCCCCAGACTTAAACAATTCCATTACACATGGCATTAAAAGTAATCCGACACAATGTCACATAGCAAGCAAGATACTCACTGCTAAACAGGACATGTACATCGTTTTTTGGGTTGATGGGAAGGGGGTCCTGCTCGCTGTGTGCATTCAATACTGATGGTTTATTAACACAGCTATACTGCATTTGTCACACTGACATAACTGTATTATTACACCAGCTAGGTGTCACACAGCAAGATGACCCCCTCCCCATGCATAAAACAAGGCATACTTGCACCTACAATTCTATAAAGTAAACAGAAATATGATTGGTAGCAGGCAACAACCTGCCCCCTTCCCTCCCAAAAAAAAATGTCAGTTAAACGCCATGTACAAAAACTGTTCCAATTTCCAAAAATCCACAGCAACATACCTGTGGCACTATTCAGCTGCTGCTGCTCCTCCTCCTCTCACCTCCTTTTGCTGGTGATGAATGCCTGCATAGTGGTGTAGTCCGTGATGCTGTTCCTGGCCAGATTAGTGGGGGTTGCTGGTGGGGCTTCTTTTGAGTCCGACAATGGAAGCCGGTCACTCCTGATTGGTGTAAGCTCCCTCGCAGAACCTCCAGTACAGTGTCAGCTGCACTCAATCCCTCAGAGTGGTAGCAGATGTATCTGGTGAAGAAGAAGAAGAAGTATTAGCATTTATAGCACACTTGCATAAACATTGTATCTGAAAGCAGTACTAAAGTGACTGCTACAGTGGCAATACCATCTTATGGTTGCACAATCAAGAACCACACAAAACACAGCCATGGACACCTGCAGCCATGCACCACACTCTGTCTCTCACCAAACCAGTAGCCCAGCAGCAGTGTAAGGGAAGTTTATAGAGGTCCCTTCTGGCCAATCATCTCCTTTATTGGGGCCGGGGTGCTGCTTCTTTTCTTCTGTCCTTTCTTGTTGAGGACAAGTGAGCACCAGCCAGGCAAGAACAGCTCTGCCGCTGTACAGGCAGCAAACAAAGATTGGAGTCTCTCAGCCAAAAAAAACAAAAACAGCCAGTAGCCCGGCAGCACTGTGAGAAAGTTCAGTGGTGGTGTCCCTCCTGGTCCATCAACTTTTTCAGTGGTGGTGGTGGATGTACTGCTGCTCTGCCAGCTATGTACAAGGCAAGAGCACCAGGCTGTGCATCTGTTGGTTGGCCCACCAGGGATTGACTGGACCCAGCACCACACAACAGGACCCAGGCACCCAGTCTGTACAGCACACAAACAGCACAGCAGCACAACCAACTTCCAAATGCTGAACAATACTGGCTTTTCTCTGCCTGGGGACCAATCTGCAAACCCCCAAACAGTCAAAGAGGATAGCAACACAAATTTAGAACACAGCAGCAGCACTGTCTGTAGCCAAGCTGACTTCCATGATTTTACAGCCCATTTGGAAGTGGAAGCCTGAAGGAACTTGGCACAGAGCACTGTGTTGTGAACGCTGCTGCCATCTAGAGGGACTTCACTCAGGCAGCTCTCCTCTCACTGCTGTGCTAAGAGCTGCAGCATCTTCTTGAGGGCCAGTTAGGTTGGAATTTGGACGGGATTTGGGACTCCGGTCGTCAAACTCAGACAGGTCATTCGACAGGACCCGATCAACCTCTGAGAGCCCTCTCTCTCTTCTCCTTGGCTGCTGCTAGTTCGAGTCTGCATCTGCCACACCTCAAGAACTATTCAGGAGAACCCCCCACCCTGTCCCATCCTCGAATAGTTTATAAATTTAAAAAAAAACCACACAAAAAGGCACAGCAACAGGCTGATGCCAAATACCAACCTCTCCAGCCGGTTGGTCTGGTGGTCCATTGCTCGCTCAGCTGGTGGCGCATTCTTCTGACTCCTTGCTCGGCCTGACTGTGTTCCAGCTTCCAGTTGTGCTGCACAGTGATTGGTGGCTGCTGGTCCTTCTCTTACAGTGGTCCTCTTCTCAAAAATGCTTCCGGAGCTATGGTTCCTCCTCCGGACACCGAGGCTGCTTATAGCAGGGCCCCGGACCTGAGGGGGGACCTAAGACTGTCTCTTAATTGGTCTGTGGGATGGGGTGTAGGATAGCCTGGGCCATCACTCAACTTGCTCCCACACTAGCCTCCCCCTCCTCCCTGACATCATCATCACTACATGGGCAGACGGGCCAGGATTGGAAGTTAGTTGGCTGTCTGCAAAGTTAAAAGGAGCAGCAAACAAAGGGATTAGTGCTGTGCGTGGTGCAGCCACATGGTTTTGGCATTCCAGATGGAAAAGAACAGGTGAATGCAGGGTAGCGGTACAGGTGGACTGCTGGGGTCAGAATTCAGAACATCACAAGCAATCCAGTACACTTGAGAGGTATGTCTCTACCATCAAAGCCTCTCAAATGGTAGACTCCAGCACCAGGATCAGTTATCACACTGGTTCCTGTTTGCTGCTTGACTGGGTTCTCGTGAGTCACCCAGAGAGAATTTCCAAAACCATCGCCCATTCAGACTCAGCGACCACTCTCCAGTCACATGCCACTGTTAAAACAAAGCCCTTTACCCTCTCCCTAAAACTGCCACTTGTCAAGTCCTGAAGACAGGACAACTTGAACCACTTAAGGCCTATCTAAAGCAAACTGACTGGTCCCCCCTTGATTACCTTCAAGATGTGGCCCTGGCATTAGAATACTTTATCTCCAAATTTAATGAAGCCTGTAATATCTATGCCCCATAAAGAAAATGTAAACTTAAGGGCACTAATAATTCTTGGGCCACCCTGCCTCTACTCAACCTCATGACCACTAGGGATCACTTGTGGCATTGAGCCAAGGCTACTGGCAAACAGGCAGACATCCAGCTCTACAAAACTGCCAGAAACACCTGCACTTATGAGGTATGAGTCACCAAAACTTGCCGCTTCAAAGAATGTCTCACAAACTTATGGAGGGATAGCAGAAAATTTTGGGACAATCTAAGGACCTAAAGGGCAAGACTAGTAAATCCTCACCCTCCATGCTGGCAGTTAATGGGGAAACCACTCAAGACCAAAAAACAATTGCAGATACTTTCAAAGTCACTTTTTTGGACCTCAGCAGTGTACCTCCCCCCCCTGACTTCTTTGATGTATCTGAGGATTTCACTGAAGCTGTTGGACCTGGAGATCATGGTTCCCCCTGCCCCCCCGCCTTCTATTTAAAAAAAAAAAAATCTCCAAGGCTGAGGCCAAAAAATATCTTCAACATGTGCTTGGCAAATCAAGACACAGTACTGACTCCCTAGACCTTAAACTAATTTCCCTTACCCTGTATGTAGTCTTACCACCGCTAACTAAACTATTGAACCTATCCCTTCAACTTGCACAATTCCCCCAGAAATGGAAAGCCGCAGTTGTCACACCAGTCCACAAAAGTGGTGATCATGCCCTCTATACTAATTACTGGTCCATTTCAATCCTACCCGCCCCCCCAAGGCCCTGGAGTGCATTGTCACTGATCAACTGGTCGACTACCTGGAGAAATATCACATCCAATGTCCCCAACAACATGGCTTTCAGAAGACCCACAGTACCACCACAGCACTGCTCGAATGCACTGGCTTCATTCATGGTGCCCTTGATCAAGGCCAGTTAGTGTGGCCAATATACATCAACCTCATTAAGGCCTTCAGTACTGTCAACCACACTGTACTGCTCAACAAACTCTTTGCCATGGGACTCTCAGCTGAAGCTAATAGTTGGTTTAAAAGTTACCTCAGAAACAGATTGCAGCAGGTCAAAATCATTGAGATCTCTGACAGCAAGCAAGTGCTCATGGGTGTTCCACAAGGCTCAGTTTTAGGGCTCCTACTTTTTAGTCTTTTCCCCAACCACCACCCCCTAGCCTACACTGAAAACATACTTTTCTATGCAGATGATGCTGCAATTTTCCCAGTAAAACTGATCCGCACCAACTGGAAACACACCTGCAGCAAAACTTCTCATCAGTCGAGACCTAGTTCTCTGAGCACAAGCTCTTGATGAACTACAAAAAACAAAGACCATGTTATTCGCGAGCCCCCACAGCAAGCATAAAGCACATCAGCTTACAATTTGTAACAGCTTGCAAACCCTGTTGGAACAGATGCATATCTTCAAATATCTAGGGGTAACCCTCAATAGCTCCCTATCCTTTGCTAATCACATTGACCATGTTGTGAAGACTGTCAACACTAGGATTGGCCTCCTATATAGGCACAGTCATTGCATGACCCCTGATGCACTTCAGACTGCAGTGAACAGCTCAGTCCTCTCTATTATCAATTATGGGTTGGTGGTGTATTGTGCTGCCTCTGACACAACTCTCAAAAGAATCAACACTGTGTTAAATAAGTCCTGTAGGGTAATCACTGGAGCACACCGGCTTACCCATACCTGAGACTTGTATGCCCAGACCAACTGACTGCACCTGCAGGGCAGGATAAAATACTAGGTCTGCCTTCTGGGAAAGAAAGGTTGCCTAGATTTAACCCCGCTGCTATCCAGAACCTCCTCAATCCTGCTACTAATCCCAACCGGATGTGCAGTATGTCTAGGCTGGCCTGCCTAATTCCCTTCAGCCGTACATCTCAACCACAGCGGTCTTTTGCCTACTGCACTCTCAACTGGCTAAACAACCTTCCCTCTGATGCAATGGCTGAATCCAAGCTTGGACAATTCAAGAGAAAATTTTGCCAACACCTCACCGCTCTGTGTAGCTGTGACTGCTAACCGTAATTACTCCTTCTCCCCCACCTCCCGCTGACACTTTTGTCCTGACTACTCCATCCACTCACCTTCCACCCCCCTTGCCCCCCTCATTCACCTCCACCCTCTCCTACCTACTCTACTCACTCCTCCCTTCACTCACTCTGCAATCTGACAAGGTCAACTTTGACTGATTCATTTCTGACTGTAAAAATATATATAAATAATTACTGTAAAAATGTACTTAACGTATTCATTTTGTTATATGCACATACTGTAACCTGATACTTGTTGTATACTGTCTTGTCTGGATTATGCTTTCATGACGTGGAACCTTTGTAAACGAGCTGCTAGCTCAAAGGTATTGTCCAAGAAAATAAATAAATAAATAATGAGCAGGGGTATGATAATTATTACAGAAAAACAGTTGTAAAGATTTTAGAATCACAATCTGAAGATGGAAAGACAATTATGGTTAGGGAATTACCAAATGGCACAGTTCTCAGTTTAGGATCCGTATACAGTATGTTCACTTTCAGGGATATAGTTCTTTTATAGAAACATAGAAGCATAGAATTTGACGGCAGATAAGGACCACTTGGCCCACCTAGTCTGCCCATGTTCCCTACCTACTATCACACCGTAAACCCTACTTGATCTCAAGGCTCTACTCCCCCCCCCCTCCTTGCTACTAAGGTTCCCTTATGCTTATCCCATGCCTTCTTAAATCCCATTACAGTTTTTGCTCCCACCACCTCCTCAGGGAGGCTATTCAAGGCATCCACCACCCTTTCTGTGAAGAAGTGTTTTCTTACATTTCTCCTGCTTCTACCCCCTCAAGCTTCATTGCATGACCCCTTGTTCTTGTGAATCCTTTTCACTGAAAAAGGCTTCCCTCTTGAACCTTATTTATACTCTTGAGTTATTTGAAAGTCTTTATCATATCTCCCGTCTTCCTCCAGTCTGTACATACTGAAGTAAATATTTATGTAATATTTATTGAGGTAAATATCTTTATGGCAATGTTTGATAACATTTTCAGAACTTCGGAGAAGAAAACATGATTTTAGGAGGCAATATGAATTGTTTAGTAGAAATGCAGATATATAGATCATCCCACATAAAAGGCTGGGGGAAATAGAATTCAATAGTAATGAATAATTTTATATCCAGTAACATGGTGATTGATTAATGGAGATAATTACATCCCATTGAAAAGGATTATACACTTTATTCACCAAGGATTAAAACATCAGCTTGACAGGATTACTTATTAGTATGGAAGAATGTAATGGCTATTAGAAAATGGGCTTTTTATTTGGAGGTATCTGGCTGGTTGATACCCAGTCCGTAGGGGTACATTAACTTTTAATAGATGCCCACCAAATGAAAAGACCCAGCCCAAAACTGACCCATGCCCAACCAAGTATCCATGTGCCCAGTCTGCTTTGTCATTGGCTGAAGCACCAGCACAGAATTTCAAACTGCCGCCATTTTTTTTGTTACCTTAGCAAGAGAGCCCAGCCCATTGGCCCCCACCTGCCAAAACAACTACAATAAAAAGGCAGGAAATAAGAAACAATTTTGTGTAAACCTTGTTTCTTTGTTGTAAAAAAAAATCTTTGTTTAAACTTGCAGCACAATCATCCTTGCTCGTCTTTTCAGTCGCCGCTGGTTGGGCGGCCGGTCCGCTCCGTCTCCTCTCCCACTAACTAGCAATTCAAAACAGCCACTATAAAATCGATGCTTCCTTCCAATTGATCCGTCTCCTTACACTTGCTTTATGCCCCACTTCTCAAACAATAACCCATCAAAACTATTTTTTCCTCACAGCAGTACAACAAAACACTTTATTTTTCAGTTAGTAGCGCTCGCACATTGCGACTTCATCACTACTGGAAGACTGCTGTTTGGTGAACTCTGACCCATACTCGCACCAGCTCCACTCCAGCTTCATTCCCAGTCCACATTTACAGATCACACCAACAGCAAACAGGCATTCCAACTTTTCAAATCACCACCAGTAAAGAAACCAAAGAAATAAATGTTTTTTTTCATTCTAAATACAGTGAATCAGCAGCAATGTCTCTGCCGTTTCTCACATCGTGCCTCGTACTATGCCTGCCTTTCTGTCGCTGTTATTTCCTGCTCGCAAAGGAAAAGAAATGGAAAAAAGCATACCAGCTTCGCCTTCTAATAAAAAAAGAGAGATATACCTCTTTGCTGCCCTTGTCTCATCATTTCCTTGTAGTGGTAACGGCATTTCACAAAAGTGTGTGTGGGGGGGGGGCGGAGCGCTACTAATAAACAAGCATTTGTCAATGCCGAACGTTCACTTGCAGGTATTTGCAGTGGTATTTGGCACTTGGACATGGCTTAAAAAAATCAGTGACAAAGAAGTACAAGCATTTGTCAATGCCAAATGTTGCTTGCTTCTATGTTCTGTTTAGGTATTTGGAAGTCATTTAGATTACAAATAGTGGACGAATTCGCGAATTCGTCGTGGAACTACTGCATAGCACTGCGCTTATAAAACAGTCATTTTTAGAATTTTTCTGAATTTTCAACATAGCCATTTTAAGACCTCTGCTCATGAACAGTGTCACTGTGGATTTTCTTAATGTGTCCCATACATTGATTTCAAGATACCGACTGCGCCATTGTGCACTACATGGGCGGAAACACATTTGGGTAGGATGAAAAATGACAGCTGTACTGCCCATAAGGAGGTGTGGTAAAATGGCAATGTTGAAAATCTGGAGTGAAAATATTGAAAATTCGCAAACTTACGAGTGTAGTGTAGAACTGCGTAATGCGCCGAAAACAGTCATTTTTAGGAATTTTTTCACCAAATTTTCAACATAGCCATTTTAAGACCTCTGCTAATGAACAGTGTCACTGTGATTTTCTTAATGTGTCCCATACATTGATTTCGCACACCGACTGCGCCATTGTGCGCTATATGGGTGGAAACATGTTTTGGGCAGGATGTGAAAAATGACAGCTGTACTGCTCATAAGGAGGTGTGGTAAAATGGCAATGTTGAAAATCTGGAGTGAAAATATTGAAAATTCACGAACTTACGAGCATGCATAGGAACTGCGCAACGCACACTCGTAAAACAGTCATTTTTAGGAATTTTTTCACCACATTTTCAACATAGCCATTTTAAGACCTCTGCTCATGAACTGTGTCACTGTGATTTTCTTAATTTGTCCCATACATTGATTTCGCACACCGACTGCGCCATTGTGCGCTACATGGGCGGAAACACATTTTGGGTGAGATGTGAAAAATGACAGCTATACTACTCATAAGAAGGTGTAGTAAAATGGCAATGTTGAAAATCTGGAGTGGAAATATTGAAAATTCGCGAACTTACGAGCCTGCGTAGGAACTGTGCAACACACGCTCGTAAAACAGTCATTTTTTGGAATTTTTGCACCAAATTTTCAACATGGGGTTTTTGGACCCTTCTCATGAACGATGTCACTGTCATGGTGCTATTCAGGCCCAAAGGGTGATTTCATGCAATGACTGCGCAGTGACTGCGAAATCACCCTTCGAGCCCGAATAACGCAATGACAGTGACATCATTCATGAGAAGGGGTCCCAAAAACCCCATGTTGAAAATTTGGTGCAAAAATTCCAAAAAATGCCTGAGATATGCAATAAAGTTGAAACCCCCCTATCTAGCCCATTATACAGCCTACCGGCATTTCCTCAGTTCACGGTCGGCTTTGAAGAGTGCAGACGTGTTCCCGGTCCACCGAAGATTGTTGCTGAGCTCGGAGGTAAGTATGGGGGGTGGGGAGGCAGGGTGCACAGTGGGTGGGTGCAGGTTGTGGGAGGGGCTGGGAGAAGCACCGCGGGGACCGCTTTCAATTTACAGGTTTTTAAAAAAGACAACGTGGACATCTGCCACACTGGGGTGGGCTCCCAGCGTGGCAGAAGGATGGCTGGGGGCGGAGCTGACGGGATTGGGCACCCCGCCGGCAGACGACGGACGTTTGCCATGCTGGGTGGGGTCCCAGCATGGCAGCAAAGATTTGGGAGCGGCGTGACGCCGGTGTAAGCACACAGCGGTGGTTTTCTTGAAGAGAAGACCACCGCTGTCATACACAGCACCGCCGTCCATTGGTGCAGGATCGCCATGCCTGCTCAATGGAGCAGGGCCTGCAGAGGAGGGGCACACCGAAGTGTCCCATTCTCCCAAGACGCCCGCATGCGCCGCGTTGCATAAAAAATTAAAAGAAACACAGCCTGCATGTCTCAGTGTGTTGTAGAGTTGCTGAGGGCAGTGAACCTTGTCAAAAACACAACTGTGACACTGGATCTCTGCAGATGTGTCTATATAGAGTAACAATAACAATCAGCTCCAGTATTAGGCTCCTCAGGAGGAGGAACTATTTTATTATAAAACTTATTTTAAACTACTTATTTTAAACTAATTTTAAAAAGCTTGTTTTATTAAATTATTTTTTTTTTTACAGTGCCCATTTTCTATGCGTAATAATACCCTCCAGGATTGGGTGGTATGGGTAATACCGAACCTTCCAGGGGCTATAAGGCCCTCCATCAGCGTCAGACCTCATTACGCTCTGGGTGGTCCGGTATTGATTCCCAATATCACACCCTGTCGGGTATTATTATGCTTGCATAGTGAGTATAATCAATCTACTATTCATTCTGCTTGTGTTTCCACCATAACCTGGTCTCTTTGAGTACAGTACTGATTTGAAAAATGTATGAATCCGCTATGGAAATGTAACAACAATCTTTCCAGAGATCAGGAATTTGTAGAAGCAATCAAAAGAGCAGTCTCTAATTTCTGATTAGATAATGCAATATCAGACAGTAATATTATAGATTTATTAAATGCTTTTAAAACAATGTTTCTTGACATAATTACATCCAAAGCATGCTGGATAAATACAAAAATAAATTAAATTGACAAAACATGAAAAAAATTAAACAGCTTGAATATTCTATAAGAATTTGTAATAACACCAAACAAACAGTATGACAATAAGAAACAAAATTAGCTTTCAGACACTGAAATATTACAAATGAAAACTGGACAAAAATAAAAAGTAAGTGGTGGTCGTATAGTGAACAAACTGATAAACTATTGGTAAAAACAATGAAAAATGAACAGCAAACAAAGGAAATAATTACTATAATCATGGGTTGATTTTAACATGGTTTTAATTGTCCAATGCCCACAGTAGTGTAAACTGACCAGGACTAGTGCAGCCAACTCTTTACCTGTCCGCCTTGATGAGTGCAGGTTTTCCAGGTATCCATCGGGACTTCAATAATGGCAACAGCAAAACGGAGAGTTAAAAAGGGTGACTGGGAACAACAGCAATCACTGAAACGGTGACCTACGGCTTTCTCCCCCTCCTCAAGTGTTATCTCCCAGCCAGAGTTAATTGTATATAGAATGGGGGTGCAGAGGCAAATCCACCTATAAAAATGCAAAACAGGGTTGTCACCCTTTCAGCGGTCACTGTTTATTCAGGGTCATCCTTTGCAGCTTCGCTCTTTTGCCATTGCTGTTTTTTCTTTGCCCTTGTGTATTCACCCATATCACAAGAAGCCATTTTCCATGGCTGTCAATGAAGTAAAAAAAATCCCTACTTTAGCAGGCTCTACTCCTCATGCTAACTTATTCATTTAGCTCTTGTTTACCAGGTAAACACACTAGACAAGCAGATGCCTATTTCCAGTTGCGACCCGGGAGATTACAAGGAATATACCGGCAAGGCAAGAATTTACAGGATTACAGAGTAAACAAGTACAGACATTTTGGGATATAACATAGGGGCAAACAAAAACATTGCATAAAAAGCAAAATTAATATGACAGTCAAGTTAAAAAAACTCCAAGCTGGGCTCAGGAAGGAGACCAGACAGAATGATTAAAGTGCAACACTTGTAGAATGGGAAACTAGTAACTTAGGTACAGCTACAGACTGAGGTGAGCTTCAGATAATCCCAGAGGGAGCTTCTAAAACAGGTGTGGGAGGAGGTAGTGTGAACATGGGCGGGAAGGGAATTCCAAAGCCTAGGCGCATGAATGGCGAATGCCCAGTCACCCATTTGGGTGCGGATTTTTGGAACCTGAAACATAGCTGAGCCATTATACCTCAGTGGATATGAGGAGTTGGCAGGCTTGAAGAGCTCCGCTAGGACAGGAGGGGTAGCATTTCTAACAACATTGTCAGTGAAATGGCCTAAAACCAAGTTCCAATGGTTACCTGGTGGGAGCCATGCAAGTTTGTTATAAAGGTCACAATGGTGGGTGAGTTGAGGAACAGAGAGAGCAGAACAACATATGTTATCATATGCTACGTCCCATTTTGAGAGGCTGGATTTGGTGGCATGTGGGAAGGTAATGAGCCCATAACAGAGCATGAGAAGGAGCACACCTTTTGCTCTGTATGCTAGGCCCAACTTACTATTTGCTGCCTTGCATACGTTGTGAATATGCAGAGAGAAGTTGAGTTGAGGATCAAGGGTGACTCCCAGGTATTTAAGGGAGTCAGCAATCCTCACCGAGGATCAATCAGCACCAGAGATTCTCTGGGGTGAAGGGGATGCTTTTATTTCTGCCAGGGATCCAAAAAACATAGCCTGGGTTTTTTTGAGATTCAGGACTAGTCTGTTGGCCATAAGTCATGACTGTATGTTAGTAAAGCCAACATTTAGGTGATGGTTGATGACACTAATGTCCTGGGAATTGGTTAGGATCACTAGGTCATCTGCGTATAATGTGGCACTGCTTTGAGCTGGTACAAGGGGCAAATCATTTACGAATAGGGAGAAAAGAATGGGTCCTAGGACAGACCCCTGAGGGACCCCAGACTTTACAGGACTGGGCTCTGAGAGAACCTTGTTGAACTTTAAAAGCTGCTATCTAGCTTGTAGGTGGTTGGTGAACTAGGTTAGGACAGGGTCTGACAAGCCAAGAGACCAGAGTTTTGAGCACAGGAGGTGTGATCCACCAGATTAAAGGCCTTGAAAAGATCAATGAAGATTGCTCCTGTTAATTTACCTTGATCCATGGCAACCCTGACCTCTGAAATAATTTAGCAAGGTCAGAGGAGGTGCTATAATCTTAAGAAAGCCATGTTGTGCTGGGGATAATAAATAATGACTCTGGATATATTCAGTGACCTGGGATGCAACCACTTGTTCAAGTAGTTTGATGATGGCTGATAGGATGGCTATTGGCCAGTAGTTCTCAAGGTTTTTAGGATCACACTGTTTGAATACTGGAACAACCCCAGCCATCTTCCAGAGGACAGGGATAGATTCCAAAATGAGGGACATGTTAAAGGTATGGGTGACGGGTAGAGCAAGGAAAGGGGCACCAAGGAGGATGAGTTTTGGACTCCATATTGTCATGTCCAGCACTAGATTGGGGTGAGAGACTAGCATGGAGTCTTTCTGTCTCCCTAAGTGACACAGCCTTGAAATAAAAAGAAGGGTGAGAGGCGACACCAGGCAGGGAGCAATGGTGTGTTTCTTGTACATGAGAGGCAGGGAATAGGTGAGGTATAAGCAGACAGGTCAGAGAACTGGGAGTTAAAAGCATTTGCGATTGTTAAGGCATTATTGCAGTTTATACCATCAATAAGCATCTCAGAGACATAGCCTTTTGAGGAACCGCTAACTATGTTCTTAATGTTATGCCAAAAAGTCCTAGGGTCATTGGCTGAGGTCAACAGAGCAGATTTACAGAATTTGTTCTTGGCAGAATGTATTGCTTTTATATATACATTTCAGGGGCATCTGTACTCCTGAAAGACAGACATGTCTTGTGAGCCCTTGAAACTAGCCCAACATGTATCCCTAGCCTTCATGAGAGGCAATAAACCTCCTTGAAGCCATTTTGTGACAGTGTCCCTTACTCTCCTTTTTATAAAAGGGGCATGCTTATCTTGCAGGGATGAGAATATGCTAAGAAATAACCACCAATAACAAGCTCCAGGTCTGCATGGAAGGATTCCAGGTTAAATTTGGAGAACTCTCTCATAATGATGACCTTGCAGAGTATTTTAGGGGAGGAGACGTTCCAGATGCAGTAAAGGGGGGTATGTTCTGAGATTGAGTCAGGGAATGTGCCAGATGAGACAAGCCTCTCAGGCCTATTGGATGGTATCCAGTTTAGGAGGATATTTTTACCACCTATTGAAGACAGCCTGGTTGGGTCTCTTATAAGTTGAGAGAGGGTGAGGCCTGCCAACAAAGTTTCATATTGTTTAGCATTGCCACCTAACCAATTTAGGTTAAAGTCACCTAACAGCAGTAACTCATTAACATACACCTTAGGACTAATGGTATCTAGAAGATAGGAGAGCCCTTGCATTCCACCTTTTGGGGGATTGTATGCACAGACTAGATGCAACTTTTTCATGTTACCCAACAGTAGTAGAACATGAAGGAATTCACAGGGAGTCAAGGGTGGCTGCAAGTGAGGTATAATGGACACATTTAGGTGGCTTTTATAGTATAACAACAAGCCACCACCACTTTTTTTCCCAGCACGATCAAGCCTAATTAGATTGAAATCAGCAAGGGCACACACATAGTCCAGGATTGTGGGCTTTAGACACGTTTCCATGATGCCCAGGATGTTGGGTTTATCATGAGCAACCCAAGTGGTAAGCTCAGTCAGACTGGGCATGTGGCTACGAATATTCAGGTGGACAATTTTAAAGCCCTTAGAAGATTGCCAGCTTGGGGGGGATAGTGAAAGATGGTGGACTGGAGAGTAACAGACCCTGGGTTAAGTTCTATATCCCCAGTCAGGATGATAAGTAAAGATAAGAGCCATACAAGGCATGGCAGGAGATTTTGCTTCTTAGGGGGAGTTTTATTTTTTTACAGAGGAGGCATTTGACCAGTCGGGTAGTAAACATTACAGACTTGAATTTCAAGCACCAGACAGGATGGAGATTCAGCTGCATAGTAGCAATATGATTGGAGAAGGTGTAATCAACTTCAGGAAGATGACCCTGTGGTTCTATGGGAACAGCAGGAAGGGAAAGTGTGGCCAAAGTACATAACAACACTGTCTGGGAGTTACAGACATAGGCAAAACCAAACCAAACAGCAGTAAGGCATTTTGGGGCAGCATTATCATATTCCTGTGAGTGCATGGTAGTAACACAACTAGCAACTATAGCAGACAATGGTTATGGGGCCCTAAGGATCTATTTGTATAATAAGAGCTGTCCAGTCACACAAAATTCTTGGCTAACTTGCCTTCCAACTAGCAACACACAGGTTAAGGAATTCATTTCATGAAGGACTAAGGCAACAACACTCAGTAGGCAGCTTGATATAAAGCTAATAGTAGAGGTAGGCAGCCTAGGGTTGCAGAACTACTCCACCAAGCACTTACAAATGTACAACTACTGAGCACACAGGCAGACCAGATCTAAACAACGTGCCATCTATGTACAGTCCAACCCCGATTATCCGAACCAGCTCAGAGACATCCGTTGCATTCGGATATATGGGAGGTCAGATAAATGGGTGCACATATCGGTCTTACCTGTAAAGCTGCAATGCGGCAATTAAAGTCAGACAACAGTCGTACAGCACAGCACAGCACAAAAGGTTTTCAAACAGTGTCATACAGCAGTAAAAAAACCTTTGTAGTTCGGTATAGGTTTAAATATTCAATGCCCGTCTTTATTTTATTAGTGATAGTAAAAAAGGTTTTCAAACAATTAAACACAGTTTGAAACATCATAAGCGCAATACAGTAACACATCTAATCAGAGTAAGTGCAGTCAGTGTGTAGTACAGTGCTGAGCAACAGTACGCATCCTTTTACTTAGAGAAATAATCTTTTAGAGATGTTTGTTTGAAGGAATCAAATTTCTTCTTAGCAGCTCGGAACCACAGGTATAGAGCAACATCTTGCTGCTCATCGTTGCATAAATGCAGGAGGGGACTGTATTGGAAATGACAGGCTGAGGAACTGACTTTACAGTACATAGGTTCTGAAAAGGAGACTGAGGATATCCATGTGAAGTGTTACTGACAGCCCCTTTTTCCTGGTTATGGGTAGCACTGTGGGCAGTCTGGCAGGCCAACAGCCAACTCCCACAGCTGACACCAACAGTGTGACACCCTTGTCTCTCCAACCCTTAGTGCTCTGGACCGCTTGGGCAGGCGTACTCTATGGGGGGGGGTGGAGTGCTATGATTGGCTGCCAGTCACTGGTCTGCTGCTCCGGTGTTCCCAATTCTGTTCCTCTGCTGCTGAGTCCAGAGGATGCAGCAAATGCCAACAAGAACATCCATGGGAGGGGTGCAGGGGTCCCAGTTGCAAGGCAAACCTGACCACAACCCATCTTCATAGTGTCCTGATGTCCCACACAGGAGCGTGGAAACCAAGCCTTTTATCCGCTGGAGAACAAAGAGAGAAGACGCAGACCAGGTTAGAATTCAGCACCAATCCAGCTCAATGCTATGATTGGCTGCTGGTCATTGGTCTGCAGCTCCGGTGTCTCTGATTCTGTTCATCTGCTGCTGGGAACTAGAGGATGCAACAAATGCCGACAGGAAGGTCTGTAGGAGGGGTGCAGGGGTCCCAGTTGCCAGACAAAGCCGACCACAACACCTCCTTGTAGTGTCCTGATGTCCCACACAGGAAAACTGAAAACATACCTTTTATGCATTGGAGAATAAAGAGAGAAGACGGAGACCAGGTTTGAATTCAGCACCAATCCAGCTGTGTGCTGTGATTAGCTGCCGGTCATCAGTCTGCTGCTCCTGTGTCCCCAATTCTGTTCCTCTGCTGCTGGGGACTGGATGATGCAGCAAATGCTGACAAGAAGGTGTGTGGGAGGGGTGCAGGGGTCCAAGTTGCAGGACAAAGCCGACCACAACCCCTCCTCATAGTGTCCTGATATCTCTCTGTGTTCCAGATGGCCTGATGTGATTAACAGCTCATTAAGAGCTGACATTATCAGGTAGTACAAAAGGAAGATCCCACTAAAGACTCAATGTGAGTCATTATCATTCCATTGTTAGGGCTTTCTGCTAGTGTCCAGGCTGTGATCAAAGGCAGAGTGCTGTTAAGTTACTAGCTTCCAGTGTTCTGAACTTTATGTGTCTGATAATTTGTCCCACGTTATTAAGACCAGTGCCCCTCATTTTCCTACATTTTGAGCATCTGTATCCAACATTTCAGTGACAAAATGCTAAGAGGTATACAGTGTTTGCCCTGCAGGTGGTGGGTTTTATTCCAGCCTCACTTTAGCTGCTCACTTTCCCCTCCCAGTGTCTCAGCTCTGCATTCCCCCTGGACACCACTGCAGATTAGACTCTGAATCATCCATACACCCATAGCAGCAATTACTGGCATGTGTTGGGGTTCCCAACTCTTCCTAATGGACCACACCAATCAATGCTATCCTTGCACTCCCATGGCAGTTTTAAATTTTTGTTCAGTGCTTTAGCCAATTAAATAGCAGGCTGGGCACAAGGATACCTGTATTGTCATCTGGCAGGTTTGGACTGGAGCTTTTTATTTGGTGGGCATCTACTGAAGCTAATGTACCCCTATCCAAGGGGTACCAGCCAATCAGATGCCTTCAAATAAAAAGCCCATTTTCTAAAACAATGTAGTAGTCATGTAATAAACTGTAATGTGTTTTATGTAGATGTGTTTTATGTAAATAAACTTATGAAAATTGTAATGGAAATAAAGGTTGGAGTGAAAGGATTGTAAATATGTGAAGGGTTACATAAATAACACTGCCAAGCCAACTGAGCATCCAATATGATTGCATGGTATGTCATTTCATGAGGAAATCCCATGACAAGGGTTCTAGTTTATGTATATAAGAAGGTGGACAGAATTAATATTTTTAACTAGAGTCTTATTAGCCTCCTGAATTTTTTACATGGGATTTACCAGTGATTGGGGTTCGGGTGGGGTGGGGAGGATCCCGATAGACTACAAGGGATATATTTTACCTTTATTTTTGGCTATCGCAGCTACGGGTGGGAGGGGGTACTACTACCACTAGACTACCAGGGATATCATTTACACATATGTTTGGCAATCGCGGCTATGTGCGTGGGGGTACCTCTAGCCTACCAGGGACATCTACGGTGCTTATGCATGGTGTTGGGGTTTCCTTATCAAAAAGGCAGATATTGTATAAAGATATACCCTTCCAGAGTGTGGGTATACTGGTTGATTTACCACTTCTGGTGTGGTTAAGTCACCCGCTGCACCTCGTGACCAACCACACCAGTCATGGTAAATCCACCAGTATACCCACACCCTGAGGGGTATATTGTTTAACTAGTCTTCAATGTGTCTAAAGGTGACTTGTTCATTATGAGAAAGAATGCCTCATATGTGCCTTAAAAATACAGGTATTACGTGTGGAAAATTAGTGTGCTGAATGGCCAAGTCTTTCTAGTTCAAAATAACCCTGGGATTTAAAAATACAGTATTTCTAAAAAACTAAACATACCGACCGGTTTCTAAATAACTTTAAATCAAGCTTGAAACTGGGATTGAACCTTGTCACCCTTGTGAGTATAGCTAAATTACCTGGTCAATGCCGAATGTTGTCTTGACAGTGTTGGCATTGGTAGTGCAATAGTTAGAGATGCATAATAGGAGTAGCAATGAAATATAAGAACCATCCTGAACCCCAGCCCACCCTGCAGAGAGTGACATGCATTGGGGTGTGGCTTTAGAGTCATTGACCAAGCCCATAACGCTAGTGCCATTTCACTTCACCCTACCCTGCAGACTCTGACAGGTGTTGCATTGTGCCTTAGGGTCATCAGGCCTTGCACTCACCCCATTTCATAAGGAAGTATGTTCAGATGGGTGCAGCGTGAGAGAATGGGGTGAACTTTGAAGTGGAAGAGTCAAGGCACACCTGGATGCCTGTCAGTGACTGCATGGTGGGGTGCAGTGGTATGAGCATTATAGACCGACTATCCAAAGGTATTTGCACCTAAATTTTCAACATGGCCTTTTGTGTCTGGCACAGAGGGTTGAGGTGCTGGATGACACACCTTACTGCTACACCAGTGACCGGGTTCTGGAGCAAGCTCGGGCACTGGTGGGTCAGCATGGGGCAGGTTGAGGACAAAGTACCCCTGTGGTGCTCTCCTCCCTGGGAGATTGGGATGGGACAGCTTAACGTAAAAAGAGGGGCTTATATACTTTTTAACAGAAGATGACTGATTTTCAACCTCTGGCAGACTGCCCCTAGTTTGCCTGTTTTGTTAGTACTTACAGTACTGAGAAGGACCAGGGAGAGTCACGACAAGGAGTAGCTGTAATATGGTGGCAGTCACATTGTGGAGAATCTGAGGGACGGAAGGTGCTTTTATTTACAAGGGTTCTGGGAGTTCAACCAAGCTGGGAGGTAAACAAAGAGATGGCCTGCAAAAGCAGGTGGATTTAAGTGCCTTTACTGTTTATCAACTGGTGTACTAAAGGAAAATAATTATATTTAGCATGAGAGTTGGTCCAGGAGTGGTGGTGGTGGGCAGAGTCTGTACTATGGATGTTCGAGGTTGACCGGAAGGAGTTTAAAACCCAACAGGTGCAAAACAGGAGTGCAATCATGGTAAGTCACCAGTGCTGCACCCCAGTGTGTCTTTCTGAGGAACAAGTTTTACTAGAGGCAGGAGGCAGTAAAATACATAGACACTTCTGAGAGAGATTTTTTTTGTGTTGTTTGAGGTAGACAGTACAGCAGGCAGCACAGGCTGAGACAAGCAGCACATGTGGAATTCATTCCTATGTAGAAGCTCGTGCTGTACTGCTGTTTTGAAAGCCCCACTTCCACTGCGGTGATCAGGAGGATGATCTGATTGATGATTTTACTTTTGTTACAACTTAAATTAAATTTTTTTTAATGTGTGGCTAAGTGTTTAAATAACATTAATGAAAGAGAAGGGGGGAGGGGCTTGGCCGGATGCTACCAAATCTCTCTAAGCGAGAGAAAAAAATGGTGGATAGCAAGTTTGAAAATTCAGATGGCCCAACAATACCCCAAGTAATGGGGCTCCCTGAATTATCTATTTTTTTTGACAGGGCTCTATGTAAGCAATAATGCCCGACAGGGTGGGCGGTATTGGGCAATACAGGACCAGACCAGGGCATAATGAGGCCCGACGCAGCAGGCGGAGCGCTTTATAGCTCCTGGCCGGTCCGGATTGCCTTATACCGCCCACCCTGGAGGGCATTTATTGGCGCTTGAAAATGGCTACCTGTGGCATTTGTATAAGGAGATTTAATAAAATTAAAAAGAAATACAAAATATTGACTAAAATGAAGTTGAAGACTCTCTGTTGTACAGTAGTCCGTGTCTGTGGTGTTCCATCCACTACCCCCACTGAGCCATTCTCTTCTATCCCCCACGACAAGCAGAAGAAGACATAGTTACCTCACTCCTTGTAGTGCTTTTTTAAAAAAAAAAAAAAGGTTTTCTATTTTGTTGCCGATCACTTTACTTTGTGGGATGGGGACTGAGTTGAAGATTCTGACTTGAAGATCTGTGGGAACTGGGAAGTAAAGCGAAGAGACTGCAGCAAAGTGCTGTGGATATGATGGAGGGCAGTCAGTCGAGGAAGGTAATTGTGAACTGTGTTAAAAATGACCTAACGTTATTTCGTTTTGTTGGTTTGCCATTCCGGGAGAGCAGTACTGCATTTCATGGAAGCTGGGCCATTTCAAGTAAGTCCTGAGCACGCTGACGTGCTAGTGCTACTGCTTTCCGTCACAGAAACCGTTGTTCAGTTGAAAGGGGAAAAAATGAAAAGACTTTGTGGGTAATGTTGTTTGTGGTTAATTTATGTTACCCAGCTTTTTATAACTGCAACTGAGATTAAGCGCAATGTGGCAGCATGGTTCTTCGGCGAGGTGCATGGCTGTAGTGATTATGGCTCAGCGCAAGAGCGGGGTCAGGAAACTGTTTGCTTTTGAATTGTTTGTGGCTGTGAGGAATGAGGAATCGTCTTTCTGTCCCGGCTGTAAATGGTGTTTTTTTTTTGTTTAAAAAACGCAGTGAGGCATCAAACTAGGGAGCTTTGGAGGGGTTATGTTGTTAAGTGAGACAGAAAAATGGCGACTATTTCAAATTCAAATCAGAGGATTTTAGCCAATTGGAAATTAGGATGGGCACTTGGATATTTCAGTGGGTGAAGGGACACTGGGACTGGTACTTTTATTTCCTGGGCATCTATTGAAAGTTAATGTACCCCTGGCAAAGGTACTAGCCAATCAGATGCCAGGAAATAAAAGCCATTCTAAGTAAGCAATAATACCCGACAGGTGGGCGGTATTGAAGATACCGATCGCCCCAGGGCGAATAATGAGGCCCGACGCCGCAGGGTATTATTGACCCCTAGAAAATGGGAACAGTAACACAATGAGACAGAGACACAAAATAGTTTTTTATAAATGTGAGTTGTGACACTTAAATTTATTACAAAATAGAGTCGGAGAGTGTGCGGTGATCATTCTGATCATGGGATGGCAGTTAGTGGTTGGGAAGTGGCATGACAGGGCTGTTTTTTTTTAAACGTTTTCTTTGTGCACTTCATTTGGTAATGGGGTACAGGATGAAAAAAAACAAGATGTTGCAGTCATTTACTAGCTCGTGACTGAGGAAGTTCAGTAAAATGGCAGGACGCAACAGGAGGAGATCAGCTAACTGCTTTATTGTTTGTAAGTGAAAAGCAACATGGCTGCAGTTGCCGTTTTCAACGTTCTACTGGCCCAGTATTACTAGAACTATATGAGGCAGCAGAGACTGGGACTAGATATTTCCCGGTCTCTGTTGTCTCATACTGGACCGGCTGATTGGCACTTTTAGCTAATCAAAATGAAGCTTTCTGTAGTCCCATTTTCTAATAAAAAATAAATGCATGCCTGACAGTGGCTTTCAGCTAATCAGGATGCTTTATTTTTCAAGCCCATTTTCTAAGAGATGGCAATGTTGACAGTTTGGAGTGAAAATATTAAAAATGCTTGACGTTACAAGCGCGCATGAAAACTAGGCAACACACGCTCGTAACAGTCTGTTTTTTTGGAATTCTTTCACCAAATTTTTAACATAGGCATGTTGGGATCTCTGCTCATGAACAGTGGTGGTAGGATTTTCTTAATTTGTCTCAAATGTTGCTTTCCTACAGCGACCATGCCATTGTCGTCAGATCGCACAGAACCACATTTTGGGTAGGATATGAAAAATTACAGCTGTACTGTTAATAATATAGTCATTTTGTGGAATTTTTTGACCAGCTGTTTAACGTAGGCATTTCGGGACCTCTGCTCATGAACAGTGTCACTGTGATTTTCTTACTGTGTCCCAAACATTGTTTTCAAAAACTGCATAAGCCTAACAGCTCACTCTCAGAACTCAGAGTACATATAACTGCTCATTTTTGACATACAGATATATAAAAGGGGCACATGCTTGCACACTGGTAACATTGGGGGGGCAAATAGGGCACCATGACAGAAAACATGGGGGAGTTTAGTTGGTGACCTGGTGCTCATGCCATAATATTCCACCGTAATCTGTGTACATAGTGGTACAATGCCTTGTTACCAGGCAGCATTACTAACACAGCAGGTAGAACCATGGTGGTTGATCGCACTGTTAGATGACCAGTTGTCCACAATCATTGGAGGTTCTGTAGACTTATGACAGTCACCGTCTCCCACAACCCTGATTCCATGTGAAAAAAAAAAAGTTTCTCATGAAATTAGGGGTGGAGAACATGTAACAAATGTGTGTGTTTTCTTCCAGAAAACCCCCAAAATTCACCACAGAACATGTACACACCCCAGAGCTTCTGGGGGCCTAAGCCCCCCAGACCCCACTTTATCTGTCCTTTTTCACAAGTGTCAGATTTAAACACCCCCCAAATAGAATTATGGCTACGCCCCTGGTCACTCAGACATTGAAATGTTACATTTGAGAAACAAAATACCCACCATTTTGTACCTTTTACTTTTTTTTTTACTTTAAAGACCATAAGCAATAAGTATAATAAATGCAATGGGTTATTAGCATACAAATGTAAAGGTAAATTGTACCCTTATAAAATGGGCATGAAAAAATAAGCTCAGTGACTGGTTAGAAAACCAGTGTAATATCTGCATTACACATAGAATAAAAAAAGTATAGGCAAAGAAATCAATGCCCCTAAATGGAATGTTCAGAGCTAGGCATGGAACGTTCATTTTTTAAAAGCCGCCATTGTTTTAGCAGCATAGCAGTTCACCTAATCTTTGGAGCCATTTGCTCTTCATTTTTCTTTCTTAGTGGAAAAAAAAAATGGACCATAGCAAAAACTGCAACTACTAAAAGAACAGGCGCGCTTCAATCAGTGTCTCCCACAGCACACCGGCTATCTTACTTTCACGAATACTCCCACACGCATGGAGCAGGACACAGCCTGAGCTCTGTATGGGCTGGGAGTTTCAAGTACCCACAGGAACAGTCACCAGACTGGGATTCAAACAGTAGGGCACAGCAGCAGTCTGATTTTCCACCACTCAGTATCCCTCAGATTCAATTCCCCAGTCTGTGCTCATTCCCATTAAAAAAAAAATACAACCAGAAAAAAAAAACTGTAACAAGTACACAAGAGCACTGGGGAAGTGAAACAAAATTAAATCAGTAGTACCACTCGCAACTACATAATGACATCACTTTTAAATAGGCAGAAGGACTATTTTGTCATATAGTAACAATTTTAAATCATCTTTTTTCAACATATAAACATACTTTTTTGTCTAAACTTGTATAAGATAAAAAGTTGCCCATTTATAAGCACAATAAGACACTCCAGGGTGTGTGTTGAACAGATATTACCACACTTTCAGGGGCTGAAGACACTTGGCGGTGGTCTGATGCCTTACTACACCCAGGCATGCAGTAATATCTGTTCAACACACACCCTGTCGTGTCTTCTTGCTTACTTATATTATTTCAGCAGGTCAAAAATAAGGCAGTTCACTATAAAAGTGAATCCTGTAAACCATTCTTAGTTCTGAATTAAAATGCAGTATAGACTCTGTGTAGTCTGAAATAACAGGATATAAAGAACAATGGGCACCATTTTGAAAGGTTATTAGCCAACACAGGCACTTGTACTGCCTCAACCTGGAAAAGTGCCAGCTGGCAGGGGTGTGCCCATATTCATTCAAAGGACACATATGTGGGGTGCATACCCCTGGCAGCACTGTTGTGCAAAATATCGTGCTACACCTATGCAAAGAAGGGTTCCCTCCTGCATACAGTATGCAGCGCACCACAATATTGAAAGTTTTCAGAAGCGCTATAACAGCCGCCATCAGCAGTGCATTTTTAATGCTTCTGAAACCCAGCCCTTAGTGCACAGATGGCTCTGCGCACTGTCAAGGGCTTGGTACACTGGTGGTTCAATGGTCCCACCCCTGCTCCAGTCCTTGTCCCCATATAAATATAAACCCACAAGTGAGCATTAATGCCCGATGAAGGAGGCTTCTACTTGGGAATTAATGCATGATTGGGGGGGTTGTGGCACGAGGCCTTGGCCGAGTGCCTACAACTACTCAACTATGCATTAATTCCCCAGTAGAAGCCGACTCCGGAGGGCATTAATGCGTTTGTAACATGGGAATACTTGCATTGTTGTTGTTTCCATTTTTAGAATTCTTTTCGGCTTTGTGTCGGCGCATTGAGATCCTGCGTATTCGCTACGATGTGTGTTCTGTTTGCTGCTGTGACAGGTAGTGGTGCTAGAGCTTGACCCAGTGACCCCGTGATTAATAGTTGGAGTGGCTCACTGGGGAATTAATCACCCTCCAACATTGGTCATGTGTTGTATTTGGTCGAATGAAATTACTTTATTTGCCATTTCTGTTTGATGCCATGTTACAATGCTGTTTCAGTAGTCCCTCCCTAGCCCCAATTCCTTCCCTAGTAATTCTTATACCATACCCGGTGGTCTAGTGGTCCATTCTTAATCCAGATCCCTTTCCCAGTAATTCTGTTATCATTCCAGGTGGTCTAGTGGTCCCTCCCTAGCCCAAATCCCTTTCCTGGTAATATTGTTATCATTCCTGGTGGTCTAGTGGTTCCTCCCTAGTCCTGATAACTTCTCCAGTAAATCTTGTATCATCTCTAGTGGTCTAGTGGCCACTGTAATGATCAACACACTAGGTAACACCTGCATTTGGTGCTTTTGCTGCAAAGCCTCATATTGAATTTTAACAGTATTTTGTTATGTGTTCTGAGCTTTAGAGACAGTGCGATTTTCATGTATTCAGATGTACCTGCTGTTTACTTGTTTTCTCTGTCCACACAGTATAGGACAGCCTAAAATGGAAATGAAGGTGGAGGGGGTGCTGAAATGCTGTGTATCAGGGCAGGATCAGGCAATGCTGAATGCGGGGCATGATCACTGAAGTTTTTTTTTATTATTATTATTATTATGGCAATGATGAGCACATGACCTCAATATGAGTACACACATTGTTAAGATATTTTCAGGGTCATGGTTCCTACATTGGGCGTGTTGCAACTAACAGCTGAAGATGGACATACTATTGCATACCAGTCATCAGTGTGGGAAAGGCAAAGGAACTATTTTGTGTAGTTTTCACATGAAAACAAAAAGAAACTGAAAATAACAAACAGTACATGTTAAGTGTTGTTCGCCCTTTTTATAATAGCAACAATGAACTCTGGGGGTTACATTAATTAAGTTAATCACTCCCTGGGGGCAATATGCCACTTGGATGCACCTCACACCACATTGCACCCCGGGGGGTGATTAACAAGAACATTAGCATAACCCCCATTGTTCATTGCTTAAATATGTCATGTTGGGTTTGGTGTCTAAACACTCCAGATTTCACTCTGAATCTGAAAATATAGGTTTAGTTTGCTTGTTTGTTTGTTTATTTTTTATACTGAGTGGCCAGTGAGCAAAAAAATGTCAATTTTCACTGGCATTCAGTTACATAAACAGAACAATATACAAAATACAAAGCAAGTACAGCAATTACAGTTATAGTAAGATCAGTTAAAACAATTATAGTCAGAGTTAGACAGAAGAACATTTTTAAGTGAACTTTTAAAGATGGATATATTGATGCAGTTAATGACAGAGATTGGTAATGCATTGTAAGGTTTTATAGCTGTAAATTGTAAGGAATTTTGAGCCACAGAAGTATGAAAAAGTGGAACCTGGAATTAAAACCTATCTTGTGACCTAGTAGGGATGGCATTGATATTTTTTTGGAAACAAATTAGCAATAATATCAGGGGAAAAGCCTAGCTGTATCTTATGTAAAAAAAATGAACAACCTGAATCTAAATCTATCAAGAAAGGATAAAGACCCGATAGATCTATATAATTGACAATGATGCGTCCCTTTTCCTGACCCAATAACAAAATGAATAATACTGTAAGTGGCTTTTAAACTTGTTAAGCATTTTGTTGGTTGAAAATAATATATAATGGATCCGTAATCAATAAAGGAACACAAAAAACTATGTGCAAGCATTAGTCTTGTTTCATGTGTTAAGTGCTTATTCAGCGATACGGCATACTCAGTCTCTGATGAACTTTACTTATTAGTTTAGCAATGTGCAATACACATGAGAGGTGAGAATCAATAATTAAACCAAGATATTTGAAACCAGAAACTTTTCAATCTTATTCCCATAATTATCATATAAAGTAAAATTGATGACATTGATTTTCCTAGGATTTGTGAATACCATCAGTTTTGTTTTACCTGAATTCAAAACGAATTTATGTTTAGTAAACCAAGTATGCATTAGGCCAAAATCATGTTGAAGATTTTTTCTACAGTAGAAAGCACTGTTCCTGTACATGTTAAGACTACATCATCCATATATAAAATCAGTTCTGAACTTTTACATACTTCTGTTAGTGAGTTAACAAACAGTGGAAATAACAGGGGTCCAAGAATGGACCCTTGTGGTACACTGCAACCTAACAGGCCCTCAGTAGAAAAGGAACCATCAATGAGAGTTTTCTGTATCCTACCTGACAAATAATTATTTAGCTATAGAACTACTTTGTCAGAAAAGTTAACCTTTAATAACGTTTTTAACAACTCCATGGTCAACTAAATCCATGTTTAAGTCTCGCTCTAACTGCATTTGGATGCCAGAGAGAAAAATAGTTTTAAAAAGAAAACTCAGAGACTTTGCAAAAAGGGGCTGTCTTAAAAGAGAGTGACTAGCCATGCCTTACATCATTTGCATGATCCCGTCAGTGTTGGTGAATCTTGCATATATGCATCATAATGAGGTAGACTTAGAAAACTCGGTTCCCTGAGGAAATGCCTTAGAATTCTCCAAATCCAGATGCCGAGAGGATCTGTGCTCATGGAATGCACATTTTTGCTGATTAAATACCAAAACCAGAACAAAGTACTGAGACTGCCTATTGATGTCTGAACCAGCCAAGAAGCAAGCCTGCATTGCTGTGTTGACAACAGATGGATCCATGGTCTAAGGTTTGAGTGGGGACAGAGTAAAGACAGGAACAACATCAAGATCCAGTGACTAAAATGACTTTTGCTATCCAGGGGAAGAAGAATTCTCACTAACATCCTGAAATTAAGAAGAAAATCCAAACTCTACAGCTAACCAGATGTCTCAAGTATTATTTTAAATCATTTTTATAATAGTCTAATTAGACATAGCGGGGAGGTTGCATGGGACAAATAATTTCTTAAATACTAGAATGTTGTATATATAGAAAAGCTCAAATCTATGCAAAGATATATAAACATTTTGCATAAGAAATAGTATTTAAATAAATTTTACAAAAGAAGTTTTAAAATACTAATAAGACGAAGTTGTTTGAAATCGTTATGCAAGGAAAAACAGCTTATATTTTTTATGCAACCAGATTCTTTGAAATTACCTAAAACAAGGAACTTCTAAAGTTTATGCAAGAACAATTGTATTGTTTGCAAAAGTTACCAAAACTGCAAGTTGTGTTCTTTTGTTATTCTTGTTTATTGTGTTGCTTGCACGCATGTGCAAAAAACACATTGCATCACATTTTCTTCACAAGCAGGTTGTGGAGGTGTGGCAGTGTTGTGCCAAATAACAGCAGCCCATTCAGAGGCTGGTCTCTGCCTCGGCCAATAGAATAGCATGCTGTCATCACTGGCAGTTAATGAGCAGGCCACTAGATCAAAAGTAAATGATTCGCTGCAATCAGGGAGTGCCCCATCACTACGCAATCAGCTGTTCATACAAGGCCTCCCTGACTGCAGCAGTCAATTACAAAGCTCCATGGTGCTGCGTTTCCATGGTGACAGGTGACAGCTTCTCCAATGCCTTCTCACAGTCCTCACAAAGCTGATGAAAAGCTGCCATCTGCCGTTCAGTGTGCCTTCCTGGTGAAACATTTCAATTAAAAAAGCCGACGGTAGCCCACTCCCTGTCAGCATAATGCTCCCCCCAATTTCTTGTGTGCAGAGGGGTGCTCAATCCTCTTGGTTCTTGTCACCACCACACCTATATGAGCCAACAGGGGTGCCCAATCCCCCTGTCAGCATGCCCCCTTCCTCATCATTTTGCTGATTGGGGAGCCCACCCCCCATTGGCATAATGCCCCCTCAATTTCTTGTGTACTGAGGGGGATACCCAATCCTTCTTGGCTCTTGTCCCCCCCAACACTCCATATGTGCCGATGGGGGTGCCCAATTCCCCATTGGCTACAGCCCCCCAAAAATTCAAGTGGCATGCTGGGAGCCCATCCCAGCATGCCAAAGTAAACGTCCCTGTAAAAGAAAACCTTCCCACAACTTTTTTTTTAATAAAACTGCAAAATAGAAAATGGTCCCTTGTTGAGTCCAGTGGCCCTCCCCAACCTGCGCCCACCCTCTGTGCACTCTACCTCCCCATACCCCCCTCACCCCATACTTCCCTCCGGAGCCTGGCGTGACGATCTTCGGTGGACCAGGAACACGTCTGTACTCTTCAAAGCCGACCACGAACTGAAGAAATTCCGATAAGCTCTATAATGGTATAAATGGATTTTATTCAACTTTGATGCATATCACAGCCATTTTTGGGAATTTGTTCACCAAATTTTCAACATGGGGTTCTTGGGACACCATTTCATGAACTCAGTCACTATCATTTTGTTATTCAGTCCTGAAAGGTGATTTCAAGGTCACTGCATGGAACCATCTTTCGGGACTGATTAACAACACAACAGTGTCACGGTTCATGAGGTAGGCCCCCAAAAACCCTATGCTGAAAATTCAGTGAGAAAATTCCCAAAACTGACTGTTTTGCGAGCATGCGTTATGCAATTCCTACGCACGCTCATAAGTTCGAGCATTTTTAATATCTTCAATCCAGATTTTCAACATTGCCATTTTACCACACATTCTTATGAACAGTACAGCTGTCATTTTTCATATCTTGCCTGAAATGTGTTTTCACACATGTAGCACACAATTTTATTTAATTTTATTTAATTTAGTTTTTGATGACCGGGTAAGTGCACTAGACAAATCCTGCCTATTTTCAGGCAGAACCCGGGGAAGGGGGATACAGATGAATGCCAACTGACCTTAAACCAGACTAAGCTGTTGGTGGTATTTTTAGTGAATGAGAGAAATTTGGCCAGGACACCGGGGAAATTCCCCTACTTGTTTCGATAAGTGCCATGGGATCTTTGACATCCACCTGAACTACCACCAATCCAGGCAGATGGGACCTCAGTTTAACGTCTCATCCGAAAGACGGCACCTCAGAAGTGCAGCACCCCTCTCATGCTGAACTACAGTGTCAGTACTGGAATATTAACAAGTGCCAGATGTGGGAACTAAACCCACAGCCCTCTGATCTCCTGGCCTCAAAGGCGAGTGTGCTACTTACTGAGCCACTGACACTGTTAGATGGCACGGTTGGTGTGCAAAATCAATGTTCAGGACAGATTAAAAATATCACAGTGACACTGTTCATGAGGTAGGCCCCCAAAAACCATGTGTTGAAAAGTTGGCGAAAGAATTTCCCAAAATGAATGTTTTACGAGCATGCATTGCCCAGTTCCTACGTAAGCTCGTAACTTTGAGCATTTTAATATTTTCACTCTAGATTTTCAGCATTGCCATTTTACCACACCTCCTTATGAACAGTACAACTGTCATTTTTCACATTTCACCCGAAATATGTTTTCAGACATGTAAGGCACAGTAGCGTGGTCGGTGTGCGAAATCAATGTTCGGGACAGAAGAAGAAAATCGCAGTGACAGTGTTCATGAGCAGAGGTCTTAAACTGGCTATGTTGAAAATTTGGTGACAAAAGTCCATAAAATTACTGTGTTACGAGCATGCATTGTGCAATTTCCATGCACCCTTGTAAGTTCACAAATAGTAATCTTTTCAAGTCCAGATTTTCAACATTGGCATTTCCACACCTCCTTATGAATAGTACAGCTGTCATTTTTCACACCTAGCTGAAATATGTTGTTGTACTTCAATGCAGAATAACATGGTTGCTTTGGAAATCAGTGTTTGGGATAGATTAAGAAAATCACAGTGACACTGTTCATGAGTGGAGGTCCCAAAATGCTTGTGTTGAAACTCTGCTGTAAAAAATCCTCAAACTAATTACATTATGGGTGTGCATTGCGCAGTTTCTACGCACACTCATGACTTCACCAGTTTTTTTATATTTTCATTCCAGATGTTCAACATTGCCATTTTTTACACTTCCTGATGAACAGTACAGCTGTCATTTTTCACATCCTGTTCAAAATGTGTTTTTGCACCAGTGGCACCAAATGGCACAGTCGCTGTGTAAAATCACCTTTCGGCTAATGAACTGATAGTGCCTCTGTTCATGCGGTGGGCTCACAAAAAGCCCATCTTGAAAACTTTTAGTAAAAATACCAAGAAATGCCCAGGATGTTAGGGTTTTTGACCATAATGCCCCCTATCCTGTAGGGACTGACAGGTGTCAGGGTTGTGACTTAGGATTATTGACAGTAATGCTCATGCCATTCCACCTACCCACACCTGCAGCCAGTGACAGGCATTGAGGTGTACCTTGACTCTTTGTCCTCAGAGTTCATCCATTCTCCTATCTGCACCCAATTCAGTGTATTTCCTTATGGAATGAGATGAGTAAAGCCTGAACACCCAAGGCACACCTCAACACTTGTCAGTGTCTGCAGGATAGGGTGAGGTGAAATGTCATGACTGTTATAGGTGACGGCCCACAGACACACCCTAATGCCTGTCCATCTCTGCAGGGTGGGGGTGGGGTTGGCATCAGTTCAGTACTTCACTACCATTCCTATACTGCATGGGCCTGATTCTCATAGGGGCCTGCATCTAGCACAAGCTGCACCAAACAGCAGCTTGCACCAATGCCTGGTGCTCCAGAGACCCTGCACCTGATTCAGGTACAGGAGGGGTCCCAGCGGCTAAGTCCCATGCTTGTGCTGACTGGAACCCTGCGGCAAACCCTGGTGCACCACACAGGGTCTACTGCAGGCCTCCAGAGACTAACACAGGACCCCTGTCCCACTAGGTAATGGGCATGTGGACCCAACCTAGTGGCCAGTGTCCCCCCCACCATGTTTGGTGCAATTGGTGCCTGAACATGGAGGTGAGTGGTGGGATGTGCTGGGCACTGGGGAGCAGTCAGGACTAGTGTACTGGGGGGGTTTGGGCACCACCTGCTGGGGCATGGGTGGGCACTGTACCACCATACATTGGTGCTGCAGTAGTGCCAATGGGGCAGGCATTGAGGGAGCTGCTGCCAGTATGGGCAGTATTACAGACAGTTGGTGAGACCCCATCTGGAGTACTGCATCCAGTTCTGGAGACCCCATCTCTGTAAGGACATAGACAGGATGGAGGCAGTCCAAAGGAGGGCAACTAAAGTGGTGCAGGGTCTGCAAGAGAAACCATATGAGGAGAGACTAAAGGAGCTTAACATGTATACCCTTGAAGAAAGGAGGGAGGGGGGGACATGATAGAAACTTTTAAGTACCTCAGTGGAATCAACAAAGTCCAAGAGGTAACATCATTCAGAAAAGAAAGTGTCAAGAACAAGAGAACACAATTTGAAGACAGAGGGGGATAGCTCAGGGGTAATGTGAGGAAGTATATTTTCACAGAGAGGGTGGTGGACGCATGGAACAGCCTTCCTGAGAAGGTTGTGGGGTCTAAAACTGTGGGAGAATTCAAGAATGCACGGGACGGACATAAGGCAATTCTTGCGGGGGGTAGGAAGAAATAGGCTGTTGGTTAACTAGGATATGCAGCTTATCATATAGATAGGGAAATGAACAGACTAGGTGGGCCATGTGGTCCTTATCTGCTGTCAGAGTCTGTTTCTATGTTTTTATCTCTCCTGTCTGCAAGCTCAGCCCAGGCTAATGTACAAAGACTTGATCACATTTCTTATGAGTCTTTCTTAAACATGTTTTATCTGTTTACAGGTGTACCTGATTTGAGGCCAAAATCAAAGCAGATAGTTATAGTAGCAGAGCCCCCACATACACACACATACACACTCCCGAAAAGCTTCTTAAAAGCCTGAAATTCTTCAAATCAATTCCATTTTTACTTAGCTGGGGTTCAATGCCAGCAAGTGTAAAATCATGTACCTAGGGCATAGGAACCCCATGCTGAAATATAGGATGGGGAGGTACTGATACTCACTAGACATGAAAGGGTTTTTAAGGTTATTATATCAGATGATCTCAAGGTGGCAGTACAGTGTGACAAGGCTATGGGCAGGGCACATTGGATTCTAGGATGCATAAGGAATGGAATCTCCAGTAGGAGGGAGGGATATTGTGCTGCCATTTATCACTCCTGGTATATCCCCAGCTGGAGTACTGTGTCCAGTTTTAGAGCCAAACTTCAGAAAGGACATAAGGTGGAGGTTTTCAGAGAGCAACTAAAATGGTTCAGGATTTTTCACGAAACCCTGCAAGAAAGGCTGAAGAATCTCAGCATGTACACTCTGGAAGAGAGGAAAGCGAGAAGGTGACATGATCAAAACTTAAAAGTACCTCACAGGGCAAACAGGGTTCAGTTGGGAGTTTCCTTCAAATGAGGATGAGCACCCAAACCAAAGGGACATACAATGAAGCTGGGGGAGTTCAGGATAGATGTGAAGAAATATTTCTTTACTGAAAGAGTGGTAGGCATTGAACAGACTTCCAGGAGAAATGGTGGAAGTAAAATGGTAGGGGCATGAAGCATGCATGGGATAAACATAGGGCTATATTAGAAAAGGGAAGGAGGGGTCAATGGAGATCAATAGGGCTATGGAGATGGAGTAGTTTCAAGTTAATTGCAGGAAAAATCCATTGAGCAAGCTCATTCAAAGGAGGTCCTGATGGATGCAGGCAGAATAAGACATGCAGTAACATATACAGGCAGGAGTTACAAGTAGGTAGAGAACACTTGGGCAGACTGGGTGTGCTGATTGGTCCTTTTCTGCTGACAAATTCTATGTTTCTATGCCATCATGTGTTAATTCAAGTGCAGTGTTTATTCAAGTTGGGTCTACCATACATCCAGATGTAGTACAGTAAATTACCGAATTAGATGCAGCCCACTTACAGTACAATAAATAGAACCCCAGTGCTTTGAGAAGCCTTTACTCTTCATAAGGCTGCTTAAATAGCTGGGGTTCTATTTGTAGTGTCCACACCAGTATGCTGATCTTAAAGGGTACCTAAACAAGCAGTTTTTTTAAAACTGCAAACTCCAAAATCTGTCTTCATAGCAAGGTAAAGTAAAGTAAAGGCTGCTGTTTGCATTTATGCTAAAACTGCATTTATGTAAATAACAAATGCAGTTTCATAGCTTTTGAAAAATGCAAACATCAACCTTTCACTTTCAAAAAAACAGCCTTGGTTTCTCCCTAAGATGTCTGCCAAGTGTGTTAAGTGATGAGTCATGATGACATCATAGGAGCCAGAAACAGAGATCCACATATAGTTCTATAGTGCTAACTAGTCCTTCTTTCCTTCTTTATTTTGAACTGTTGTACCACAGTGATCAACACCATGTATTAACTCATGGATTATTCTGATCATTACAAATGTTAGGCTATGATTTTGTTCATTTTGTTTACTTTAACTTGCAGAAAATGTTTTGCAATCCAGCTGACTTTTTCTTTGGCAAACTGCATTACAGTACAACACTTCTATTATCTGATGATCTAGTGGTTATATGATGCACTGAATTTTGTTTTTGTTAACCAGGAGAGACACACTAAGCTGACAGCTTATTTGCAGATGTGGCCTGGGAGCACAAGGAAGTTTAGTGACTTGCTCAGGGTCACACAGCAAAGTAACAGTCTTGTTCAGTTCCAAAGCTCATGCTTTCTTGTTAATCCACAAATAAGGCATTCTTTTCCATGTGAAACCCCTGCACCGAGCCTGCCTTCTGTTGAACACCCCACCATCCATACCATGTCCTCAGTAATGCCTGGGGCCGCATATGAGCTTACGGTCTCATGAAGAGAATTATCACACCTCAGATTGCAATCTTGTACCTCAGAGAGTTATGCACACCTATACTGATACGCATCAGCTGGCACTGTTAAAAATGACTCCCAAATCACTCTCCAGTCCACATTCTCAATGTTGACTTCTGCTCCCACAGTAAACATTGAGTGGATCACCACCCTTCTGCACAGTGAAGGTAGTATGTACAGTTTCCTGTTGCATTTTTTCCCCACCTCATTAACCAACAACTACAGTAGGTCTTCCTGGAGATCCAAGCAATAAGCATCATGACACACCAGAAAAAAAAGCTGTTCATGCCCTCATAAGGGCTGCATTTAAAATGGATGACAATATTATTAGCAGGAGAGGCATATTCATACCTTCAGCGAATCCACCTGACTGTCAGTGTCAGTCTACTCCTTTACTTATGATCTTCAGGACCTCAAAGGACAGTTCCCAGCAATTCTTCTCCAGAATTTTTCTGTACTCTACTCCACAATGCGAGTTGGCTGGCTACCACCCTTCCAAATCTTGAACGAGCTATACACAACTCCCTCAATACTGTCCTAACAAATGTCAACATCCCCCCCCCAATGAGGATAATCTCCTTACACTGAATTCAAGTAACAGTTTAGGTGCAGCCCTGCCACTCTGAGTATTTGTCATCGCTGACTACTCTCATCCACAGTCAGGTAGTGATCACGATGCTGGCAGCCTCACATTTCAGATCTCACAGTGATCTGCTCAGCGTCCCTCCTTCATGCCTTCTACTATCCTGAATATAGTTGCACCCTGCTGGAATGGCCTCTTCAGTCCCTCTCTGACATTCATTCTTCTCACCTGCTTCCCACACCAAAATCTGGTGAGTTCACTACCCTTCCGCATCATGAATGTGTTTAGTACAGTCTCCTGTGTTATATTTACATATTAATAATAAACATGACCTTCTGGTAAGCCAGGCTGATATGGGTAGCAGCATGGCACAAGTGGAAAAATAGGCTTTCCTACCCATAAGATCTAAGCCACCTATGATTAGGCACTATTATATAACGTGCATAATGATGTGAACACCCATCATTTAATAGTGCCTAATCAAAGGTAGCCTAGATCTTTTAAGGATAGGAAAGTCTGTAATTCCCCTTGTTCCCTGCTGCTATGAGCCTGATTTACTGGAAATATATGTTTATATTTGATATGTCAAAAATGAAACAGGGACTGTGCTACTACATTCATGATGCAGAAAATGATGAGTTCACCAGTTTTGATGTGAGGAGGAATAGTGAAAGAATGAATACCGAAGGGGACTGAGAAAACCACTCTTGCAAAGTACTGCTATATTCAGAAAAGGGAGAAGACAGAAGGAGAGAAATGTGAGCAGATTGCTGTGAGAAATAAGATGTGGGGCTGCCAGCACATTACATAGAAACATAGAAACAGACTTTGACTGCAGATAAGGACCGCTAGGCCCATCTAGTCTGCCCATTTCCCTACCTACAGGATAGGCCGCAGATCCTAGTTAACCAACAGCCTATATCTTCCTGTCCCCCACAAGAATTGCCTTATGTCTGTCCCATGCATTCTTGAATTCTCCCACACTTTTAGACCCCACAACTTCCTCAGGAAGCTGTTCCAGCCATCACTACCCTCTCTGTGAAATAAAATTTCCTCACATTGCCCTGAACTGCCTCTTATCTTTAAATTGTGTCCTCTTGTTCCTGAGTCTCTTTTCTGAAAGATGCTACCCTCTTGGACTTTGTTGATTCCTTTGAGGTACTTGACAGTTTCTATCATTCCCCCTCTCCCTTCTTTCCTCAAGGGTATACATATTAAGCTCCTTTAGTCTCTCCTCATCGGCTTCTCTTGCAGACCCTGCACCATTTTATTAGCTCCTCTGGACTGCCTCTATTCTGTCTTTGTCCTTGCGGAGATGGGGTCTCAGAACTGGACCATATTCAGATGGGGTCTCACCAACTGTATGTACAGAGGGATAACAACTTCCTGTTTTCTGCTGCTGATGCCCTCCCTATACATCCCAGTATACCCCGGCCCTCCTACTGCCTTCTCACATTGCTTGCTAACCTTAAGGTCATTTGATATGATTACCCCCAGGTCCCTTTCCTGTTTTGTTGTTACTACCTCCCCACCATTGTGTAATCTTCCCTGGGTTTTGTTTCCCAGGTGCATTATTTTCACTTTTTGCATTGAATCAAAGCTGCCATATTTCTGACCATTCTCAACCTTGCTGAGTCCCTTCTCATCCTTTCCACTCCTCCTTGTGTATCAACCCTGTTGCAGATCTTTGTGTCATCTGCAAAAAGGCATACTTTTCCTTCCAGTCCCTCTGCAATGTCACTAATGAAGACATTAAAAGGACTGGACCCAGTACTGAACCCTCGGTACCCACTAGTAACACCTCTTTCTTCAACGTGGACTCCATTTACAATTACCTTCTGTGTCCTGTTGTGCAGCCAATGTTTTACCAGGCTACCACCCTGGGACCCACTCCCAGGCTGGTTAATTTGACTATCAATCTTTTGTGTGAGACTGTGTCAAATGCCTTGCTAAAGTCTAGGTAGACCATGTCCACAGCCCCTCCTGGTCTACTACTTTGGTCACCCAGTCAAAGAAATCTATTAGATTACGTCTGACATGAACTTCCACTGTGAACCCATGCTGCCTTGGATCCTGTGCCCACTGACCCCAGGGTACTCAATTATTCTTTCCTTGCAGAAGTGACTCCATCACTTTCCCTACCACAGAGGTCAGACTGACAGGTCTGTAGTTTCCTGCCTCTGTCTTGGTCCCACTTTTGTGAAGGGGAATCACATCCGCCTTCCTCCAGTCCTCGGGTACTACACCATCCTCCCATGATTTATTAAAAAGAGTAGCCAGTGGTGTCACTAGTTCCTTCCTTAATTCTTTTAGAATTCTGGGGTGAATTCCATCAGGACCCATTGCTTTGTCCACCTTCAGTTTTAGGAGTTCTTTCAGAACCCTTTCTTCTGTGAAAGGACTGGGATCGACCCCCCTATCAAGAGTGCTTCTGTTAATTGGATTAGGCACTTCCCCCTCCTCTTTTGTGAATACTGAGCAGAAATATTCATTCAGTATTCCTGCTTTTCACTGTCCCCTCTCTGCCACCCACCGTTCCATTCTTTTCAGCCTCACTATCCCTCCCTTGTCTTTCTACACTCCTGATGTACCTATAAAGCTTTTATCCTCCTTCTTAACTGAGTTGGCTATCTTTCCTCAGTTTGGGCCTTTGCTATTCTGACTTCCCTCCCTGCTTCCTTCTGCCTTAACTGGTACAGCTCTCTGTCCTGCTCCTTCTGTGTTTCCTTATACTCCCTGAATGCTATCTTTTTCTTCCCTGACCTTCACCGCCACCTCTTTTGAGAACCATAGTGGCTTTTTCTTTCGTTTTGTTTATTTATTTGCTTCACACAAAGGCTTGTTGCCTCTGTGATGGCAGTTTTGATATTCCCTTTGTTGCTCCACCCTCCTTCTAGCCTGTTTGTATGCTTTCTAGGCTTTTTCTGAGGCACTCTCCATCTTGCCAAAGTCAGCCCTCCTGAAGTCCAGTACCCTTACTTTTGCATGGCTTGACTCTGTAGCTGAGTTTATCGTGAACCACATTGTTTGATGGTCACTAGTTCCCAGATAGCTACCCACTTCTAGATCTGAGATTCTCTCACTGCCCCCATTTGAGAGTACAAGGTCTAAGATTGCTCCCTCACGAGTGGGTTCCAAAACTAGCTGAGGCATGCCACCTGTAGGGAATCGAGAATGGCCCTGGTCTTGGATGTGGCTGCAGCAAATGTGCCCAGTTAACATCACTACCTGACCCCGTTGTCCTGGCCAACATTCCCCTTCCCATAAAACCAGTTCATGCAATTGTCCAAGGCTGTGTGTTGATATTAATGTATGAAATGGCTGACACTACACTTTCAGTCACTTCCCTACCAGTCTAGTATTGCTTGTAAAGCAATTTGGGATACAATGTGTATGAAAACCACTATATAAATGTGTATTCTTCTTCTTGTTAATATTTCTCATGGAAAAAGAAAACAAGACAAGCATATATTTGAGTTTCAAGAAAGTATGAACTCTAACATTGGACTGCACAAGAACTTTGCTACAAAAAAGTGGTGGCTCTAGGGGGTGGTGAAGGGAGGCTGCACCCACCACATAGTATACATGTACTTGTCTGCTGCTGCATTTCAGTTTGTTGAATAAGTCTGATTTATTGATTACACAAATATTTACATTCAAACTATGGATTACATTTGTAGGTTCTGTCAAAAACATACTAGAAAAGAATAGCAGAAAATATAAAGGCTTAATAAAAATGTAAAAAGTGCACATTAAGCATGCACACCACCCCAGCACCCCCATTGTAGCATCCTGGATCCACCATAACCACTAGACCACCAGGTTATTCAAGACCTGTACTGCACTGTGGTTTGCCACAGAGAAAGTCGGTTGGATTAAAAGACATTTTCAGCACATTAAAGTAAACAAAATGAACAGAACCATAGCCTAACATGTGCATTATACAAAATAATGCACATGGTTTTGACCATTTGGGTGAAACAATTCTATACAAAGGGAAAAAAATAACTAGTTAGCACTATAGAGAGCCATATATCTCTCTCACTTTGGCTCCAATGATGTCATCACATAACACATTTGGTGGCCATTTTAGGAAGCAGATAAGACAGTTTTTTTGAAATTGGAAGGCTGATTTTACAGTTTTTAAATGCTGTGGAACCACATTTAGGTAAATTATGTAAATGTAATTTTAGCATTAATGAATACAGCAGCCTTTCCTTTAGTCACCTACAGAGTCAGATTTTTGAATAGTTTGTTGTCAAAATCTTGTTTAGGTATCCTTTAAAATCAATGCCACATCTGAATGAGTACTTTATTCTTGCTCACTCCATTTCTTCCCTACTTTGAAAGCTGCCTGTCCTGAGTTAGTTTTGGGCTGGCAGCGCCTCACCTGTGTTGGAAGATGGCCAATAAGCGGCACTGAAAGATGTCAAACTTCACAGACTGTGAAGGCAGCTGCTCACCCACCATCTTGGCAAGAAGGCTGCAGCTGTGGCCACTGATGACTGTTGGGGTGTGGGGCTGGGGGGAACAAAGGAGACAGACATAAGGAGATAAAATCATTATAAAAATTGTGAGACCTTCACTAGCTTTCCAAGACGCTTACCAGTAAAAGAACACTCTATGAAGTTTTTCAAATAGCAACACAATCTGGTGAGCCCTCCATCTGCCATTTGACACTAGGCATCAACCAACATAAAATTGCCTAAAGAAGGCAGTATGGTCATGTAATTACAAAAATACTGGAGATTACAGATTTAAAAGAACAAAAGAATATCACACAGAAGCTGTCACATGTGTCTATAGCAGCTGTCTCCCATTTTTCAGTAGTTATACTTATACCCTTGAGGTACTTGAATGTTTCTGTCATATCCCCTCTTTCCCTCCTCTCTTCCAGTGAGTGCATATTGAAGTCCCTTAATTTCTCCTGATAAGTCTTGTGTTGCAAGCTCTGTACCATCTCATTCACCCCTCTCTGGACCATCTCCAGCCTGTTAATATCCTTAAGGAGGTGCAACCTCCAGAACTGCACACAGTACTCCATGTGAGGCCTGACCATGGTTTTATATAATGGCATCACTACCTCCCTCCTTATGCTGGTGATACCCTTACCTATGCACCTCAGCCTGTCACTGACCCTCCCAGCTGCCTTACCACTTTGACATTTTCAGGTAATCTGAAATAAGAACCCCCAGGTCCCTTTCTTTCTTTGTGACTGTCAGCAACTCCATCCCCCCCATCCTTTAGTTTTCCCCAGGGTTTCTGTGTCCCAGGTGCATAATTTTGCACTTTTTTGAATCAAACTTCAGTTGCCAGTCCTCAGACCATTTTTCAAGCTTCCCCAGGTCCCTCCTCACTTTCTCCATCCCCTCTGGGGTATCCACTGTCTTACAGATCTTGGTGTCATCTGCAAACAGGCAGACCTTTCCCTTCAGCCCTTCTGCAATGTCATTAATGAAGACATTGAACAGGACTGGCCCCAGGACCAATCACTGCGGCACCCCACTGGTCATCCCCTCTCCCCAGACTGCACCCCATTTATCACCACTCTCTGCTCCTGTCTGTTAGCCAGTTTCTAACCCAGTTTACCACCCTTTCTCCCATGCCCAGCCTACTCAGCTAGTTTATCAGCCTCCTATGAGGGATGGTGTCAAAGGCTTTGCTTAAATCAAGGTAAGCATTATCCACTGCCCCACCCTGATTTACTTCCTTTGTCACCCAGTCAAAGACATCAACCAGATTTGCCTGACATGAACTCCCCACTGTGAATCCATGTTGCCTGTGGTCCTGAGCTCCGATGGCTTCTAGATGCCCCACTATCCTTTCTTTAAGCAATGCCTCCATGATCTTCCCCTCTACTGAGGTGAGGCTGACCAGCCTATAGTTCTCTGCCTGCTTCCTATTGCTGGATTTGTATAGAGGAACCACATGCACCTTCCTCCAATTCTCTGGTACCACCCCTGTGTTGAATGACTTAGTGAACATGGCTGCCAGAGGTACTGCTATCTCCTTTCACAGCTCTCTTAATATCCTAGATGTATGCCATTTGGTCCCATTGCTTTGTCCACCTTCAATTTAGTCACCTTCTGCAGGATTCTTCTACCTGTGAATGGACTTTTGCCCACCTCTTCATGCCTTCGCAAATGCTGTACTGCTGTGGCCCTTGCCCCTCCCCCACTTCTGTGAATACTGAACAGAAAGACACAGTGGATGTCTGGGGGGCACATGACAGTTCTTAGGCATGGTACTATTACTTCCAAATACCTAAACAGCACATATAGGCAAGCAACATTTGGCATTGACAAATGCTTGTTTTTTATTTTCTTCTTGCAAGTTGTGGTTTTATGTCTATGCTTTTTACAGTGTTAACAATATCTTATATCAATGCAACAGGTATTAGTGATTAGTTATACTGTGCAGGGAAAACTAAAATCTATTTTTATATAGATGTGTGACAGAAACATTATTCATAATTATCAGAACTTTATTATACAGTAGGTAGTGAAGTAAAGATCTGAGCCAGTTTTACATTGTTTTATATGGATTTAGACATATTTTATGACATGAGGCTGAAGGCTTAGCTGAGTGCCCATAATAAGTCATTGATATTCCAGCCTATTGCTATGACATATTTGGACTGCTCATCCAAAGGGTTACTTGTTTAGTGAATAAACAGTCCACACCTTGATGTGTATAGAAATAGATAATATTATTCAATTGCAAAGCTACTGAATTGCATAAATAATATTTTTCTGTTTTGCTTTTCTCTGAGTTTAAAGTTACCTTAACTGAAAGTAAAGAGTTGTAGTTCTGAATCAAAGAAATATAGACTCCCTGATAATCTAAGAAGTATAAGGCTGCAAGGAAAAGACATTTGAAGCAACCTAGAAAATATTCAGTTGTTGAACTTTTGTTGTGAAAGATTATTGTTATTTAATTGTTGTTGTTTAGGCTTGTTATTGTGAATACAGTAATGACAGTCCAAAGTACGAGTGCAGAGGTTGTTTAATCATAGGTAATGGTTCATTCTCCAGTATTTTTTCCTGCCTTTTATTAAAATCAATGATAAATGATTAGAAGAACTAGAAAGAGATTACCAAAAATGCTCATTGCTGATTGACCAATTAAAGTATGATAAAACAAGCAAGCTAGAAAAATGGTTAGAAAATAAATATTTTGAATGTGATAAACTTACAGGTCAAGTGGAGCTATTACAGATACTGTTGCAAGAGAGTAGACAGGACTGTGTGGCTTTACAAAGTGACTTGTTTGAGGATAAGCAATGGAAAAGACTGTTTAAATATGGAAAAAGAAAAGGTTAACTTAACAAATGCTTATGAACAGGTTAACAAAGATTTGATAGAATTAAGGAAAAATACAAATGTTCACAGAGTAAAAGCAGAGTTAAAAAATGAAAAGCATTTAAAAAGTCAGAGTGTAATGCTGATTCTGATATTTCCTCTTCTGAGAAACAGTCCTCTGATTCAGAAAAAGAATTGCACAAGAGCAAAAAGAAATTAACCCTAGAGAAAAAAGTGATTCTGATTCAGAGAGAGAAATACTTGGGAAGTATATGAGAAAGCATAAATTTAATCGGAAGAGGGGTTCCTCTGTGCCTCAAGCTAAAGTACCTGAGACTACAACCTCTAATACTCGTGCTAAGGGGAAGATGAGTTACCTGTTTCTACAAAGACAAAATTTGGCCAGAGCCAATAGGGCTGCAGCTGAGGAATTTGGTGTAAAAATATAAAAAATGTTTTAATATTTTTACACCAAATTTTCAACAGTCTTGTTATGACCATGCCTCATGAAGAAGGGCAGAGAAAATGTTCAACTTCTGACCTAAAGGTGATTTTGCACAGTGACTACAAAATCAACTTTCAGGATGCAGAAACACATAATGTGCAGGAGTTGAAAAGTAACAACTGCCACATTTATGGGGTGTTGTAAAGAAATGGATATGTTGAAAAGGGGTAAAAACATTGAATATTATACAATGGTAAGAAAGAAGGCTGGGCTCTCATTGGTCAGTCTGGGGCTGTACCTGTGATGTTTGTTGTCGAGGCACAGGACAGGAAGCATAACCCTGGAGAGAAACATTGTTAGCTTGTTCTGAAAGAAAATCACAATCAGTGATCAGTTTAGTTTCATTATTTTCATATGTTAACCCCTTATGTCCATTTGTCTTTTTAACTCTGGTTGTCACCCCTGGAGCTAGAACTCTCTCAGGCCTCTCCACTGGCCAATTGTTGCTCTACCACCACTGTGAGCCCTGCCATCCTCAAGGAAGTTACTTTTCTCCTTAAGCCCTGCTGGGGACATAGGGCCTGAGGAGATCAAAGGGGCAGTGGAAGGGCTCCCGTGTTGGGTGTGTGGTGGCATGGCTCTGGGAGTGCCATCGCCTATCCAGACCAAAGGGGATTTCGTAGTGTTTATGCCCCTGACATGGGACATGCAATGCCACCCAGCCTGAGAAGTGGGTGCACCCACCCATGTCCAGACGGCAGCTGCCCGATGTCTACCTCTTGCTTGCTAGTGAGCCCCTGTGCATAGAAGTGCCACCAGTCTCCACCGGGGCTGCTGCCACAAAGGGCTACCCCTGGATCCCGCCCTGAGAGAGGAGAGCAGTCCTTCGGATGCTCGATCCTCTCTCTCCTCTGCTGAACCCCAGTGGTCCAGGCTCGTTCCTGAACCCAGGTCACCAGCATAGCATGAGGAGTGGTGTCCAGTGCCTCTACCCTCAGTGCCACCGGGCTGGCCCCATTATTCTTTTCTTGCCATTGTTTCTTCAGGCGTCATCTTTCTTTCCTGGATTTCCGGATCTTGGAGCTCTGCTCAAATAAGTTTGAATCAAAATCAGCGAAAGGAAGAGTCCCCACCATTTGAGATTTTCTTTGCCTGAGCTCTTGTCATCACAGCTGCTGAAACATCAGGATTTACTCCCTCTTTGATTAACTCAGTAAATCATGAAAAGTCATTTCCAATAATCACAAGCTCAGGTACCTTAGGTACTACCCCACTTTCATTTGGTGTGACACACCATTAATAATCAGAGTCACTTGGCTGGTGGGATAGTATCAAGTGTCCCCATGGATGCAGATGACACCACTACCTGGTCCTTTTTCACATTGTCTTCCCAGCACTTCAGTATGTACTGGGGTCTGTCTGCTTCCTGAATCTATAAGTCCCTTCACAGTCTTATCTCCCACCTTCACATCTGTTAAGTACTTGCCCCAGTTTGCTAAGGACAAATCTGCTCCAGTGTCACTCTTCTTACTATGGCAATTTCTTGCAATATGACCTGGCTTATTATAGTTACAGCAAATAAAGTCTTTGGGTGCAGATTTTTAACCCCCACCAGAGTTCTTAGAAAAAGGGTGTCTTACCGGTGTTTGGCTGTTACGTCTCTGCTGTGGTGTCTGTCTAGCCATTTAGTAGTCTTCAGCCAAAGATACAGCCTTTTTGCCACTTTCCGGTGGGTGTTCTTAAACACAAAGCTGTACGTCTGCAGGCAGGATGTTAATTGTCCCATTACAAATGTGTTGATGATCTGTGGGAGTGTTTTGCCTGCTGGATGGAGCCATTTCATAAGGAGTTCTCTGAGATGGGTAAAGGCTTTGCGAGGATTGTCAACTGAGTTATACTTCAGGGACTGGAATCTTTGTCTGTATGTCTCTCCTGAGATGTCGTATCTTTTCAGGATTTCACTTTTCACCAGGTCATAGTTTTCTGACTGTGCAGTGTCCATATTAGTGTAAGCAAATTGGGCTTTCCCTGTCAGGTAAGGTACCAATCTGATTGGCCATTGTTGCTTTGGCCTCTGGCAGGCTACGGCAACCCTTTCAAAGGTTGTCAGATATGCTTCAGTATAATCCGAGGAACACAACTTTGCAAGTTTAAGGTCTGTTACGTTGCTGGTGTTTTGTTGCTTTGCTGGATTGTGCCAGAACCTTCAGCTTTGATAGCTTGCAAGGCATCCATCCATCCATCACTGCATCTCTTCTCTTCTTTATTGCTCCTGTTGCTGCATCTCTTCTTTTCTCTGCTGTTTGAGTTGTTGCATTTCTTCTTTTCTCTGTGCCTCTAAAAGCTGAATCTCTTTTTCTCTCTGCTGCAGCTCCTCTCTTCTCTGTTTCTCTTTCTCTTTTTGTTGTATTTGCCCACCATTGGAAAAAGGCAATCAGGCTTTCAGGTTCAGTCACTGCCTATTCCTTTTCCATCTCTGCTGCTGGCTGAACAGTCTCAGTTTGGACTTTTGTTTCTGCTTCTAGTTTGGCTGCCATTCTCCTGGTAACCACTCCTGGGCTTGCTGCTGCAGAATCCATACCTTTCTTCTATGCTTCCTGGTACCAGGTCTAGTACCCATGCAGACAACTCCTGGCTTAAAGTATGCACAGCATAAATCCCACTGCTAACACCATCTGTCATCAAGGCACAGGTCAGAAAGCATAGGAAAACCATGAGCAGTTTCAAAATTCACAAATAGTGTTTTATTATTAATAACAGAAAAATAAAAAATTAAAAATTGTTCAGTATAACTATTTACAATGGCAGTACAAACATAGAAAACAAAGTCCTTCTTCTGAGTTTTTCTTCTCAATTTCAAATCTCAGTCTCTGTCTCTCTTTTGCACAAGTATTGCTGCTCTTTTATAAGTCTGTGCCTGTGAAACTCGTTAAGAAAACCGCATGCTCCTCACACAATGTTCTTGTAAGTTTCCAATGTTCTTGCAGATACAGCAAAAAGAACAGAATGACCCAGAACTGACCTCTTATAGTCAGCTCTGGAGAGATTTTGCATCCAGCATTCTCTGGTTAACCCCTTGAGTTTCAAATAGCTCTGCAATCATTCAACAGTATAACTATATACATTTTTAAACAAAGGGGTCTCAGTATCAGTCACATTTCCACAAAATGATTCACTTATATTTTTATACCAGCAGATATGCATGGGGGAGGAAGACAGACAGAAATAGCAAGGGAAAGCAGAGAGAGGGCAAGAGGCAGAGAATTGTGAAACCGTTGGAGTGATCAGTTCCTTAGTCTCACAAATAAAATTGGTTGCACAACCAGACAGACAAAAGACAGAAAAGAAAAGGATAGAACAGAGCCTTGCATTTAACTCTTGCTGCATAACAAATGGGATAGGGCCTTATTCAACCCTGTCACAATGGTATCTTAGCATAACATCACAAATCTAGTCCCAGTGCACAAATGACTAAATTACATCACTAAAAAAATCACTGCACAAGCCGTCATTACCTGGTCTTCTGTCACTGCGAGCAGCTTCAAAATATTCCTCACTCTTTGGCAGTACATCATGATTTTCAAAGAAAAACTAAAGCCTCCCTCTCACATTCTTAGACCCCCAAAATATCCCATTGCATTTCCCACACAGAAATTCCACCCACTCCACAACAACACATTTCCATTTTAGACACACATAAAAAAAATCCAGAAAAGTAAAGCCGTCAGTGTGATTGGCTTCACTGAACATGCGGTCAGTAGCGCATTTTTTTTTTCCAAAAAAGGCAGCACTCACCTCTCTTCAGTCACTCTGATTTTATAAAGAGCATAAATCCTCCCTCCCACAGTGTCAGACCCACAATAAAATATCCAGCTCACATTTCCCTCAATAAAATGCCACTCACTCCATAAGCCTTCATTGCAATCAGCGTCAAGTTAGTCCCTCACAGTCTCCTCTGAGCAGGATGAGTAAGCTTCAGTTGCTTATCTCTTTAGCAGTTTGTCCATTGAACCTTTAAGGCATGATACTGAGTCGGGGATCGGGGTCGGGAAGTCTTAATCTGCAAACGGCTCTTCAAATTCAAAGCCGGCTACTGTTGAAGGGGATGGGGATGATGTGTCAGTTACAGGGCAGCATAAAGATCAATACAGGGACAAGAGAGACAGGGGTTAGTGTGGCAGACTGCAAAGCCACATTAACAGCAGCTCCACCTACTGGCTAATGCAGCCAATCATCAGCACAATTTTTTTTAAATGTACACTTAGCCATTAAAAAAACAGAAGAAATAGACTTTCAAATACACTTTTTCATCTTTCTTTTTTTTTTTTCAGAGGAGCCATTGTATAATAGGAATAATGCATTCAAGGGTGTGTGTCATGCTGGGATAAAGTCACTTCTCAGGTATTGGATGAACTCGGCCTGCAGCCTCATGCCCAACCACCCGAGGCATGATGTTATCCCAGCACAACACACACCCTGTCTTGCATTATTCCTTAATTACCAATTATGAGTCTGCATTTGCAAAATTCAACATAGCCTCATAACTTAGTTTTTTATTTTTAAACATTTTTACACTAAATGAAAAACATAGCCTTCTTATGACCCCACCTCAAGAGTAAGATCAGAGAAATTTTTCAGCTCCTGTCCAAAATGTGATTTTGTACAGGGACAGCAAAATCATCTTTCGAGATGTAAAAAATAATTTTGGCCAGGATTTGAAAAATAACAGTTGTCGCATTCATGAGGTGCTGTAAAGATATGGCTATGTTGTAAGTTTGGGTTAAAAATATTGAAAATTATGAAAGTTATGAGACTGTGTTTGCAAAATTCAATATAGGCTCATAACTGTATTGTTTTTTAATATTTTTAAATCAAATTTTCAACATAGCTTTCTTATGACCCCACCTCATGAACAATGGCAGAAAAAAGTTTCAGCTCCTGCCCAAAAGGTGATTTCATGCATGGACCATGAAATCATATTTTGGGGCAGCTCTACCTAATAGCAGTACAATTGTTTATGAGGTAGGGTCCCAAAGAAGGCATGTTGAAAATTTGGGCCAAAAATATGCAAAAATGCCCAAGTTATGTCACTAAGTTCAAACCTGCCTTGAAATACATTAAACCACATACCTGTTTCTTCAGTTTGTGGTCCAGCTTTGAAGATTAATGACATGTCTGCAGTCCAGAGAGGATTACAGCATTGGATCCCTGATGGGTAAGTAAGGCCTGGGGGTGCAGGGTGGTGGGTGCTGAATGGGAGAGTCAGTTGGGGGTCAGTTACAGCTGCAAAGACATTGATGGACAGTCTTCATTTTGCAAGATTTTATAGAAAAGAACAGCAATGTATGGAGGATTCCTCATTGGGACAATGGAGATTCGGCACCCCAGTGTCACTCTTATGTTCCTTGGGGTGTGTGGGCTGAGAAGGAGGGTGGGGGAGTGATATGTGTATATATATATATATATATATATATATATACACACATATACACTACATACATATATATATATATATGTGTGTGTGTGTATATATATATATATATATATATTTATATATATGTGTGTGTGTGTATATATATTATGGTAGCACGGTAGTGCTACCATGAATTGAGTTGAGGAGCCATTTCTATATTAAACCCCAAAATTTTGCACCTTAATAACTTTGCAACCGTTTGATGGATTTACCTGAAATTTGGAATACATGATCAAGAACCATAGGCCTTAGGATCTGCCAAGTTTACGTACGAGTTGGATATCGGCTGCAGAGTTATTAAAAGCGTGATCTCTTGCCGCGTTTACGCTTTTTCTGGAATTCTATGGTCACGCGTACAGGTCGCACGGTTTGCACAACCGGCCCGAAATCTTCAGGGAACGTGCGGCCAGGGTCCCCGATGTGCCTTTCAAAGATTTGGTGAAAAAATACTAAACGGTTCAAAAGTTATTCAAAAAACAATTTCCCATTATAAGTCAAAGGGAAAAGTTAACAAAAAGTTCAACAGTGTCTCAAATGCATTTTTACTTTTGTAAATGGCCCTGTTACTTTCTCAAATCTGCCATTTTGTTTTCAGTTAGTGATCAGAAAAATGCTTGGCATTTAAATTTGAGACCCTCTAGCAACCTAATTCTTTTTGTATTCACCTAGTCGGACCATGAGGATGCTAGCCATGTCTTTATTTGGGGGTAAAACACCCCAGAAATATGTTTTTCAAATTTCTGGAAAAAGTACTTTCGCAAAGTACTTTCGTGCTCATGAAAGTGTCACAAATTTTTGTGAAAGCTTTTGCAAATTGCGACAGTAGTTTTCTAGTCTGTGGGAAAATGACAGCAATTCTTTGGCACTGCGCTGCAAAACAACGGTTGGGAGTTTGGTGCTGAAATTTGGAGGGAACGTAGCCGACATCTCACAGATGTGCCTTTCCATGTTGTGTTGAAAAAATATTACACAGCGACAAAGTTACAGCACTCCAAAGTTGACATTTTTTCCCATAGGATAACATTACGGCGCCGACGCATTACTGGAATCCTTTGTCAACCTACTGCAAAATAACGGTTTGGTCTTTTTTCCTGAAATTTGGAGGGAAGACAGCCAACTGCCCACAGATGTGCCTTTCCATAGTTTGCTGAAAAAATATTACAGGGAGGCAAAGTTATGGCGATCCGAACTTCTCTTTTTTTCTCATAGGATAACATTACGGCGTTCGCCACGCCTTTCAGGGGCGAGATACGGACTTTTCGTTGGAAAAACACTTAGCCCCCTAACAGGGGTTAAGTACTAAACTAGCCAGGACAGTCATAAATCATATGACTTTTAAATTTTTTTTCTACGTTGTACGGTTTCTGAGATATAACCTATTTAGTATTCCAAGTCCTCATTTTCTGCTCCAATACCCATTATTATGCATACATTCTTTGTACTCACTGTCTTTCTCTATGTAGGTTTTGGGGAAAAGCAGCCTGTGCTGTTAGGACCAACAACCCCAACGCGCACCCCAATGCTGGTTGGGGGTGTGGGCGGGGGGTCCAAGGGGGGCTTTCAACCCTAACACCAAATTTCCTCGTTTTTGTTGCTGTGGAACAACCCTAACTAATGCATTAAATTGAGTATTTTTGCCTCTAATTTCCCTTTTTTTTTGAGAATGATAATGAGAAATAGTGAATTTAATGCAGCGGCAGTGGGGGCTAAGCACTTTTCCAGTGAAAAGTCCGTATCTCGCACCGTTTCCGAGATACAGGCCCTGAAAGGAGCGGCGAATGCTGTAATGTTATCCTACGGGAAAAAAAGAAAAGTTTGGAGTGCCATAACTTTGGCTCCCTGTAATATTTTTTCACCAAACTTCTGAAAGGCACATCTGTGGGCTGTTGGCTTTCTTCCCTCCAAATTTCAGCCCAAAAGACCAAACTTTTATTTTTCAGCAGGGCGGCAAAGATTCCTGTAATGCGACGGACGCTGTAATGTTATCCTATGGGAAAAAACGTCAACTTTGGAGTGCCGTAACTTTGCTACCCTGTAATATTTTTTCACTGAAATACTGAAAGGCACATCTGTGAGATGTTGGCTGCATTCCCTCCAAATTTCAGCCCAAAGGACCAAACTGTTCTTTTGCAGCAGGGTGGCAAAGAATTGCTGTCATTTTCCCACAGCCTGGAAAAGTACTGTCGAACTTTGCGAAAGCTTTTACAAATTCATGCGACACTGTCGCAAATGCGAAAGTACTTTGCTAAAGTACTTTTTCCAGAAATGTGAAAAACATATTTCTGGGGTGTTTAACCCCAAAATAAAGACATGCCTAGCATATTCAGGGTCCGACTAGGTGAATACAAAAATAATTAGGTTGCTAGAGGATCCCAAATTTAAATGCCAAGCATTTTTCTGATGACCAACTGAAAACAAAATGGTGGATTTGAGACAGTAAAAGGGCCATTTGCGAAAGTAAAAACTGCATTTGCGACACTGTCAAACTTTTTGTTAACTTTTCCCATTGACTTATAATGGGGAATTGTTTTTTTAAATAACTTTTGAACCATTTAATATTTTTTCATGAAATCTTCAAAAGGCACATTGGGGACCCCAGCCACACTTTCCCTGAAGATTTCGGACTAGTCGCGCAAACCGTGCAACCTGTAGAGACGAAAGCAAGAATTTCAAAAAGCATAAGCGTAGCCAAGAGATCACACCTAATAACTCCACAGCCGTATATTCAAACAGTATGAAAGTTGGCATATCCCAAGATGTATGGTTCTTGATCATGTATTCCAATTTCAGGCAAATCTGATGAACGGTTGCAAAGTTATTAAGGTGCAAAATTTTAGGTTTAACATGTAAATGGCTCCTCTACCATAATATTAATATATATATATATATATATACACATATATATATATATACATATATATATATATATACATACATATATATATATATATATATATATACACACACATACACACACACACACATACATACATACATATATTTATATTTATAGCTAGATATATAGATAGATATATATTATAGAAATACAAAATCACACATGCCTCCTCAATGCAAAGCATCATGGGCTGCATATGTAAATCACCACAGAATATTATGGTGGTTCAACTTTAAGCAGAAATGCATGGTGCCGTAAGGCCTCTCACACAGTTTGCAAGGGGTGCTGGCAGAAGACATAGACACGTGTTTTGTCCTACCAGGACTCATCAGTATGCCTCGTCTGTTTGACACCCCAGTGCAATGAACCAGCTACCCTAAGATGGTCTATCTGGGTTATGTTGGGCATATGTATTATAGCTGCATGGCAGTGCAGCTATAGTTAGGGTTGCCCAGCCACTTCTATATTAAACCCAAAAGGTTGCACTTTAATAACTTTGCAACCGTATGCCAGACTTACCTGAAACTTTGCATGCATGGCGTGGCTTCATAGATCTCTGGATGTGGCAAGTTACGTTATGGTTGGATATGCGGTTGAGGAGCACCAAAAGACGTGCAAAACCAGGGTTTTTGCACATTTCTTTGTTTGGGGCTACAGCCCAAATGGTTTTTACGTCTGGTCTGAAATTTTCAGAGAAGATGCAGTATGGGTCACTGATGTGCCTTTTGAAGATTTACTGACAAAATATTAATCTGTTCAAAAGTTATTTAAATTAAAATGTTCCAATTATAGTCAATGGGGAAAAAAAATATATGTGCCTCTCGAAAGCTGCCGCCACTACATTTTACTGTCGCAAATGGCATCTGTAGTGTCATGTAGCCACCATCTTGTTTTCCACTAGCGACAGACAAAAATGTCTGCAGTTTGCATTTGGCTGCCCCTAGGTAAACACTGACAGTGGTGTTTACCTAATCTGGGCCTGAGAAACACAATGCAGCTGGGTTTTTTTTGGAAAAAAAATAAAAATGCCTTTATGATGATCGGGCCCCCTGTAAAGTTGCAAATTGTGACAGAACAGATGCGACACTTTTGCAAATTGCGACATTGTCATGCCCGTTCTTCACAAATTTTTGTGAAAGTGTCACAATTTGTGACACTACTGCAGCAAAAAACACAATTTCTTTGCCACCCCACTGCACCTAAATGGTTGGGGCTTTTGGGCTAAAATTTGCAGGGTGGCAAGCCCTGGCCTCACAGATGTGCTTTTTTATGGTTTGGTTCCAAAGTTACAGCGCTCTGAACTTGAGAAATTTCCCATAGGATAACATTGCGGCACCTGTGGTGCCTTTTGTCACCCGTATCTCAAATTATTCAAGCTACAGATTTTTTGCTCAGTGCAGCTTAGGCCACCTTTTGGTGGACTAAGCTTGCATGGTGATTTTCAAGTCATGATTACAACTGCAGTGGAATTTTTTTCATAGTTGCTATGGTTCTGAAATATTGCCAAATTAGTGTTACAAGGGATCCCTTTCAGTACTATAGGGCTGCTGTATGTCTCCGTACTTATGTGTAAGTAGGAGAGCAGGTCCTGCACTCCCACTTATGCATACCATTATGCAAAAATGTGCAGTGTGAAGGGAGTGCAGGGCACAGAGGGCCCATGCTCCCACAACCACATACGAGTTACATTACACTTTCTCACGAAGAAGGGAAATTTATTGCAAAAAAAAGTGTTAATGCATCAATTAGGGTTGACAGCACAGTGACAAAAGTTTGGAAATTCAGTGTTGGGGTTACCTACCACCCACCCCACCCTCCACACACCAACAGACATCAAGGGTGTGCCATGGGGTCATCAGGCATAACTCTCACCATTCTCCTATACTGCAGCATGTCAGATTGTTCACACATGGAATGGGGTGAGAGTTAGGTCTGATCATGGCACTAACTATATGTTGGTGAGTGGGGTGGGGTGGTAAGGGTGGTAACCCTAACATCGACTTCCAAACTTTTGTCACTGTAGTTATCAACCCTAACTGATGCAGTAATGCACTTGCAGTGATATAGCATATAGCTGTACGGTAGTGCAGCTATAGTTAGGGTTGCCCAGCCACGTCTATGTTAAACCAAAAGTTTTGCACTTTAATAACTTTGCAGCTGTACCACAGATTTGCCTGAAGTTTTGCATGCACAGTGTGGCTCCATAGATCTCTGGATCTGACAACTTGTGTTATGGTTGGATGCGCAGTTGTGGAGCTACGGAGCACCAAAAAACATGCAAAAACAGGGTTTTTGCACATTTTTTGCTCGGGGCTACAGCCCAAATGGTTTGTCTGTCTGGTCTGAAATCTTCAGGGAAGATGCCGTCTGGGTCATTGATGTGCCTTTTGAAGATTTGGTGAAAAAATATGAATCCGTTCAAAAGTTATTCAAATTTGAATGTTCCCATTATAAGCAATGGGGAAAAAATATATGTACATCTCGAAAGCTGCCACCACTACATTTTACTGTCTCAAATTGCCTCTATAGTGTTGTGTGGCCACCATCTTGTTTTCAGTTAGCAATAGACAAAAACTGCTGTAGTTTGAATTTGGCTGCCCCTAGGTAAACACTTACTAAATGCAGCCATTTGTTTTGGGGAAAAAAAAAAACACAGAAATGCCTTTTCCATGATCAGGCCTCCCGTAGTGTCACCAATTGCTACAGAATGGATGTGACACTTTTGCAAATTGTGACACTGTCGTACCCATTCTTTCACAAATTTTGAGAAAGTGTCACAATTTGCAACACTACTGAAGCAAAAAACACCATTTCTTTGCTACCCACTGCACCTAAATGGTTGGGATGAAATTTGCAGGGAGGTAATCCCTGGCTCCACATATGTGCTTTTCGGTGGTTTGGTCAAAGCATATAAAACAGTTCCAAAGTTACGATGCTCCAAAGTTGAGATATTTCCCATAGGATAACAATGCGGAGTATGTAGTGCCTTTCTGCACCCATATCTTGACAGCAATTCGAGATACAGATTTTTCACTGTTTAAAGTGATTTTGTGAGCTTTCACAGATGCCTTTTTCACATAGTATCCCATTGCCACCCATGCTTCAGATGCTGAAGCTGCAATTTGTTTTATAAAAAAAATCTGTTATAGACATTTTTATTTAGGTTTTATCAGCACTGTGTTCTCCAGTTTTCTGTGCGCAGTCATATCCACAGAATTATATCATGCAAGGGAACTGTCAATGTTTTACATACAGCACCAAGGAATTCTGGGTAAATTATCATGTTGATATTAATGTTATTTACTCTGCGGTGCAGTCACTTATTTTGCTGGTGGTGACTGCACCTAATATGTAGATGTCCATAGCAAGGCATTGTGGGTACAATAAACATTGTTTTCTAGTTCCCTTACTGTGAGGTGCAGTCTCAAATCTCCGTAGTGGATTGAACAATAAAAGTTCTCATATGTTTGTTTTCCAGACAAGTCATTGTGCATATAGTATCTAGTTGACAGGGTTTCTGTACTGAGAGATGTAGTCTCTTATGTCAGTAGTGTAAGTGTCTGCAGTACCAAGACTGACTAACAGAGGTCTCTGTTCCAAAACAGTGCTTATAAACTTTGTTTCCCTTGCATGATGTCACACATGGGGGTTGCAGCACTGAGGAAAAAAAAGAGGTGGGTTATGCAAATGAAGCAGAGTACAGAAATAAAAGCATTTATTTCTTGGAAAACAGCACTTTCTGGCAGTTTGAATGGTAGGAGACTGAATCACAACTCCTACAGGTTACTAATCTCATTTTTCATGGCAAAGTTCACAAAATCACTTTAAGCCCCGGTGGAGGTTCCAAGTCCTGATTACAACTGCTATGGAATTTTTTTCATAGTTGCTACGGTTACTGAGATATTGCCAAATTAGTGTTACAAGGGTTCCTTTTCAGTACTATAGGGCTGCTGTATGTCTCTGTACTTATGTGTACTGTAAGTGGAAGCACAGGGCTCAGAGGGACCATGCTCCCACATACACATATCATTATGTAAAAATGGGCAGTGTGAACGTAGTGCAGGGCCCTGTGAGTGGTTCATTCACTGAGTGCCCCCCCACCCCAACACCAGGTACTGGATTCTGAGATCACAGGCACAGACTAACTGAACCACGTAACATAACTGTTAGACCTCCATGCAAGCAACCACACATGTGTTAGAACATTGGGACCTTGCACGGTCTCAGTCAGGGAATGCCCCCCCAAAACACCAGCCACTGTATCTTGAGGTCACTCAATTGTATTTGAGGTCTTTTCTTAGCTGCCATTTCTGTGTGTTTGTAATTGTATTTTTGATCTTTTCTTAACAGCCATTTGGGTGCTTTTCCATTTAGTTTGGGCAGGACTGAGGGATTCTTGCTGACATGCTTGTGAGTGGAGTGAGGTGTCACTGCCAGAGGACTGCTTGGATGATTGTTTTTTAGATACAGCCTGTGGTTTAGTTCTGCCCACCAACCCCAGGGCTCACCCTACATTTATTGGGTGGGTCCCATAGGGCCTTGCAACATCCTGCATCCATACAGGAAGTAGCGAAGAGAGGAAGCATAACAAAACACAACAGAAATAAAACATATATTTGGGGGATATCAAATAGCCATCTTGAGCAGGCAATTGATGGAGGAGGGAATCAGACATGATGGGAGTGGTGCAGTGCAGTGTTTGTGGAGCAGCTGTCTTTAGAGAGACATTCTGGAGGCTGCGATGCTGCCCCATCTGCAGGCACCTCTCTGGGCTGAGGGAGGAGGTTGCCTGTCTCCAAGCAGAGTTGGCCAATCTGAAGGCGGCATCTACCCCAACCCAGAGACAACTGAGTCCACAACCTTTACCTCAAAGGATGCCAGGAAGAGGGTGATTGGACTACAGTGGGCTCAGGGAGGGTGAAGTGACAACACATCCCCAACCGGTCCCATTTAATAACTCCTACACTGTTTTGGAGGAACAGGAAAGCCCCACTCAGGAACCCCATGCTGTGACCAGGGAGGATGGGAGGGTCCTACAGGATGGAATCCCAGGGAAGGGAAGTAGGGAACCCCAGAGAAGGGGGAAGCTTCTGCTAGTGGGGGACTCTATTGTCCAGGGAGTGGAGTTAGGGTCACCTAGCAACATAGAGAGGGAGGTCTAGTGCCTCCCCGGAAGCGCTGCATGGAGGGATGGGAAGCGGATCGATAGGATTGCTATGGCAATAGCTAGGATGGAGCAGCCGGATGTCATTGTCCACCTGGGGACCAATGACCTGGCCAGGAGAAGGGTGGAGTTAGTCCAGGATGATTTCAGGAAGTTGGGGGGAACCTGAAAAAGATAGCACTCTCTGTCTCATTCTCTGAGGTGCTACCTGTCCAGAGCACAGGGGAAGCTAGAGCATGCTACATCTGTACCTTCAACTCCTGGTTGAAGGATTTGTGTGGAAGGGAGGATTTTGGATTCATAGGGGACTGGGACCTGACCTGGGCAGATGCAGGCTTATATAAGGAGGATTTTATTTTTTTTTTATTAATTTTGTCTAAGATTACAAATACCTTTGAGCCAAGGCTCTTTTACAAAGGTTCCACATCAGTTAATAGTATACAACATGGAATACAGTTGATATAACAGCAAACAATTCATGTTACAACAGTGCTATTGAAAAAGGTCAAGTATGGGAAGAGTAGGGTGTAGAGGAGGAGGAAAAGTGTGGGTAGTTAAAAGAGGCAGCTATAATGAAATGGAGAACACAGGTAGAAAGCATGTGCCCACAAGGAATGGGTCGGGTCATATGCACAGGGGTGGCAAAGAGACAGGGATGATAAAAGAGAGGGGGAGGACATGGATGCAGCCGTCGGCATTTGTCAGACAATGAATGGGAAGGAGTGGAGGAAGGGAAGGTGAGGGGCAGGGTGAGAGGGAAGAATAAGTGCTACAATGGGGCAAAGAGAGGCTGTAGTGGTGGTAAGTAAACCTGAGATTTGTAGTGGCACCTCAGGAGCTGAGGGGGTGGACTTGGAGGGAGCTAGGGGTTAAGCATAATATCAGTTGGGACTATGGTTGTGGAGGTCATGAGCTGGGAGAGGCAGTCACAGGAGCTAGAGGCAATGAGATGGTCCCAGAGCCTGGTTCTGAACAGACCTAGTGTTGAGGCTGAGGAGATGGTGTAGCTGAGACCATTCAGCCATAGAGGAGCTCTGTAGGCGAAGGAGCGTTGGCCCTGCGTAGTATGACAGCGAGGAACTAGTAGATTCTGGGTTGTTGAGCTCCTGGTGTTCCGTCGATTGGTGTTTTGATGTAACAAGGCAGTAACACTGGGGGGTGGGGTGTGAGGCCAAGGTTGATTTTCTCCACCATAGCACATGTGAGATACTTTATACGGGTTGGATAGTTGGAGCCATCTGGATTGTGCATATTCACAGGTATGGGTGAGGCGGTAGGCACCAGTTGTAAGTCAGCATGCTTTGTTTAGGGCAGTTGTTATACGTCTGAGGGTGGACGTCATGGCAGAGCTGTGCCTCTACCCTCAGGACCCTGTGCCTGGTGTTGGGGGGGCATTCCCAGATTGAGACTGTGAAAGGTCCCAGTGTTCAAACATATGTGTGGTTAGTATCAGTGAGATGTAACAGTAATGTTTAGGAGTTCAGTTGGGTTGTGGATGGGACCTCAAGATCCAGTGCTGGTGTTTGTGTGTGTGTGGGGGGGGGGCATTCCCTAAATGAGACAGTGCAAGGTCCTAGTGTTCTAACATATGTGAAGTTGCTATCAGGGAAGTGTAACAGTAATGTTTAGTGGTTCAGTTGTTCTGTGGCTTACATAGAAACTTAAAAATTGTCAGCAGATAAGGACCGCTAGGCCCATCCAGTCTGCCAGTAGGCCCTATACATTGTATGTGGCCACTGACCCTATGTGATCAATGAAACATAGAAACATAGAAGTTGACGGCAGATAAGGACCACTAGGCCCATCCACTCTGCCCATTTCTTTTTCTACCTTATGAATGTGCCATAGGCCTTTGCTCTGTCAATGGCCTATCTATTCATACTCATCTGTATTGCTCCCTTATGCCTATCCCATGCCCTTTTGAAGCCCGGCATGGTATTCATATCCACCACTTCCTGAGGTAGGCCGTTCCATGCATCCACCACCCTTTCTGTGAAAAAGAACTTCCTCACATTACCCCTTAATCGGCCTCCCTCTAATCTCATGCTGTGTCCTCTTGTCCTGCTATTTTTCTTATATTGAAACTTGTTAGACTCTTTCACCTTGCTAATGTCCTTAAGGTGTTTGAATGTTTCAATCATATCACCACTCTCCCTCCTTTGCTCTAGGGTATACATATTGAGTTCCGTTACTCTGTCCTCATATGTTTTCTGATGTAGTCCCTGCACCATTTTGGTTGCCCTTCTCTGGACTGCCTCAATTTGGTTAATGTCCTTGTGAAGGTGTGGGCCTCCAGTACTGCACACAGTACTCCAGATGAGGCCTAACCAGTGTCTTGTAAAGACGGATTATTACCTCCCTCTTCTGACTTGTGATACCCCTACTAATACACCCCAACATCCCTCTAGCCTTACCTACTGCTTTAGAAGTCTGCTTGGATGATTTCAGGTCATCGGTGATGATGATGCCCAAGTCTCTTTCTTCCCTTGTGACTGCCAGCAACTCCTCTCCCAGCCTATAGGTGGCTTCAGGGCTTCTCCTCCCTATGTGCATGATCTTGCACTTCTTTGCATCACTCAAATGTTGATGTACATATCTATATTTTTCTTCTTTGTATAATATTGCATTATGTTTTACCATGTTACTGTACTATGATTTTTGTATGACCAGGTCCATCTTGCAAATGAGTCCTGCTCAATGGTGCCCACCTGGATAAATAAAGATTTTGATTGATTGATTGATTGATTAAACAAACCCCAGTTGCCACTCTTCCGACCATTTTGCTAGTTTATCCAGATCTCTTCTCATTCTGCCCACACCATCTGGATCATCTACTCTGTTCAAGATCTTGGTGTCATCTGCAAACAGACAAACCTTATCCTCCAGTCCATCTGCAATGTCACTGATGAAGATATTGAAGAGGACTGGCCCCAGGACTGATTCCTGAGGTACCCCGCTTGTGACTTGCACCTCTTCTGACTGTATACCATTTACCACCACTCTCTGTTTTCTGCCCATCAGCCAGTTTGTCACCCAGTTGACCAACGTCTGACCCACCCCAAGCCTACACAGCTTATTAATCAATCTTCTATGTGGAACAGTATCGAAAGCTTTGCTAAAGTCAAGGTAGGCAACATCAACTGCTCCCTCTTGGTCCACAACTCTGGTTACCCAGTCAAAGAAATCTATGAGATTAGTTTGACAGGACCGTTCTTTTGTAAACCCATGCTGTCTTGGATCCTGTGCTCCTATGGATTCTAGGTGTTGCACTATCCTTTCCTTAAGGAGTGTCTTCATAATCTTGCCCACTACTGAGGTAAGACTGACTGGTCTGTAGTTCTGTGCCTCCTCCCTGCTACCACTCTTGTGGAGCAGGATCACATGAGCCCTTCTCCAGTCTTCTGGGACTTCTCCTGTGCTCTGAGACTCACTAAACAGTTCTGATAATGGCTCTGCTAGTTCCACTCTTAGCTCCTTTAGTACCCTGGGATGTATGCCATCAGGTCCCATTGCCTTGTCCACCCTGAGCTTATCGAGCTCTTGTAGGACCCTTTCTTTTGTGAAGGGACTAGCGCACATCTCCCTCCCCTCTGTGTCCATGGTGCAGAGCTGTGGGCCCTGCCCACCTTCTCTTTAGTAAATACTGAGCAGAAGTATCTATTTAGGATAGATGCTTTTACATGTGGTCCTCCTCCTCACACGCCCCCTTATCCCCTTTGATCTTAGAAATACCCCTCTGGACTTTCTTCTTTCACTAATGTATCTATAGAAAGTCTTGTCACCTTCTTGTACTGTTTGTGCTAGTGTTTCCTCAGTTTGGGCCTTTGCCTGCCTTACTGCCTTCCCTGCTTCCCTTAGGGAAGTTTGGTATGCCTCCCTATCTTCATCTTGTTGCGTTCCCTTATATTTCCTGAAGGCCAGCCTTTTGGCTCGGACCTTTTCTGCTACTGTGTTTGAGAACCAAAGTGGTTTCCTTCTTCTTTTGCATTTCCTTTTCTCACTAACACAATGGGATGTTGCTTCAAGTATTGCATCTTTAATGCATGCCCACTTTGCCTGTACCCCCTCACCTGTATTTCTTTTTGCCAGGGCTAGCTTAACCTGTTGGCCATCTTATCAAAGTCAGCTACTCTGAAGTCTCATATTTTTGCCTTGGAATGGGAAGACTTTGTTCTAGTGGCCAAATTGAGCCATACTATGTGATGGTCACTGGCCCCTAGGTGACCTTCTACCTGGAGATCTGTGATCCTTTCCCTGTTAGTCAGTACTAGATCTAGGATAGCCCTGTCTCTAGTGGGTTGTTGTACCAGTTGTTTGAGGCCCTCCCCTGCAGGGACTCCACCATGTGTCTAGTTCTGGCAGATGTCCCTGCTGTTATTGAGCAATCTGTATCTGGCATGTTGAAGTCTCACATTATCAGAACCTCCCCTTTAGCTGTCATGTTTTGTATATCTTCTAACAGTAACATGTCTATGTCCTCCCCTTGGTCTGGAGGCCTGTACACAACCACAGTTCGTATGGCTGTCCCATTTTCTGTTTCCAGGGTGAACCACAGTTCTTCTGGGCTCCTTATGTGTATTCTGAATTTCTGTAGCTTTGATATTTTCATTGACATAAAAGGCCACCCCACCCCCCCTTTTTGCACCTCGGTCTCTTCTGAACAGTACATAGCCAGGTACTGAAGTCTCTCAAGTGTGGTTACTGGTAAACCATGTCTCGCTAATGGCTACTATGTCCAGTTTAGTCTCTGTCATTATTGCCTGCAGGTCTGGGATCTTGTTTCCCAGACTGTGAGCATTAGTGTACATGATTTTCCATTGGTCAGATTTCAGTGTGTTAGTTGTTGGATGAGGTCCAGCATTTCCCTTGTGCGTTGTTTGGGGAGCCAGACCTTTTTCTTTTCCCGGTGGTGCAAATGAACTACAAACATGCCAAACTCCTGTTTGACCACTAGATGAGGGGGGAGGGGTGTTCTTCCCATTCGATGTTTCAGGTGGTGCACCCCGTCCCCATTTGCTAGTTTAAATATTCTGAAAAGACATCAAACTTCTGCCCCAATGCACTGGCTCCCTCCTTAGTTAGATGCAGTCCATCAAATTTAAAGAACTTTTGCTCCCAAAACTGTTGCCAGTTCCCTACAAATTTGTGTCCTTTTTCCTGGCACCAGCCCTTGAGCCACATGTTTAGCTCTCCTATCTCCCCTTCTCTGACCTTCCATCCATCTGTCCCCCTCTCCCAGACTGGCAGGATCTCAGAGAAGAAGATGGCGGATGAAATGGATGGTAGTTTGTCACCCAGCCTGGTCAGGTGTTCCTTGGTCTCCACAACTGACTGGCTGGTGAGATCATTAGTCCCTTTGTGTACCAGGACATCAATGTTTTTTCCTGCTTCCTGAACAATTTTAGCAATGCGGTCAGTGTCTCTCCATGCTGATGTACCTGGGAGACATCTGACCATTACCCCTAGCTGGAGATAGCGATCAACTCCCCGAATCATGGAGTCTCCTATGATCAGAAGTTTTTTGGATTTCCTTTTCGCTTTTTTTGTTTTGGTTCCTGTTTTGGGTGCATTTCATTGTGCTAGCTCCTGTGCTGCATTGTTCTGCTCTGCAGTGTCCTCTGCCCCTTTGTTTGATTTCGGAGATAGAGGCAGATACCTGTTTGTAGTTTTTATATGGTTTGTGGCAGTGATATGTTGGAGAGCACCGAGTGATGGGGCACCTGATTTGCGCCTCCTAACCACCTGCCAACCTCCCAGACCAACTACCCTCTGTGGTTGATGTGCTTCTGTTGGATGTTGGGGAAATGGGCGGTTCTTATAATATATTTCCTCTTGAATATGCAATTTGAGGTGCGCAATCTCTGCCCATGCTGCCTAGAGCTGAGCCCTTAGATCTCCAATGGCCCAATATGTACGACAGTGTCCTAAATCCTGTAAAACTGCCCTTCTGAAAAGTGTTCCACAGTACCTGCAGTTAATGATATCCATTCCAGGTAAGTTGCTGGGTTTATAACCTGGTCAGAGTAATTAGAAGGAAGAAAATGAAAGCAAAAGTTTGATTTTGGTTTTTGTTAGTTTGTTTTTGTATAACTTGTTATAACAAGTTAAATTACTAGTGCTCCTATAAATGAGGTCACTGTGTGGATACCCCTCTGAACCGCCCCTTCCTGCTTTGCTACAGGAAATGTCACGACTGTGCTACCCTATAAAAGAAGTGTAGTGTGGGGTGGCTGGGGATGAGGGTGGGTGGCTGGGCCCTTCCCCTGCGGAAAAAGAAAAAACACAGACGAAAGAAACAAGGAGGTAAGAGCAGAAACAATCAGCCAGCAACAAATGCAGTAGCCCTGAAAGCTTATCCTAATCATAGATAAAACTGTGAAACCTGTACAGCACCACCTGTAATAATTTCACAGAAGATATACCCTGTAAGAAACACTTTGCTACAGAGAAAAATAAAGTAGTAACCGAAGATATACCTTGCAAAATACAATTTGAATCAGAAGATTACAGCAGTAATCTGTAAGCACACACCTGTAGGCACACCCTGTAATAATGCAGCAGAATGTATACCCAGCAACAACAATTTGAATCCGAGAAAAATAAAGCAATAAAATGTTAGCAACAAACAGTAGCAATCCCTTGTGAGTACAAAATAAAAATAACAACACACAGTAAACCTGCCTAGCCAAAAGAAGCCTTAATCCTTATTTATTTATTTAGTTTTTGTTAACCGGGTAGGTGCACTAGCCAACAGGTGACTATTTTCAGGCACGACCCGGGAGACACAGTTACAGTACAAGATAGGACAGTTTAGGTATACACAATACAGGCAAAGGTACATTGGTACAAGTACAGGCATACAATTGCAAAGGGCAGAGGGCAGAGGGTACTGGAGGGAGCACATATTTAGATGGGGGGAAGGAAAGGAGAGGGAAGGGGAGGTGAGGGAGATTAAGCAGGCAGGAAGGGTGTGAGACTCTGATGAGGGGTGAAGGGCTTGGCAGAAAATGAACAGGAAAAATTACTGCGAAAACGGCTTTGCAGTGCCCGGTAGAGATCTGCAGCCGGGCTTGTGGAACCAAAGGGCGGCAGAGCAAGATGGGGATGGTCGGTAGGTAAGGAGAGGAGTACAGAGGATTAGGACTATAGTAGGTATGAGAGATATGAGAGATTGGTAATAAAGAGGGGTGAGCAACAGGCAGGGGAGAGGGAAGGGACAAGTACCTACCGTAGAAGTAGGATGGCCATAGATCGGCAGGAGAGCAGGGGAATAGCGCGGTTCAGCACTTAGGTTAGCAAAACAAGGACCCAGTGGAAAAAGGGGGGGTGCTTTACAGCAAAGTGCGGCATTAGCGGGAAAGGCACAAAAAGACCCGTAGTTATGGAACTGGAGCAGGAAGCAGCCAGCCTGGAGCGCTTACGGCAAAGCACGTACATTACAGCGGAAATGTGCAAAAAAAAGACCCGGGGCTATGGAACCGAAACCCGGCAGGGCTCAGAGGGGTAGGGGAGCAAGCGGGAGTGGAGAGGGAACAGGAAGGACCAGTACCCACTTACAATAAGTAAAACATATGTTTTAGTGCAACACAGTAGGATGAAAAGAGGATCAAAACAATAGCAGGATTATTGCTAATTTATACATAGAGTCAGAGAGAGCAACGATTTTAGACATACAGCATAGTAATATCAAAGCAGAATACTATACATAGAATTAAAGTAATTAGGCAAGTCTTGAGACTATTTTTAGCTCATGATCAGGATAGAGTGGCCATACAGAATGCTTTCTAAACTTTTCATAAAGTGCAGGCAGATTTGTACACATTTTATTAAAGTGCAGGCAGGCAGAGAAACAAATATTTGTAAATAACAACAGAGCATTAGAGGCAGGCAGGCTAATGAATATATAGGAAGAAAGGGGAGGATTGACTTAGGTAGTTCCAGAGTTTAAGTAGGGTCAAAGCAAGTGCATTGGTCCATAGAGTTGAGGTGAGAGCGTAGTCCACGCTTGAAAGCTAGGTGTGATGGAGCACTTCTCAGGTCCGTAGGCAGCAAGTTCCAAGAGTGAGGGGCAGCATGCCTGAAAGCGCCAGTGCCCTTGGAAGTACAGCAGAGGGGAACTGATGAAAAAGACTTGTCTGATGACCTCAACTCACGCGATGGGATCACAGGTCGGAGCATTTCAGATAATGTGGTTGGTTTCGCCACTCTAATTATGGAGTCTGAGAGGCAGCAGAGGTAATATTGTCTAGTGGAGGATGGGGATAGCCAGCCTAGCTCTTTATAGAGCTGGCAGTGGTGCGTTAGGCGTGGCGCTTTTTAGCTGCATATCTACAGACATTATTGAAGGTGATGTCCCATTTCTGCAGAACAGTTTTGTTTGCCATTGTGAGGATGGGAGCACAGTAGGACAGAGTGGGTAATAGGATTCCCCTGGCAATGGCAAGTTTGGCAGTTGGAGTGAGCATGTAATTTGTCCTGTAGGCAGCCCCCAGCTTACAGGTGACATTTTTACAAGACTCTTGGATATGTTGCTTCAGGTCAAGGTTTTGGTCAAGCTGTATTCCAAGATAGCGGAAAGAATTTACAGTCTCAAGGGGGGTTCCGTTAATGTCAGGAATGTTAAGTGGAGATGTGCAGGTTCTAAGTTTATGATATGATCCAAAGAGCATGGCCTTAGTTTTGCTCGCATTGAGTACAAGGTGATGCGCATCTAGCCAGTGCTATGCCAGGTGGAAAGCTGATGACAGAGTGGCGTTCAGGTGGGAGATGTCAGAGTGAACATAGATTACTAGATCATCAGCATAAAGTAGTGAGTTGCCTGATATTATTATGTTGGGCAGGTTGTTAATAAATAGTGAGAAGAGGAGAGGACCGAGTATAGAGCCCTGTGGCACACCAATGTTGATCGTGGCACTGTCAGAGATGGCCGAGTTAAGTTTTACTGCTTGAGACCTATTGGTGAGGTAGCTATTGAACCAAGTTATTACTGGGGATGAGAAGCCCAGGTTCCTGAGGGTGGTGAGCAGCAGTGGGTGATCAACAAGGTCAAAGGCCTTTGTGAGGTCTATGAACACAGCCCCCGTTAGCTGCCCACTGTCCATGTTTGAGAGAACATCAAAGGTGAATTTTGACAGTGCAGTTGTAGTACTGTGGTGTTTCCTGAAGCCATGTTGAGCTTCACAGAGCGCATTGGAGGAGTCAATAAATTTGGTGACCTGGGTGGCTACTATCTTCGAGAATTTTGCTAAGTACCGAAAGTATGGCTATAGGTCTGTAGTTTGACAAGTCATTTTTGCTCCCTTTCTTGAAAACTGGTGTGATTCTGGCGGCCTTACAAATCTCAGGGATAGTGCCTGTGGAGAGAGATAGCGTGAAGATCCTGGCAAGTGGGTGGGATATGAGATGAGCAGCCATTTTCAGAAGCCGTGGTTCCAGAGTGTCGGAGCCAGGGCTAGTGCTATCAGATATGACAGACAGGAGTTTGCGAACTTGGTTTCCAGTAACCGCTTTAAAATGGAACAATCTTTTAGGGGCATGTTGAGGATTGGTACTCATCTTAGAAGAGTATGTCTGGGAGTCAAATGGCAAAGATTTTAGAGAGGATGTAATGGCAGATAGGTCCGAGAATTGCTGATTGAAAGTGTTGGCAATGGTGAGAGAGTCATTGCAGTGGACCCCTTGGAGTATCATTTCCGAGGGAGTGATTGATTGGGGGGTTCCGAGGAAGGTTTTTATGTGACTCCAAAATTTTTGAGGATCATTTGCGGAACTGGTTAACAGGTTCTGGCAATATCTGCTCTTTGCAAGCCTAATGTGCTTCTTGCAGTCATTTCTATGTCGCTTGTATATATGATGATCACAGGGCAGGCTAGTGGTTTTGTAATGTTTCCAAAGTTTGTCCCTGATTTTGAGCTTATGTAGAAGATCTTTGTCCAGCCACCTTGTTTGTTGCCCCCTGACCCTTCTCTTTATCTTTGGTACATGCCTCCTTTGTACCTCTCCAAACCTGTTGAGGAATGCATCCAGGGCAGCCTCAGCACTAGTTGCATGGAAAATTTCAGACCAGTCCGTATTAGAGATGTCAGAAAGAAATGCATGTACATCCAGTGCTGCAAAGTTGGTAAGGGTGATAAGGCGGGATCGAGGAGTAGGCAGCGGGCAGGAGCGCCAGTGACAGACCGTGGGAGAGTGGTCTGTCAGAGAGTCCGCTTGTACAGCTGATTTGGTTTCATGGTCAGGCCTATTGGTGAGAATCCAGTCCAAGAGCGTTGCTGACTGCATGTTAGTCATTCTCGTGCATTCTGTTATGAGTTGGTGAAAGTTATATTTTTGGACCAGAGATGCAAGGTTACTGTAATTCGGTCCTAGCCAGTTTAAATTAACGTCACCTAACAGGATACACTCATTCATTTTCACAGTTTGTGACACATGTTGGAGTAAGATCTGGAGACTTTCCAACCCCCCCGGTGGGTGGGTTGTACACACACAGGATGTGCAGGTATTTTGCTCCTAGGCACAGTGTTTCATGTAGCGATTCACAGCGCATATTGGGACCAGGATTGGGAACCGCTTTAATCGAAAGGTGATTTTTATAGAAGATAACAACACCCCCGCCCCTCTTAGAACCATTTCAATCCTGCCGAATGATGGCATGCCCAGGTAGGGTGCAGTGTGCATCCAGGATATTAGGTTTGAGCCATGTTTCAGTAAGGCACAGGATGTCAGGGTTAACCAATCTTGCCCAGGCTTCAAGCTCAGCCAGGTGCCCCAGTAGACTTCTAATATTCATATGGGCTAGTAATAGGCCTTTATTTGTTTTGGTTGTGGCTGTTAATGGGATATTTTGTTGTGGACCTGGGTTTGATTCAATGTTACCAGCCAACAGGAGTAGTCTTTGTGCTCGGACTTTAGGCAAGTTTTTAGGAAATATGTTGTGTTTCTTCCATTTAACACTATGCTGTAGGTAGAACAGGAGTGACAGGTAGGTACATCCTTTCTTCAGGAGTACATACTGAAAAATAGGTAAGGGGTGACAGTGTGAAAGGAGGAGATTAGAGAAACTAAAGTCATTGATCGATTGTGCCTTATTGTTAATGGCAAGAGGCAGAGAGAGGGAGACACTGTTTAGTCCGTACAGGAGACACAGGCAGAATAAGGGAGTCAAGCCTGTGTGATAGATGCTTAGATGAGGGTCATTTTGTATAGGTGGAGCTGGTCATATGGGCATTAAAAGAGGAATAGTGAAATAGAACAGTGCAGTAAAGGCAAAACATTATAGGGTGAAGATACTGGTAGGCCTGGATTTGTGTATAAGGAGGATGGGACACTATGGGACAGCCCAGGAAGGCGGGCTTGGCAAGAGAAATTACAGAGCCGTTAGATTGAGAAGATGGAAGCTGCCCCTAGTGGAGCGCAGTATAAGGAGCCAATGGAAAAGTAGACACTTAGTCATATGACCCCCTGGTGTCTATAAAGCTAAAGGGTCGACCAGGGTGGGTGAGGTGGGGGGAGGGTGGGAAGAGTCTTCAGGGAGCTGTATTACTTAGCCTCAGTGGCGGCACTCACCATCCCCGGGATTTCTAAATAGCAGTCAGATTCAAAATTACAAAGTGAGAACAGCCGCTCTCTGTGGAGGATGGTACTAGGTATAGTTCCAAACCCAGCAGGAGAGAGCCGGCAGGATGGAGGTCAAGTAGACGCACCTTGTGGGCTATGCGCCTTTAGCAGCACAAGGTACCAGGGAGCGGCCGAGCTCCTGGTTCCCTTCCTCGGGTAGCGCACGGCCGGTGCGCCCCTGGCTGCCACAGTCATAGTGGAGGAGCGCTTTGTCTTCAGTGGGGCCGCTGGTCAAGCTGGGACCCCAGAGGTGTCTTTGGTCCAGAGGCTGGTTCCTTGATCCTGGAGGGGGTCCAAGCCCCGTGGCTTGGAGGGATCCTGAGGGGGTAGCAAGGAGAGACAGATTAAGAAGGTGAGCAGGACAAAGGGCAGGGGCATAGGTGAGAGAAAGGAGGAGATTAGATGGCAGAGGAGTAGAGTTACAGGTTACAGGTTAAAGGCAGGTAAAGAGGAAAGCACTTAATTAGTTTTAAGTGAACAATGGGTGATAGCAGATTCAAACAGAAAAGGCGGGAAGACAGTACAAGGCAGCAGAGAAACAGTTAAAATTTGCTACAGCAGGTTAGATTTTTAGCAAAGGTTTTACAGTTTTAGAGACACAATAAATAACTTTTCTAGTAAAGAATAGGTATTGCAACAATTTTACTCAGGGAGCTGTATTACTTAGCCACAGTGGCGGTGCTCACCGTCCCCGGGAGTTCTAAACAGCAGTCAGATTCAAAATTACAAAGTGAGAACAGCCGCTTTCTGTGGAGGATGGTACTAGGTATAGTTCCAAACCCAGCAGGAGGGAGGTCAAGTAAACATACCTTGCGGGCTATGCGCCTTTAGCAGCACAAGGTACCAGGGAGCGGCCGAGCTCCTGGTTCCCTCCTCGGGTAGCGTACGGTCGGTGCAGCCCCTGGCTACAGTCATAGTGGAGGAGCGCTTTTGTCTTCAGTGGGGGCCGCTGGTCAAGCGGGGACCCCAGAGGTGTCTCTTGGTCCAGAGGCTGGTTCCTTGATCCTGGAGGAGGGGGTCCAAAGCCCCGGTGGGCTTGGAGGGATCCTGCGGCTATGTGCCTTAGCAGCACAAGGTACCAGGGAGCTGCCGAGCCCTGGTTCCTCCTCGGTAGCGATGGTCGGTGCGTGGCCCTGGCCAGTCGAGTGTGGAGGAGCTTTTGTCTTCAGTGGGGGCCGCTGGTCAAGCGGGGACCCCAGAGGCATCTTTTGGTCCAGAGGCTGGTTCCTTGATCCTGGAGGAGGGGGTCCAAAGCCCTGGTGGGCTTGAAGGGATCCTTGCGGGCTATGCGCCTCTAGCGGCACAAGGTACCAGGGTGCGGCCAAGCTCCTGGTTCCTTTCCTCGGGTAAGGTTGCTCTGGTAAGGTTCTTTGCTCTGTCCTTTCAAGCAACCTAGAAGAAAAGAGCTCAGGTGAAGCTAGGTGCCTTGGCCAGCAAACCTAGTCTTTCACCAAGTGGTGGTACAAATAGTGCTGATATGGTAATGCCATGCTTCGAAGGACTACATTGTGATGCAGTTGTCATCGTTACATTCTGCCAGAGCACATGTTAGCAAGGGATATGCACTATGGCATCATTTAATGATGAAAATTTTGTTGAATGCAATATGTTTACATGTTGACAGGCCTATGTACTTTGACACCACAAATGACACTGTGCTTTCATATGTGTCTCAAAGTGCTGCCTGCCCCCCTCAACACACACACACACACACAAAACACCCACACACATATTAGTTATTTTAAACTGTGTTCAATTAGAGTTACCTTTACACCAAGTGATGGCATAAATAGCTCTGATGTGGCAGTGCCATGCTTCGAAGGACTGCATTGTGATGCAACTGTCATCCTTAAATTCTGCCAGAGCACATGTTGCTAAGGGACAGGCACTCTGGCATCATTTAATGATGACAGTTAAATTGAATGCAGTATCTTTACATATTTACTGACCTCTATAATTTGATGCCACAGATGCCACTGTGCTTGCATATGTGGCTCAAAGTGTTGCCTTCCACCCCGCGACACACACAACACCCACACACATTAGTTAATTAAAACTGTTCAATTAGAGTTACCTTTTTCACTAAGTGGTGATGTAAAACGTACTGATATGGCCGTGCCATGCTTCAAAGGACTGCACTGCAACGCAACTGTCATCATTAAATTCTGCCAGAGCAGATGTTAGTAATTGATATGCACTCTGGCATCATTTAGTGATGAAAGCTATATAGTTATGTTACTCATCCCCCTATATTGATATGTATGGTAAGGACACAGCTGTAAATTGTCTAAAAATGTTAATATAATCTGTTCTGGTTCTTTTTAAGAAATATTCAGTATGAAAAAATCAAAACATGTAAGTTTATTCTTAGTATTAAATAAAATATTCAATACAAAAAGAATACTAACATATGATTTTGTTTTCAATATAAAATTAAGTATACATTTCTTTTACTTCAGATAAAAACATTTGAAAAAGAATTATTCACAAGAGTCTTTAGGAGAGGTGCCTCTGTTGGATCAGAGGTGGGGAGGGTGGGGATAGAGGAGACATGGAATGGGGCTCTGCATGTGAAGGGGAAAATGGAAGCAGCTGACGCAGGGAGCCTGAGGTACCAAGCACTATGGAGGGGTGGGGGAACAGCTTTGTACAGCAACGGGGAGACTGTCACTTGTTGGTCCACCTGTTTCTTATTGCGGTGAAGCGGCTGTGTCTGCTAATGTTTCTTCAGGCTCTGAGGCTGGGTTGACAGGCCCCAACAGAAGCTGGACAGAACCCACATGGCCTTGCAAAATACCAAACATTTGCTGTTGGATATGCAGCATGGCCATGAGGCTATCTTGCATTTTGTCACATTTTTTAGATATTGTTTTAGCCATTTGATCCAGCTTCAGTAGGACCCTGTCAACACAGCTGCAGTGGTGACAGCATGACCTGCTGGTGGATGCTGTAAACAGGAATGTTTTGAAACAATTAGTTATTTGATTTAATAGCATACATCTTTATTAGTATGTTAAAGCATTTAACATTTATAACTCAAGTGGAGACTGACATCTACATACTACTGTACTGGCATATCTATATTGCACTAATAACACTTCACAACTCCTACTCCTTTTAGCAAGAGGCATTCAATAGCAAAGTTATACTTGTTACTGTACTCACACATACAGACTTATATTTTGTCTCTCATACCACCCCACCCCTAGTCAATACCCATGTTATGCATTGAAGCATTTAGAACAGTTGCATTCCCTTCTCTGGAATACACGTGGCACTGAGAGTGCTGTCATGCACTACGAAAGGGTAAAACTCTGAATTCTCAATGCAGTTCACAGAGTCAAATAGTGGCAGGGTTCATATGCATGGTGATATGTACTCTGCCATCATTTAACAGTGTGAGTTACATTCAATGCAACTGCTGTTTTATTGCATGGTTATCTTCACACAATACCTTGTGCTGTCATCACATGGACAGACTGAAGTGTTGTCTTCTACTACAATAACACCCTCTCATTCAAAAGCCATGTTATGTATTGAAACAGAGAGGTTGCATTCTCAGCACTGAGATACTGGTGGCGCTGACAGTACTGCCATGCAGTACAATAGGGTAAAACACTGTATTTTAAATGCAGCTTGCAGCATCTAATAGTGGCAGGGCTCATATGCATGTTGTAATGTATTCTGCCATCATTTTACCTTGTGAGTTACAATCAATGCAACTGCTGTACATGTTGTAACGCAAGGTTATCTTCACGACATACCTTGTGCTGTACTCAGATGGACAGACTGAAGTCTAGTCTTCTACTACAATAACACCATCTCATTCAATAGCCATGCTGTGTAATGAAACACAGTGGCTGCATTCTCAGCACTGACATACAGTTGTCGCCAATAGTACTGTCATGCAGTATAATAGGGTCAAACACTGAGTTTTGAATGCATTTCCCAGCCTCTAATAGTGGCAGGGTTCATATGCATGGTGGCATGTATTCTGCCATCATTGAATGGTGTGAGTTACATTCAGTGCAACTGCTATACATGTTTTAAAGCATGGTAATCTTCACCCCATACCGTGAACTGTCATCATAGGACAGACAGAAGTGTTGTCTTCTACTACAATAACATCTCCACATTCAATAGCTGTGCTATGTATTGAAACAGAGCGGTTGCATTCCCAACACTGACATACAGGTGGTGCCAACAGTACTGTCATGTGCTACAATAGGGTAAAACACTGAATTTTAAAAGCAGTTCACAGCATCTAATAATGGCAGGGTTCATATGCATGGTGGTATGCACATTGCTATCATTTAAGGGTGTGAGTTACATTCAATGCAACTGCTGTACATATTTTAAAGCATGGTTATCTTCACACCATACCTTGTGCTGTTATCACATGGACAGACTGAAGTGTTGTCTTCTCCTACAATAACACACTGTCATTCAATAGCCATGCTATGTACTGAAACAGTTAGAGCGGTTGCATTCTCAGTACTGACATGCAGGTGGCACCGACAATATTGTTATCTAGTACTATAGGGTCAAACACTGAGATTTGAATGCCATTCACAGCCAGTAATAGTGGCAGGGTTGCTACGCATGGTGGCATGTACTATGCCATGATTTAACAATGTAGGTTACATTCGATGCAACTGTTGTACATCTTTTAATGCATGGTTATCTTCACGTCATACCATGTGCTGCCAGCACATGGACAGACTGAAGTGTTGTCTTCTACTACAATAACCCCCTCTCATTCAATAGCCATGTTATGTATTGAAATAGAGCAGTTGCATTCCCAGCACTGACATACAGGTTGCATCAACAGTACTGTCACATACTACGATACGGTAAAATGCTGAATTTTAAATGCAGTTCACAGCGTCTAATAGTGGCAGGATTCATATGCATGTTGGAATGTACTCTGCCATCATTTTACAGTGTGAGTTATATTCAATGCAACTGCTGTACATGTTTTAATGCATTGCTATCTTCACACCATACTGTGAGCTGTCATCACATGGACAGACTGAAGAGTTATCTTCTACTACAATAACACTGTCTCATTCAATATCCATGCTATGTATTGAAACAGAGCTGTTGCATTCCCATCACCGACATACAGGTGGCACCAACAGTACTGCCATGCACTATAATAGGGTAAAACACTGAGTTCTAAATGCAGTTCCCAGCGTCTAATAGTAGCAGGGTTCATATGCATGGTGGTATGCACACTGCTGGTGTAAGTTGCATTCAGTGTATCTGCTATACATTTTGATGCATGGTTATGTTTAGGAAACTGGGGAGGGGTCTCAAGCAAGTAGCTACTTCTGTCACTTTCTCAGAAGTACTACCTGTGAGAGGCAAGGGAGAGCATAGGAGTGCATGCACCAGGAACTTTAACTCATGGTTGAAGAACTGGTGCTGTGAGGAAGGGTTTGGATTCATTGGTGACTGGGGACCCATCTGGAGGGATGGAGGTTTATTCAAGCCTGACGGCCTGCATCCATCCTGGAGGGAACCAAGCACTCAATGATAAGTTTAAAATGCTACATTGACAAGCATTTAAACTAGCAAAGCGGGTGGCAGGCCAGCAAGGACGGTACCACTTGCTCACCCCCACAGCTAGTAATGGAACCAGTGAACCAGAGGAGTGGCTATCTCTGCAAAGCAGTGTGCAAAAGATGGAGATTAGTGTCCAAAAGGTGGATAAGCAGAAAAGGGGCAAAATTCAGCAGAAGGGCAGACAGCAAGGAGAACCAGGGATAAATGACAACCAAGGAAGGGGCTGGAGTAGAACAGTGAAGCAGTCTAGGGAGGTCAAATCATGGAAAGCCATGTGTGCAAATGCCAGGAGCCTTAGCAACAAGATGGAAGATCTGGAGGCTGTCATGGTACAGTCAGACCTGGACATTGTGGCCATCACTGAAACCTGGTGTAATGATAACCATGACTGGGAGATGGCCATACCTGGCTACAACATATTCAGAAGAGACAGAGCAGGCAGAAAGGGAGGAGGTGGCACTGTATGTGAAAAATGACATAAGGCCACACAGATCCAGGAGGAACAAAATGGGGAGAGATACTGTGGGTTAAGCTGGAAAGGAAAATGGGGCCAGCCATCCGCACAGGTGTGGTCTATAGACCACCAGCCCAGGAGGAAGAAACAGATAGGGAGCTTATGCTAGCCATCCAAAGGATGGCAGACAAGGTGAGGTAGTACTGGTTGGAGACTTCAATATACCAGACGCGGACTGGAGCATCCCAGCAGCAGCATCAACTAGGAGCAGATTTATCCTGGACTCCCTTCAGGGTGCCTTCCTCAAGCAACTGGTCATGGAACCAACTCGGCAGAAGGCAATACTGGACCTTGTGCTCACAAACAGGGACAGTGTGATGGGGGTAACAGTGGGGGAGCACTGGGTAACAGTGACCACCAGTCATTGTGGTTTGAAATCACAGAAAGAGCAGAACCAAACCACACAAAAACACGTATCCTGGATTTTAGGGGGGCAGACTTTGGGAAAATGGGAGATGCTTGAAAGAGGCATTAAGGGAATGGGACAGGAATCAGGGATTGAGGAACAGTGGGCAGTATTTAAAATGGGATTATAAGAACAACAGAATTATGCATTAAGCAGGTTAGCAAGAGGAAAAGAAAGAGGAGACCATTATGGTTTCAAAGAGGTAGCAAAGAAAGTGAAAGCCAAAAGATTGCATTCAGGCAATACAAAAGACACAGGCAGAAGGGATAGGAGAAGTACCAGGAGAAACAAAGGGAGGCAGGGAAGTCAGTAAGGAAGCCAAAGCTCAGACAGAAGAACACATTGCAAAATCAGTGGTTAAAGGGGACAAAACCGTTTACAGGTACATAAGTGAAAAAAAGAAGGACAAAGGAGGGATAGTGAGACTGAAGGGGAGGATGGGAGCCAGCGTGGAGGATGACAACAGTAAAGCTGACATATTGAACAGGTATTTCTGCTCAGTCTTTACTAAGGAAGAGGGGTAATGGGTCTGAAGGAGTACAAGGGGTGAGAATGGTGCAGAAATGGACACAAGTCCCTTTACGAGAAAGGGTCCTGAAGGAACTGGAAGTAATAAGAGCTGATAAAGCAATGGGGCCAGATGGGGTGCACCCCAGGGTCCTTAAAAGAACTAAGAGAGGTGGTGGCTGAACCTCTGGCTATCCTGTTCAGCCAATCACCGAAACAGGGAGTACCCAAAGACTGGAGGACAGCAGATGTAGTCCCTTATACAAAAGTGGGAACAAAGAGGAAGCAGGAACTACAGACCAGTGAGCCTCACCTCGGTAGTGGGAAAGATCATGGAAGCACTACTGAAGGAGAGATTGGTGGAACATCTGGTTGTCAATGGACTACAGGACCCAAGGCAGCATGGTTTCACCAGGGAGGTCATGTCAGACCAACCTCATTGAATTTTTGACTGGGTGACTAGGGAGGTGGATCAGGGGAGGGCAGTGGACATGGCCTATCTGGACTTCAGCAAGGCCTTTGACACTGTGCCACATAGAAGACTATTACACAAACTGGGGAATATGGGTGTGGGCAGGACAGTAGTGTGGTGGGTAGGTAACTGGCTGGGTGGCAGGACACAGAGGGTGGTGGTAAATGGCTGTCACTCCACAGAGGGAAGAGTGACCAGTGGGGTACCACAGGGATCAGTGCTGGGACCGGTCCTATTCAACATCTTCATCAGTGACATTGCACAGGATCTAGAAGGCAGAATTTCACTGTTTGCTGATGACACAAAGCTCTGTAACAGAGTAGACACCAGAGGGTGTAGACAGAATGAGAAGGGACCTGCAGAAACTTGAAGAATGGTCAAGGGTTTGGCAGTTGAAATTCAATGCAAAGAAGTGCAAGATAATGCATATGGGGCACAAAAACCCTGGCACAATATATCAGTTGGGGGGTGAGGATATAGCATGCACCAAGCAGGAAAGGGATCTTGGGGTTGTCATCTCTGATGTCTTGGGGTTGTCATCTCTGATGACCTCAAGGTAGGGAAACAGTGTGACAAGGCATCAGGTATAGCAAATAGGATGCTGGGATGTATAGGCAGGGGCATCACCAGCAGGAAAAGGGAGGTCATAATTCCGCTATACAAGACACTAGTGAGGCCCCACCTGGAGTACAGTGTACAGTTCTGGAGACCATACCTACGTAAGGACATAGACAGGGTAGAGAAGGTTCAGAGGAGGGCAACAAAGATTGTGCATGGATTGCATCACAAGTCCTATGAAGACAGGTTGAAGGAACTGAACATGTACTCCCTGGAGGAGAGGAGGGAGAGAGGGGATATGATAGAGACATACAAGTATCTTACAGGGAGGAACAGGGTGCAGGAAAACACTATTTTTAAGCGAAAAGATGTTTCAGGACTAGAGGCATGGGATGAAGTTGGAGGAGGACGATTCAGAGGAAACATGAGAAAGAATTTCTTCACAGAGCAACGGTGGTGGACAAGTGGAACACCCTTCCAGAGGAAGTGGTGGGAGCTGAAACAATCACGGGATTTAAGAATGCATGGGATAGACATAAAGGAATTCTAGAGGTCAGGGGTAAGGGGAAATAGACTTCTAGGAAAACAAACTGAACTTACAAGCTCAAATGGGCAGACCAGGTGGGCCATAGGCCCTTATCTGCCGACACTGTCTATGTATCTATGTATCTATGTTATATTCACACCATACCTTGTGTTGTCTTCACATGGAGAGACTGAAGTTTTGTCGTCTACTAAGTTAATATTGTCTCATTCAATAACCATGCTATGTATTGAAACAGTTAGAGCAGTTACATTCCCAGCACTGACAAACAGGTGGCGCCAACAGTACTGTCATCTACTACAATAGGATAAAACACTGAATTTTGAAGGCAGTTCACAGTGTCAAACAGTGGCAGGGTTCATATGCATGGTGGTATGTACACTGCCATCAGTTAATGGTGTGAGTTACATTCAGTGCAACTGCTGTACGTGTTTTAATGCATGGTTTTCTTCACGCCATACCTTGTGCCATTATCAAATGGATAGACTGAAGTGTTGTCTTCTACTACAAAAACACCCTCATTCAATAGCCATGCTATGTATTGCAACAGTTAGAGCAGTTGCATTGTCAGCACTGACATACAGGTGGCACTGACAGTACTGTCATCTTATACTATAGGGTAAAAGACTGTATTTTTAATGCAGTTCACAGTGTCTAATAGTGGCAGGGTTCATATGCATGGTGGTACAGTGGTTGCTATAGACAAGTTGACTGGTTGTGTGGTGTGCCTTTCGGTGCAGCTCTGTGCCACTTGTTAGTTTAATTGTGCCCCGGTATGCAGTGTGGTACACAGTAGGTATAATTTGCTTTATTACATACTTTTTCTCGAAGCCATAGGGTGGTGACCAGGAATCACTTTAGCAGACTATAGCTCTAAATTGTCTATGGGTCTCTCTTTGGCCACTGGTTTTACTGGCTCACCAACAGGTGGTGTGGATTATTGTAGTTTTGGCAGTTTCAGCATGGAGCGTGTTACTTAACTTTGTACAACGTTGTCATTTTGTTGTGTTTCAGATAAAAGATGAGTAAGGATATAGACTTTTTAATTTATTGGTATGTGTATCAGTAGCATTACTGTTATGGGATTTAATGTTACATTTTTGTAAATCGAGGAAAGTCTATTTTGAGCTCATTTGTCCTATGGTACTTTAGACACAGCGCAAGACTTTTAGTTGCTAAAATGTGTGCAACTACCCAGTCTACTATGATCACTGTTTCTTAACTCCCATAAGACATGTAGGAATATTCTTTCATGACTAAAACATCTCATACATCTGTTAAAGTTTAGAAACCTCTCCTGAATGACTAGTTTCATCTCAGACCACCTTCAATCCCAAACCCCATCCCACTTCTACACTACTGTACATATTTATATCACTGTATTTGTCTGATGAATTTTTTTTTGCTGTATAAATACATTATGAATAGTAGTGTGCTATGTGCCAGTACAGGGATGATGCCCTAATCCATCACTAAGCTTTTTTTTTAATTACTAAGATCACTTTCGTTTTTTGTCTTCATCTATCTCCATTCCCTAGTTAACCTTCTGTGATGCTTTCTTGTTGACCAATGTAGCACTGTATACTATAGCTCATTGTGTTTCTGTTCTAAGAATAATTTTTCCATGCTCAGACACATATCTCATTCTCTGTGGTGTCCTGCTTTCCATGAATGTCCTTTTATGTTTGTGTTCAAGACACCACTCTTACAGTTATATTTGTTGCCGTAATAGCAACTCTGTTACTTCCCTTGCCCTGTAAAGTCCTTCCTCACAATGTGCTATTCATTCTCTGATATATATAATGTACATGAATGTTAGTTGAAACAGCAAATTACACAATGTGTTTGAACTGTAGGTGTTGATAACACAGGGTATCCTGATGTGTAGCTACAAGGGGGTGTGGGGAGGGCAGTTCTGTGGACTTATTTTCACCTCCATTGACTGGCAGTTTAATGTTCTACTGTATCTGTTCCAATTGCTCAGACAGTTTGATGTATGTTTCCCATGCCTGCACCAGGTCTTAGAATTAACATTTTGACTTATGTGGGATATTATTAATGGGGGTGCCATATGCCAAGTCTGTATTCAATTAAAATAAAAATAGACTCAGGAGGCTCCTTAGCTCCTTCCCTGTTACATTTACCTGTCACAATTTGGACACCACTCTGTGCTTAGCTCTTGCATCATACATTTTCACACTCAACTCCTCCCCTCTCCCCACCACTCCCTCAAACTCAAGTCTGCATATTTTTTTTCTGTTGTTTATTTGTTTTTCTTTTTGCATGTGTCTGACATGTAAATAATGGGGGATATTCAATTTTAAATGCTTTTGTGTTTGGGTGAGGGGATAGGTCTGCATACACTTTCTTATTAGTTCTATTTCTGAACTATACTAATCTTTGCTTGTATGCATCATTCAGCCTTTAATTCTTATCATAATGTGCTAAATACCTTATGGCTGGTTAGTTGATGTAAGTGTTCTCATCCAGATGCCAAAAAAAAATCATTATACAGGATAGATTAATATCTCATTTTTGTGGTGATCTTGTTCACAATTGCCCCCATACTGTGGTGATCAAGCCACTGCTCTCTCTGATCTGCTTTTTTGCCTTCAATATGATGAATATTAAGGGGAACACTTCATTTAGCCTAATAATGCTTCAGTACCATTCTTTTCATGATATATATGTACATATTATGTAGACCACCAATATAAAAACATGAAGTGTGAGCTAGCACTGATGATGTTGTAATGCAATCTGAAACTGTATGTTTGCGTGTCAGACATAGAAAATTAATCACACCTCCCCTCACCACTGGGGCAAAAAAAGTCTTGTCCTGAAAATATACCATTTAAAGTACAAAACAAATTATAATTATTAGCCATTTATAATGAAGCCACACCAGATTACCTCTAACACACCATTCCATGTTCCTTTGACCACAGATCAGGTTTGAGACAAATGGGGGTCTGATGGATTTATTTCAAATATGTGTTATGGCAGTAAAACAAATAAAAAAAAGGACAATGAATGCCTTTTTACGGTCATTTTCATTGTGAATGCTGACATCAGTTTCAAATACGCCCCCCATCACCAACCAGATGTCATTCTGCAAGTGACAGTGATTGCCTTATATACACAGCACCCAGGAGTGTTCTCAGCCACTGACATTTCTATATACTGAACATCAGTAACAGGCTTACGGTTATGGAAAATAAAAACATGAAGCTAGATAAATCTGAAGCTAGATCGTTCCTATTTTTTCTTGTTTCACTAACAGATGGATGTAGTTTAGAGGGGTTTGGAGATAGTTGCTGTACTAAGAAACACATCATTGAGATTTATTCAAAACTAACAGTACCAATTGTAGAAATTGTAACAAAATCAACACACAAAATATCACTATGAGTAAATTAGGTTCCAGCATCCCCAGCACACAAATGAGTATCGGGATGTGTAAAGATGAAAACTATCAATGGTTGCAAAAAACTGGACTCACACCTCTGATGGAAAAGAAGCATGCAGCTGATAGCTATAATCAAGAGCAGCTTCATTAACTCTACAACATTCATGTGGTATACTGTATATACACTATATGAGCCTATAGGGAAATCTATTTATTTTTTTAAATCCTTCAGCAGTTTCTTCATTTGTACACACAAAGCATGGCACTTTCTTCAATCTGAGATGCCTGTGTGACAAGACTGCAGCTCAAAGGCAATAGTGTCAAGTGGAGCAGACCACAGGCTGCCAACCGTTTACCTGCAATCCTGCTAAGGAACCGAAGAGACTGTGATGAGCACAGTAATGTGCTTGTTCGCTACAGTGAACATCAAGAATGTGAACAGCCTTTCACAAATGGCTATAGCACCTCATAAAGATACCATACATGTAGAACAAAATTCACAGGACACACTAGACCAGCCTTTTTTTTATCAGGGTCAACTGTATCAGTCCTTAGCTGGCGGTAGATAAAAAAATCATAATTAAAAGAAAAAGTTTGTCATGAAAAGTTCATTATTGCCCTTACAAGGCTATTTCTTGGCTGGCATTTGTTAAAGTTTGGATTTGCGGTTCTCTTGTTGCCACATTGCAATTCGGTGTAAATGTTGCCAGAATCCAAAAAAATATTTGAGATGCATAAAAAAGAATAAAATCTGTTTACCAATGCTGCATACATGCACACTTTTACAACTGCCAGCTAAGAAATAACATCCTAAGGGCAATAATGAACGTTTACATGACAAACTGGGGATCAGTACATCAGCACAGAGGTTACTCCAGATAAGGCACTCATTTGGACTTGGGTCATTGGCGATCCTTCGATTCAAGGATGATCTCTGCCATGGTTCACTGATGGGTCCTGAGGTGGCTCAGTAATCCAATCCTAGAGCCACAGATTCATCTGCAGAAATTGCAGATGTTTCCATGTGGGAGAGCTGCCCACTGGCTGGGGTTTCTTTTCCTTTCCTTCCTACGCTCTCTCTTTTTGGCTTTGAGGGCAAGGTGTTTCTCTTCGAAGCAGGCCCCCACTTGATGGAGGTTCTGGCACCATTGAGATCGGTTGGTGGCCAGCTCCTCCCAGCTTGTGATGTCCATATCTGTTTTTTTTCTTTTTTTGAGGCATGCCTTCAGTGCGTCTTTGTAGCATTTCCTTTGACCACCATGGGATCTCTGGCCATGACTGAGCTGGGAGTATAACATTTGTTTGGGGAGTCAAGAGTTAGGCATCCGTACACAGTGTCCAGTCCAGTGGAATTGATGTCTGAGGATCATTGCCTCAATGCTGGTGACATTGGCCTCAGCGAGAACACTGACGTTAGTGCGGTGGTCTTACCGCTTGATGCAGAGGATTTTCTGGAGACATCATTGGTGGTACCTCTCCGGGCTCTTTAGATGATGTTGGTAAGTCACCCAAGTTTCACATCCATAGGATGATAACCGAACTATATACCTGGATCTTGGTGTCCTTTCATATGTCATGGTCAGTGAAGATACGCCGAAGCAGTTTCCCAAACAAGGCACTAGCGCAATGGATCCTGTGCTGAATCTCATCTTCGATGTTTGCTGTTAGGGAGAGGGGGCTACCAAGGTAAGGGAAGTGCTCAACTGTCTCAAGGGTCTGTCCCTCGATGGTGAATTGTGGAGGGTCATTTACAAGGCCTTGAGCAGGCTAATAGAGCACCTTGGTCTTCTTGATGTTGAGTGAGAGTCCCAGACTTTGGTAAGCTTCCACAGAGAGATCTAGCCCAGACTGGAGGTCACTCCTAGTGTGTGCAAAGATGACACAGTCATCAGGTACTGGAGGTCAATGACAGATGCCTTGCAAACTTTGGTCTTTGAATGGAGACGTCCAAGACTAAAGAGTCCTCCATCCATTCTGTATTTGATGTCAATTCCAGTAGGAAGGCAGCCTTTAGTGAGGACTAAGATGACTGCTAGGAAGATAGAGAACAAGGTTGGAGTGATGACACACCCTTGCTTGAGCCCAGTTTGGATGATGAATGGGTCTGTCTTTGAACCATAGTGGAGAACACTGACAGTCATCTGGTCATGCAGAAGCCTCAGGACCTTGATGAATTTTGCAGGGCAGCCAAATCTGGCCAGCACCTTCCACAAGGCTTCACGACTGATGGAATCAAAGGCCTTTGTCAGGTCGATGAAAGCCATGTACAGGTCCTGATGTTGTTCCCGACACTTTACTTGGATCTGCCTGGCAATGAAGATCATGTCAGTTGTCCCACAAGATGGTCTGAATCCACACTGAGATTCCATCAGGACTTCTTCAGCGATGGGAAGGAGATGGTTCAGAAGAATACAGGTGAAGATTTTCCCTGCAGTGGAGAGTAAGGCAATGCCTCGATAATTTCCACACACCGACTTATCTCCCTTCTTGAAGATGGTAACAGCATTGACATTCCTCAAATCTTCTGGAATTGCCTCATTATTCCAAATTCAGAGAATGGGTTTGTGGAGCTTTAGCACCAGTTCCTCGCCCCTAGCCTTGTAGATTTCAGCTGATATGCCATCTGGTCCCGCAGTTTTGTTGTTTTTGGCCAGCTTGATGGCATGTCTTACTTCTTCAGTGGTAGGAAGGTTAGCAAGAGATTCTCTTTCAAGGTGTTGAGGGACAGAATTGATAGTGGCATCTGTCACAGATGACTCACGGTTCAGGAGTGTCTCAAAATGCTCCTTCCATCTAGCTTGAATGCCTTCATTTCCCTTTAGGAGTGTCAAGCTATCTTGAGATTGGAGGGGGGTGGGACCATGGGAGCTTGGACCATAAATGGCCCTTGTAGCCTGGAAGAAGCTCCACAAGTCATGTTTGTCAAAATAGAGCTGGATCTCCTTGGCCTTGTCTTGCCACCATTTGTTTTTGATGTCTCGGATCTTGATTTGAGCTTCTGCCTTGAGCTGCTGGTATGACTGTTTCTTTTGCTGGCATGAGATGTCATCTTGCCATGTGCAGTGAGCTCTTCTTTTTTGGTTGAGTAGGTCTTGAATCTCTGTATCATTTTCATCAAACCAGTCCTGGTGATGCCGGGTGACATAGCCAATAGATTCAGCACATGCTGAGTGGATGGCGATCTTGAACTCCTTTCAGTATCTCCCAATGTTATCATCAGCTGCAGGCATGGCAGAGAGCCTTGCTTGGAGACGTTGCTGGAAGTCCTCTTAAATCACTGGGTCTTGAAGAGACTTGGTGTTGAATTTCCTTTGCATTGATTTTGGCTGCCTTCGATGTTTCTGAGTGAGCTGGATGTTCATGACAGATCTAACAAGATGATGGTCTATCCAGCAGGCCCTCATGATGTAGACATCCTTTCGATCACGGGTTCTGACAATGATGTAGTCAAGGAAGTGTCAGTGCTTGGATTGAGGGTGTCTCCGAGTAGTCTTATACTTGTCACTCTGTCTGAAGATGGTGTTCATGATGACCAGGCCATGTTCCACACATTTGTTCAGGAGTAGGATGCCATTGGAGTTTGTCTTTCCTACCCCCTCCTTTCTGATGATGCCATTCCAGAGATCTGAATCACGCCCGACTCCGGCATTGAAGTCACCAAGGAGAATGATCTTGTCTTCCTTAGGGATGTTGGTCAGGACTCTGTCACGGTTGGAGTAGAACTGTTTCTTGACATCCTCGTTAGCATTAAGTGTCGGGGCATATGCACTGATGACAGTGGCCTGCTGATTGTTACTGAGCTTAAGATGAAGGGTCATGAGGCATTTGTTGATGCCAATGGGGAGCTCTGTAAGCTGGTTAGTGAGCTTGTTCTTGATGGCAAGGCCAAGGCCGTGAATGCGTCTGTCTTCAGCAGGCTTCTCTTTCCAGAAGAAGGTGAAACCTCCATCCTCTTCTCTCAACTGGCCTTCATCTGGTCATCTTGTCTCACTTAGGACAGCAATATTGATGTTACATCTTGAAAGTTCTCTGGCGATGATAGCTGTTCTTTCTGGTCATTCGCTATACTGGTTGTCCATCAGAGTACGAATGTTCCATGTCACAAAAATCATTGTCTGTTTCTTGTTTCGACTGCAGAGAGAGTGATCCTACTGGATGTGGTTATCCAGCCTGGAGAAGATGAGACAGTCTAGGTTTAGGGCACCTTTTCTAGCCCCGGCCCCATGCAGGGTGAGCAGAGGGGATCCTAAAGAGGACTGTTCAGTCACAGTAGCAGCTGCCGAATTGCACCCCTGTCCCAGTCCAGGTGCCAGATGACCATCAAACTACTGTTGTCTATGTGCAGATTCATGGCTAGAGACTGCCGGATTCACAGGTCTTGTCCCCATCACCTCTAGTCTATCACAACAAGGCTTGGAAGGTTGATTGCGTGGGATGTTGTTTCCCATGGTAGAAGCCTGCTCATGACTTCTTTTAGTCTGGGGAAGCTGGTGCACCTGCAGCAACCACACAAACTTGACAAGCAGGATATCTAGCACCCAGTGGCAAGGAGAGTCCAAGACAACTAGAGATCCCCATATTGTTGCAGCCTTCATCCGCCTTCACAGCTGTTGAGATCCTAACATCTTCTTCCACCTGATCCACCATTGAGGACTTTGGAGGTTGGACCACACTTAGTCTGGGACCTTCCCTCAGGCCTGTTCACTCCGGGTGACCCTGCCAGGAGTACAAGACTCCAGACAACATAGCCCTGAGGGTCATTGGAACACACAAGCCTCTCCACCATGACAAGGTCTCGGTCCAAGGAGAGGGAAATTGGGTATCACTGCAAGAAGCTGAGTGATACTACAATACTTGCTTAAAAAATGGATTAAAGATACATGCATACATGTAATATCTCCCTCTTTATGCAGGAGTCTCCTGTTTTTTTTGACTGAACTCCATCCCTCCCTCCTGGGAAACAAAATCTCCTGCTTAAGGAATATTCTGTCCAAAATGTCCATGTTTTTTGGGAAGATAAAGACACATAAAAATTAAATCAGTGATGAACAATGTATCTGATAACTTTATGGCCCAGATATTCAAAAGGGTTGCACCATGCGCAACAGGGTTGCGCGTGCACAACTCCAAAAATGCGCCATTCTGCGATATTCAGAAGGGGCCAGTTGTGCCACAAAAACATGCTGAGCAACAGCGCAATGGAAATGAAGGCATGCGCAGCTGAAGGGGCGGGTCCATGCATAAAGTGTAATGCGATGAGTGAACACTTGCGCAATCGCGCAAGAGTAGCTCAACCGGAAGTTGCGCGAGCGGAATTGAGCCAAATAAAAGGCTCAAGGAAGTGGCGCAAGAACCGTAGCAGGCCGCAAACTGGGGGAGAGAGACAGAGACAGAGAGAGAGACAGAAGCTGGAAGGGCAGACAGGGACAGTGGGTCCAGGAGGACAGAGAGGCCAGCGGGGGGTGCCTGGTGCAGTGGAAGCAGCAGTGGGGCAGCGGGGGTAACACAGGAACAGCAGCCGGGGGGGCAGAAGCCAGGGAGATGGACAGTGCCAGCTTCCACATGGAAGCTGTAATGAGGGGGGTGAGACACCATGCTGCAGGGGGACGTGGCCGTGGAGGGGCCCGTCGGCGGTATGCCCCCAACAGGCGGTATCGTGCCCGCCTCAGCTTCGAGCTGTACACAGATGTCAAGATCGTGGCCCAGTACCACCTGAACAGGGCAATACTGAGACGGCTCTGTGAGCTGTGCAGTGATGTGATGCAGGCACCCTCACGACAGAGTCACGCTCTGTCGGTGGAGACCAAGGTGACAGCCTGCATGTGCCTGCTCACCATGGGCACCTTCCAGAGGCTGACAGTGGACACCACAGGCATTACACAGTCGGCCACATCACGCATCCTCACCCAATTCCTCAGCGCACTGCTGCCTCATGCTGCGGAGTACATCCATTTCCCCAGCACCGCGGCAGAGTGTACAGCAAACATGCAGGAGTTCCACAGGGTAGCATGTATGCCTGGTGTGCTAGGAGCCATAGACTGCACCCATGTGGCCATTCGCATGCCACCTGGCCCCGACGGCCAGGCATATCAGAACCAAAAGGGGTTTTCCAGTGTCAACTGCCAGGTGGTGTGTGATGCCACTGGGCGCATTATCAGTGCTGTGCCACACACCCTGGTGGAGCACATGATGCCTTCATATGGCACCAGTCTGCTGTGCCATCGATTTGAGTGGGGACATCCCCACGGGTCATCTAGTGGGTGAGTACACATGTATGGAATGCAAACTCTGGGCAGGGTGGGAATGACACAGGTGCCATGGTAGTGGCACACAAGGATATGGGCAATATGGACCTGACATGACACTGCTCTCCACTATCTCCACACAGGTGACTGCGGATACCCACTCCGTCCCTGGCTGCTCACACCGTACTGGCGCCCCACGACCCCAGCGCAGCTATGCTTCAATAAGGCACATGCCGCAACACGTAACATCATAGAGCGGGTGTTTGGGATGCTCAAGGCACGCTTCTGATGCCTGGACACCTCCGGCGGTGCCCTACAGTACAGCCCCAAAAGGCCTGTGGGATATTCCTGGCCTGTTGCATCCTGCACAACACGGCCAAAGACCATGGGATAGTCGTACAGGTCGAAGAGGGGGACAGCGATGGGGACGCCAGTGGTGCCGGTGATGTTGGTGATGAGCAGCCCCCAGGATGGAGGGACCCTCGACTGACCCAGCAGGCCCAGCTGCACTGGGACACCATTGCAGAAGAGCACTACGCCCAACACAGGTAAGTCAAGGGGACATGTGCAGGCAACACTGTCCATGCAGAGCACCACAAGCACACAGGGGAACACACGTGCATGAAGGTCAGGGAGTTGAAGGTTCCAGGCATACCAACACACCATCAGGGAGGGGTGAACACTCATATGGACACACACACACACACCAGGCAGCGTACATGGGCAGAAGCACAGCACTGCGGAAACGACATTCCCAACACACAGCACCACCGACCACCCCCACCACCTGTACTGTCCACGTACATGTGTCAGGACCTGGGCACCCTTGCACCTTGGTGTACAGTGCAATGCAGGCATCATCATGCACACGCACCTGTGGACAGCAGTTGGGAGAGTGTGCAGGTGGTCCGTGTGTCAGCGTGGTGAGCAGAGCACCCAGCAGTGCACTGCCCACCGACACACATTGCACACAGGGCAGCACCAGACAGGGCCTGCACTGGGAGACAGCTCAGTCATGTAGCACTGTCCCGGCCACCACGGATGCGTGGGTGGCCCCTCATGAACCCAGCAGCACTGGCAGACTGAGCAGGGGCCACATGGGGTGGCACTGTTGCACCACCAGGGGTCCCACTGCGTGAACGCGACCTTGCCCGCACAGGGGTCTGCATCATGCCAAACAAACATGCACCAGGGGTGCTCGGGATGCCCACAGCAGAACCCGGTGTCGACAGGCCTGGTGTCGCACGACGCCGGGAACGGGGAGTGGAGAGCGCACTGTGTGGGGTGTGCAGTACAGGGGCACCTGACAGTGTGCCCAATGCATCAGCGACAGAGACCACTGCCTGGGTCAGCCTGTCAATGGCGGTGGTCACATCCGTCCGCATAAGGACCAGCTCGGCTCGGTCCCGAGCACACTCCCTGCTGTGCCGCTCCACGGACACAGACAGTGCCTCCACGGACCTTGCAACCTACCCCTGCAGCTGTACAGATTCCTGCAGCAGGCGGGTGTGCGTCCAATGGGTACTGTGCCCCAATGGCATCGTGACCCCAGGGTGTGGGCGGTCCTGGTGACAGCACCCCTAGGTGGGCGCTGTTCACCAGGACCAGGTATAGGCGGATCAAGAGCGGTGAACATGTGCCACTGCTTGACACTGTACCCCAGACCTGTTGTTACGACTGCTGCCGCCCCTCCAACTGCTGAGCCCCCAGATCCACCTGTTCCACCTCCATGCTGGCAACAGTGCGGACACCTGCACAGCCACCAGTGCTGCCCACCGGTGCTGACAGGCACAGCCTGGGACTGTGCCAGCATGCTGGTACACAGGTGTGAACCAGGAAGGCCCAGGGGCACGTGCTGGCCTGCCATGTGTCTGTCATGGGACACACACCTATCACTGCCCATTGCAGGCCTGCTATCATCAATGGTGCAGGTGCGTACCACTGCCATAGGCACAGCATGCTGGCATACCTGCATGCTGGACTGCTGAGACACAGGCTGTGCACCCCCCGCACCCGTATCACTGACACCAGAGTTGTTGGCCCAGCGTGCATGCTGCTGCAGTGCCTGCTGGCTAGTGGCGGAGGTGGATGGTCCCTCCTCCACGTCCAGCAGGTCTGCATCACTGTCTGGACCCACCACCACCACCGTCTCCTGAAGACGAACAGGATCTGTAACAGAAAAAGAGTACATGTGAGTGCATGTGAACAACAGCCCCCCCCCCCAACACCACCACCATGTCATACCGTGCAGTGATGGGCTTCCACCTGTCTGGAATCCTCCGCCTGGTATGCCCACAATACTTTCGGCTGCATGGCGCGACCAGTGTCTCCTCCATTGAGGTCAGCTGCAACACCACTGGCGGGCCCCACCAGTGCCAGCACGTGCGCCCTGAAGGCTGCCACCTTCTCCTTCAGCCTCCTCGGTCAGTCCCATCTTCTTCTTGCATTCCTGCACGGGCGCTGGTGGCTTCGTGCAGGTTGACGGCCGGAGCTACCCCCTCCCATGCAGCTGCACGTTCCTGAGGGGTGCCCCTCTGTCCACTCAATAGTGGCTGATCCTCCAGGTAGGCCTGGAAGAGGGCCTTCGTCTCTGCCGCTGTGAAGTTCGGCCTCCTCCTATGCCCGCCGTCCTCACCCTCAGCTTGGCTCTGGTCAGTCATGGTGATCTGTATGGGTGGAAGTGGACACCTGTCACTGTGCAGTCGACAGCATTTCCCCATGAGCATAGGTGCCGGCCCGGGGGGGTAGAAGCCCCACACGTTTCCTCTCCGTATGGCAGATACTGATAGAAAGGGTGCCCTTTGTCCCTTTCTAAGTGCCCTTTTCATGCTCAGCCCCCTCAGCCTTTATCATCCTCCGGCACCCTTGCCCATGAGCATTGTCCTGAGCATCACACAGCATGTAACTCACCTCTCACCTGCAGTAACCGAATCTGGCCAGCACAACCCACTGTCGCATTTTTATAGCGCAACACATGCAAATGAGGTGTGGCGCAACTTTAATGACATGCTAATCGCGCCACTGCACCTTTAAATGGCTGATCTAATGATTTGCATATGTCAGCTGAATATCACAGATTTGCGCTTTGCGCAATACAGAAGGGCCGGCTGAGCCAATGGCGCAGGTTTGTGCCTGCATGCTACACTGCAGTGTGCATGCCCAGACAGCTTACGCATGCGTCTATCGTGCTGCAGACCTGCTGAGCGCGATAGGCAATTCAGGCCATGGCCACCATTGTGCCAGTGGCGCTACAGCACTGGGCACTATATGGCGCTGTGGCACTGCTGCTCAATGGTCCACTGTGGCACTGGTACGCAGCTTGGCAGTCGCGCAGGATGCCTATACGTCCGATGGCACTGTGCGTAACTTTGCGTCATTGCCGTGACCTTGTGTATGCCCTTTGCCCCCTGGCGCATTTCGCATGCCATGTGTACATCCCTATTGCGCTGTCTGGTGACAGCGCTATGTGAAAATAACAGCACTGTTCGAACAGCGATTGGAGCCTGTGGTGGTCTATTGCGCAACATCTCCACGTGGGGTTCCAGTGCAGCGGGCGCCATATTGCCTGCTGTAAACTGGCTGAGATGGCTAGGAGGAGGGCAGTGAGTTGGAGCCCACTGGAGGTGGCCAACCTGGTGGCCCTGGTGGAGCCCCACTGTGAGGCACTCTATGGTGAGGCCCCTCACCATGCCTAGGGACCCACGTGTGGCAGCAAGTGGCCACTGACCTGGTGGGGTCACTGGGCAGGGGCGGTCTGCTGAGCAGTGCGGCACGGTACAGATGACCTCCACGAGGGAGCCGGACATGTTGGCCAGACTGCGGGACCGTGCCAGGCAGGGCGTGGTGCCTAGGCCAAGTGAGTGTACCATCTATGCACCTATATTCTCTGTAGGGGTGTGTGTGTGCTTGGGTGGCTGTGCATAGGTGCCAGCTCAGACACGGTTGGCTGTGTCAGTGTGTGCAGCTGTGCGATGGATGGTTATGGCTGTGTGGGCAGGCACTGTCACTGGGGCAGGGGGCACTCTGCTTTTGAGTCACACTGATGTTTGTCTCAACATATGTCTCCCACAGGCTGGGATCTGAGGATGCAGGGCCGGGATGAGGAGGGCCGTGCCAGGGCCCTGGTGGCAGCAGGAGTCGCCCCCCGGATAGAGCAGCAGCAGCAGCCGCAACAACAGCAGCAGGGGCAACAGCGGCAGACAGAGCTGCTTGAGCAGTGTGAGTATCAGGACTTCATGGATGCTATTGCATGCTGGGGGGGAGTCCACTAGCCCTGCACAATGCAACCATGCAGGAAAGGGGAGGTCATGATTCCACTATACAAGACACTAGTGAGGCCCCACCTGGAGTACAGTGAACATCTCTGGAGACCATACCTACGTAAGGACGTAGAGTGGCCAGGGAAGGTTCAGAGGAGGGCACCAAAGATGGTGCATGGCTTGCATCACGGGTCCTATGACGACAGGTTGAAGGAACTGAACATGTACTCCCTGGAGGGAAGGGGGAAGAGAGGGGATATGATGGAGACATACAGGTATCTTACAGGGGATCAGGGTGCAGGACACACTTTTGAAGTGCAAATGATGTTCCAGGACTAGAGTGCATGGGATGAAGTTGAGGAGGGACGATTCAGAGGACACATGGTGATGGACTGTCTTCACAGGCGGGTGGTGGACAAGTGGAACACCCTGCCAGAGGAAGTGGTGGGGCTGACACAATCACGGATTTCAGACTGCAGGGGACAGACATGAAGGAATTCTGGAGATCAGGGTAGGGCAACAGACTTCTAGGAAACAACGTGAACTTACAAGCTCATATGGACAGACTGGGTTTGCCATAGGCCCTTATCTGACAACACTGTCTATGTATCTATGTATGTAAGCACGACACAGGTGACATGCATCACTGTGCAGTATCACAGCACGTCTGTGTATGCGTCACTGGTGGTCCAGGCATGCACTGGGCACATAGCTGTGTCACTGGCATTGCACCACGTTGCCACGTCACTTGCCAGCCTTGTTTGTACTGTGATGGACGTGGTCAGTGTGTGTGGGCAGTGGTGCGCATAGCTGGTGCCGCCTGTTTGTGATGGCCATGTGCATGTTCACTGTGGGTGGGTATGCGCCATCACAGGTTGCGGGACATTGGGCTATATGGCTTGCAGGTTGGGTGGTGTTCAGGGTTGTGGTCAGTCACAGCCATTGACTGTGTTCCCATTTTCCAGGCCTCGAGGTTCTCGCGCATTGGGAGGGATGTCCAGAGCCTGAGACAGCTGCTGGAGGACAACCACACCATCCTGCAGTCCATCCACAGGCATGGCCTTCGGAGGAGGCGGCATGGGATGGCCAACACCAGCCAGGAAATGGGCAGCCAAGCGGGACCATAACTTGTTCCTACCTTCCCACTTCTCCCATCTCTACCACCCTGCCTTCCCTCTCCAAGTTTGTAATCCTACCCTTGCCCACCCTACCTTGTACCCCTACCCCTCTTGTAAATAGTTGTTTGATGTTGATTTCAGAATTTACACATTGTTATAATACACATTTATATTTTGTTATGAATACTGTGTTGGTCTCTGATTTGCAGCTGGCTATGGTTGCTCAGTTGCAGTGGTGTACAAGCCATCTGGGTGGTATGGTCCTGGTATATATGTGTGTGTGTGTGTGTGTGTGTGCGTGTGTGTGCATGGGGGTATCACCAGCATGGCATTGACTTTCTGTTGGTCTTGCCATCTGCTGCCACCCACTGCTGGGTGCACAGGGTGGAGTCTAGCTTGTATGCTTCTCTGCAGCACCGGGGTTGGCGTGTGCCAGGGAGATGCATGGTGTTTCCTGCAGTGCCAGTCACTGCACATGGGTGGTGTCTTGGGGTCATGGTGCAGGGTGTGCTGTGCATACGGGGGCTGATGTGCACTGTGGTTGTCAACCCCTGTGTGTGGCACTCTCCGCCTGCCAGTGGTTGTGCTGAGGTGTCATGGCTCTGCTATGCTGTGTTGGCTTGTCCCCATGGGCATGTGGATCATCATCCACCCCAGTGATGCTGTGCTTGGGGTGTGCAGGTGTGGTGTGGGTTCTGCAGTGTGTTCCTGTGCCCATGTGTGGCATGGCTGGCGGTGGGCCCCAGCCTGCCTCCCTGGATGTGCAGTTCCATTGCTCTGGTGGGGGCTGTGCTTGCGCTATGGCAGCTCTGGAATGCTCAGCTGAGCTTCCCTGCTTGCTCCATAGCGCAACATTTTGGCTCAGCTTCTCCTTCCTGGTTGCGCGATGGCGCAGTATGTGCGATATTCAGACGTTGGTTGCTTGTGCAATTTGCTCTGCTCCATGTTTGAATATCGCACCTGTCGCGCATTTGCGCAACTGGTTTGTGCTTGCTCCTGCTGTTGCGCTAGTTTTGAGCGCAGTTTGAATATCTGGGCCTATATATCTAGTTGTTTATTCCATTTAGAGCCTATTCTTGACAAAATGAAATACATTACATTTTTGTAATGACTTTTTTCTTATTTTTTTGATGTCATTTAAGGACAAACTCATGATGTTATGGCATCTCCCTACTAGCAGGCCAATCTCCCTCCTAATTTGACCCAAATCTCCCTCTTAAGCAAGCTGGCAGGCCAATCTCCCTCCTAATTTGACCCAAATCTCCCTCTAAAGCAAGTTGGACATATCACATGTATGTACATGCAATTACAAAATAAAAAAAGGCATATGAATAGTTCACATTGGGGTGGAGCAGAGAGAAAATATGGTAGTCTGTCAGACAGCTGCACCGTCATTTGTAAAGTCAAACATTCAGGAGATTACCTGAAACAATAACAGACATTCATACTGTATAAGGCTCAGTTTCTGAGAAAAATCATTAGGTGTCATTTCTAAAATACTTTCACAAACATCATGAAGTCATGTAGAATAACAGTACTACTGTGAAGTTTTATCAGATACAAATTTTCAGGTACTTGGATACAATCCACAACACTACTGCAGTAAAACTAGCAACTGCATGAAATTATTGCACAGGGTCATGCTGACCTAACAAATCACATCCGTTCAGACTCTTTCGTGCATGTTTAGAATGTGGTAACTTGTAACAGCTGTGAGATAGAATAGGCAGAAACAAAACTAAAACACAAAAAGCCACATTTGCACATGAATATGTTTTAAATTATGTTAAAATGGGTAGCTAATATCAAAAAATTGTAAAAACAAATTCCTCTACCCTTTAATAAACCATTGTTGCACTGTTTTAAACACTAAAATTGATTTGTTTTTGCATTTTCGGCAAGTAAATACTTTGTACCAATGCACAGTCACTATGCATATCTTTGAATTTAGTTAACATCCCATAATGAATGTCTTTGCAAAGTAGTGTGGTAAATCAGTACACACAACTGTGTATGGTGTGAGACAATACTGCCCACACCAGGAGTAGAAGGAAAGACATACAGTCAAGAAAACCTGGGGGAAAACTTTGTCCCAAGTCTGAACAGGGTATATCCCTAACAACACAGTATCGCCCTGTTTAAATAGCAGGGGTGAGGGGAGAAAAAAAGTTTGAATATTGAATATCTTTGAATTTGTTTAACATCTCTTCATGAATGTCTTCTATCTCCCTGTTTAGATTGCAGGAGTGAGGGGAAAAAATGTTTGAATCAATAATACGGTACTGCTGAATTCCGTGAGGGACAGGTAATATGTCTACCTATTTTCCACATTCTAAAACCCATTTCCTGGGGCCTCATGTCTGCACCTCATCCTTTTGCTATTTGCCATCAACACCAGTGCCACCTGGTACTGTCAGAAATTGAAGTATTGTTCCTCTGTCCATACCACATGAGTTTGTAAAATGTTTGTCTCTAACAATTATTACCTCATTTAAAGTATGAAAGGATGGGGATTTATCATGAGAATGTGGGCCATTTTCCCTGATACTTTTACTTGCTGTATAATTATTATACAATATGTTTACCAAAATTTTAAACCTGGTTCAACAAATTTAGGTCCCTTTAGTGATCATGCATTTTTAATGTATTAGTAATGGGCACATACTGTACTACAGTATACATAGACTATTAATTGTAGAAGCGGACTGGTGCACAGAACACCTGTTAGGGAATTCAGGATAGTACTGATTACTGAATGTCTGTGTTTGGGCAAGTCATTTAATGTGCCCTGCTTGTCTATTATAACTTGTAGTTGAGAGTTTCTCAGGTTCTATAGGAGGCAGTATAACGTAGTGGTTATGGGCACTGAGCTGCAAACCTGGAAAAATGGGTTTGAATCCTATCAGCCCCCACTTGTATACTGTGTGACCCTGAGCAAGTCAATTAACTTCCTTGTGCTCCCAGGTCACACCTGGAAATAAGCTTTGGCTTAGTGTGCCTCTCCTGGTTAAACAATTTCCTCTTCCTATGGATTGATTGATTGAAGGGTCTCATCATTTTACTTAATGGAAAGTAACAAGAATACAATTTCTTTAGGAAGTAAAAGGAGTAATTAATTTACACTGGAACACGGAATGATTTCCTCTTGGTTTGATAGATACAGACTTAAATATCCACATTATTTCTCATACTGTATCTGCATGTGTAATGCAGCAGGTCCGGAGGTCTGGTGCTGGAAGTATGATGTAGCGCCTCCATTTAGCCACAATCATACAGCTTAGTCCCAAAGTAAAATAAATAAACCCCAAGTGCTTGGCTGCAGTGCTCAAGAAATTTGAAGGCATATTTACTGATCTCGGCAGCATCGTAGTCAAACCATAAAGCTGCATTAATGTGCAATTGGTTCACTGCCACTGTTTAATATTTTTTAAAGCCAGACCATTGTTTGCAAATAAATATTACTGAAATCCAGCCTCCTGCAAACCAGTAACATCAAATTACTGTGTTTGAATTTTTTATTGTAAACAGAATCACTACAGCAGAGTTCACCGTCTTATTGCTATTAAAAGGATGTATTATTTAAAACATAAACGATGCAACCCCATTCTGTTCCGTGAATCTTTTATATCACGTGTATGTTTCATCCATTTAATGTTACTATTCATTGTTTCACAACCATATGGACATTTATACAGTAGAAGGGTACATTAAATGACTTGCCCAAACACCTGGGGGAAGGGGGATACAGAGGATATATGGAATACAAGATACATAACATTTCAGAGTGATATACAGCACAAATACAAACAGTACATGCAATCCAGTTGGGAACAGGTAGTACAGACAGTAAAAACAACTCCCCAGAAGAAGTGTCCTCTTCATAATGTCTCCCCAATTGTACTGTAGCTGAAGGTTTGACTGTGTATGACTGACAGAACTAAAACTGACAAAACTGTCATGTGGAGAGATTCATATGCTTTCACTTAGCAGACTGCTCAACATTTTTTGATTAAAAAAATCCACTCATGTTAACTTAAAATTGAGTGCACCTGAAGGTTGCACATGCAGTTGCAATGACAAGTCTGGGTGATTTGTTAAAATGTGCTAAAAACTGATACATTGTTTCATTATATCAATATGTTTACATTGTTTCACATTGTTACAAATCACCAAAACACATATTAGAAACAATGTATCAGGCTCACTTCAGAGACTGTCTAATAGCACTGCAAGGATATAACTTTCAGCAGTCCAATCCAGTCAAAATTCACATTGCAAGCCATAGCAATTACCTCTTTGCTCTTTCAGTGAACACAGTCACAATTTAAACTCTCTTTCTTTCTGCAGTAAGGACACACACCTTGTGAACTTGGTGTGAAATGTATTTCATTGTCACATAAAAGACCCCAGTAGCCAGGCTGAATGGAGGAAAGCAATGGGACAGATTTGAAAACAGTAAGCTGTGAATGGGACGCTCTAACTTGCAATGTGCCATCTCAGCCAGCCATTGTCAGCTGGTAGTTTGTCTTATCTATGTGTGCCTCCCCTTCCCCCTCTGTCTCAGAGTATGTCTTTGTGTATGGGAAGTGATGAGGAAGGGGCAGTAAGTGGTTTGAGGTATTAGGGAGGGAATTAGGCATTGCAAACTCCGAACAGATCTTGTCTAAGAGCATTTAAATTAACCCTTCTCATCTCACACCACATTGTAGTTAGCTGGATTTTCCAATGTAATGATAGGTGTGGATACTGAATAAATATGTAATATAGGATTTTGTCCATCCACTCTTTTTTTAAGTCCCCGAATTACCATTGCATTATTGTTTAAAAAACTTAGATGGGAATTTTTTTTTACCACCCATTGTTTAACATATCAAATGGATATCATGCTGATCCTTCCACCTCCAAATAATCCCCACCTCACTACAGCACCTAATGGTTTCCATAGGCAAAGGAGGACAAAAGACTGGAGGTCCCACAGCAGATATCATGAGAAGGTTATTCTGTGTGTTCAGAAATATATGCACAACTTCAATCAATCAATCAATCAGGTCTTTATTTAACTAGGCATTCATCGTGGAGCAGAAGGTCATTTGCAAGATGGACCTGGGTGGAGCATGAACAACTGTATACATAGGTCAACACAGGTATTTACAAGGCAATACAGATGATACTGTTTACAGAGAGGAAGAAAAGGAAGTTCATATGTACATAGAATTATACAGATATTGTACAGATTACAGGGTATTTACATACATATAAGTGTCTATAGGAAGATAAAGTAGGTTATCTAAGGTTGCAGGAGGAAGTAACGGAAGAAAATAAAAATTAAAAATATACACCAGGTAGAGGCGAAGGTGGGGGAAGGGAGGGAGGAGGTAGGGGAGGAAGGTTAGGAGGGCATGGTGCACAGAGAGGAGTTGGTAAAATGGGATGTAGAGAGGGTGAATGGAGAAAAGGAGTATGTGTGAGCCCCGGGATTGAATGCTATAAAGTACGTGGCATGGTAGGTTGTCACAACCCAGGGGTAGTGAGCTCCTATCCGAGGTTGGGAAAGGAAGGATAAGGGAATGGACGGGCCTAGTGTTGCTAAGACAGGGGGATAAGAGAGAGAACAATTAGGCTTGTGAGGAGCAACTTCTTCTGAGTCAGAGCCTAAAATCAATAAATTACCCCCCCTTCCTGAAATCAGCATTAAAACAAACTAAAGCCACTCAACCACAGTAGGACAAATAAAATGTTAACCCACACAAGCTCAGCAAAACCCACACTATCACCCTATCACTACCCAACCCCTACCTCGAAAGATTTTGTTTTCTCTTTTTAACAACTTAACAACAACAAGAGAGCCCAGATAGGGTGCTTTTGAAAAGCAAAGGTCTAAATTCAGTTCCTGTTAAGGAGCAATGTCCAGGGGTCAGCTGCAAGTCCAGAGTAGCACTAAAGGGTCACGTCATATTTATTTGTCCTTGAAAGTATACTTGAATCAACAAACAGCAGTTCTTAAACACCAGTAGGAATCTCTGCCTTCACAAATATGAAAACAAGTGGTGGTACATCACCTAAGGATGAGGGTAGGGTGACTTGGTGCACATGAGATTGGGCCACCCAGAGCTTTCAACCTCTAAATCCTTACAGATGCATTTACTCCTGTTTTCTGCATGATCTTGACTTGGTGGGTGCTCTTTGTTGCATGGCAACCTGCAGTACAGTATCTGCTCCAATGCTTGTGAAAGAGTGTACTGTACCTGTACCCATTGTCATAATTAAATTCTGGTGCACATACAGTAAGCGTCCTACCAGCTGTTTTTATGGCATGCAGACACAGAGCCCTCCTCCCTAAGCAATGGGAATGGCCAGCTCTGGATCTTTACTCGAACACTTGAAGAGAAAGCATAAACAGGAGCACATTGACATAGTGAGCGATGTTATTTCATTATACTTAAAACAGCACAGCAGCTAGCAACTGACAAGTGCAATAAGTGGCCCTTATTTGCCAACAAATTCTATGTGTCTGTTGAGCTGGTCAGGAGGAGCCTGGAAAGGCTTAATGAAGCCAACATAAACTGTATCTTTAGGCATTTATAGTGTGCAGACACTTTCTTATTCCCATGAGGTGAAGAAAAAAAAAGGAAAAGGTAACTGATGATATGACAGATTTGTCATGAATTACAGCTATGGAAGAAAACAGATTGCTGGAATTATGCACAGCAAAATGATACACAAATATATGAGGTCACATGATGAAAACACTAATACATATAATGAAATAGTTTTGTGAATCAACTTAAATTTGCCCTTGCTGTTTGTGTTTAAACCTAGAAGATGTCAAACTGAAATTAGTAAATGTCACCTATCAGTTTTCACAAATATCATGGCATCTGTCTTTTAGCCAAGTATGGGAGATTTGGGACCCATTAAAATGAATGCTGAAATTATATTTTTATTAATATAAACAAACCACTTAATGTTGAAAGTCAAGGAATGATAAATACAAGTGCTGAATTTCATGTCTCTGGAGGCTTTAGAAATAGCAATAATGTATCCTCTCTATCACCTCTTTTGCAAACTTTACGTGCATATTTCCCCCTACTCATTCACCATAGCTTCTGCCTTTCACAGATCATTTTTATAGTTCTGCATTGTACTCTCTCATTTTCTGTGGAGTACACACTTTTGAACATTTCCTTCTGCAGCATACAGTACCTGCAAGTACACCAGTATAGTCAGACCCATATTGGAAGCAATATCAACTATTTACTGCAACATTTTTCATATCATTAATAATTATCTACCTTTTTTTATTTATTTATTTATTTAAATGTTTCACCAGGAGGGTACACTGAACAACAAGTTGCTCATCTCATGGTGTGATCTGGGGGAAGAGGTTACATAGGGTTGTGAAGGATGATCAGTTACAATAGGATGTGGGTAGTACAAACAATACAACATTTTAATATTATGCAACAGTTGGAACACAAGGTATTGTACAATAAACAGTAGTGGAACATTGGGCAAATTACAATACATGTCTAAAATCATACAAAAGAACATATAGACGTGCAAAACAGTAATAATGCAACAGAACCATTATAGTGTGTGAGTGTACCAGGAGCAGGCTTGAGGTAGTACGCACGTGCTGTTGGAGTAAAAAGGATGGGGTAGGTTGTGCACAAGAGTGATCCAGAAGGGCAGGTGGAGAAGAGAGGGGTAGAGGCAAGAACTGAATATTAGGAGAAGGGGTAACCATTTCCTGACTCCCCCTTCAGGATGTTGAGAACCCTGCTAGGGGGCAGGGTAGGAAGGCAGAAACTGGGGATAGGTTTTAAAGAGGGTTAAAGCAGGAACAGCTGAGGTAGAGGCAATTGTGTAGGGCAGAGGTAAGGGAGTAGCTGGAGGAGGAGGAGGAGTGTTGTATTTCAGGGGGAGGGAATTTCAGATTTTAGGGAAGCGATGGGTGAAACCAGTCTGACCGATGAGGGTGGAGCAGTGAGGGACCGCCAAGGTGTGGGCATCATTAGATCTGAGAGAGAGTGGGTGGGAGAGGTGGAGTGGAGAGAGAGAGCATGAGAGATAGGAGGGGAGCACTCCGAACCAGAATTTGGAGGTTAGTTTGGCACAGTGTGAGATGAATCTGTGAGATAGTGGAAGGAAGGTTAGAGAGTGATAGAGTTCATGGTGATGGGAGCGGGAAGGGGAGTTGAGAGCAAAGTGGCAGAAGGAGTTAAAGAGATTGTCCAACTTGGTCAGGGAAGATTTGGGAGCAGCACCACAGACTACGTCACAGTTATCAAAGATGGGGAGTATCATCTTCTGGACAGTTCCACACCTCACAGTTAGCAGGATGGAACTACAATTCCTGCACAGAGCACCAAGCTTGGGGTGCAGTTTCTTCAGGATAGCATTGATATGCACAGAGAAGCTGAGGTGCTGGTCCAGCCAAACCCCCAGATATCTAAATGAGGAGGTGTCCTCCAGGATGGTCCCATCAAGGGTGTGGAAGGTGGGTAGGGCTGGGGGCCTAGAGAGTCTCTACCTGGTGCCAAAGGTCATTGAGACTGTCTTCTTAGCATTTAGAAAAAGCTGGTGAGAAGCAAACCAAAGCTGAACTTGGCTGAAGTCATGCTGTAAGCTGGTTTCCTCAGCAACAGGGTTTTTGCCAGAACTGTATAAGACAGTATCATCAGCATACATGTGGATAGATGAGGATAAGCAGGCTATGGGAAGATCATTAAGGAAAATGGAGAAGAGTAAGGGACCAAGTACTGAGCCTTGAGAGACACCAGTGTTGATAGGGAGTGGAGGGGAGATGGAATCAAGGATTCTCACTGATTGGGTCCTGCCAATGGGGTGGGATTTAAGCCAGTTGGTGGCTGACAGAGCAAGGCCAGCTGAGGAGAGGGAATTAAGAAACAGGGGATGGGAAACAGTGTCGAAAGCTTTGGCTAGGTCAACAAAGATGGCCGAGGTGATCAGGCCATGGTCCAGCCCTGAAAGGATGGAGTCAGAAAGCCTGAGGAGGGAGGTGGTTGTTGGGTGGTTCTTTTGAAAACCAGATTGGAAGGGGGTGAAGAAGGAGGAATTGGAGAGGAAGGGTGATAGTTGAGAGATAACTAAATGTTCTTGAAGTTTGGCCAGGGTAGGAAGGAGGGAAATGGGGTGATAGTTGCCAGGAGTGGATGTGTCACTACCCTTGGGAAAAAGAAGGACTACAGTGTGTTTCCAGGATGAGGGTACTTGGGCAGAAATAAAGGAGAGGTTAAGGAATAGGGAGATAGGATAAGCCATTGCAGGAGCAGAAAGGTAGAGATGTTTAGGATCGAGTTCATCTGGTGAGGAGCCTTTAGAGGGGTTCAGGGATAGGAGGGCACTAAGAGCTTCATCAGAGGAGATAGTAGAAAAGGAAAAAGGGGGAGGGGTAGGCACTGGCTGAAGTGAAGGGCTGAAATTAGTAGGCAGCAAGGGGGAGAGGGAATTTAGAAGAGGTGTGGTGCACGAGGTGTAACAGGCATTAAATTCATTGGCTGCAGAGCCAGGGTCAGAAACTAGGGAGTTATTTAGTTTGAGAACTGGAGGGGAAGGGGGAGAGGGGGGAGAGAATAGGGCATGAACTACCCTCCAGAATTTAAATGGAGAGTTAATGTTAGTCAGGAATGAGGAGTTGAAATAATTGGTCTTAGCCAGTCTAGTAGCTTTAGTACATGAATTGCACAGCATTCTGTACTTGGTGTAGTCATTTGGATGTTTAGTAGATTTGTGTTTTCTCCAGGCCTGATCATGGTCCCTGAAGCTGGCCAGAAGTTCAGGGGTGATCCAGGGGAGGTGAAGTCCACGGACTCTGGTCCTTCTGAAAAGAGCAAAGGCATTCCAGGCGGCAATGAATTTATCCTTAAAATAGTCAAGGTCTTGGTCAACAGAAATGGCAGTCAAGAGGAGGACCCAGTCGATGGAAGCATGTGCAGAGCTGAGTGGGGTAAAGTCTAAGGATTTAAAGGACCAGAGCTGTATGATTGTAGGGGGAGGTTTGGGGTGATGGACCTTATGTACAATGAAAATGGGGTTGTGATCACTAAGGGCATAAGGGAGGAGACCAGATTTAATGATGCGGTGTGGGTGGGTTGTGAGTGCTCAGTCAACCAGGGTGTGGTTTTGTGTTTTGGGATTAGGGTGTGTGGACTCAAGTATAGGTTGAGTGAGGTTTACAGCAGTGATGTCATTGCGTAGCTTGTTTAATTTGGGAGACAACCAATTTAGATTCACATCATCCATTATGTACAGTTCACCAGATTGTGAGATGGAGGTGATAGTGATTAAGAGTTCAATCGTCACCGAGGGTCGAGTGCTTGGACGGCAATAGATGCCAGCCACAAAGACTGAGATTGAGAAAGGAAGGGTAATGCAGGTGACAAGAGCTTCATAGGTAGCTGGGATGGAGGTAGCTAGGGTGTTAGTAAACTGCAGTGAGGACAGGATATACATGACAGCTCCCCCTCCATGACCCGATCAATCTTGTCTGGAGAGGGAATACCCAGGGATAGCAATGTCATTGTCAGGATGTTTTTTTTGAGCCATGTCTTGGTAATAATTAGGATGTCAGGGGTGTGTGAAATCATGAGAGTTTGTAGGAGGCCAATTTTAAGTAGCAGGCTGCAGATGTTCGGGTGAGGGAGCTTCAACCCGTTAGAAAGGGTTGTATTGGAAGTGGAGTTTGGAGACATGTTGTTTGGGTAAGGAGTCAGGGTAGGAGAAGAAGTAGGGTTGGGATGGATGTTTCCTGATGAAAGAAGGTGGAGGGCAAGGATTAAATAGTGTAGTTTGGGACTTTTGTAGTTAGAGTAGGAAATACGAGTAGTATAAGTTCATATATCTCGTCAAATGTTAAATTTCAGCCAATCAGCTCGTGCCACATCATTTGACAGGTGGGCGTGGCCTAAAACGGACCAATCAGAATCACCCTTGTTAAACCGGAAGTCCCTCCCTAAAATGCGCTAGCCCTGCCCCCTTCTGGTGGAAATGACACAGCTCAACCTCGAACCGCCACTTTGCAGGAAATGACACGTGTGCCAACCTTGTCCTGCCATGCAGGAAATGACCCACACTGAAACCCTGGAAGTGACCCAACACCACCATTTTGTAAGCGCCTTATGCCCCTCATTCTCGTGACACCTCAACCCTGCCACCCACCATTTTGTAAGCGTCCTGCGCCTCCTTCGTACACTCCTTGATCCCTGCCAGACCATCCTGGCTGGAACCCGAGTCCCACCATGCTAGCTTGAACTCCTGCAGTCCTCCTTTCTCCTGCACCCCACCATCCTGGCTCGAACCCCTGTCCCCTTCTCCTGAACCCCACCATCCTGGCTTGAACCCCTGTCCTCTTCACCACGCAGCTCCTCCCACCCCAAAAATCAGTTAGTGTTTATGTAGTGGTATGTGCCCCTGTAGGCCTGGTGTATAACTGCAGGGACATGTGTGTGTTTTGATTAGATATTTTCAGAAAGAAGTATCTAGGAGGGAACCTGATCGTGCAGAGGTTTCACAGATCTGTGTGGAGACCCCCACCCCCGGGAAATTCATCTGCCTGTGTGAGTACCCCTTTTTCTGTTTTTGTAACAATATACAAAATTATTTAACATGCATCTGTAGGACTGTGTCAAACTTGCATCAAAAGGATAGCTTTATGTATACGCATGTAACATTTATAAGCTAAAACGGGGGGACCTCTGTGTAAATAAGATGGTTCAGCAGTTTTCTGGATAGCATTGCAACAATCGAAAAACTAATTATTTACACTTTTGTCATGAATTAGAAAGAATAAAATATATCAGAAAAAGAATACACATACCTATAGTTCTCCCCTCAGCTCTGTGTAGTATCAAGGAGAAGGCTGAAATGAAATGTGTGTGTGATATTTATAATGTTTTGAAAAATGATATATTACAAAGAAAAGACAGAATGTAAATGATAATGTTTCTCTTTCAAAATAATTTTAAAGCACACAGTCTTAAAATGTATCTACAGCTTTGCTTAGAGTCTACAAAAATACACACTGTGTGTGTGTGTGTGTGTGTGTGTGTGTGTGTGGTGTGTGTCCGTCCTCATTAGACACGTGGGAAAAGCAATGCCTTTTATGGATGTTTAAAATATAGATGGTCTTTTGGAGCTCATGGACCTGTTGGCTGTGGTAGGTGTCTGTCTGTTAAGACGTGACAAAACATCTGTTGTTCCTTTACACAGCCATGGCTACAAAGGACTATTGATTCTCTTGAAACATGTGTGTCCAAGATTTTTGGATTACATGGTCCCTGTATTTACAGGGATCTGTAAAATGTAGCTTTATGCTTTTGTTAAAAATAAATGTCTATAGTTACATTATCAAAAATTAAAAAGTCATGTAGTACTAAATAGAAAAATAAATATGTTACAAAGAAAAGACAGAAAGTAAAATGATAATGTTTCTTTCAGAATAATTTCAAAGCACACAGTCTTCTTAAAATGTATCTACAGTTTTGCTTAGAGTCGTGTGTAAAGAATACACACTTTGTGTGTGTGTGTGTCTATGTTTTACTGAATTACTAATTTAAAGGACTCAGCTGCTTAAAAGACAGAATTTCTGTTTTGACTTTTAAAACATAACTTAAGCTGGCACTCAACTGCCATTATTATAAACTGTGCCTCTTTGTGTTTTAAGATTGATAAAAAGCATCTGTTTTAATTAGACTGTGACCAACGTATTAGCAGTATGGCATTTCTTTTTGAACTCTCCTACATTGTAAATGAGAAAAACATGTGTTTCTCATGATTAATTTTTAACAAAATACGTTTTATCTTCTGATTAGTGGTATGCAAGCAGTTTTACCGAATTACTAATTTAAAGGACACAGCTGTTTAAAAAAGACAGAATTTCTGTTTTGACTTTTAAAAACATAACTTAAGCTGGCACTCAACTGCCGTTATTATAAACTCTGCCTCTTTGTGTTTTAAGATTGATAAAAAGCATCTGTTTTAATTAGACTGTGACCAACGTATTAGCAGAAAGGCATTTCTTAATGCCTTCCAGCTGTCGCAGGAAGTGAGAAGCAAAAGCCTACATTGACTAGCATAGGGACTTATATATTCCCCTTGGAGAATGGGTTGGTGGTCTGATGGACAGTACCAGATGTTTTTTCACTACTTGCTATGTACTTGGGGTGGGGAGGGAGGAGAGGGGGTCTGAGTCATTTTATATAAGCATTTCAAGATACTGGAAGCTCAAGAGTAGTTGTGGCAGTCTCGCTCTGTCCTTTGTCTTGAGCTAAAAAATTTAAAATATTCAACAAGTAACCATGGACTCGTGGACTCTGATGAAGAGCTTATCCAAACATTTACTCTGCTTGGCTAATACACAGTTGACACTACAGAAGATGTGTATTTTCAACTAGAAATAGTAGATGCTGCATTTTAGAGTTTAAATTTTGTCTTATAAAAGTTTTAAAATACTGAAAAGTAGTGACAGGGGTGTATTTTTCTGTTTTTAAACAGCCATGCAGAGAAACCCTGGAGGGGAGAGGCTGGCTAATCCCCAGATTACCACTACAGAAGGTGTGTATTTTTAACTAGAAATAGTAGATGCTGCAGGTTTTAGAGTTTAAATGTTGTCTTATAAAAGTTTTAAAATACTGAAAGTAGTGACAGGAGTTTATTTTCTGTTTTTAAACAGCCCCACAGACAAACCCTACAGGTGTGAGAGGGAAAAAGAGATCATTACATGAAAGTGATGTTTTTCAAAGGCATGCAAGAGTTTCTGTTGGTGTCAGTGACCAGAATACGTATAGCATAACTGAACAAGATATACAGCCATCTACGAGCAGAGGTTCAAGAGTCTCTGCAGTTGTAAATGAACCAAATGTGTCAATAAACATTGTATAGCATCTAGGAGCAGCGGCTCAAGAGTCTCTCATGGCTGTAAATGAACCAATTGTGACAATAAACAATGTACAGCCATCTAGGACAGCAGCAGCACAAGAGTTTCTGCCCATAGGTTTCAAGAAAGTGACATTGACATGATCAATATTGGGAAAGCCTGTATTTTAAAACAATTGATAGTTTGTTTAATGCCTTGGTAATTGAGGGTAGATTATCTAGTGAGGATTACGATCATCAGCTGCTTAAATCTGAGCTTTTAAAGTTCAGCTACTTTACTGAACAGTGTGCTTGGTTTAGTGCATGTATCTAAACAGTCATGCAAGGATTTAAAGATGATGGCAAGTGCAGCCCACATGTATGAAAAGTACAGGGTTTGGAGGAAAAGTGCCAAAACAAAGATCAAATTACAAAGTGAAAGCACAGAAGCTTCATAAACTGAGTACAAGGTTTGCATCACTAACAAAATGAAAAAAAATAACAAATGGGGTCAAAAAGAAAAATCTGGGTAAAAATAAAACAATCCGAGAAAAGTTGATAAGAAAAGTAAAACATGCCAGGAAAATATTACAACGTAGGTTGTTACAGCATGCTATAAATGGTCTGCAGTCTGAATTAGAAAACCATCAAGATGATGATCAGGCTAACAGGGTGCCCCTACAGTGTATTTAGAAGCTGTACAGGAATATGAACGCAGTTTAAAAAATTAATGCTACAGAATTTCATCAAAGATATAAGTTTATAAATCTAGATAAAATAAAATCTTTTACAGAGGCTATTGCTGCAATGCACCAGGCTATAGAAAGTTTGTTAGACAATGTGAAGAGAAAACACAATATGGGATTTTATACAGGTAAGATTAAATGCTGCTTTGAATCACCCTTGTTCTCAAGAAAGACAAGACCAAATGAACTAAATGCTGCAACCTTCTTAGATCAGATAGCTGATATGCTACAGAGCAATACTGAAGTAATTTGATTCCTCTATACATCTCGTGGTAACAACTATCAGGAACCACCAGGTTCGGGGTGGGGGAGACGGACACTGAGCTCCATCTTGTATAGCAGGATTTTACAAAAAAAGAGATGATACCTGATTGATTTAAATAACAGAGACAATAGTTTGTGTTTCGGTGGCTCCATTCTCGCACTCTTAAATCCACATATGAGTGACAGTCAGTTGTTAAACAAGGCTAAAATATTGTACACTGAGCTAGGTTTGTCAGACCAAACCCCTGTCACTTTTAGTGATGTGTCCCAGTTTGAACGCTTTTTAGGAGTCAAAATTAAGATTTTATATCATAATGAAGGAAACTGGAAAACATTTTCAACAGGTCCAGAAAGATTTCCTAAAACACTGTTTGTATTATTACATGAAGCGCATTTTTATGGTATCACTAATGTAAAAAAATTCATAGGAGCATGGTACCTCTGCGAATATTGTGATGTAGCCTACAGCCATAAGGAAATCATATCTGTGCACAACAGTGCAAAGTTTGTTTCGACCCGTGTTGTCTCGAAAAGGAAATTGGCACAGTATCTTGTCACAATGTAAGAAGATTTGTAGGTCTTCAGCGTGCTTAGAAAGACATTTAGCTAGAGCTGATGGGGATACAGGGTCTTGTAAATCCATGAAACTGTGTGAACAATGTTTTGTTTTTACAAGGATCTCATACATGTAAATTGATTCAGTGTAGCAGATGTGGTTCTTTCATGACAGCAGACAAGCATCTGTGTTACATGTCACCACTCACAGACGTAAAAGCACTGAGAAATATATAGTGTTTGATTTTGAAGCCACACAAGAAACGGGGTGCACATACCAAATTTTGTGTATGCTAAGCAATTAGATGGAAGAGGTCCTGGGAATTCAAAGGTGAAGATTGCATAAAAGATTTTGTAGGACATTTTATTGATGCACCATTTAGACACTACACATTTATAACACAATGCCAAAGGCTATGACAGTTACTTTATCATTAGCCAGCTAGTCAAGGAAAGAATTGATGTTAAATTGCTCACAAGGAGGAAAAGTACTCTGTGTCACAGTGACATCCCTACACATCAGATTTATTGACAGCCATTGTTTTCTTCCTTTAAACTAGCAAAATCCCTGCAGCCCTTGGATTTGAGAATGAGATTGCTAAAGGTTACTTCCCATTTTTTTAACACCAAGGCTAATGAAAATTATGTAGGCCCCGCCCGATGCTCAGTTTTATGGTTCTGAATATATGTTGCCTGCAGAAAAGCAAGAGTTTTTGCAATGGTACCTAGCTAACAGACATAGAGAATTTAATCTGAAAAGAGAGCTTCGCTACTATTGTCAGTTAGATGTTGAAATTCTTCGAAAAGTCTGTGTCAGATTTAGAAATTAAGTACTGGAGATGACTACGAAAAGTATTTTAAAACAGTCAGATGGTGATACAGTGGAGTATGAAACAATATCCTTAGACCCCTTCCAGTACGTCACCATAGCCTCAATTTCTATGGCGATGTACAGATTTCTGTTCTTGAAAGAATGCACTGTTGCTGTTCTCCCCCCAGACAACTACCACAGACAATTGAAGAGATACTCCACACCTGCTATTCAGTGGCTTATGTACATATCTGAGAAAGAAAACATTTCTATTCAGCATGTGCTAAGGGGTGGTGAATTTAAGGTGGGTCCGTGATTTGGATGGCTATTCAGTCATAAATGGAATACCCACAGCATTTGAATTTAATGGTTGTTTTTTTCATGGCTGCAACATCTGTTACTGTGAGAAAGATAGAAACCACATGACAGGGACTAGTTTTGGACAGTTATTCAATAGGACCACACACAAATTTCATTTTCTAAAAAGACAGGGTTTTGCCGTTAGAGTATTGTGGGAACATGAATGGAAAGCAATGCTGACTACAGATCAGGGTTTGAATAATTTCTTGAGGGACAGGCAGCTACCACAGCCACTCGAACCTAGGCAGTCACTGTTTGGGGGGAGAACAAATGCCATTTGTCTGTACTATAAGACACAGCCTGATGAGAAAATACACTATTATGATTTTACCAGCCTCTACCTTTTGTTAACAAAACAAACAGTATCCAGTCGGTCATCCTGACATCATTTATGACAATTTTGATGACCTCACTCAGTACTTTGGTTTAGCAAAAGTAAAAGTCTTACCCCCTAGAGGTCTTTTATTTCCAGTGCTGCCATCCAGGATTGGTAAAAAGCTTGTGTTTACATTATGTCGTGCATGTGCTGAAAATAGACTTCAAACAACATCATGCACACACGATGATGAGCAAAGGTCACTTACAGGTACCTACTGTACCGTAGAACTAAACCTGGCACTGGAAAAAGGCTACAAAATCATTAACATTTATGAAGTTTGGCATTTTAAGAGTCATGCACAGAGCTTTTGCAGATTACATCAAGCTGCATCTAAAAGGCAAGCAAGAGGCATCTGGTTTCCTTCATGGGTCAAAACTGAAGAGGATAAAGTCAGGTACATACAACAGTATTTTGAAAGGAAAATGTACATTTGAACCCTGCAGCCATAGCTGTTAACCCTGCAAGGAGACAGATATCTAAACTGTTTTAAATTCTCTTTGGGGCAAATTTGGGCAGAGAGCTAATTTACCGAAAACGCATAGTAACAGACCCAGAGAAATTATTTCAATATGTTTTTGTTCCATATCACGAATCTCATCATGCTTTTCATCGATGATGAAACAGCATGTTTAGCTGGAAATATACCAGCGATCATTACACAAATTCCAATAATATCAACATATTTATAGCTAGTTTTACAACAGCATATGCCAGAGTTGAACTCTACAACCTGCTAGATAGGTTACAGGACAGGTGCCTTACCACGACACAGACTCTGTCATTTTGTGTCCAGACCGGGTGACTGGGCCCCACCTCTGGGCGATTATTTAGGAGCTGACCAGTAAAGTTCCTGCTGATGAACATATACAGAGTTCGTTTATGCAGGCCCAAAACTTATGGTTACAGGCTGTCCAGTGGTGAGGTTGTTCTTAAAGTGAAAGGGTTTACCTTAATGGCCAGCAGTAAACACATTAATTTTGAAGTCTGAAGGACCTGGTCTTTGACTATACGGGGTCACAGATCTCTAAAGAAATTACCGTGAGTCAACCCAGCATTGTTAGGAATAAAAAGCAGTGGTCCCTTGAAACAAAAACGCTGTCCAAGACCCAGAGAGTAGTTTATGACAAGCGAGTTTTACAAGACAATTTTAAAACACTTCCTTACGGATACTGATTGTGAAAAATGGATATCAGGTTGCAGCATCCCTTTACTTGTCTGTTGGCTGGCCCTCTAATAGTGGGAAGAGCTTCTTTATAAAACAGTTGTTGGAACATGCTGATGCCACTTTATCACAAGCCTGAAAATATTGTCTGGTTCTACAGCTGTTGGCAACCTTTGTATAATGAATTGCTGTTAAAGTTCCCTCAGATTAAATTTGTGGAGGGGCTACTGATGTCACTAGCTGACAATGATCTCTTACCCTGGAAAGGTAAATTTGTCATTATAGATGATTTGATGGACTCTGCCTGTCAAAATAGTGAAGTGGAATATGGGTTTACCAAGTACAGTCATCATAAACAATTGACAATATTTTTAATTGTCCAGAATGTGTTCTGTCAAGGTAAAAAGCAGGACCATCACACTAAATGCCAAATACATGATTTTGTTTAAAACCCCAGAGACAAGCTTCAGATCACAACACTAGCTAGACAAATGTATCCTGGTCAGACAAAATTTTTCTAGAAGCTTTTGAAGATGCTACAAGAAAGCCTCATGGCTATTTACTGGTTGATTTAAGATCCAATACACCAGATTTAATATAGACTATGTGAGGTGGTGTGTTTCCCTGATCAGTGGCATAGTGTCATGAATAAAACACATTCTGCTTCTAAAAATATTTGATACTGTATTGTCATTATGTCTAAAGACTGCAGAGAAATCTGTCTGTTTTAAAGTTACTAGTAAAGGTCCTCGAGCTTAAGAAAAGCTATTTATGTTCAGCCTCTGATGGTCTGATATCAGCTATAGCTGAGATAGCCTTAAACACTCTCAGAGGAAATATTCACTGTCAGCAAAGCAGTTAGGTGTGCTGAAAAAAACAGAGAGTCATTAAAACTTTAGCGATAAACAAATAACCTTAAAAGGAAAGAAAATAGTTAATCAGACTGGTGGCTTTATAGGATCACTGCTAGAATTGCCATCCCTTTGATCACAGGCCTGCTGGCTAACAGATAATGGATTTACGCAGAAAATGTATTTGGTACCTCAGCAACAGATGGATCACATTAAACTAATTACCTGATCAGGATATGAGAAAAGTGGCAACTAACACTTTGGACACTGACATGAGAGCTACTTCCCGGACTGATTTATCAGACTATGACAAAGCCAAAATGTACTCTGCTGTGTTACAGCGCTATCTGACTTTGGTAAGACAAGGAGAACAAGCTAAAACCAGTTTGACATTACTCATGCCTGAAATGAATCATCGTCTGACCCTCTCGGTCATGGCGAGAGACAGCTTCTGTACCTAGTACTATGGAAAAAGACATTTTAAGTAGTGTTTCTCATCGGTCTAAAACCAATGCTGAACTTTTGTTAAAGCATATGGCCAAGAACAAGGATATTGTGTTTTGGAGTGATAAGGGTGAATTAATGTATAAAGGCACTGTTGTTTCAGGGTCTCACATGGTCGATTTAGTAAGAGCGCTACAGCCACCACGCAATCCCTGACCACAGAAAGCCAAAGGTCTGGGATGTTTTTGTCAAAGCAATGGCTGAGTCTAACATACCCACTCAGTGTTTGCTCACTCAGCAAACAGGAGCTATGTGGAAAGGCTGAAATCGGTAGCTGGTGCAAAACAGCCACAGCCATCTCCAGTTGTGCCAATGGTCAGTGACGTCCTAAAAGACAAAAGTCTTTAAGAAACCTGTGTGGCTCACTATGTAAAACTTGAAATGCAATCTCTATGTATGAATGTTAGATACCTCAGTGACTGTTGTGTACAGCATATGTTGAACATTTTACCTCATATTAAATATGTAATCCTACCTCAGTGACTGCTGTGTACAACCTATGTTAGCCATTTACACACTTATACTGGATATGTAATCCTGTTTTACAAAAAGTGTTTATATTGATGCATGTTAGCCTACCTCATAGTTAAATATGTTAACATGTTTTAGAAAGATGTGCTTATAATTCTACCTCAGTGCTATGTGGGTATATAGTGTGCATTTTTAACAGGAGATGCTTTTGTTTATTATATCTTATCTATGATGTCACCACTGATGCTTGTTGTATTTTATTGGCAGTTTTTTAATAAAAATGCCTTTGTATTTTATATATTTGTCATTATTGAAGACATTGCATATCTTATCCATGATGTTACCACTGATTTGTTGTATTTTATTGGCAGTTTTTACAATAAATGCCTTTGTGTTTTATATATTTGTCATTATTGAAGACATTGCATATCTTATCCATGATGTTACCACTGATGTATGTTGTATTTTATTGGCAGTTTTTTACAATAAACACCTTTATATTTTATATATTTTTATCATTATTGAAGACATTGCATATCTGAAAACGTTAAACACAGCCCCCCCACAGTTTAAACACAGGTGCTACCCCCAAGTTTAAACACAGCAAACAGAGACACACAATTATGAGTGTTTATATATAATTTTATAAGTGACTGGTTTTGAATAAAATTACAGCAGCTGCATATTTTAAATTCATTACAAGACAAACAAGTCTCGAACATGTTGCCACTCACTGATAATGCGCTGACATGTTTAGATGTCTGGAAAATGACGTACAAAACTAGTTACCATGGCATCATTTTTCAGCAAATCATTAGAGTATTTTTAAAATCTGATCATAAGAAAGTCCTTTGCATCTGTGGTGTAAGAAAAATATGCAGTGAAATCCACAGGTGGTAGAAAAGGTATCTTGTAACTGTGTGTTTTGGTACAAAATGTTGTTTGCATTTCTGTTTAAAAACCCCAATAGTTTGTGCATGATTGTCAGGATGAAAACCGTAGCTGTCAAGAACTCCCCAGTCCCATTTTCTGAAATGTATACGCTAACCAGTGCTGTCCAGGGAGGTCATGGGGTCAGTATTGATGACTAGTGCTGCGGGAAGGTTTCTCAGTCTCTCCTGGTAGCAAATCACAGGGAAACACGCCCAGAAAGCAGTCAATGGATGTGGGTGTCATTGTTACAATTTTTCCAGCTGCTTTGTGTTCATTTTATGGTTTATCACATACAATCAAAATGACATTTCTTCTCTGGTTTATCTCAATGACATTATCAAACACTGCATAGATAATGAGATTAACTGTTTGTGGAAGGGCTTGCAAATCTGATCTCAGCTCTGAGGTTCCCAGTTTTAATTAAAGAATAATGATCAGCACATTCTTGGTCCGGAGTGAGATCAAAGGCAAACAGGGTGTACCCTTGGGTAAATTCTCGACGGTTAATAAAAGCGGGCGATCGTTCATAGATTTCCCACCGCTAGTACTAGATTAAATATTCTCTCACAGCATTCCCATTTCTAAAATCTGGCTGCAGAGGTTTAGTGAATTTGTTCACCGTTCAGATACAGAGCCACAAAATTAATGTTATAATGTTTAAAGTTAAAGGATTTTTAGTGTAGGAACCACTAAAAGCATCATTGTCAACAAATCCCATGACCAGCATTTTTGTAACTGTCCCAAAACAAATTATCTTGGTTGCAGACCCTGCTGCCTGCAGGAAGGTTGAACACTTTCATACCCACTCTGTCTATAGGGTATTTAGCGTTGAGGTGAGCAGGTTTGAGTGTCCCAGACGGACTGGGGGTCACTTTAACCCTTTTGACAAACAGAGAGGCGCCATGACTTTTTAGCTTATAAGGCTCAGCATCTCCACTCATCAGGCAAAAGCTGTCCCGTTACATGTCAGTTTAATTTTAATATCCACGCCATTCAGCATCAGTTTCTCTTGAAAAACAAGTCTGTGTGCAAGTGTCCCAGCAGTTCTACCTCTACTGAGATGTGTGAAGGAGCTTTTATTAAAACCTACATTATCACCATATCTCTGTCTGTGATTTCATGTTTCCTGGGGTGTCTTTGTAAAATAACCCTGCGGTAAATTGTAGAAAGGGTCTCTTCACTGAAGTTCAGCACAGATTCTATGACAGCCCTGTAGGGGTAACAGTTATTGCTCTGACTGATGAGCCGATCACCGACAGTCACATCCAGCTGACTGAAAATGGTTGCCACTGGGTAGTTTATAAGGCACACTTTGGCCGCTGCAGGTATATCACTACCATCCGCTTCAGTGATTTTGCAAACCAGGTAAAGAAGCGTGTTGTTTAGATCCAAATAGTCTTCACCAGTCCCTGCTATATAAAATTCAATCGGTGAGTTTTCTGAAAGGGCAGCCAGAGGGGGTATCTCTACATAAATGCTTTTTTCAATGCTTGTCTGTGTGGGAGAAATGGCAAACAAGTCAAGTTCTGATTTTGTGCATTCTTCAGAACCACAGTGCACGAAAGCCATGTTTTTTAGAACAGGTATCTGCTTTTTTCGATCCTCGAAGATCCTTTTTTTTTGCTTGAGCGTTTTCTTTTATGTGAAGTTTTATGTTTGAAACACCTCTTTAAAGCAGCTGGGGGTTGATGGGAGAAGCGAAGGTGTACTCTGCGGTTTCTCTTTACCTCTTGAATACAATCAGCCCTGAGCCACCCTGAGTAGGCTTATCACCCCCTGATATCTTTTGAGCGACAGCACTAGTCACATGCCCCACAACATCCCTTGCAACAATTTTAGCAGCTGTCTGTAGATGTGGTTTTGCAATTTCAAACCCCCTTCTTAAAAATGGAACTGCTTTTCTGAACAGACTACGAAATATCCCTCCTATACCAGAACCATACATAGTAGGAAGTCCATGAAAGCCTGGCAGACCATATCCTGCCTGTGCCTTTGTAATAGCTTCTGTACAAGGCAGGGTCCCCATAATGTCGAACAATCACCATCCTTGTTTAAATTTTAGAGCACTCTCGGGGCGAAATGCAACTTCATAATCATCTTTCCAAATCAAAATGGTACAGGTTCATTTTGATCATTCTTTATTTCAATAGTGACTGTATAGATCTGATGTTTACTGACTGTTTGATAATGGGGTTTATCGTAGGTCACGGTCACTATCTCATTGTCTTGGCCCTTGATGGGTACTAATATCAGCGTAAAGGCACTAGACTGTCACCCACTATTTCATGTGTGACAATGTCAGTGTAGATATATAATGTAAAACCCCCATTAATATCTGAGGGTTCATTGTTAGATTCTTTCCTACACCTACCTCGAAGTCTGCTAAAACCCAAAAGGTACTGTAACTGTCCTGCATAAACAAAATGCATTTGATGTCACTGTCAATGCTTATTTCTCTCCGATGGTTTGTTGTTCCAAAACCACTGGCAGTTCATTTACTTCAAATATGCTTTATTAATTTGAGAAATAACACCAGCCATGTTAGGATAATAGTCTCATGGAATTGTAAGTGCTGCTGACTCTGTAAAGGGTCCTGTTGGTGGTGTTTTTATGATGGGCTACGCTTAGAGGCTGATAGAGCATACTGAACTTGTTTTTCTGTGCAGGCACATTGTCCCAGGTATGAGGGTACTGAATTTCTGCTAACCCCACTTCCCATTCACCAGGTAGTTCAAGCGTTTGTGGTAACTTTACAGTAAAAGTAGATATAGTATTGTTGGGGAAAATGTTGTGCGATGCATTGCTGGGCAATGTGATATAAAATCCATTTTTGAGCATTTTAAGCCTTATCTGCTTCTAATGTCCCAAACCTGTGTTGCCTCAACCCAGCTATTAAATTTATCGGGCCACCCTCTCCACTTTACCAGATACCATGTTTTTCTGCCACGCTTTTTCTCCTCTAGGATTTTCTGCACCCTGTACACACGGTCCTCATCAGGTTCAATTTTTTGCAGCTCCTCAGCATAAAAAGTACCTTCAATGTCTTCTCCGAGAGTCTTTTAGCTTATAGGTGGGCCTCTGTGTCTTTAAGACCTCCACAATAAATATCTCATCTGTGTACGTCTGTTCATATCCCTTTCAAACACCCTTTAGCTTAGATAGTCTCACATGATCATCTTTCTGAAGGGTACCCTTTTGTTTTTGCCAAGAACAGAATTACTGTGAGGATCTTCCATACACCCAGGGCATTGGAAGGTTAACATCCACAGGTCTGTGTTTAATGCTTCTGATAAATATGGTTATAGCTGTGCACCAGGTCTGACAACACATCTGTATATTTCAAGTATTCTGGTTGTAAAGTAACGCCACGCGTGACTTCAGTGTCCTATTAAATCTTTCTACAATGCTGGCCTTAACTTCATTATTCATCACAAATGGTGTATTTTATTTTGTTTTAATAGGTTCTTTAAGGAAGCATTTAGAAACTCTTACCCTGATCAGTCTGCAACTTCGAGGTGTGCGTCCACTTTTAAAAATAGTTTTAAAGGCTTATGCCACTGCCTTGCCTGATTTGTCTCTTAAAGTCACTACCCAGGCATACTTGGACAACACATCGATGCACGTCAGTATGTACTTAAACCCATTATTATACTTTGCATATTGACTCATATCCACTAAATCAGCTTGCCATTGTCTGTCTATGTCAGAAACAATGACAGGATTTCTCTTAAATCGGACTCTGGCTGCTTTGTGTAATGAATAGGGCTCCTGCTTCGCAAGCCATTCTGCAACACCTTTCCTGGTGACCTCTTTATCAAGTTTTTTTGCAGCCTTATACAGCTGAGTCACCCCTGTGAAACTACCCACTTTTTTGCATTAAAATATATATTCTGGAACAGGTGATCATTCATCTCCTTTCGTCAACCCCCAACACATCTGCTAGCTAGCAAAACTCTTGTCACCAGTAAAATAAAGTATGTGCTCTTTTTGTTCTTTTAAAACACTATGACAACACAAAGTGCAATGCATGATTATATTTTATTTATAAATACACACGCATAACAGTATTTGAATATTTCCTTTATAATACATAAACTAATGCATATAGGTTCTACATACAAAGGCATAACACATGGCAAGTATGCAACGGATTATATAATATCTTGTTTTTCTACTTTTCAATTTTACATGCTTCACAATACCCAGAAACAGCAACTTTTGAGCTGCATGTTTTACACAAGCATTGGCATCGTCCACTTCCCTTAGTGATGAGGTATGCACAATACATACACATATGCCATACACCACTCAAAATAACAAGGCTGATTTTGAAGACATTCTGTTACATCTAAAATGATGTTCACCTTGCATACTGCTCTACGGTTACTGTTTTCCATTACGTCAACATAGAGTCTCCATACAAGTGGTGGCAAATCTTTAATCAGAGTCAGTGTGTTTTCTGCCAGTGAAGCAGCAGCATCTTCAGAGCAGACATTTAATGCAGGCTGCTTTCCAAAGTATATAGGTTCCTTTAAAATGTCCTTTATCACACAGTACATTTTAGACATCAAGACTGTCTGGAATATTGGGAGCATGCCAGTACGTTCCATCTGAAAGTACATTATAATACACTATTTAGGAAAAGCATATGCTAAATCTGGTTTATGAAACATAACAAAAGCGATAAAAGAAGCAAAATTTATGATGTCAGACTCAGACCCCCCGTTCTGCAAACTAAACACTAAAAAGTCAACAGCGGTACAGATAAAACCACAAAAGTGTATTACATCATAAGGGTTATGCATAAACTCTATAGCAATTTTAAACATTGCTTCCTCAAGAGTAGCCCCTCATCCTAAAATAATCCGCAGTTCCTTTTGGGTCCCTCTGGAGACCATCAAAAGACCTTGGCATGCCTCTAAAAGTACAGACGGTGCTTGTCCTGTAGGTAGATTTAAACCAGGTTGTTTAGCTTTGTGTCTGACTAGTTGGTAAGTAAGCCTCTGGATGCACTGACAGGGTGTTTCCATCGTTGTATACTCTGGAAAAACATACATTTAGCAAGTGGTAAAGCCAGGGTAACAATATGAACAATATTAAAATGGTAACAAGTAACAGTTTTTGGGGTGTGGGGTAAATGTTTTAATAATGTAAACAGTGTTCCTGAATTTCTTATATAATTTTAAAGGGTCATTTTTTGGCCAGTGGATCATTTCAGCAAGCAGAGAAGCCAGGTTAACAACACACAATATCACAAGGTTTTTCTGCTTTGTAGTACACACACACATGACTATGACGATCATGATATAAAGTCCACAAAGACATTCATTGTCTTCCACGAATATATATCGGCAATCACTTTAACATTTTCTACAAGTGGTAACACAGATTCATTTATATATTTATCTGTATCCTCCCATACTTCTGGAAGGGCAAACATCATCAGTTCATAGGCTGCATGTATCTCACAAAGGCAAATGTCATATTGAGGTGAACCAAACAGTGATGGATGACAGTAATGGCTTAGGATCAGATACATAAGCCTTTGGATTCTCTCTGTACTTGCATCCCGCATGATTATCTGTAAAAATAAAATATGACACATTTTGGTACTGAAATGTTTCCATGTAGTAATTTGGGGGGGGGGGGCAGGGGGTGGGGTAATTTTACAATATAAACAGGGTTCCTGAATTTATTTTTAGAAATTTTTTAAAGGAACCTTTGCTGACCAGACGGCAGGCATCTTTTTTAATTTCACCGTCTGTCTGCTGTAACATTTGCATAACTAACCACATGGGGTCATCGGATTTTCTCACATCATTTAAAACATGACTTATAGTTTCCAGGGTACAATTGGTCATATTTAACCCCTGATGCTTCATAGCGATTGCCAAGATCATGGGCATGAGCTGCCCTATATGTATGGCTTCAGAAACATTTCTGTATGCTTCTTTAGACCTTAAGTCATCAAGGACACATGAATGGTTTTTCTGACTCGGATCATCTATCTCACACCCAGGACAGGAATCGACCAATTCACAATGTAGCACCCTCTGTATCACTGAAACAATTGCACCACGGATGGTATGATACATAACGTACTTACAATACATATCGTTGTCAGTTTTGGGAGGTTTACTACTGAGGCCTGGTTTTTCACGTGAGGTCCTCTGTCTAATCTCAGTAGAAGAAGAGGGTTGTGTAGTGATCACAGCCTGTTCTGTGACATTTTGAAACATTCTATCGCCTCTGTATTTCTAACATACTGGTTCTCACACATCTCATTAACAACCACATTTGTATCTTTCACACAGCAAACACAGTCGAGCAGTAGATTTGTGGAAAGTCGAGAATCCATGCTGTCCGAATATGACTGCTGCTCCATCGCAAATCCTTCAGTCTATTAAAGTAAAACAGAAAACAGCATTGGTCCTCTGACTCATTATAGGTAAGATTTAGTTCTACTGCTAACTCATCTCCCTCAGTTACACCATGTCACCCACTCACATTTTTTTTAAATGTTACATTTTTAAATGTTAAAATGCATTTACCTCATCAAGGCAACTCTTTTCTTCTTCTTCTTCTTCATTTTTCTCATCTTTCACTTTCTTAGCCTGGGCTTGACTGCTTGTGGCTGCATTATCATCATCACCCTCTTGGTCAGAGCCCCCTCTTGGCTGTGTCTTGCATTTCTTTTTCACAACTTTCTCTGATGCTTTTTTTGGCAGTGTCTCACTGACCATCTTCTCTGGCTCCCCCTTCTTGTCACTCTCTGTTTTTGGTTTCATAGTAACTTCTTTTTCTGCATCAGATTCACACCCCAGCAACTCTTCAAGGTCTTGCAGTGGTGTCTCTTCAGAAGGACAGTCAGATTTAGGATTTTCTGATTCACCAAACTGTTCAGCGAGTTTCTTTTTTATGTCAGACACTCTTCCACTCAACAAGACTTGTGTGGGGCATTCATTTTCACACCTCACGTAGTACACATACGTTGGCTTGGGTTGTGGGGCCCCGACAGCTATCTTCTTGCTTGGCTTTTCATCTCCAGACTTTTCATTAGGTGGTGTGACAATCTGGCCTGTTACAGGAGGTTGAATTTTCATTAGGTGGTATGACAATCTGACCTGTTACAGGGATGTTGAAATAAGAAGCTGCCATCTTCTTGCTTGATGTTTTGATAATCTGCTCCAAGTCTATAAAACAGAATCTGAGAAATCTCTCAAAGCTGTACCTTCTGGCTTCAAATGCAGGGTTTATATAACGCTTAGCAAGATGGACTGCCCTTGGTAAAACCATCACCACACCCCATCATACTATACATGGTAACGTGTCAGAGGCACATCTGTTGTAGCCCCCACCCCCCTTTTTCAAAACATTATAAATATCACACACACACATTTCATTTCAGCCTTCTCCTTGATACTACACAGAGCTGAGGGGGGTGAACTATAGGTATGTGTATTCCTTTTTTCTGATATATTTTTATTCTTTCTAATTCATGACAAAAGTATAAATAATTAGTTTTTTGCGATTGTTGCAATGCTATCCAGAAAAACTGCTGAACCATCTTATTTACACAGAGGTCCTCCATTTTAGCTTATAAATGTTACATGCGATACATAAAGCTATCCTTTGATGCAAGTTTGACACAGTCCTACAGATGCATGTTAAATAATTTTGTATATTGTTACAAAACAGAAAAAGGGGTACTCACACAGGCAGATGAATTTCCCTCGGGTGGGGGTCTCCACACAGATCTGTGAAACCTCTGCACGATCAGGTTCCTCCTAGATACTTCTTTCTGAAAATATCCTAATCAAAAACACACACATGTCCCTGCAGTTATACACCAGGGCCTACAGGGAGCACATACCACTACAGAAACACTAACTGATTTTTGGGGTGGGAGGAGCACGTGGTGAAAGAGGACAGGGGTTTGAAGCCAGGATGGTGGGGGTTCAGGAGAAAGGGGGACAGGGGTTGAGCCAGGATGGTGGGGGTGCAGGAGAAGGGGGACAGGGGTTTGAGCCAGGCTGGTGGGGGTGCAGGAGAAAGGAGGGATGCAGGAGTTCAAGCTAGCATGGTGGGACTCGGGTTCCAGCCAGGATGGTCTGGCAGGGGATCGAGGAGTGTACGAGAAGGAGGGGTGGGGGACAGGGGTTCGAGCCAGGCTGGTGGGGTGCAGGAGAAAGGAGGGACGCAGGAGTTCAAGCAAGCATGGTGGGACTCGGGTTCCAGCCAGGATGGTCTGGCAGGGGATCGAGGAGTGTACGAGAAGGAGGGGCACAGGACGCTTACAAAATGGTGGGTGGCAGGGTTCGAGGAGTGTACGAGAATGAGGGGCATAAGACTCTTACAAAATGGTGGTGTTAGGTCACTTCCAGGGTTTCAGTGTGGGTCATTTCCTGCGCAAGGGGCAGGACACGGGTTTGAACGCGTGTCATTTCCTATGCAAGGGGCGAGACACGGGTTCGAACGCGTGTCATTTCCTGTGCAAGGGGTGGGACACAGGTTCGAACGCGTGTCATTTCCGCAAGAAGGGGGCGGGGCTAGCGAATTTTAGGGAGGGACTTCCGGTTTAACAAGGGGCGATTCTGATTGGTCTGTTTTAGGCCACGCCCACTTGTCAAATGATGTGGCACGCGCTGATTGGCTGAAATTTAACATTTGACGAGATATATGAACTTATACTACTAATACGGGAGGCAGAGAGGGGTGGAGAGAAGGAGATAAGGAAAAGAAGAAAGGCAAAGTGACTAGGAAGGGAAAATAGAGATGCTGAAGGGTAGTAGGGAAAGTGGGGTCTGTTTACAAGAGAAGCAGTGGGGTGATTGGCAGGATGAAGGAGGTATCTGGAAGGAAAGCAAAAAGAGAGAGAGAAGTGGCAATAGGTGTAGAGGGGGATACTGGGATAAGGGTAAGAACTGGGAAGGATGTGAGTAGAAGGGAGATGGAAACCATTCTGGGTTGGGTAGTAGAGGCTTTCTACAGACTTTCAGATTCAGATCACACCACTGTATGTTAGGATATATATAATTTGCTTTAGGTCTGAATGACACAGGACTAGAAGTGTTAGGGGAGAGCAGTGGGAAGAGGTTTACAACCTACAAAAGTTGCCCCAGCAAATATGTATTCAGTAAACCACATGAGTTTATAAAACAGGTGATCAGGGCTTGTTGGAGAGAGACCATTAAACCACCAGGGAAAATTTTTAAACAGGGCATTGGGGATCGGAGCTTGCGGGTGGGGGATCCACTACACCACCAGGAGAAATATTTAATTTTAAAATGGAGGATCGGGGCTTGCAGGTGGGAATCCACTAGCCACCAGGGAAAATATTACATTTTAAAAATTGGGTATTAGGGATTGTGGGAGGGTGTCCACTAAACCACCAAGGAAAATATTTAATTTTAAAATGGGGTATCAGGGCTTGCAGGCAGGGGGACCACTAAACCACCAGGGGAAATATTTAATTTCAAAATGTGGGGTCAGGGATTATGGGAAGGTGTCCATTAAACCACAAAGAAAATATTTAATTTTAAAATGGGGGATCAGGGCTTGTGGGTGGGGGTACAACTAAACCACCGGAGGAAAAATAAAGTAGATCCAAATAAGCAACAGGCTTAATGGTTACCTACTATAAATTAAGTCAGCTCCCAAACCATTCTCTATTTTCTTGTATTAAACTGAAACTGCTATACCATGCAGTTTACATTCAAATTCAGATTTTGGGAGTGTGTGATCAACATATTTTGTCTTACAGTATACAATTATTTGTGCTGCTTTTTCTTAAAAAATATGCAAGGATGAGGCAACAGTAAAAGAATGCCTTTCTATTTGTGATACATGTCTGTCTTCTTCTAAATTTATTGGAACATTATTAGATTAATAAATAATGAATAAGATTAATGACCTGAACAATATTGTGCTGAGGAGAGCTGAGGAGTGCAATATCAACTGGAGCATGTGAGCCCATCTACTGTATTTCCACTGGCACATGGTTATCTGATTTCCTATTAAATGTGTAAGTGAGTTCACAAGCCTGAGTTTCAAAGGATGGGGCATTATGTTCTTTTCTGAAATTTTGAGGTGTCACCATTTTTCAGGCTCATTAAACCTCTTGTGGCATACAGTAGCTGCAGACAGCATGTGGAGGGAGGGAGCGGGAGGGAAATAATTTCTTTACAGCAAGACTGTAATCACAGCGGGGGTGTCTGGGACCACTGGACTACCAGGAAAGTTTTTTATATAACAGGATGGGACAGTGACAGTACAAGGGGGGAGGGGGAGGGACCACTGGACTACCAGGGAAGTAATTTATTTGAACTGGATAGCGATCGGAGAGCAGGGAAGGGGGAGGGACCACTAGACCAACAGGTTTTTTTTTTATAATGGGGCTGTGATTGGAGAACAAGTTTCCTATCCTAAGGCTACAGTGTGAGATCTATCTTTTTTTACTGTTTTGTTACTACAATGTATTGAAATGGCCATAGCTGTTAACCTGCACTTACAGTATATTTGAATGTTATACTTTCACAGATACTGCCTAGCTGTGTGATTCTTGAAATGAAACAGCCCTAAATGCAAAACTCCACCAATTGTGTGCATTAACTTACTATCATTTTCCAGTAATTATGGTCACAGAGGATAGGAATGTGGAGAGACAGAAGTAGTCGATAGTTCAATTTTATACAAGTTTGTAAAGAAAAGAAAATCTCTTGCAGTATGAGAAAGGTCAGTAAACATTTGCTGAGCGACTTCAGGGCAACTACCAAGTGGAGCTCAAAAATCCCTGCCAGTTATTATTAACAAATACACGAAGATTGTGCGTTTCTGGCTAGGTATGTCAAATCCTGAGAGTGTATTAAAAATAAAAATAAATAAATAAATAAAATAATCCAAGAAGGTGCTGGCTCACAAATGTACTGTTGGTGTTGACAAAATAGTACAAAGCTGAACAATGATTTGAAGAATCTTGAAAGATCATTGTACTGTTACCTTTTTTTATAGAAATAGCGCAGAATTTAGGTAATCAAATCTAGCTCTGGATTATTTTTTATAATCCTTTCTTTGTTTTATTTTAACACAGGGTAATTACTTAACACCTAAACTGTATGTGCTTTATTGAACATCTGATAACACTAGGAGACACGGCTAATTCCAATTACACAGGTGCCACAATGCATTTTCATACCAAACTGCAGCCATATTTCTGACATGTCAAATATAGATCCCTCAGAACCCTACACTTGCCTCTCCCCGGCCCCCCATCCACTGCATCCTCAACATAGTGTCATCAGTTGTGTGAATGATGAAATAGATAGCCTCTGATGGTAGTAGCAGCAGATACTTGCACTGAGCACATATTGTACATAATCCATGATTATGGTGGTGTTAGTAGCGGTGGTTGAGATTGGGTATTGGTGTTATTAAACAATCAAGGTGGTGGTACAGTATATTTAGTTTCTTGTGAGCCCATTATCTTATTTTATAATGGTGCTTGTTTCATTCTATATTGTCATGCATGTTTAACCATGAGGGGAGGAAAAAAAAATCAGTAAGTGTTAAATCGCACTGCACATTTCCCACAAACAGTACATCACCAATAAAAATAACAGGTGCAGTTCAAAACTTCTTCTGGTGAACTAAATTAGTTTTTCATCTATTTTTTCAAGGTTTTTTTCTGTTACCTTTGACCATTAAATCTTATGACTCTTACTTTCTGGACCAGATATTTTAGGACTTACAGATTTAAATACACATAAAACAGAATCAATGGAACATTCATTAACCTCAGTTTATGGGATAACTACAGTAAGAAGGTATAGGGCAGCACTGTTGTCATGCCCTTAGATGGTATCTGATACTTTTGTCTGTTTTTTTTTTTAACATCCCCCCTAGCCCTCTAGGGGAAAATCTGTCTGCCTCTAACTTAGAATTCCCAAAATAAAACAAACAGGGGACCTCCCCGACCCTGGACACCATGCAACCACACACTAGGAGCTAATACCATACACTATGCATTACTCCCACACTCCCCCACAACCATACCTGTGGAAGGAAAAAGTTACACACAGTAACAACAACAGTACTTTAAACACTACACTCTAAAGTACTACCGAGGAACTCCGCTGATTCCCTCCTCCTCTTCTTGTCTTCTCTTCTATCTTCTTCAGGAACACCTGCAAGAAAAAGACAGACAACACACACTCCTAATCTGCATACACAGTCTATCTAAACCCCTATCATCAAAACACTGGAGAATCCCCAAAAATATATTTTTTTTAGAAAAGTAGAAAAAACAGTATAAACATTAGAAAACAGTAGAAAACAATGACATTATTTACAATACACAATATTTGGGGGATGGAGTGCCCTAAAAGTCCCATCTAGTGACCACAGTGCCCGAAGGTAAGTCTATTAAAGAGTCTCTCCTCAGCTGGAGCCCGGTGAAGCACAGTTCCAGTAGGCCAAAGTCCTGAAGGGGAGAGTCTTTGAGGACAGTTCAATCATCTAGAGTCTACTAGTGTAGGGTGTGTATTGCAATGTCATAAGAATAGAAAAGTCTGGACTTACCAGTCCCTTGAAGAACGAAAATGGTACCACACCTGGTCCTCAGCATTCTTCTGATACAGCTGGGTGGACATCTTACGAGAAACTACAGGAGGGCACATCTGGAAACTGCTGGGATGATGTCATCTCAGGAGATGGAACCTTGGAACAGGAACAAAAAGGAAAACAGCTGGTCTGAAGTCATCCGATACCCAGGTGATGAATCAGGATACAGCTGGGATGGTGTCCTCTCTGGATCTGAAGTCATCTGGTGGGCCAGTAGATGGATTCTGGAAAGCCAGTACACTGTAGAACTGATGACTGTGGGGTACCTGGTTCCTGGACATCCAGACTGGCAGAACCACATAGGTAAAGCAACGGCTGGAGTGGCAGCACTGGTTACCACTGCTCTGCTTTCCATTTGGTAGGCATGGACACATTCACAGGAGGGTCTTTGCATTGTGGCCAATAGCACAATGGGTCAGGCAGTTGAATTATTACCCCGTCTGGGCGCTCATAATTCACACTGTGAAAGGTTTCATGTCCCTCTTCATCCACAGTTCGAACAGTGTCCATAAACAGTGTCCTGCTTCTTTTCCACCGGCTGTATTTTTCTTGAAACATTCTGTTCTTGACATGCTTGTTTGAACCAGGATACACACATTTCATTGCTTCTTCCCAAATCCAGGATTTCCTGCCTTTTTCAATCTCCTCCCAGACTCTCCGAGGAAAGATAGGAAAGGACATCTCATAGATTTAATTCACTTTCCTACAAACCAGTCTTTCCTCTTTACTAGCTTTGGTCAACCTGAGACCTCTGGCCTGGCTTGGGGGTGGCCAGTCCTGGTTCTGCCAGCTACACATTCTTAATGACACAAAAAATGGATCCAAGGCTGCTTCTTGCACAGCCAGGGCAGTGGAATCACCACTCTCTTCCATGCGTTCCTCTGAGGCAAGAGCTTGAGGCTGTGTACCAGTTCCTTTTTCACAAGGTCACATAGGTTCCCCCTCTTCTTCTTCCTCACTGAGAATCTATGCCCAGGAGTGAGCAGTTGTCCTCACTCCTGAGACTGTCTACTGTTTCTGGACACAGAGGTCAAAACCTCCCATTCAAAGGCCTCTTTCATCTCGTCTTCACCTATGAGACTTGGGCTAGGCCCCTCTCTCCAAGGGTCTACTGATGCTCTTCCCGAAATGTCTCTCTGCAACTCAGACTCTGAAATATCAGCACATTATTTTGTCTGTAAATGTGCACCCTCTAGCTTTGTGCCACACTCTGAGGGTCCTTCTCCAACAGGTTCCACCTGGTGCTGTGTGCTGCCAACTGCAGATTCTTGAACCTTTGTCCATGTGGGAGCCAAACAAATCTTTGGCACTTTAAACAAATCGTATTTCTCTAAGCACCCAGCACAGTGAGGTACCATGAAGACGTCCCTTCCAGCATTTAAGCACATCAAACATACTTGCACTGTGTCATGGGTTGAACAAATCAGGTCACACAGGAATCAACAAATGTGGTACAACATACCTAAATGGTATGATTTTTATTAAACAAACAAAAAAATTAAATCCAAAAAAGAAAAACCAGCTTACAGCAGTGAACTTCTGATAATAAACAAACAAAATAAAGCTTGAAAACAGCACAGCTTCCCTGCCAAGGGTCTAGCAGTGGAACATAATCTTGTCTAGTATAACAGAGAGCAGGAGGTCCTCATGCGAACTCTCTCTAACAGCATCTAACCTGAGGATCTAGGCTGGCTTCTTTAAAAGAGTGGAGCTCCACCCCTTAGCTCAAAGCCCCACCTAATTATTAAGCTATTTACAGGAAAATTTCTTATTTCTTTGTACAATCAATTACATAGAATTTACATAAATGAAAGGCATAACAAATAATCCTTTATTATGACATCAACATAAACACCCTAATGCTCTATCAGATATGACTGCACATTTCTTGCAGAGTGGGCTGCATTATAGACAACTCCTCCCCTTTTCTAAAGGTAACCTAGGAGCTGCAGCATATAAAAGAAGGGAGAAAGGTGCTGCTGACTTTCTATAGGAGACAGCACCTTGCAAGGACACCATCACTGATTGGAGACATGAAACTCCTGGGAGTTGTGTAAGTAGACCACATTTCAGTTCTTCTTTAATATCCTGTATTTTTGTTAATTTGCTAACTGTTTAACCTTTTCAAGAACAGGATATTCCAATCTGCACCTGTACATATCCTAAAGAAAAACATTTAAACTGGCATTGGTAATTTCTTAGTTTGACTGTCAATCCCAGCTTGCTTTTTACATTGTGAAAAAAAAACCTTTGCCTAGCAAGTCTGTTTACAGACCTTTAGTTAGTTTCATTCTTTAAGTCTGTGCAGCTCATTTAGACCATTTCTGCACATTTAAGGGCAATGCAGGGAAAAAGTGCTTATATTTAACTGGACCATGATAGAAGACAGAAATAGGAGGGAAGAAAAATAGTTTCAATTGTAATACAGCGTCAGATGGCCAGTCTGACTGCAGCATATTCTGTATGTTTTACACAGAAAGGGGGATTAGAAAGAGACAGAAAGACATAAAATGAAGGAGTAAAGTGCTGTTGCGCAACAGTCTTTGGAACAGATATAGGAGAGAAGAAGAAAATGTCAGGTTCAGCTAAGCACTATTCACATGGGGGGGGTTCAACTACCACACACTGGATATCCAGGAATCGCCACATGAGGAGGCAGTCATCCCCCGTAGCAACATCTCTCAATGTCCCTTAACTTGTTAACTTCTACTGCTATCACAGCCTGGGCATGATCCATGTAGCGGGCTGGTCCTGAAGCCATGACTGCAAAGAAAAAACAAACAACGTTCACTGTTGTTTCAAGTCCCACATCACTGAAAACTTTCTTTCTCTTTCAAAATGGCTCCTCTGCTGCTGTGTTTACATTACTACCCCACCCTGTAATGGCAGCGGCAGCACTCCTACGCATCAACATTCTGTAATTGGGTCAAACCACTGTGCATCCGATTTACACACTCTACTGATAACTTTGCTCAAACTGCACAAACTTGCACTGTTCTTTTTCCTAGCACATTTATATGATTTACCACAGACTTTTTACTCACTGAAGACATTGCTGTAGCTTACAGTCCCTTAAAGCCTCAGTATTTCATAGCACAGGATTGCCTGTATTTCTTGCTGCATATCTGATACAACTCACAGTCTCTCTCATGGCTTTGAAAATTATACTGATGCTAAACCTATAATTATGCTCACGGTCGATTGCTTAGAATTCTTTCTTTTTCTGGTAAAACTTAACACAGTCCTTCTTTGCAAAGCAATTACACTGCTACACACAGATTCAGCTGGCTTTTGGTGAAATCACACAGTTTGAGCAATTATTTCTGTTAGTACTCACTGTTATCAGTAGCTGTTTACTGCGATGGAAAAACAGCCTGCAGTCAGTCTTGGAGGCCTCTGGAAAGAAGTGGGTTGGCAGTCCTGCTGATTGTCCCTCTGAACACCACACTCACAGATCAGTCAATCGAGATGCGGGTTAAGCCCAAATTTAAACAGAAAAGTCAGTTTTTTACACTTTTACAACGCTTTCAGTCACTGTGACGCTCCTCCTGGTAAGCCAGTTCGCACACTCCATTCACTCTCCCTCTCGAAAGCTGTGCAGTTGCTCTAGATCTGGCTTGGGGGTGGGACTTATTGCAGTCTCACCAATCACTTGACGCCATTCAAATGAGCCTCTTTTCTCTCATGCTCTTCTCCTCACGGCGATCATCAAGCAGGCAAATTTAAACTGCAAAACCACACTTTTTTTTTCAACTGACTCCTCAACGGGAGCCCATTTCAACCATTTTTCATGGCCATTAAGTACAACAAGTCTCTCAGTTCACACAGAAAGCATTTCCAACATCTAAGGTACAATTTTCTTTTTGCTACCCACAGTTTTCCACACTTTTCTTTGTCACAAACACTTTTAAAAGCTGGCAAACGCTGTAATTTGATGCAGGACAAGGGCATACACTCTCAGGCTTTACTGCTCCTTGGTAAACAGTTGGCATTTTAATAGCAGCACATGGATAACAGCACACAGCGGCACATTAGTTAAACGTTGCTTCAGCTTTTTGGGCTACCCACTGCCAGATAACCAAAACACTAGCCATTGTCCGAGCAACCTTTCTTACATTCCTCCCTAAATTCCAAACCCAAATCCCAGTGGTGCCTCCATTTTTGTAACCCCCACCCAGGTATGCCATTTCTATCTTGACAGCTCTGCCTGGTGGGCTGGGTTCGGGGAGGAATATGTCACTCGGCACATTGGCTAGATTTGTCTACTCTGCACAGAGGCACCCAAGTAACTCCCGACAAAGGAAGCAATAACTGTAATGTCCAATACCAGAAGTGGGATTCTAAAGTGTGGCTTTTATTCACATTCAACAGAATAAACAAAGCATAGATGGAACCCACAGGGCTACACTCCTGGTAATGCAGATTTAAGGAGACCAGACCACATCCTCATCATTTTAGCCCTCAGGCTCTGAAATACACTGGGCATACAGCCCGAACTTGTATGCTGCTCTGGGTTTTCCCTGGCTCTGCTCCCTTGCCAGCTACTTGGACACTTTCCATATAGCATGGAAACATTTACTGGTGGCTGCCTAAACCACCTATGACCACTTCTCCTCCATAAGGGAATCTTCCTCATCAATCCCACATCTGGGTGCTTTCCTCAGGCACTGGCCAAGTACCTGAGAGAAAGCAACAGGTGTCCCAGAGCAAATCCGTAGAGGTGAATTTGGTTACTACTGATGGGGGGGGTCTCCCACTTCTCGCTCCCATAATTCATACCCGGCCATTTCTCTGGACTGTAACACCACATCCTTTAAAATACTTTGCTGTGTAGATTCTTTTTACATGTATTCACATTAAATCTACTGTCTTTACATCCCCTTTGTGCTGAACTTGAACATACTTAATAAGTGGCTGTGTCCATTACTCTAGACCCCACACAGAGTTAAGCAGTCCAATCCCCACATCTTCCAAACTGCACTTGGCTGTCTTTTCCTGACCCAACAGTAACAGTCCCTTTAGTTTCATTTCAATTCAGGTGAAAACACATGGCCCTTTAGCAGGGAGAACTCACCCCTTGGTTACAGATGCCCCACAGGCATTTTCTCCTCAAAGAACTCTCATCCAGAACTTCTGGTGCCTCAGCACGAACTTAAATCAGGCAGCTTCTTTTCCCTAGCTGGACGGGGGGGGTTGCCCCTGGAAGCAGGCTGATTCCTTCCCCCCATTCCCACAGGGATGGGGTCCTGAACCACGGAAAGCAGTCTCCACCACTTCAATGTGCTCTTCTTGCGTTCCTCTTCAGGTGAGAACACACACCTATACAAAAAAAATAGCTCTTTGACAGAGCTTAGAGCTCTGAGGGCCTGCTTACAGAAGAGCACCTCCTTCCTCTACTACAGACTGCAACAGAGCTGACTTCAAATTCCACAACGTTCTACTCTAACCTCCAACTGCAACATTCCAGTGTGGCTTATGCAGCTGCAACAGTTCTGAATGAGGTCATCCCTCAGTCTCAGCTGAGACTGAGACTGAGAACAGAGTGAGACAGTGTGAAATCCATTTAACTGGAGTTTTGCAAGCTGCCTTCCCTGCTTACCACTAGGTCTTACTGGGATTCTAATAACCCTGGGTAACGGAGGGGTTACACACAGATTGAAACAGAGCGGTTGTATTCCCACCACTGACATACAGGTGGCACCAACAGTACTATCATGTAGTACAATAGGTTCAAACACTGAGTTTTGAATGCAGTTCACAGCCTGTAATAGTGGCTGGGTTCATATGCATGGTGGTATGTACTCTACCATCATTTAATGATGAAAGTTACATTTGATGCAACTGCTGTTCATGTTTTAATGCATGGTTATCTTCACACCATACCATGTGCTGCCAGCACATGGACAGACAGAAGTGTTGTCTTCTACTACAATAACACCCTTTCTTTCAATAGCCATGCTATGTATTGAAACAGTTAGAGCAGTTGCATTACCAGTACTGACATGCAGGTGGTACCAACGGTACTATCATGCAGTACAATAGGTTCAAACACTGAGTTTTCAATGCAGTTCAGAGCGTCTAATAGTAGCAGGGTTCATATACACGGTGGTATGTACACTGCTGTTACTTAAAGGTGTGAGTTGCATTCAGTACAACTGCTATACATTTTAATGCATGGTTATCTTTATGCCGTACCTTGTGCTGACATCTGATGGAGAGACTGAAGTATTGTATTCTACTACAATAACACCCTCTCATTCAATAGACATGCTATGTATTGAAACAGTTATAGCAGTTGCATTCTCAGCACTGACATACAGCTCGTGCAGACAGTACTGTCATGCAGTACAATATGATCAGACACAGTGTTTTGAACGCAGTTTGCAGCCTGTAATAGTGGCAGGGCTCATATCTATGGTGGTATGTACTCTGCCATCATTTAACGATTTAAGTTATATTTGATGCAACTTCTGTACATGTTTTAATGCATGATTATCTTCATGCCATACCGTGTTCTGCTAGCACATGGAGAGACTGAAGTGTTGTCTTCTGCTAAAAGAACACCATCTCATTCAATAGCCATGCTATGTATTGAAACAGTTAGAGAAGTTGCATTCTCAGCACTGACATTCAGGTAGCAACAACAGTATTGTCATGCACTACAATAAGGTAAAACACTAAATTTTGAATGCAGTTCACAGTGTCTAATAGTGGCAGGGTTCATATGCATGGTGGTATGTACACTGCTATCATTTAATGGTACAAGCTACATTCAAGACAACTGCTGTACATGTTTTAATGCATGGTTATATTCACGCCATACCTTGTGCTGTTATCACATGGACAGACTGAAGTGTCTTCTACTATAAGACCACCCTCTCATTCAATAGCCTTGCTATGTATTGCAACTGTTAGAGAAGTTGCATTGTCAACAATGACAGACAGGTGACACCGACAGTATTGTTATGCAGTAATGTAAAGTAAAAGACTGTATCTTGAATGTAGTTCACAACCTCTAATAGTGGCAGGGTTCATATGCATGTTGGTATGTACGCTGCCATCATTTAATGGTGTGAGATACATTCAATGCAACTGCTGTACATGGTTTAATGCATGTTTATCTTCACGACATACCTTGGGCTGTCATCACATGGACAGACTGAGGTATTGTCTTCTACTACAATAACACCCTTTCATTCAATAGTCATGCTATGTATTGAAACAGGTAGAGTGGTTCCGACAGTACTGCAATGCAGTACAATAGGATAAAACACGGAATTTTGAATGCAGTTCACAGAATCTAATAGTGGCAGGGTTCATACTCTTGTTTGAATGTACTCTGTCATCATTCTACAGTGTGAGTTATATTCAGTGCAACTGCTGTACATGTTTTAATGCATGGTTATCTTCATGCCTTACAGTGAGCTGTCATTACATGGACAGACTGAAGCGTTGTCTTCTACAATAACACCGTCTCATTCAATATCCATACTATGTACTGATAGCAAACTGTTGCCTTCCAACACCCACATACAGGTGGCACCAACAGTACTGTCATGCACTAAAATAGGGTAAAATACTGAGTTTTAAATGCAGTTCACAGTGTCTAATAGTAGCAGGGTTCATATGCATGGTGGTATGTACACTGCCATCATTTATCGGTGTGAGTTACATTTAGTGCAAGTGCTGTACATTTTAATGCATGGTTATCTTCACACAATACCTTAGCTGTCATCACATGGAGACACTGAAGTGTTGTATTCTAATACAATAGCATCCTGTCATTCAATAGCCATGCTACGTATTGCTTCAATTAGAGTGGTTGCATTCTCAGCACTGACATAGAGGTGGCGCTGACGGAACTGTCATCTAGTACTATATGCAGTTCAGAACGTGTAATAGTGGCAGGGTTCATATGCATCGTGGCATGTACACTGCCATTATTTAACGGTGAGAGTTACATTCAATGCAACTGCTATACATGTTTTAATGCATGGTTATGTTTGCCACATACCTTGTGCTGTCATTCCATTAATAGACTGAATTGTTGACTTCTACTACAATAACACCCTCTTTCAATAGCCATGCTATCTATTAAAACAGTTAGAGCGGTTGCATTCTTAGTGCTGACATACAGGTGGTGATGATAGTACTGTTATGCAGTACAGTGGGGTCAAACACTGAGTTTTGAATGCTGTTCACAGCCTCTATTAGTGGAAGGGTTCATATGCATGGTGGTATGTACTCTGCCATCATTTAATGATATAAGTTACATTTGATGCAACTGTGGTACATGTTGTAATGCATGGTTATCGTCACGCCATACCGTGAGCTATCATCACATGGACAGACTGAAGAGTTGTCTTCTAAAATAACAGCGTCACATTCAATATCCATACTATGTATTAAAAGAGAGCTGTTGCATTCCAACACAGACATACAGGTGGCACCAACAGTAGTGTCATGCACTACGATAGGGTACTACACTAAGTTTTAAATGCAGTTCACAGTGTCTAATAATTGCAGGGTTCACATGCATGGTGGCATGTACACTGCCATCAATTATCAGTGTGAGTTACATTGAATGCAACTGCTGTACATTTTAATGCATAGTTATTTTCACGCCATACCTCCTCTGTCATCACATGGAGAGACTGAAGTGTTGTCTTCTAATCCAGTAGCACCCTCTCATTCAATAGCCATGCTATGTATTGCAAACGTTGGAGCGGTTGCATTCTTAGTAGTGACATACAGGTGGCACCGACAGTACTGTCATCTAGTGCTATAGGGTAAAAAAGTGTATTTTGAATGCAGTTCACTGCGTCTAATACTGTCAGAGTTCATATGCATGGTGGTATGTAAACTGCCATTATTTAACGGTGTGAATTACATTCAATGCAACTGCTACACTTGTTTTAATGCATGGCTATCTTTGCGACATACCTTGTGCTGTGGCTATCTTCGCGACATACCTTGTGTTGTAATAGTATTTACAGACTGAAGTGTTGTCTTCTACTACACTAACACCCTCTCATTCATTAGCCATACTATGTACTGAAACATAGCAGTTGCATTTTCAGTACAGACTTACTGATGGAGCTGATAGTATTGTCATGCAATACAATAGGGCCAAGCACTGAGTTTTAAATGCAGTTCGCAACCTCTAATAGTGGAAGGGTTCATATTCATGGTGGTGTGTACTCTGCCATCATTTAACAATGTAAGACACATTCGATGCAACTGGGTCACATGTTTTAATGCATGGTTATCTTCATGCCATACCGTGTCCTGTCAGCACATGGACAGTCAGAAGTGTTGTCTTCTACTTCAATACCACCCTATAATTCAATAGCCATGCTATGTATGGAAACATTTAGAGCTGTTGCATTCCAACACCGACATACAGGTGGCACAACAGTACTGTCATGCACTACAATAGGGTACTACACTGAGTTTTAAATGCAGTTCACAGTGTCTAATAGTAGCAGGGTTCACATGCATGGAGGTAAGTACACCGCCATCAATTATTGGTGTGAGTTACATTGAATGCAACTGCTGAACATTTTAATGCACAGTTATCTTCACACCATGCCTTCTCTGTCATCAAATGGAGAGACTGAAGTGTTGTCTTCTAATGCAATAATACCATCTCATTCAATAGCCAATATTGCAAACGTTAGAGTGGTTGCATTCTCAGCAGTGACATAGAGGTGGCACCGATAGTACTGTCATCTAGTACTATATGGTAAAAGACTGTATTTTCAATGCAGTTCACAGCTTCTAATAGTGTCAGGGTTCATCTGCATGGTGGTATGTACACTGCCATTATTTAACGGTGTGAGTTACATTCAATACAACTGCTATGCTTGTTTTAATGCATGGTTATCAATCAATCAATCAATCAATCAATCAATCAATCAAAATCTTTATTTATTCAGGCGAACATTATTGAGCATAGCTCATTTACAAGATGGACCTGATTGGTCATAAACAACAAAATGGTTTAAACTCACAAATATACAAGTATAGAATAAGTACAGTAACAAAGACTTTTAAGAATAAACAACAAAGAATGAGCAAATGCAATAATATACACATATATACAAGGCAAGTAAACAGTGGTATTGGGCACCAGATCAAATGTGGTAAAAAAATAATGAGTAGGGGTTCAGGAGGTAGATAATATAGAAGTTAATGGGTGAATGCATGGACAGATAAGGGTGGGGGAATCTAATGGGGGCAGGGGTGAAAAGGGGACTAAAGAGGCTAGGAATTGTGGAAGCAATTGCATATCTCTGGGAAAAGGTTTAGGTACAGCTTTTTGAAGGAGACTACAGGAATGAAAGTGTTCAACTTCAGGGTCTTTTGTAGAGAGTTCCAGATGTGTGCTAGAAAGTAGTTGATTGCAGCCCTTCCATGACTGGTACATGCCTTAGGTAGATTCAACAAGATGAGGTTATTGCTTCTTAGGGCATATGGCCTTGGAGTAACAAGAGAGAAGCAATCAGAAATGTAGGATGGTAGTTTATTTGTCAGAGCTTTGTATATCCAAAGAGCAGCATTTTTGTTCCTTCTGTGATGTAGGATGTCCAGCCAACTGCAGCATAGAGAACAGTGGTGGTACTGAAAGGAAGGTCAGTGATGAACCTTAGAGCTCTATGGTACAGGGTATCCAGTTTATTTAGGTAGGACAGGAGCAGTGGCCATATAGGAAGTCTGCGTAATCAAGGAGGGATATAAATGAAGCCTGGATTAATCTCTGCTTAGATTCTCTGTTTAGAAAATGTTTGATCCTGAAGAATAGGCCAAGCCTTTGCCTTAGTTTTTCAGGAGTTCTTCAATGTGCTGGGTGAAATCAAGCCTGTTGTCAATCCAAACCCCAGATATTTAAATTTATCTACATAATCAAGGCTCTCACCAAGGACGGTAGAAAGTTGGGGAAGAATGTTTGGTGAGTAGGTATTGGTGGAGATGAACATAGCTTTAGTCTTCTTGGCATTTAATAGAAGCTTCTTTTCAAGTAATTTGTGTTGCAGTAAGGAGAAGTCAGCTTGTAGTAGATTATAGGCCTTTTTTGGTGATGGATTGCTTACATAAAGGACAGTGTCATCAGCAAAAAGGTGAACATTAGAATTGGTGAGGCCTGAGTCAATGTTATTGATGTAGATGGCAAAGAGGATAGGGCCCAAGATGGAGCCTTGAGGAACTCCTTGTAAGAGTGGTTTTGAGGAAGAAAGGTTGCCTTCACTTTTTACCTGCTGCACCCTACCAGAGAGGTAGCATTTGAACCATTTAAGAGAGGTAGGGTCTAGGCCTAGGGAGTGCAGTGAGGAGATTAGAAGATCATGATCCACAGTATCGAATGCTTTACTTAAATCCAGAAATACAGCACAGATGTTATTTTTTTTATCTAGCTCAGTCTGCCAGTCATTTGTAACTTTTGCTAAGGCAGAAACGGTGCTGTGCATGGCTCTGAACCCAGATTGAGCAGGGTTAAGGAGGTTGTTAGCATTGAGGTAGTCATTTAGTTGGAAGCTTACCAGTTTTTCTAGCATCTTGGACAGCACTGGAAGGATGGAAATAGGCCTGTAGTTGTTGAGATCCATGGGGTCCCCTGCTTTAAGGAGGGGAAACACTTGTGCTGTCTTCCACAAAGAAGGAATAGAGCCAGAAGATAAGGACATGTTGAAGAGGTGAGTTAGGGGCTGCAATGGCATGCAGTGCAATTTTAAAGAAAGGGTCCAGAGAGTCTGCACCAGCGCTTTTAGTTGTATCCAGGCAGAGCAGTAGGTCTTCTACTTGTTTTAATAAAATTGGCTTGAAAGAAAATGTAGAGGTAGCCTTCTGAGCTTCAGTGGAATGGAGAGCAAGTTGAGAACGCAGCAAGTTTGCTGGAGATGAGTCAAAAGCTAGGCCTGCTGTAGTAATATGATTATTGAAAGCATCTAAAATTTCACACTTGTCAGTAATGATCACATTGTTGAGGTTCACTTGAGATGGTAAAGAGGTGCTAGAGTCTTGCCCTAGGATTCCCTTGATAGTGCCCCAGAATTTGGCTGGGTTGTGGTAGGTGGCATCCAGCTCGGCTGTATAGAAGGCAGCCTTAGCATCTCTCACTTTTTTAGTGCAGCTGTTCCTGGCTTGTCTGAATTGTACCCAATCGTTTGGATCTTTGGTTTTCCTTGCCTTTTTCCAGAGCTTGTCTCTAGCAAGCAGTGCAGATTTAAGTTCAGCAGAGAACCAGGGACAAGATTTGTGTTTAATTCTGACACTGGTGACTGGTGCATGTGTATTGAGAGCCCCTAAGATTATGTCATTTAGCACCTGCAGTGCTGACTCCACAGAAGCTGAGAGGTAGAAATCTTGCCAGTGTTTGGAGTGACACAATTTTGGAGATACTCTGCAATGTTAAAGTTCTTTTAGACCTTCTTGGGAGGAATTTTGCAGGGTTAGCAGGCTTGATTGAAGATCTTATACCAGCTATGAGGCAGTGATCACTTATATCACTGAATAGCACTCCAGCGTGTGAATATAGATGGGGCTTATTAACTAACATAACATCAAGTAAGGTGCTGTTGCTTTTGTTTTTTAGGTTAATCCTTGTTGGTTCATTTATTAGTTGAGTAAAGCCATGGGAGTCACAGAAAGATACTAGGGGTGCAGAAACATTGGATAGCCAGTTAAAATTCATGTCACCTAGAATAATGGTATCCTCAGGACCCAGTTTAGCTATAGTCCCCAGGTGGGTAAGGAGTTTAAGTCCAGCAGAGGGGGGTCTGTAGCAGCCAACCAGTTGAAAGGCTGACATGTTGGGAGGAGATATTTTAAGGGATATGCATTCGAATTCTTTAGGCTGAGATGAAATATTGAGACAGGAAGCAGAGAAATTTGAGTTAACATAAATGGCCACACCACCACCCCTGGATGGACGGTCTGCTCTGAAAAGCTGGTAATTAGGTATACTTATTTCACTGTCATTTGTTGCTGGTTTAAGCCACGTTTCAGAGAACACAAGAAAGTCTGGCAGGGTATGGGCAACCCAGGCTTGTATTAGTGAGAACTTTTTTAAAAGGCTGCATACATTGATGTGGAGAAAGCTTAGGCCTTTCATAGAGACTAGATCTGTTGGTGAGGAGAAGCCTAATCTTCGCGACATATCTTGTGCTGTCATACCAATGACCGACTGAAGTGTTTTCTTCTACTACAATAACACCCTCTCATTGAATAGCCATGCTATGTATTGAAACAGTTAGAATGGTTGCATTCTCAGCACTGACATACAGGTGGTGCTGATAGTACTGTCATGAAGTACAGTAGGGTCAAACACTGAGTTTTAAATGCAGTTCACAGTCTCTAATAGTGGAAGGGTTCATGATCATGGTGGTATGTACTCTTCCATCATTTAACGATGTAAGTTACATTTGATGCAACAGCGGTACATGTTTTAATGCATGGTTATCTTCAAGCCATACTGTGTTCTGTCATCACATGGACAGACAGGAGTGTTGACTTGTACTTCAGTACCACTGCCTCATTCATTAGCCATGCTATGTATGGAAACAGTTAAAGTAGTTGCATTCCCAGCAGTGACATACAGGTGGTGCCAAAAGTACTGTCATGCTCTGCAATAGGGTAAAACACTGAATTCTGAATGCAGTTCACAGCGTCTAATAGTGGCTTGGTTCATATGTATGTTGAAATGTACTCTACCATTATTTTCCAGTGAGAGATATATTCAGTGCAACTGCTGTACATGTTCTAATGCATGGTTATCTTCATGCTATACCTTGTGCTGTTATCAAATGGACAGACTGAAGTGTTGTCTTCTATTACAATAACACCCTCTCATTCAATAGCCATGCTATGTATTGCAACAGTTGGAGAAGTTGCATTCTCAGCACTGACATGCAGGTGTCACCGACTGTACTGTCATGTAGTACTATAGGGTAGAAGACTGCATTTTAAATGCAGCTCACAGCATCTTACAGTGTAAAATAGGGTAAAACACTAACTTATGAATGCAATTCAGAGCATCTAATAGTGGCAGGGCTCATATGCATGTTTCAGTGTACTCTGTCATCGTTCTACAGTGTGAGTCATAAACAAGGCAACTGCTGTACATGTTTGAATGCATGGTTATCTTCACGCGATACTGTAAGCTGTCATCACATCGACAGACTAGAGAGTTGTCTTCTACTACAACAACAGTGTCTCACTCGATATTCATACTATGTATTGAAAGATAGTGGTTGCATTCCAACACCGACATACAGGTGGTGCCAGCATTACTGTGATGTACTACAGCAGGGTAAAACACTGAGTATTAAATGCAGTTCGCAGGGTCTAACAGTAGCAGAGTTCATATGCATGGTGATATGTACACTGCCATCGTTTAACAGTGTGTGTTACATTCAATGCAACTGCTGTACTTGTTTTAAGGCATGGTTATCTTGATGACATACCTTGGTTGTCATCACATGGAGAGACTGAAGTGTTGTCTTCTACTACAATAACAATATCTCATTCAGCAGCCATACTATGTATTGAAACAGAGCGGTTGCATACCCAGCACTTGCATACAGGTGGCACCAACAGTACTGCAATGCACTACAATACTGTAAAACACTGAATTTTGAAGGCAGTTCACAGCATCTGATGGTGGTAGGGTTCATATGCATGGTGGTATGTACACTGCCATCGTTTAATGGTGTGTGTTACATTCAATGCAACTGCTGTACTTGTTTTAAGGCATGGTTATCTTGATGACATACCTTGTACTGTCATCACATGGACAGACTGAAGTATTGTCTTTTACTACAGTAACACCCTCTCATTCAGTAGCCATGCTATGTATTGAAACAGTTAGAGCAGTTGCATTCCCAGCACTGGCAATACAGGTGGCACCAGCAGTACTGTCATGCACTACAGTCGGGTAAAACACTTCATTTTGAATGAAGTTCACTGTGTCTAATAGTGGCAGGGTTCATATTCATTCTGGTATGTATACTGCTATCATTTAATGGTGTGAGTTACATTCAATGCATCTGCTGTACATATTTTAATGCATGGTTATCTTCATGGCATACCTTGTGCTGTCATCACATGGACAGACTGAAGTGTTGTCTTCTACTTTAATAATACCCTCTCACTCAATAACCATGTTATGTATTGAAACAGAGTGTTTGCCTTCTCAGAACTGACATACAGGTGGCAGCAACAGTTCTGTTATGCAATACAATGGGGTCAAACTCTGAATTCTGAATGAAGTTCACAGCCTCTAATAGTGAAAGGGTTCATATGCATGGTGGTATATACTCTGTCATCATTTATCGATCTAAGTTATAGTCAATACAACTGCTGAACATGTTTTAATGCATGGTTATCTTCATGCTATACCATGTGCTGTCATCACATGGACAGACTTAAGAATTGTCTTTTACAACAATAACACCCTCTTATTCAATAGCCATGCTATGAATTGAAACAGAGCGGCTGTATTCCAAGCACTGACATACAGGTGGCGCAAACAATACTGTCACTCACTACAACAGTGAAAAACACTGATTTTCTCAAGCAACTCACAGCATCTAATAGTGGCCGGGTTCATATGTATGGTGATATGTACACTGCTGTTATTTAAAAGTGTGAGTTAAATTCAGTCCAAGTGCTGTACTTTTTATTGCACGGTTATCTTCACGTCATACCTTGTGCTGTCATCACATGGAGAGACTGAAGTGTTGTTTTCTACTACAGTAACACCCTCTGATTCAATAAGAAAGCTATGTATTTAAAGAGTTAGGGCAGTTGCATTCACAGTGCTAGCTTACAGGTGACGCCAACCTTACTGTCATGCACTTCAATAGTGTAAAACACTAAATTCTGAAGGCAGTTTACAGCGTCATAGTGGCAGAGTTTTTATGCATGGTGTTATGTACTCTGCCATCATTTAACGGTGTGAGTGACATTCAATACAACTGCTGTACATGTTTTAATGCATTGCTATCTTCAAGCCATACCTTGTGCTGTTATTAAATAGACAGACTGAAATGTTATCTTCTACTACAAGAAGACCCTCTCATTCAATAGCCATGCTATGTGTTGCAACAGTAAAAGAAGTTGCATTCTCAACACTGACATGCAGGTGGCACCGATAGTTCTGTCATACAGTACTATAGGGTAAAACACTGCATTTTGAATGCAGTTCACAGCATCTAATAGCGGCAGGGTTCATATGCATGCTGCCATCATTTAACAGTGAGTTAACATCCAGTGCAACTGCTGTACATGTTTTAATGCATGGTTATCTTTACTACATACTTTGTGCTGTCATTACATGGACAGTCTGAAGTTTTGTCTTCTGCTACAATAACAGTATCTCATTGAATAGCCATGCTTTGTATTGAAACAGGTAGAGTGGCTGCATTCTCAGCACTGACATAGAGGCGGCACCGACAGTACTGTCATGCAGTAGAATAGTGCAAAACTTTGAATTTTCAATTCAACTTGCAGTGTCTAATAGCAGCAGAGCTAATATGCACCTTGGAATGCACTGTGCCATCATTTTACTGTGTTTTTTACATCCAACGCAACAGCTGTACTGTACATGTTTTAATGCATGGATATCTTCACGCCATACCATGTGTTGCATTCGCATGGACAGACTTAAGTCTTGTCTACTATTCCAATAACACACCCTCATTCAATGGTCATGTTATGCATTGAAACAATTATGGCAGTTACATTCTGTGCCAACAGTGCTGTTTATGCACCATAATAATCGGGTGAAGCACTGAATTTTGAATGCAAATCACAGCGTCAAATAGTGGCCGGGGTAATATACCAGGTGTTATGTACTCTGCCATCATTTAATGGCGTGAGTTACATTCAATGCAACTGCTGTACATGTTTTAATGCTTGGTTATCTTCACACAATACTTATGCTGTCATCACATGGACAGAATGAAGTGTTGTCTTCTACAACAATAACACCCGCTCATTCAATAGCCATGCTATGTACTGAAACAGTCAGAGCCTTTCCATTCCAAGCACTGCCATACAGGTGGCAACCTCAGTACTGTCATGCACTACAATTGGGTAAACCACTGAATTTTGAAGACAGTTCAGATCATCTAATAGTGGCATGGTTCATATGCAAGCTGTTATATACACTGCCATCATTTAATGGTGTGAGTTACATTCAATACAACTTCTGTACATGTTTTAATGCATGGTTATCTTCATACCATACCTTGGACTATCATCACATGGACAGACTGAAGTGTTGCCTTCTACTACAGTAACACCCTTTCATTCAATACCCATGCTATGTTTTAAAACAGAGCTGTTGTATTATTTGCACTGACATACAAGTTGCACCAACAGTACTGTCATGCAGTACAGTACAGTAAAACACCCTGAATTTTGAATACATTTCACATCGTCTAATAGTGGCAGGGTTGATATGCATGTTTGAGTGTACTCAATTATCATTCTACAATGTGAGATATATTCAATGCAACTGCTGTACATTTTTTAATGCATGGTTATCTTCACACCAAACTGTGAGCTGTCATCACATGGAAAGACTGAAGAGTTGTCTTCTACTACAATAACACCATCTCGTTCAATATCCATACTATGTATTGAAACAGAGTGGTTGCATTCCAACACCGACATACAGGTGGCGCCAACAGTACTGTCATGCACTACGATAAGGTAAAACACTGATTTTTAAATGCAGTTCACAGTGCCTTATAGTATTAGGCTTCATATGCATAGTGGTATGTACACTGCCATAATTTAACTATGTAAGTTACATTCGATGCAACTGCTGTACATGTTTTAATGCATGGTTATCTTCACATCATACCATGTGCCGACAGCACATGGACAGACTTAAAGATCATGGGCTGGATATTCAAACTGCGCCATTCTGTGGCGCAAGCCCTTGCGCTGCTCGAAAAAGTTTAGAAAGGGTGTGGCCGGGGCGATATTCAACTGAGTTGCGCTATTGAGCAACTCCTTTGAATATCACCCCCCGGCCACAGCCACTGTGCATGGCGCAGTGGAACTTGCGCGACCGCAAGTGGTCAGAGTGGAGCATTCAGATGCGGTGGCACAAGTTTCCATGCGCAAATTTCCGATATTCAAAAGGTGACATGCAAATGGGGTCATAACTTATGCAAGGCACACGGGGGGCCATTTGCATCTAATTACGGCCCCATTTGCACGCCATTAGCATGCAGGTGCGCCGATCCCCGATGACTTGCGCCTGGCGCCCTGCCAGGCAGCAGCCGTTGGGGAATGATGCCGTTAGGGGAATGATGCCCCTGCGGCCCGATCACGGGCATGATGAGAAATCCCCCACTAGGCCGATCAGGGTGTCAACGTATGAACCCCTCCGACTAGCCCGATAGCTGGCAGAACTCACTCCCCTGTAGCCCGATCGTGGGCAGAACACACTCCCCGCCCCCCACTAGCCCGACCGCGGGCAGATCTCCTCTCCCTGACTAGCCTGATGGTGGGCAGAGCGTAGTGAACCCCGAATGGCCGATCACAGGCAGAATGTAATTGAACCTCCGACTGGCCCGATCCATGGGCAGAACGTAATTGACCCCCCGACTGGCCCGATCGCAGGCAGAATGTAATTGAACCCCGACTGGCCCGATCATGGGCAGAACATAACTGAACCCTCCCCAGACTGGCCCGATCACGGGCAGGCGGAGTTCAACCCCAAAGACCAATATCCCTGGTGGTCCAGTGGACCTGGCCCAATCGCGGGCATAAGGTCAAATTCAATATCCCTGGTGATCTAGTGGCCCCCACCCCACCCACCCACCCACAGAGCCCCACCACTCGTCAGCCGGCGCGGCAAGACCACCCCGCCTGCCTCCTCCCGCCTCGCCAACTCAACTGGATAGGGCTGCACCCATTGGTTCAGAGCAAGAGCCAATGGGCGTGCAGCCCATACCGTACAAGGCAGTCCAGATATGTGAATATCTCAAGTCCTGTTGGATGTCACTGGATTCAAGCCCTGGCAGAGGAGACTGAAACCTGATGCTTGTCCTACGGTCTTTGCAGTCAACAACAAGTCAAGTCATTGCAGCACTGCATCCGAAAAGAGAAAATGGATACAGGTGGGTGTACATACTTTTTGGTTATTGTTCAAATGCTGTGGATGTTGCTACTGCATTTCATGTTTCCTCTGCTTGATACATGCAAGACCTGCTTTGATGCTTTATACACTCAGGGTGATGTGTGGTACACTGAGGCATGCCCTGCAGGATGATGCCTGTTACATTGAGACCCTGCTCTGCAGGATGATGCCTGGCACACTCAAGTCCTGACCTTCATGATAATGCCCTGTACACTTGTACTTCCCCAGCTTGGATAATGATGCTTGGTAAACTCAGGTCCTGCACTGCAGGATGATGCTTGGTACATTTGGACCTCATGCTGCCCGTAGGATGATGCTAGGTACACTCAGACCCTACTCTGTAGGATGATCCCTTGTACACTTAGTCCCTGCCCTGCCCTGCAGGATGAGGCCTGCTGCATTTGTACCCCACCCTGCCCAGCAGGATGATGTCTGGTGCACTGTGACTCCACCCAGCAGGATGATGCCAGGTACAGTCATACCCATACTGCCCTGCAGTATGATGCCTGGTACAGTCAGACTGTGCCCTGCATGGTGATGCCTAGTACACTTAGATACCAACCTGTAGGATGATGCCTGGTACACAGTCAGACACCATCCTGCAAGATGATGCCTGGAATACTCAGGGCCTGGCCTGCAGGATAATGTATGGTACACTCAGGCTGTGACCTGCAGTATGATGTCTGGTGCACTCTGACTCCACCCAGCAGGATGCTCCCACCATAATTTTGTCTTTTATCTGGTCGTCCTTATGGCACTGTGCCTTGTGCAGTCACCCATGGGGGACTCGCACATTTGGAGGGTCCCTTATCACATAAAACCACAGACAACTGTATAGTGGAAGGAGCTACTCTCATCTCCTTGTGTTTATCTCCCCTGTCTGTGCATCACCGCATTTAATGTTTTTTTTTTTGCAACAGGCCCTATGTAGTGGTGACAGTTATTCATTTTGTCATGTACCACCACATCATGGTCCTTGTCCCACTAGAAGGCTGGAGTTTCTTCCCAACCCCCCACTCATGTGTATGCATGAGCAATGCTTTTTCCACCCAGTTGAAAAAGCCTGGAATTTATCTTCCATGCTCCTGACCCCAGAGTCTGCAGATCCACATGCTTGGTCAGCTTTCCTTGAGCACCTGCAACCACCATTGATACCTCTCAGTCATCATCAAAGAGTCTCGTCCCACTGCTGCTACTGTTACAGATGTCTGAGATGGTGTGGCAACACAAGGTCAGCACCACAACCAGGAACAGCAGCGCAGTGAGCAAAATAACCTGTCTGCTGGGAATCGCTATTGTTATTTCATTTGAATTTTATTGAAATATAGGATTACAAATACCTCTGAGCAGGAACTGCTCATTTACAGAGGTTCCACGTGATGGTGCGATGAAGACACCGTGTGTTCATTTCCTGGTGTTGCATTCCCACCCAAGGTCCAATTAGAACTTACAGATATTTATGGCCTGGGAGGTGGTGTGATTGGCACTGCGATACACATTCATGGGCATCCCTGACAGCACAATGCTGACATTTGGAATTATGTCTGTTTCAGCCACGTATGTCACTGACAGTGCTGTTGCACTGTTACGTTATGATTGTCTGAGATGTATGCCTTAAACAGGAGTGGTCCCAGTACTGGCACCTTTGGGAGTCCCGTAATTTCTGTAATACAGGATGATCCCCCAATGCGGGCAGCATCTGTAAATGACCCGCTATCCAGTTTCTGATCCATCTGACCCTGTCCCCCCCTCCATCCCACCAAGATGTCCTCCTGCTTACCCACTGTCACTGGGTGTGTCACTGAGTGAAATGTCTGTGTGAATATCAGAAACAGTACATCCAGTGGTCTTCCCATATGCAGCAAACTCAGCATCCTTTCATACAACTCCATATTTCTCTCAGGATGTTCTGACAATGTGTATGATGACAATGTTCTCATGTGTTTTTATTATGTATTATTTGACATTTTTTGTTACTGACCACACCAACAGCAACAGTTAATGTGCATCCTGTACTTCAAAAAGTAACATATTAAAGGTTTTCACCAGTGAAATAATACTTTCTTTGCAAGTCTGTTCACCGTATATTAATATTCACACTTGCAGTTTTATGTTTAGACCATTCCTGCGGCCTGGCCCCTTCATCCCATTCAGTACTGTAGCGGAACCAGGGTTCTGTGTCCCATGACTTCTGGTAGCTGTTGAAGGTAGGGCACAGGTCCCAGGTATGCCACAAGTCACAGGACTGGGTAGGAGGCAGATGCGGCAGCTGATGGGAGCCCTGGCTACTCAGATGCCCGCCTAAATCCCCGTAAGGTGTGGGCCCCATTCCCGAGCACACCTGAGTTGAATACCCCCCACCATGAAACACCATTACCTACCCTGGTGGCCCAGTGGTGGCCCATCCCTCCTCTCACTTGTGACAGTCCACACATAACATCTGGTGGGTGAGTCGGCGACTTTCACATCCCTTTGCTCACCACCATGGCCATCCACTGAGTGAGCTGTGCCATGATTGCGTATAGTAGTAATACACGCTCCATAAATGACAGTGTGACTGTGATTCGCAGATCATGTATTACTACTGTATGCGATCATGGCACAGCTTAGTTGGTGGATAGCTGTAGTTGTGAGCGGAAGGATATGCCACTTGCCGGCGACATATTGTTGGAGTTTGACCTCTCGCACTGCCGGGTGTGGGGATGTGGGCCACTGGACCACCAGGGTTGTATTGGGCATATGCGGTACCCAGTGATATGGTACCTGTTGGGCTGTGATGTGGGTGCGAGGTGTGGTAAGTGGTCATTGGGGCTGGGGGAGGGTGGTGGTCAGGCAGCACAGAGGGCAGGACACCTGGCAGGATCAGGTTGTGGGCAGGTGATAGGCCAGAATGGGCAGGTTGCTGGCTATTGTGGTGAGTGTGGGCATGGGGTGGTCAGTGGTGTACACTAGGGGTACGTGGAGGTGGGAGCCATGGTTGCCCCACACTTCTGCAGTAGGGACTGCACAGTGGCAACCTACACTGAATGTCAAACACCACTTATGCCAGCTTTATGTGGTGTAAATGGTATTTGACAGATGTTCACTGCTGGTTGTCTCTGGTTGTTGTAGCAGCCACCTGACCTGAATAGTGTGCAAATGCTGCCATTAGCCCCCTTATGCCATGCTGCAGGTGGGTTTATGGCACATTATACAATGGCAAGGAAGAATCCTGGCTCCTGATTGGGTCAGTTGGCCATCACAGCAGGGATGTTATCCTGGCATAACATCCCAGCTGATGATATGCGTGAAGACCCTGAGCATCTGTTCTGAAAAAAATATTTTAAAACACTAAATAAAATTCTTTAAAATTATTTTTATTCTGTATAAAACAATGAGACATTGTATAATAGGAATAATGCCCTCCAGGTTAGGTGTTATGTTGTGATAACATCCCTTCTTGGGTGTTGGACACCCTCGACCGTTGGCCTCAGGCCCAGCCTCCTGAGGTTGCAATTTATCCCAGCATGACACCCACCCTGTCAGGCATTATTCCTTTATTGGTGCAGTTTGGTGCAGGCATTGAATCACACCAGATGTGTTAAATGCACCAATATACACACTCCCTGCCATCGTATACTGCCTAATGCTGTATTTCTTTACTGATTGATAAAATGTTGTTTTAAACGTATATGTAAAATCTGATTTTGGACTCTGCATTGTCAGGATAAGGTATTACGTGTTCCACAGCCTCACGATCACTGCTGTACTTGTTTGCTAGGTGCTCACAGATCTTGGGCTTATCAGTACTGTCGGGAGTTCATCAAGTGGTGCATCAACATCCACAAGAACAGCATTTGAACGCAGAGATAGGGGATCCATAGAGGTTGATCACACTGCTGTAGGGGAATCACTATTAACAGATACAGTACCGGACTTCACAAGTTTCATTACTGTGGACTGTGCAGTAGATGTTCAATGTTTTCATGATGCCACGTGCCAAACTGAATGCTTGATAAGTTGTGTAATTATCATTTATCTGTTTTTGTTTGTAACCCATGTACAGTACTACCATTACTACATACCTATTGTAAGGTGCACTCAATTGAATATTGTGTATTTATGTTTGCCAGAACTTTGTATTATTCTCCCAGGCTGCCTTTACTGTAGTACAAGGAGCTGTTGAGTTCCATGTTGCCCTGCTACACAAGCACAATGAGGTTGTTATGCTCCTGACAGTATTCAAATAACATTACAATGGTCACAGTTTACTAATATTTAGTCAAGATATCACCATGTTTCTGATAAATGTCAAGTACGATGCTATTTTACAACGCTGTCGTTCACTTTGTACATGTTAATAACTGTTATTTTAATTTGTTGATGGCAAAGATGCATTAGTAAGGTAAGGCTGAATGATTTGTGTTTACACCATTGTTAGCAGCTGCACATTAGGCATTATAGTATATGTCAATGTGAATCATGCGAGTTCCTTATTGGCAGTATTAAACATGCTGAAAACTAAAACTGTTGAAAGTCTACAATGAGAATGTATTGCTCATTTAGAGGGATATTTTAAATTAAATACTTTGCAAAACAACAGTATAAAAAGTATTGTTGGCAACCAGAATAGAATAGAATAGTATGTAGGTACCATTTGGTCATGTTAATGAAACAAGATAGTTTATGATGTAGTCACTAATTATTTCAGGCACTGATACTTTTTGTTGTTTTCCATTTCAGAAACTATGTTGTAAAGGCACACAAACACTAAAATATGTACCATCTGGATGTGGGAAGTTCTCTAGGGGAACCCAGACTATCCCATTTGGAATCAAGTGTACTGTACAAGTCAATATACCTATGTATCGCACTGAAACAGTATCTGTCGGAATTCAGTATGAGGAGCAAGTCCACTGCAGAGATTACAGCCATGATGACAGTGTGCTGTATGATGCCGATGGTGAGTCTGAGTCAGAAATGGAAGACAACCGTGACTCAGACCCAGACTGGGAATTGGGAGACTTTGTCGACTCTCAATCAGATTCAGACAATGAAGATTTGCCTGACAGCAGTGATGAAAGGTCAATTATAAAAAGGGTTTGAGAAACGGAGCTTTCAGATTGGCTGTGAGCATTCTAATTTATTGATTCATTGATTTATTAATTTCTTTATTGTAATTATAAAAGCAATAAGGCACTCACAGTGGTTATGTTACTGGTCACTGGTGTTCTTTTTACTTGTCTCCGGAATTTGTACCTCATCTTTGCAGTATATGGAAATGTACAATTTTGTTCCAGAAATGTTACATTTTGGTATCGGGTCTTCTTTTATTGGTTATTTGTATTTGTTTACATTCTCCTTCCCCTATCTCTGGGATTGCCAAAGTGAGGCACCCGACATTGCAAGAAACCCCACCAGCCAAAACATCATATTAAAATTATACAATCTCCGGGTAACATGGCTTAACCCTTTGCAAGATTTGTCCCCCTCCTGGGGGCAGCTTTGAGGTGGGTAAGGCTGACAATGGTGAGTCGGTGTACATAGGTTCCGGAACTCTGCATACAGTTCGCCAATGAACTTTTTGCATTTTCTACATGGGGACGTGATGTGCTACAGTTGTCTACCTACATGCCAACAACCGTCACTACATCCATTCAAATAGCCCCCGCATCTCCAGCCTCTCTCACCACCTACAAGGTGAGCAGTGTAGTGACAGTTGAGCATTCTCACCATGGACTGCATTTTACTGTCCCTGGTCCCTTTCCATTATGAAATCCAACCTGTATGACAACGTGACAGCCGTGTGGTCTTCTTTTGAAAAAAAAAAGTCATACAAAGACGTGTAACCTGTATTTATTGGTTTTCAGATTAACAGAACTGAAGGCTGGGGAACCACATCATTAGAAGAAATTCATAGTATTTGAGAGTGCTATTCTAATGCTTCTTCAGACCTGTTTCATATGTCTGAGTTCATGCCGAGTTTTCATTAGACACATGGTCGGAAGCCTTGCTGTAATGGAGCAAGTATGCATTAATGGACACAAACGACAATGGGATACTCAGCCACAAGTCGGAACCCTTCCTACTGGGAATCTTCTAACTGCATGCAGAATTCTTTTTTCTGGGGGTAGTTCAGTGCATGTGCCTAATTTTTTCAAACATGTGAATTTGCCAACTATTTCACTTAGGACATACAATTTGATGCAGGCTACCTACTTTATTCCATCAGTTGCCAGAGTGTGGTCCAGACAGAAAGAAAGACTGCTGTCATCACTTGTCGGCAAGCCAGTGAAGCTGGAAGGAGATGCAAGATGCTGCTCACCTGGGCACACAGCGGAGTTCGGGCCATATTCTCTAATGGACCTACTAGGTTTCAAAATTATTGATGTACAATTAGTGCAGGTTAGCTGTGGTTACATTAAATATTACTGACAGATAATTTAATGTACATATTTAATTAGTGGTGGCATATTTTATTATTGTTTCTACATTATAGAGTAATGAGGTCTCCAATTCCAATGCTATGGAACTTGAGGGTTTAAAGAGAAGTTTGATCAAGGTGAAAGCAATAGGTGTACAGATTGACAGCCTTACCACTGATCGACACCTTTGTGTAAAAAAATATATGCGTGAACAGGAACCAGACATCTCATGCTGGTTTGATGTGTGGCACGTGGCAAAAGGTAAAGCTCTGCCTTTACTTGTGCTATTTGAAATGTACTGCTGTTTGTAGGAAATGGTTGTGATGTCACTTATTGTGCTTATTATTTTGTTACATCATTTTACAGGGATAAAAAAAAAATTGAGGCAAAAGCTAAACGTAAAGATTGTTCCATTCTGTCACATTGGACCAAGGGTGTCAGTCATCATGTATATTGGTGTGCAGGCTCCAGTGGGGGAGATGGCAAAATGGTAGTGGCTAAGTGGCTATCAATCTTGAACCATGTCACCAATGTACACTCCAATCATGGTACCATTTTCCAAAATTGTCTTCATGGTCCTATTGAAGATCGTGCTTGGACTGAGAAAGTCCAGTGTGAGGCATCACTTTGGCATTGCTAACATTACTAGTAGTCACTACTAATAAATACTAACAGTATAGTGTTACAGCATTGCTAATGAGTTGTTAGTAGCATATTTGGTGTCTTTTTTTTCTCCAATTCTTTTTGTAGGTAGTAGGGCTCATAAGGAGTTGGAAATAATAACGAAGAACAACTTGATACTGAAAGACATATGTAAACTGTCTCCATCTGAGCAAATGGCTGTGTTAGAAGCATTTCACGAGGTTGTAATTTTCTCTTCCGCGAAAATGACATATTTTTTCTATGACAGTATGAATGCAAGGTTTGTGTGGAAATATTGTGGTATCACCTATAAATTTTGTCAAATTTGAAAAGGGGTGTTTCCCTGCATCTACATTGTTTTAAACATTAAATTACCTGAGCAGTCTCTACAGGGTCTGCAATGCTGTTGTGCCACTGTGGAAGGAACTAGGCAGTGCACAGAAGAATTTCAATGGAGGCTGTAAACTTCAGCAATGATTTGAGATTTATTAGGAGTACATCCAGGCAAAACACCAAAATAAAATAAAACATAAGGGAACTTAATCCGACAAAATAAATGACAAGGCATATTAAACATAAAGGCACAAACCACGATAGCAATCTTTAGGTCTTAACTAGGGCACTAGTTCCAGATGCATTCACTTCACCATCCTGACTGCTACTGACTTCCATTTAAACTGCTGAATATGTATACTCTCTACTGTTCACCCATTGGATGAGTGACCCATCAATCATCTGTTTTAAACAGAATTTTAAGTAAAACAATGATTTCTACATTATAATTATTAAATAAAGTATTATGACATATTTTGGTTGTATGTGTGACTAATGAAACATTAGTACTTTGTTTAGAAGGCTTTACAACATGTTTGCACAGTAAGTCCCTCCTCTCTAAGTATAAAAATACTAGCAGTATGGTCGGCTGGCCCCTAGAAAGAAAGAACGCAGCACAGACACCAACAAGCTGCTGCATTTTCTGCCAGGTATTACAATCATTTTCAAGGCATTCTCTCACATTCTTTCACATTAGTTGTAAAATACTATTGAGGCTGCTATAGCCTAATTTTTTAGAAGGTTACCAGCACTACAAAAAATGCCTACAAAGTGAAGAGGGGTTTAAAAATCAGTTCTTTGTTACTGCTATTGTAAAGGGTTTACCAAAGACAACCTTTAATATTGGCTGGTGTAGCTCTCAGTAACATTGAGCTGGACTCATAATTGCAAGTATCTTACTGAAATAGACAGTTAGATATCTTTCTATAAGAGGACACAATACTTTGTAGTGTATTTAGAGTTAAAATGATATCTCCTAGTGTTCGTGGCATTTTCGAGCTGCATGAAGGTGCTCACGTTCGTGCAGGTCGCAACGAACCGTCGCGAAGGAGCGCTATACAAAGCGCAACTCCTAGATTACAAATAATGTGTGGGAAACAGTTTTTTGAGGCAGAAAACACTAAACTTAGTAGGAAATTCTTGCTATGAACAGTAAAAGAGTTTTTAAAGTGATTTGACTCATTATGGCCGTCTTAAAGGGGCCATGCACACTTAAATCAAAATATTGTTTTGCAACTGGGCAAATATTGTTTTTGCTAGCCGAAAAGACATAAAAACTGACAACACATAACACAAATAAGCATAGGTGGCCAGTCAATGCATTAACATATAACAAACAATAAAGACAAAGACAATACAGGAACAAAAAAGGGGGGGGCTAACAGTTTCAGCATTTGTCAGCAACAAAACAAAGCATTCTTATATGAACCCTTTGACAGCCACAGAAGGATACAATTGCATTCCATGATCTTTTGAAATGTGGCAAAACAGCATTTCTGAAACCGATTCATTTACACATAGGGCAATGATCTACTATGTGTAATGTGCTAAGAAAGCATACATTGTATTGTTCCTCTGTTAATATTGTTGACTGCACTATCATTGTACTACATTCCACTTTTTTGCTTTTCATTGTTTTTCATCTGTCTTTGGTAGACTTCTGATCGCTGCTCTTCACTTCAATGAAAATGCAGACAGGAAGCAGGCACAGACACGAGCTGGAGAGGCTAGATGGGGAGTGTCCTTCCCAAAGTCTCGTTGTGGTGCACCTGTAGTGAAGGAGGTGAAGGTCCCTAAAACCTACAGTGAGCCTGAACACGTATGAATTATTTCGAGGATAGTGTATGTGTCCCCATCCATCACCACAGTAGTCTGTTTTGCAGCTGTATCACTGTTGAATGACTATAATAAGTAAGCAATAAGACATGACACGGGTTGCATGGAACATATTTTACTGCATGGCCAGGGGCGTAATAATGCAAGAGGCCTCATCCTAGTGCCTTTAGCCCCTGTCATGCAGTAAAATATATGCTATGCACATACCTGATGTGTCTTATTGCACTTATGAAATTACTTACACCCTGGAGTGCCTTAGATGCAATTATACAGCTCACACATATGTACAATAAATGTGAAATGTGTGTAAATATTGTGCTCAAAATATACATACTTTGTCTGACAATGCTGGAAAGGAAAAGGTTACACATTGAAAACTGCACTATAGGTCACATCTTATTAATCTTTAATACTCCGTGTAGTCACTGATAAAGTATGAGTCCCTTTACATTGGCAGGCAATGTGTCTAAATTGATTGATGAGGCATTCAGTGTTCATCAAGAATTTCCCAGCAAACGCATTGCTCGGGAAAATACACCTAGACGACAGGTTCCACCTCCCATTGCCTCAAAATATGAGAAAACAGATAAAGTGCACTTGGTGACTTCTCACCATAGTCGATTCAATAAGTCTCAGCAGACACAGGTTTGTTCACCTACATGTTTGACACTACCTTCCAACTAAGTATTCGCTTAATCATCCAGTACTGGTGATACAGTCCAGTACGCCTGTCCCACTCCCAACACCCCAACCAACGACTGGCATAGAACAACTCTCACCACCATGGCCAGCCACAGACTGAGGTGTGCCAAGATCATGTACAGTGATAATATGCATTACATCAATTACAGCTGGTGACATTTGTGGAGTGTGTATTAGTACTGTACATGATCTTGGCACAGTTCAGTTGATGGCTGGGCGCAGTGGTAACAGGTGGGGCTGTGCCAGTCAACAACTCACCTGCTGGGAGTGTCTGTGACCGATGGTGGGGGGGCGAGTGTGCTGGTCTCTCATTGTCGCATTGTGGGGTGGGGGCTGCTGGACCACCATGATTATACGTGACATGCCTGGATGGGTGATCATGATCCAGGATACACAAGGGTGGGGAAGTGGAAATTCGGGGGTAAGCGGACATGTGTTGGTGGTGTCTGGTCAAGTGGGGATGTTGGGCCTGTAGCACACAGGGTCTGTAGAGCAGTGGCACAGTGGCAACCCACTGCGGATGGCAAACACCATTTACATCAGCTGTCCACAGGTGGATTTTTTCAGAGTCATGATGTGGGACATAGCAGCCATCCTTATGTTTACCCTTTGTTATGTCTAAAAATCAGCCTGCTACAAATCCTTGTTAAGTGCATTCTAACCCATTATGTGCATTCTAGAGTCTGGAAATTTGAATTTGATATGGAAGTAGAATAAAGAAATGGCAAGATATTTGGTTTTCACTTCAGTGGTGGTCTGTCACTGTAGTGTAAAAAACAATTTCCTAAAAAAAATAAAATATGGTCAACCACACACACCTCGGTAAGTGTTTCTATAACGGGATTGAGATCACAGCATGGACCTTTAGATCTTCACTCTCGAGGTTCATATGCTGTCATCTCAACCCCTTGATGGAAACACAACCTTGCTGTGTATGATTGTCCATACATTATTCTCTGTCTAATGCATGGCGGAAAACCAATCCGATTGCTTGAAATGATTTGCCCATTTTATAAAGAAACTTAATGCACGGTCAGCTGATGTATCTTGGCCAGTGAGATTTCTACATTTTTTCTTTCCATTTTATAATTGTTCTTATCCATCATACAAACAATTATACCTTTTCCTTTTCTTTCATTGTCTCCAACAGGAGCGTCATACAGAACCGGAATACTGAAAAATAATACAGTCTGTCAATGGAAACAATGAAATGTACTTGTCTGACACGTAGCACCCAACATGTACCATGCACTGCTTTCAAGAAAATGCACTGTTGAATTTTCCAAACAGTGTGCTAAGAGTTTTCTGTTCACATTTTGAACTTTTAACAATTGTTGTTTTGATGTACTTGTATGAATTACTATGCCATTACTTGAAAAACAATGACTTTAATGGCAAACATACTGCTACATAAGCCATACCACTGCATAGGTGGCACAAAAAAGGACTGTGGTTTCAGTATTGTTTAACATATAGATGACTGAGTGTTTTGTTCACTTCTCAAGGTTGTATGGCTTTGTTCTTGAGGTTTACATGGTTGTAATAACAATGTTTCGAAGTGAACAACATTGTTGTTGTTCACTGTTGCCCATTCTTATCCTGTATGTAACAATTGCATCTAATAACAATATATAATGAAAGTCAGTATGCAAAAAATATATAATACATAATGTGTGTTTATTGAAGCATCAAAAAATCAGTACTGAAATTTCTAAACTGTGACTGTGTATAACTGGCACAGTATTGATATACCGGGGTTACAGTTACAAGAACAGTGTGACAAATGGCAATAACAAACAGACATTGATGAAAGGGTTACGTTGAGTTCTTTAGTCAATACTCTTGTATTCGTGGTCATCAGGAATTTCAAAGATGTACCTGTAGAGCATAGAAAAAAGACATTAATGTATTCACATGTTATGGTTTGGACTTGCTATTGTAACCCCTTTGTTACCCGGGGTTACTAGAATCCCAGTAAGACCTAGTGGTAGGCAGGAAAGGCAGCTTATGAAACTCCAGTTAAATGGGTTTCACACTGTCTCACTCTGTCCTCAGTCACAGCTGAGACTTGAGAGATGACATCATAATAGAACTGTCACAGCTGCATGAGCCACATTTGGAATCTTCAGCTCAGAGAGTGAAGTTTAGAACTTTGGGAAATTTAAAGTGAGTCTTCAGTTTGTCCTTAAGCAAACAAGAAGGACACCAGTAGTTGTCTGTTTACCCCCCCCTCCCTCTGGGGGTGGAGGAAAAGTTCTCTGTGGGCTCCAGGGGCAATCCCCTTTGCCCACTATGGAAGGAAGCTGCCTGGTTTTGTTTTAAGTCTGTTCTTGTATAACAGCAAAGAAAGTGTTACTTCGCCTGTGGGGCACCTGCAACAAATGGGTGAGTGTTTGGCTCCATTTGAAGGGGCAAACAACTTATTTTCTTCAGTTGGGAAGTAATGTGGACTGCTATTTGGGAGGACTATGTCTACTAGGATGAACAAATGGAGCAGTCTGTCAGTTTAAAGTTTAAATGGATTTAAAGTTTGCTGTAGAGGGGGTGCATCAGATCATCCACCGTTCAATCTACATTTTACAGTTTTGAAGTTTTCTGTGTGTCCAGAGAAATGGCCGGGTATGGGCTGTGGGAGCTGGAGGTGGGAACCCCCATCTTTAGTAACCAGGTCCACCTCTACGGATTTCTTCTGTGTCTTTGCTACTTGCCTCATGCACTTGGCCAGTGATGGGGTGTGTACCCAGATGTGGGTCACAACTTGAAAATCTCTCTAGAAGCCGCAGATTCTAAGTGGTGTGGGGAGCCACAGGATGGGAAAATTATTCCTTGTTGGATGGGAGTACTCCTTGTTTGATGGGAGTTTCGATTGGAAGTACGAAAAGAAATCTCTCTAGGAGTCGCAGACTTCAAGTGGTGTGGGGAGCCACAGTTTGGGAGCCTCCTTGTTTGATGGGATGTCTTTCCAAGTAAAGTTTGGGTTCATTCGCCAAGTGGACCATCAGTCGAGTGGCCGGCAGGGGAGCCGGGCCAGATGGGCTATGTATCCAATGCACACGCAAAGTCCGGGCTGAGTGCCTGGTGGGTCCAAAGCCAGACATCTGTAGTAATGTGTTAATTCTTCAAATGGACCGCTGTGTTAAACCTCTAATCTGCATTACGGTAACGTAGCCCTTTGGGAGACCATGCAGTGCTTTGTTTATGTTCAGTGAGTTAATAAATAAAGTCACACTGAAAAATCCCAATTCTGGTTCTGGACATTACAGTTATTGCTTCCTGTAGTTGGATTTACTTGGGTGCCCCTGTGCAGAGTAGCAAAACCTAGGTCTCTTGTGTCAGGTAACCTCATCCTTCCCGAACCCAGATACCCACATATGTATAAATATATATATATATATATATATAGAGAGAGAGAGAGAGAGAGAGAGAGAGAGAGAGAGATGTGTTACAAAATGGAGGCACCGCTTTGGATTTGTTTGGGAAGGAAGGTGCTTGGGCAAGTAGGCTAGCGTTTTGGCTATCTGGCAGTCGGTAGCCCAAAAAAATTGAAGCAATTTCCCTAGTGTGTGCTGTGTGCTGTGAATCTTGTGCTGCTGTTTAGAAAATGCCAACTGTTTACCAAGGAGCTGTAAAGCCAAAGTGTGTGTCCTTGTCCTGCATCAACATAGTTTACAGCGTTTGTCAGTTTTAAAATAAAGTTCTGTGAAGGAAAGTGTGGAAAACTAGGGGTAGAAACAGAGAAATTATGCCCTGTACATTGGAAATGCTTACTGTGCAATACTAGAGACTGCAGAGTTAATGGCAATGTTACACGGTTGAAATGGGCTCCCGCTGTGGAGTCAGTTGGAAAAAAAAAGTGTATCTTTTCAGTTTAAATTTGCCTGCTCGACGATCGCCGTGAGGAGAGGAGCCCTCGTGAGGAAGAAGAGGCTCATTTGCATGGCGTTGTGTGGTTGGTCAGTTTGCCATTAGTCCCGCCCCTCAGCCAGCTCTTCAGAGTCTGCTTCAGCATTCGAGAGGGAGACAGAGAGTAGTGCGTGTACTGGCGTTGGAGGAGCATTCGTGAAGTGTTCAAAGCGCTGTAAACAGTAAAAAAGTGTCTTTCCAGTTAAAAATCGGGCTCAACCCGCTTATCAATCGTGGGATCAGTGAATTGTGTGGTTAATACTACGATTGCGGAGACTGCCCGCCCGTTTGCAATCTGAGGCCTTCAAAATCTGGCTGCAGGTCGTTTTACCCCATCGCAGCAATCTGCTTCAATAACAGTGAGTAAACAAATTAAAACTGCTCAAATCAGTGATTTACAGAGAATGCCATATAAAATGTGTGTGCAGCTGTGCAGTCGCTTTGCAAGTAGCGATTGTGTGATGTCCTGCTAGCAAGTGCAAGTCTGTAAAGCCATTAAATGTGTGCATGGCGATGAAAGTAGCCTCAGTTTAAAGTTTGCAGCCAGAGAGAGACTGTGGGTTGTAAAATAAGTGCAACACTAGTAGAAGCAGGCAATCCTGTACTGAAACCTGAAGTTTTAAAAGGGACTGTAATTAAATGAATGTTGCCAGCATGTAAAAAGTCCAAGGAAAATCCTGTAAATGTGTGAACAGCCAGGACAGAGCAAGTTGTGCAGTTTGAAATAAAAGTTATTAGTAGCTCTTGTAAATCAGGTGCGCAGTGGCTTGACCCAGAGTCTGAATGTTGATGCACAGGAGTGCTGCGGCCGCCATTACAGGGTGGGGTAGTAAAGTAAACACAGCAGCAGAGGAGCCATTTTAAAGCTACAGAGTGTGTTCATTAAAGGGACTTTCAGTTACAGTGAACTTTTGTTTGTTTTCTGCAGTTATGGCCTCAGGACCAGCTCGTCACCGGATCATGCCGGGTTGCAGTAACAGCAGCAGTAAATAGATTGAGAGATATTGAAAATTGGTGCTATAGAGGCAACTCCCTCCTGATGTGGCAATTCCTAATTATCCAGTCGTGTATGCCGGATGTGCTTGAGTGCTGGAAGGATGTCTTCATGATTCCTCACTGTGCTGGTTGTCTACAAAATATGGCTTGTATAAAGCGCCTCAGATCTGTTTGGCTCCCACATGGACACAACTTCAAGAATCTGCAGTTGGCAGCACACAGCATCAGGCAGAGCCTGTGGAGAAAAGGTCCTCGGGGGTGTGGCACAAAGTTAGAGTGCAGAATTAGAGACTGAATCTGAAATTGAAGCATTGGATGCTGGATCTCAGAAGGCAAGTACAGTAGAGCATCAATAGCCCTGGGTGGGGGGCCTAGCCCAAGTCTCAAAGTGAAGATGAGATGCGGGAGGCCTTTGAATGGGAGGTATTGACCTCCACTCCCAGTGATGAATGGATAGTCTCAGGGGTGAGAACTACTGCTCACTCCTGGGCTCAGATCCTCAGTGAAGAGAAAGATGAGGGGGAACCTATGTGGCCTTGTGAGAAAGGAACGGGTACACAGCCTCAAGATCTTGCCTCGGAGGAATGTGTTCAAGAAGGTGGTGATGCCACTGCCCTGGCTTCACTAGAAGAAGAAGAAGTCAGGGATCCGTTTTTAATTTCATTGAGGATGCAAAGCTGGCAGAACCAGGACTGGCCACCCCCAAGCCAGGCCAGTGGTTTCAGGTTGACCAAAGCAAGTAAAGAGGAGAGACTGGTTCATAGAAAGGCCAATGAAATCTTTGGTATGACCTTTCCTACCTTTCCTCGGAGAGTCTAGGAGGAGATTGAGAACTGCAGGAAATCCTGGATCTGGGATGAAACAATGAAACATGTGCATCCTGGGGCTAACCAGCATGCAAAAGAATAGACTGTTCACGAAAAGTATACAGTGGAAGAGAGGCAGACACTGTTTATGGACAGAGGAGAATAGTGGACGGAGAGGGACGTGAAGTCTCCCACTGTGTGAATTATGTGCGGCCAGGACGGAGTAATAATTAAGCCCCTGACCCCTACTATTGGCCTCAATGCAAGGACCTCCCAGAAATTAAGCCCATGCCTACAAAATGGAGAGCCGAGCAGTGGTAGTCAATACTGCCACATTAAGACTGTGAAGTGCCCTTATTGAACTGCCAATATGAAAAAACAAGGACTCAGGTGCTCCACATTCATCAGTCCACAGTGTACTGCCCTATTCAGCAACCATCTACTGGTACCACCAGATGACTATAGATCCAGAGAGGACACCAGCCCAGCTGTTTCCTGTTCATCGCCCGGTAATCGGATGATGCCGGACCAGCTGTTTCTCTTTTTGTTCCTGTTCTAAGGTTCCTTCTCCAGAGATGACATCAGCCCAGCTATTTCCAGATGTGCACTCCTGTGAGTTCCCGGAAGATGTCCACCCAGCTGTATCAGAAGAAATGCTGCCAGGGAGAGTCTTCGGCAGGGACCAGGTTTGTGATGTTCGAATACTTCAAGAGGCAGGTAAGTCCGCAAAACCCTTTTTATTCTATCTTTGTGACATTGCAATACACACCCTACACTACAGACTTCAAACAGTGTGTGAACTGTCCGCAAAGAGTCTCCCCTTCAGGATTATGGCCTTAAAGGACTATGTTCACGGGGCTCTGGCCCAGGAGAGACTCTTTAATGGACTGGCCTTCAGGCCGTGTAGTCACTAATGGGACATTTAGGGCATTCCATCCCCCTCAAAGGTGTATTGTTACCAATGTCATTGTACTTTAATGTAAATACTGTGTTTTCTACCCTTTTCTAAAAAAAAAAAATTTCTTTTTTGGGACTGTTCAGTGCTTTTTCTGTATGGTAAGGGTTGTTGTTGTTGTCACTGTTGTTGTTTAGATAGACTGTACATGCAGATTAGGATGTGTTTTTCTTTGTTTTTGTCTTTTCTTACAGGTGTTCCTGGAAGACAGAAGAGAAGACAAGAAGAGGAGGAGGGGCTCATCGAAGTTCCTCGTCAGTGCTTATGGTGTAGAATTTAAATGTACTGTGTTATTATTGCTAAAGGTTGTAGTTGCAGGCTGCCCAAGGTCGGGGAGGTCCCCGGGTTTTGTTTTTGTTTGGGATGTTACGTTAGAGGCAGATAGGTTTTCCCTAGAGAGTTAGGGGGGATGGACGGGCTGTGGCCCTGACCTGCAGTAGGGGCCGCAGTGCTGATCTATCAGGGCTATGTTCTGGATGGTTCTACCAGAGCCACTAGGTGTCCATAGTAAGTGGATAGAGTAGAGGCTGATATGTCAGCTATAGGCCTCTAGGCCCTTAGTGTTGCCTACCTGTGCTCGCACATGGTAGGGAGGGCCTGATACCCCTCTGCAGGTAGCACATAGGGTGGATGGCCTAAGGCCAGGTGCATAATGACTGGGGACAGTCATTTTCCTGGTCAAGGCAGTGTAACCCTTTGTTACCCAGGGTTACTAGAATCCCAGTAAGACGTGAGTGGTAGGCAGGAAGGCAGCTTGTGAAACTCCAGTTAAATGGGTTTCACACTGTCTCACTCTGTCCTCAGTCCACAGCTGAGACTTGAGAAATGACATCATAATAGAACTGTCGCAGCTGCTTGAGCCACATTTGGAATCTTCAGCTCAGAGAGTGAAGTTTAGAACTTTGGGAAATTCAAAGTGAGTCTTCAGTTTGTCCTTAAGCAAACAAGAAGGACACCAGTAGTTGTCTGTTTACCCCCTCCCTCTGGGGGGGGGAGTTCTCTGTGGGCTCCAGGGGCAATTCCCTTTGTCCACTATGGAAGGAAGCTGCCTGGTTTTGTTTTAAGTCTGTTCTTGTATAACAGCAAAGAAAGTGTTACTTCGCCTGTGGGGCACCTGCAACAAATGGGTGAGTGTTTGGCTCCATTTGAAGGGGCAAACAACTTCTTTTCTTCAGTTGGGAAGTAATGTGGACTGCTATTTGGAAGAACTATGTCTACTAGGACAAACAAATGGAGCAGTCTGTCAGTTTAAAGTTTAAATGGATTTAAAGTTCGCTGTAGAGGGGGTGCATCAGATCATCCACCATTCAATCTACATTTTACAGTTTTGAAGTTTTCTGTGTGTCCAGAGAAATGGCCGGGTATGGGCTATGGGAGCTGGAGGTGGGAAAACCCCCCATCTTTAGTAACCAGGTCCACCTCTACGGATTTCTTCTGTGTTTTTGCTACTTGCCACATGCACTTGGCCAGTGATGGGGTGGGTACCCAGACGTGGGTCGCAACTTGAAAATCTCTCTAGGAGTCGCAGACTCTAAGTGGTGTGGGGAGCCACAGGATGGGAAAATTACTCCTTGTTGGATGGGAGTACTCCTTGTTTGATGGGAGTTCGATTGGAAGTACGAAAACAAATCTCTCTAGGAGTCGCAGACTTCAAGTGGTGTGGGGAGCCACAGTTTGGGAGCCTCCTTGTTTGATGGGATGTCTTTCCAAGTAAAGTTTGGGTTCATTCGCCAAGTGGACTGTCAGTCGAGTGGCCGGCAGGGGAGCCGGGCCAGTCGGGCTATGTATCCAATGCGCATGCAAAGTCTGGGCTGAGTGCCTGGTGGGTCCAAAGCCAGACATCTGTAGTAATGTGTTCATTCCTCAAATGGACTGCTGTGTTTAACCTCTAATCTGCATTATAGTAACATAGCCCTTTGGGGGAACCATGCAGTGCTTTGTTTATGTTCGGTGAGTTATTAAAAAAAGCCACACTGAAAAATCCCAATTCTGGTTCTGGACATTACAGTTATTGCTTCCTGTAGTTGGATTTACTTGGGTGCCCCTGTGCAGAGTAGCCAAACCTAGGTCTCTTGTGCCAGGTAACCTCATCCTTCCCCGAACCCGTAGATACCCACATATGTATATATATATATATATAGATAGATAGATATCTATATCTATCTATATATATATATATATAGATAGATATAGATATAGATATCTATCTATATATATAGATATATATATATATGGTGTGTTACACTATTACCTGTAATAATAAAAGTTTGTACATGCTGAAAGTAGTATATGACAGTGCATTCCTGTGTCTATGATATACAACATGCTACTCACTGGTCATAGTACACTGACGATGATAGACTCTGTTCTGAAAACACATTATATGGTGTACCGTGACACAATGTAAACACATGGGATAATATTTCGGTATCGACTGTGTCAAGGTCACATGTAATGATTGTGGGTGAGGATGTTTGATGCACATGATGTTTGAATGTACAGAAAGTAATGTTGATTTACACTATGTTCCTGTCGGTGTTGCAGCTGGGACACTGACCATGACACTTCAGCCTACTGACCTCACCCGCAGTGGTAGCAAGGATGTTAATGGGACAGGGTTGAGGGTGGCCGCATGCCTTTGGTTGTGTTATCAAATTGGGTTACAGTCATGATGAAGTGCACAGCGGATCAACTGACACATTCCCATGGGGCAAAATCATTTACTTTGATGGCAGTGCCAAGAGATCCACATGGATAGTTTGGCAGGGTGTGGGGTGGTTGACGGGAGACACCAGGCACCCTGAAGGATAGACATGGTTATTGAGAGGAAAGCAGTGTGTGGTTGGACATGCAAGTGCCACCAAGACTCAGGAAAGGCAGACAGGGTTCGGGGGTAGAAAGTACCAACAGGTCCCCAGGGACTCTATGGTAGGGTGTGGGGTGGAAGAGGGAGACTCCACACTATGGGAAAGGTTGGAAGTGTTAAGAAGAGGAAGCCGGTGCCAACAGGTCGTGTGGGACAACTGGCATAATGTGAAGGGCTGTGCGTGCTAACACATGTGGTCTTCCAGTTCCTGGTACATTTTCTTCTGATCCCTGGTGTATCTGCATGATGAGTACTACACACCCTGCTCTGCTTTGTCACTGTAATCGCTCACCTTTTAATTCCACAAAAAACCTGTTAACTATGCATAAGCACTGCAGGAAAGATATTGTGGCAGCTTGCTCCCAAAGCTGGTTGTGGAGGCGCTTTCCTCAATGCCGTGGCATGCCGCTGCTGACATCAGTTCATCTAGCGTGCCACAGATTTTCAACATGTGGTTTTTGGGATCACTCCTCATGAATTCTGCCACTGTCATGGTGTTATTCTGCCTCGAAAGGTGAGTTTGCAGTCACTGCACGGAATCACCTTTCGGGACTGATTAATGAAATGTCACTGCCAGTGTTTATGAGGTGGTCTATCAAAAAGCTTATGTTGCAAATTTTGTGAAAAAATCGAAATGATTCTTTACAAGCGTGCATTGCGCGTGCTATAACGCTTGTAAGTTCAAGAATTTGCAATATTTTCATGACATATTTTAAACACTGCCATTGTTCAACACCTCCTTGTCAACAGTATAGCTGTCATTTTTCACATCATGGCCAAAATGTGTTTTCGCACTTCCGGCACAGAATAGTGCCGTCGCTGTGGGAAATTAGTGTTCAGGACAGATTATGAAGTGACAGTGACACTGTTCATGAGCAGAGGGCAAAAACTGCCTATGTTGAAAATGCGGTGACGCTACTCAATAAAATGACTGTGTTACAAGCTTGCATTGCACAGTTTGCACACACAATCATAATTTTCCAAATTAGTTATATTTTCACACCACATTTTCTACAGTGTCATTTTCACACACCTCCTTATGAACAGTGCAGTGGTCATTTTTCATATCCTTGCCAAAATGTCTTTTCGAGCTTCTGGAGCAGAATTCGGCCATTGTGGTAGGAAATCAGTGTTTGGGACAGGTTAGGATCGAGCAAGTAAGAGAGAGGGAGGGTGACCAAGCTCAACTGAACTTTGTTGGGACTGCTGCAGATTTCCTTGTGGTCAGGAAAAGGTGCCGACGCAGGCAGGAGCACAGTACAAAAGGGCACCCTGCAGTGCTCGGAGACACAGAAAGAGAGAGTGAGGGAGGGGGAGTGACTGAGCTCAACGAAGCTCTGTCGGGACTGCTGCAGATTTCTTTGTGGGCAGAAAAAGGTGCCAACACATGCAGGAGCCCAGTACAAAATGGCAGCATACAGCAGCGGAAGACACAGAACGAGTGAGACAGGGGGAGTGAGCAACCTCAACAAAGCTCTGTCGTGACTGCTGCAGATTTCTTTGTGGGCAGAAAAAGGCTGCAATGCAGGCAGGAGCCCAGTGCAAAAGAGTGAGTGAGAGAGAGGTAGTGAGCCACCTCAACAGAACTATGTTGGGATATCCACGGATTTCTTTGTGGACAGAGAAGGGTGCCAACGCACTTGGGAGAGCAAAAATGACAACAGTGTCAGTGTGGAACAATATATTTTTTTACATTTCTTGTGGTCGTTACTGTACTACTGCCATGATGTTATGCCGAGATAACATCACGGGTACAGTCCCACACTGACCAATCACAGACTAGTTTTCTTTCTTGCTATTGTAGTATATGAGTTTCATTACGATGATATATAAGAAAGTAGAGATATAACTGATATATCCACGATCTGGCAGAGAAATGTATTTTCAGCCCTGAATGTATCTGAAAACATACATATATACCTATATATAAACAGTTAAGAAGCACCAGAGAAAAACAAGACAGATCAAGATATTAGGAAACTTCAAACTTTTACAATACTGTCCACACAATACTTTCCAACGACTACTAAGAAACGGCCATTTGGCACAGGGAACAAACAATAAGAAAAAATGTGTCCATTAACAATAAAAAAAGAGTATCTGCAATTCTGACAACATGCTTTAAAAAGATACACAGCACACCTTCATGCCTCCTGATAAAAAGACAGAGCACTCTTGAAACAGTGATGCTGACGGGACTGTGGTGTGTTTGTCAAACCCATGTGTTGTGTGCCTTTTTAAAGCATAAAGTTCCATAATTGAAGAATGTTTTCATCTGGAAAAAAGGTATATGTCCTGCTTTTTCCTTCCCTTGGCACAGTGGCTGATTGTGGTCATTGGACAGTACCATGTGGTCAATATAAACATACCACCAACCCTGTGTTCAGTTATGTGTTGTGATCACTAGACATCTGATTGCAGTAATTCTGCTGTTCTCAATGGAAACTTCAAGAACAATGAATGTGATACAAACAAAATAAAAACGTTACATTTCATACAAGATCACGTGTTACCTCCAAAACTTTCATTCATGCCTCATGAAACCCTTTATATGTCTCTGATGGAAATCATGCACGTATTGCCAACACCACACAGGAGAGTAGCACTTTCCGGTTCCGACGACCAAGTCTCTGCCATACCCAATACACAAAGCGACAGTACACCATGTACCAAAGTAACCTGCGAACAAGAATCAGAAATGAGTTTCAAAACAATAACAGTAACACACCTGTATCAAGTAAGCAAATGATGTGACTGTCATTATAGATCAAGTGCACACTACAGATAAATCGCTGTAATACTGTCATCCGCAAGCGTGACGCAGTTATTCTGTGTACAGCGTGTCTTGAGCATGAAAAAAATAAGTTCAATGATTGTCTAGAAAACCAGTGTAATAGCTGTATTACACATAGGATAAAAAAAGTACAGGAAAAGAAATCAATGCCCCTAAATGGAATGTTCAGAGATAAGCATGGAACGATTGTTTTTATGTTGGCGTGCTTGCACAGCCAACATCTTGGGAAAGTGCAGCTTTGTAGGAGCGGTCGCTGTTGAGCGAATGCAGGGCATGAACCAGTAGGTGCATCCCGCATTCCCCAATCAGCCTGCATGCTGGCGCCACACCATGCATACATAATGTGGTGAGCACATCTAAGAAAAGCCTGCTGCAATCCAGGCAAAGCTCGTCAGACGCAGCAGTCCTTTTCTTTTTGTGCGCACCACCATTATGTACATGGCGGCACACTGGCCATTGAACTGCTGACTTTGGGTGTGCCCAATCCCCCATCGGCTAGAGATACCCCCTCCCCAAACAGTTAGGTGGCACGCTGGGAGCCTACCCCAGCATGCCAAATCCCTGCAAAAACAAAAATGTCCTGCAATGTTTGTTTTTTGTTTTGAACCTGTAAAGGAAAATGGTCCCTCATAGTCTCCGTGTCCTCCTGCACCACCACTGTGCACCCTGCCTTCCCATATCCCCTCACCCCATACATAACTCCAGAGTCCGGCGCAATGATCTTCGGTGGACCGGGAACACGTCTGCACTTTTCAAAGCCGATCACGAATTGAAGAAAAGCCAGTAAGCTGTATAATGGCATAAATAGGGTTTTTTTTCAACTTTGGTGCATATCGCAGGCATTTTTGGAATTTTCACACCAGATTTTCAACATAAGGGTTATTGGGACCCCTCCTAAGCAATTCAGTCATTGTCATGGTGTTATTCAGTCCCGAAAGGTGATTTTGCATTCTCTGTGCTGAATCACCTTTCAGGACTGTGTAACAAAATGACTGTGAAACTGTTCATGAGGGGGGTTCTCAAAAACACTATGTTGAAAATTTGGTGGAAAACATCCAAACATGACTGTTTTATGAGGTAAAGGTAGCAACTGTGCAACGCAATAATTTGTAAGTTACTCCATCTCACTATTTTCATGCCAGATTGTCAACATTGCCATTTTACCACACCTTCTTGTCAAGCGTAGCAGCTGTCATTTTCACATCCTTGCTGAATGTGTTTTCTCACTTCCGGCGCAGAATAACGCGGTCGCTGTTCGAAATCAGTGTTTGGGACACATTACGAAAATGACAGTGATACTATTCATGAACAGAGGTCATAAAATGCCTGTGTTGAAAATTTGGTGACAATAACCATAAAGTGACTGTGTTACAGTGTCGTTCTTGATTTGCCTTGCCTTCGTTCTAGCTCTAATATTTTCACTCCAGATTTTCAACACTGCCATTTGTTCTGCACCTCCTAATGAATAGTACAGCTGTCATTTCCACATCCTGACCAAAATCTGTTTTGCAGTTCCAGCGCAGAATGGTGTGGTCGCTATGGAAAGTCCATGTTCGAGACACATGAGGAAAATGACAGTGACACTGTTTATTAGTAGATACCCTAAAATATCTATGTTGAAAATTTGGGAAAGTAAGTCAATAAAATGAGTGTTTTATGAGTGTGCGTCGTGGACTCTCTCTTCATTTTTGTTTCAGTGGGAGCATGGACATGCAATGACGTCCATGCAGTAACGTACAGACATCTGCCATGCTCCCACCTCCTAGGCTCCCACACAAGTCCGCAGTACCACCGGGCACCACCTGAGACCACCACAGCGCTGACTTGATATGCATATTTATCTTAGCATGCAGTACCATCTTGAAATACAGACATAGAGGATTGTGTATGAGCAGTCATAAACAAGAAGGATATTCTTTTATCGAGAAATTTCCTTGGTAACAGATGGGAACCTGGAGATACAACAATATCCTTGTTTGCGTACGACTGCTCATACACAATCTTTCATAGTGTATGGGCAGTGTATCATAGAAAATTACAGTAAACCAGTTAGAGAAGACAACGGGCAATAGAAATCTTCACATTTTGTTTTGTTATTACCTGACACAGTGACACAGTGTGCTGCAGCTGTTTCTGGAAGTCCAAGTTTACAGATTTCCCAGCTTAAATGAAGAGAGGAAAGCAAGTATGTGGCAGAATTCCAAGTTGTTCTGCTGCAGTATTGACATCACCACTGCAGAAGAACAACATGATGATGTCAGTACTGTCACACAACAAACTTATTCCAGGTATGGAATTTCATGCATAACAGCATTCACTATACACTATACTGTAACATTTTATGCGCAACCACGTTTAACACAGCTCTGTGATGTCTCTCTGTATCTCACAACACCATAATGAAAGCCGTGCAAGGATAATGGGGCAGATATGAATTAATTTCTACAAATCTGGCTGTGTGATGCACGCATATACCTGTTTATCTTCTGAAATTCCACACAGTTGCATATCCATCAGTTGCTCTGTGTGATCATAGTCATGTTGTGCAGAAAGTATGCACGAAACACCAACACCATGTGAATACCAAGTTTTGTGAACTAGCACAGCATACATAGTGTGTGCATAATCATGAATGACTCCATGTGATACAACCATAGGACAACTGTGTAATACATAGTTTGGCCTAAGATGGTCACATAACAAGGTAATGACACACTGACAACATTTGTTGCAATGGTATTATGATAAAATAAGATTCGTACTCATTTGTGAACTCTGTTGTCTCCCACAGGACCACCCATCTCAATGTGTTCATATAGACAAGACTGAAGGACATCCTCATCTAGACAGAGCAAAGAAAATCCTGGTAATTTGGTCACACATTGAAGATCATCACACATCTCAAACTTCTCAGGGACAGCAGAGTAGAACCAGCAGCACTGTTTCTGCATAACTGTTTGCATTCTGTCACATTTGCTGCAACTGCACCTGAAACATATGCAATGGACAGATTTGGCTATTACTAAAAATACAAAATTCAACATACACAAACAAGAACATATAAAGCAATTATGACTCATTTTTCGTCACTCTGCAAAATGGCTCAACATACATGCATCAAAAAGCAATGTAACTGCATAGACTATTACTTAGTGGTCATTCAGGAAAATGGTACAATGACAGGATGAACTGAATGCATCATTTACGGAATGCCAAAAGCAGTAATTGCACTCAAAATCACATTGCAGTATTCATTACCTCGACTGCAACATACTACATATTGCTTACAACTGGGTTGACTACTACAGCATGACACAAAGAAGTCACAACATCACAAAAAACTGTACATTACTATTTATATAAGTAGCTTTGTTCTCGAACATTGTTTCTCATGCTGTAACCCTGACAGCCCTATGCCATCATCACTCCACTGTTAGCTATAAATGCACACCTCAGGATCCAGCCACTCTCACTCCACTTGGAGAGGAACCATCCAAGTAAACATCACTGCATTGTCCCCCCCCTCCGATATCAGAACCATGAGAAAGGAACTAAACTCCTGAAACCACTGTTGTATATATAATGGTGGCTTGCATGACAGCACATGCAGAGGAACCGGAGGGAGCTTCCAGAAAACCCAGCAGTGAATGTGAGGCCACTGACACTGGGAACATAGATACATAGATACATAAACAGTGTCGGCAGATAAGGGCCTATGGCCCACCCAGTCTGCCCATTTGAGCTTATAAGTTCAATTTGTTTTCCTAGAAGTCTGTTTCCCCTTACCCCTGACCTCTAGAATTCCTTTATGTCTATCCCATGCATTCTTAAATCCCGTGATTGTTTCTGCCCCACCACTTCTCTGGCAGGGTGTTCCTTATCCACCACCGTTCTGTGAAGAAATTCTTTCTCATGTTTCCTCTGAATTGTCCTCCTCCAACTTCATCCCATGCCTCTAGTCCTGGAACATCTTTTTCACTTAAAAATATTGTTTTCCTGCACCCTGTTCCTCCCTGTAAGATATGGTATGTCTCATCATATCCCTCTCCCTCCACTCCTCCAGGAGTACATGTTCAGTTCCTTCAACCTGTCTTCATAGGACTTGTGATGCAATCCATGCACCATCTTTGTTGCCCTCCTCTGAACCTTCTCTACCCTGTCTATGTCCTTACGTAGGTAAGGTCTCCAGAATTATACACTGTACTCCAGGTGGGGCCTCACTAGTGTCTTGTATAGCGGAATTATGACCTTCCTTTTCCTGCTGTTGATGCCCCTGCCTATACATCCCAGCATCCTATTTGCTTTACCTGCTGCCTTGTCACACTGTTTCCCTACCTTGAGGTCATCAGAGATGATAACCCCAAGATCCTTTTCCTGCTTGGTGCATGCTATATCCTCACCCCCCAACTGATATATTGTACCAGGGTTTTGTGCCCCATATGCATTATCTTGCACTTCTTTGCATTGAATTTCAACTGCCAAACCCCTGACCATTCTTCAAGTTTCTGCAGGTCGCTTCTCATTCTGTCTACACCCTCTGGTGTGTCTACTCTGTTACAGAGCTTTGTGTCATCAGCGAACAGTGAAATTCTGCCTTCTAGATCCTGCGCAATGTCACTGATGAAGATGTTGAATAGGACGGTCCCAGCACTGATCCCTGTGTACCCCACTGGTCACTCTTCCCTCTGTGGAGTGACAGCCATTTACCACCACCCTCTGTGTCCTGCCACCCAGCCAGTTACCTACCCACCACACTACTGTCCTGCCCACACCCATATTCCCAGGAATCTTAACTATCATCGGAGATCATGTATTTCAGCTTTGTATGTCCAGTGGTGCAGCGTACAATTGCGTCATCGCATTGCTGTCTCACAGACACCAACTATTAACCCACATACTCAGCCAGGGTCTGCAACTGTGCAAGAATACACACTGCACCCTATACATGCCACATTAGAAGACAGCAGTCATCCAGACTCTCAATCTTCTCCTCCCTCTGTCAAACTCAGGTGGTCAATTCACATGTCACCCAGTAACTAAGCACGACCAGGATCACACCATAGCAACCATCGTGAATACATAAATGGACAGGCAGGGGATGACTAAGGCATCTTGATAGTTGAGAAATGTAAAATAATATGAAGACACCAAAACACAATGAAATGTACATAACTGTGAAGTGGCAACATAAGGACAATATGGGTGACATGATTACAAGCCACATTATTCACACCAGTAATGAAGAAGGACACTGAGTACCATGATATCGTGTGAGTGGGACAGTCATATAGACATACAGATGCCAGAGACAACAATTTCTGACATATTAAATCACTGGCAATAAGTGTGCAACACTCTGTGGCTACTGTCATACATATACAGCAATTAACCTTAACTCGCCATAGGAAAGCATAGAACAGTGGGTTGAGGCTGTGAAGGAAGATCTGGAGATCTGTGTTTGAATCCCACAGCCCCTTGGTGCATACTGTGTCATCCTGTTATCCAATGTCTCATTTACAAACAATATTTAGCTTACTGTGCCAATGTGCTGTTTCCTCTAAGTATCACTTTATCTCCTACAAAATAACATCACTGCGTAACAGTGTTACTATTCATCTCTTGTAATACAGCACAACTATGGCCACTGCATGTACAACAACAAGATGATGGATACTGCTTGTAACACATAAGGCAATACAGATAAGCCATGACACATCGTACTTTGAACGTTACTGCATACTGTCTATGGACACAGTTAGAGCCCTCTAAATGCAGTTGTGAAACACATTCACTGCTACAGGTGACAAACTTCGCAAAGATAACATTGCACAATTACAGATGGCAGTATAACACGAGATTGCAGGGTTGCAGACGAAAGTTGAAAACGAGAAAGTGATAATGCGCTAAAACAATGTACAGGGCATAAGAAATATGATTTGCTTACAGTGGCATCCACAAATCATTGTGTGGAAGGCAAATAACTACCCTGGATACTATCTTCAAGCCACTTTGACTGTGCGAGTGGACATGGGGAGGGGTCACATATCAGGCTGAATAAATCAGATATGTAGCGGACCATATAACAAATAAATTATCATTCTCTGTGAGGACACATAATGCCTTACCATTCTGAAATCTCCATAGATCCTTCTCCATTGCTGTCATCGTCTGCAGAGCTGTCAGGCTGATTGTTCGCAGAAGCAGACAACGCAGAGGCAAGTGGCTCAAATAAATAAGGCTCAATGCTTGCGTGTGAAACAACAGCACAAGACAGAGCTGACTTTTCACTGTCCTCATCAGACGACATCGTTTTAATTTTAGCTGGAACAGAAAATACCGCCACAATAATACTTGGTACTCTCCGTGTTGACAGTCTCACGGGAATGACGGTAGTTGGCTTCTCACTGGTGCTCTTTGTCTGCACTACAATTGGGCAAAACACTGAATTTTGAAGGCTGTTCAAACCATCTAATAGTGGCATGGTTCATATGCAAGGTGTTATATACACTGCCATCATTTAATGGTGTGTTACATTCACTGCAACTTCTGTACATGTTTTAATTCATGGTTATCTTCATACCATACCTTGGACTATCATCACATGGACAGACTGAAGTTTTGCCTTCTACTACAGTAACACCCTTTCATTCAATACCCATGCTATGTTTTAAAACATAGCTGTTGCATTCTCTGCACTGACATACAAGTTGCACCAGCAGTACTGTCATGCAGTACAGTACGGTTAAACACCCTGAATTTCGAATATATTTATATCGTCCTCATAGTGGCAGGGTTCATATGCATGTTTGAATGTATTCGATTATCATTCTACATGTAAGTTATATTCAATGCAACTGCTGTACATGTTTTAATGCATGGTTATCTTCACGCCATACTGTGAGCTGTCATCCCATGGAAAGACTGAAGAGTTGTCTTCTACTACAAGAACACAGTCTCATTCAATATCCATACTATGTATTGAAACAGAGTGGTTAATTCCAACACCGACATACAGGTGGCGCCAACAGTACTGTCATGCACCACAGTAGGGTAAAACACTGATTTTTAAATACAGTTCACAGTGTCTTATAGAATCAGGGTTCTTATCCACTGTGTTATGTACACTGCCATAATTTAACTATGTAAGTTACATTCAATGCATCTGCTGTACATGTTTTAATGCATGGTTATCTTCACAGCATTCCTTGTGCTGTTATCAAATGGACAGACTGACGTGTTGTCTTCTACTACAGTACCATCTTCTCATTCGATAGCCATGCTATGTATTGCAACAGTTAGAGTGATTGCATTATCAGAACTGACATACAGGTGGCTCTGACAGTACTGTCTTGCAGTACAATAAGATAAAAGACTGTATTTTGAATGCAGTTAACAGCATCTGATAGTGGCAGGGTCCATATGCGTGGTGGTATATGCATTGCTATCATTTAACAGTGTGAGTTACATTCAGTGCAACTGCTAAACATGTTTAATGCATGGTTATCTTCACGACATAGCTTTTGTTATCATCACTTGTACTGACTGAAGTGCTGTCTATTAGTACAATGACACTCATTCAATATCTATGCTATGTATTGAAACACATATATCGGTTGCATTCTCAGCACTGACATACAGGTGGCACCGATTGTATTGTCATGTAGTACCATAGGTAAAACATTGAATTTTGAATGCAACTCACAGCATCTAATAGTAGCAAAGTTTTTATTCATGTTGGAATGTACTCTGCCATCATTTTACAGGGTCAATTACATCCGATGCAACTGCTGTACATGTTTTAATGCATGGTTGTCTTCACGCATTACCTTGTGTTGTATTCACATGGAGCATACTGGAAGTGTTGTCCTCTGCTCCAGTAACATACCCTCGTTCATGACTATGTTATGCATTGAAACATTTATGTCAGTTAGATTTCCATGTGTGGCATACAGGCAGTGCCAACGGTACTGTTTATGTACTGCAATATGATAAAACACTAAATTTCGAATGCAGCTCACAGAGTCTAATTGTTGCAGGGTAAAATATGCCAGGTGGTATGTTCTGTGCCATCATTTAATGGTGTGAGTTACATTCAATGCAACTGCTGTACATGTTTTAATGCAGGGTTGTCCTTACTACATACTTTGTGCTGTCATTACATGGACAGTCTGAAGTATTGTGTTCTGCTACAATAACGGCATCTCATTCAATAGCCATGCTTTGTATTAAAACAGGTGGAGTGGCTGCATTCTCAGCACTGACATAGAGGTGGCGCCAACAGTACCGTCATGCAGTAGAATAGTGTAAGACATTGAACTTTCAATGCAACTTGCAGTGTATAATAGTGGCAGGGCTAACATGCACCTTGGAATGCACTGTGCCATCATTTTACTGTGTTTTTTACGTCCAACACAACAGCTGTACATGTTTTAATGCATGGATATCTTTACGCCATACTGTGTGTTGCATTCGCATGGACAGACTGAAGTCTTGTCTTCTATTCTAATAACACACCCTCTTTCAGTGGCCATGTTATGCATTGAAACAATTATGGCAGTTATATTCCATGTCTGCAGTGCTGTTCATGCATCATAATAAAGGGGTGAAGCACTGACTTTTGAATGTGAATCACAGCATCTAATAGTGGCCGGGGTAATATATCTGGTGTTATGTACTCTGCCATCATTTAATGGCATGAGTTACATTCAATGCAACTGCTGTACATGTTTTAATGCTTGGCTATCTTCACACCATACCTTATGCAGTCTTCACATTTACCTCCTCTTACCCTTTCCATTTGTACATTTCTCTAACGTTTTTCCCACAACTAGCTTGTTTTGTTGTATAAGTATTTTTGTTTTTTTTCCCCTGTCTTGCACTAAGTTTGTCATTAAGGGACTGTGTTATACTGGCTATTGACGCAACACAACTTGTTTGCCATTCTATGTATCTTGACTTGTTTGTACACAATCGATGTGGAACCTTTGTAAAAGAGCCATGGCTCAAAGGTAATAATTTCTAGAACAATCAACTAAACTAAGAATGAAGTGTTGTCTTCTACAACAATAACACCCACTCATTCAGTAGCCATGCTATGTACTGAAACAGTCAGAGCCTTTCCATTCCAAGCACTGCTTACAGGTGGCACCCTCAGTACTGCCATGCACTAGAATTGGGCAAAACACTGAATTTTGAAGGCAGTTCAGATGGTCTAATTGTGGCAAGGTTCATATGCAAGGTGTTATATACACTGACATCATTTAATGGTGTGTTACATTCATGCAACTTCTGTACATGTTTTAATTCATGGTTATCTTCATACCATACCTTGGACTATCATCACATGGACAGACTGAAGTGTTGAATCTACTAGAGTAACAACCTTTCATTCAATACCCATGCTATGTTTTAAAACACAGCTGTTGCATTCTCTGCACTGACATACAATTTGCACCAACAGTACTGTCATGCAGTATAGTGCGGTAAAACACCCTGAATTTCGAATACATTTCACATCGTCTAATAGTGGCAGGGTTAATATGCATGTTTGAATGTATTCGATTATCATTCTACGGTGTGAGTTATATTCAATGCAACTGCTGTACATATTTTAATGCATGGTTATCTTCACACCATACTGGGAGCTGTCATCACACGGAAAGACTGAAAGAGCAGGTGCTTAGTAAAGGTGCATATTTTAAAGAACAAAGATTTGGGGCCTTTAGATGCCTTTGCAATCATTCAGTTTGCTGTTATTTGTTTATTTGCTTACATTTCCATCTTTTTATTTGTATTTTGCCAAGTGCTAGAAAAAAAAAAAAAAAGTCCTATGCCGTCCCGTGTGATGATGTCAGAAAACCCTTACTAGCCTGCTGTGTGTACCTCAAAGAAACTACAACCTTTCTACTATTCAGATAGTTCTTTTAGACTGACCTATAGGAGGAGCTGTAAGCTGACCCAGCCTGCCCCTGTACATTCAGACTGACCTACAAGTGTCGCTGTGAGACCCTGCAATTGCACTGTGCAATCTACATGCAAATCAGGTCATAATAAGATGCTAATATGGATGTTTGCCCACCAACTGCCTAAGCAGGCGCATTTGTATAATACTTTTGAATACAGCAAATGTTTGCCCTAGGAAAATGTCCTAGTGCTGAGTGAACATGTTAGCCCTGCGCAAACAATGCACAAATGTATTTGTGCCATGCAAACCTGTCTTGAACCATAACACAGTTCTTCAGTATTTGGCCTGCACTGTTGTTTGCAGCTTTAGTGAATCCACTTCTTTGTTAGCACACACATTGATCATGTAGTTCACCTTTACCTTCCTGGAAAAATACATTTCCTGACACCAAAATATTATAATTTTAATAGACATATGTGATTTTTGATAACATGTGAGCCAGATATTCAAACATAGCCCCAGAGTGAAAATAGCACTGCACGTGTGCTGCAGTAGCCCTGAACTATTTGCATGCTATATTCAAAGGGATAGCCCCCATGCTAAAGCAACTGAATATAGCATGCAAATGAAGCCATGCAAACAGGGATGGGAGTGCAGTGCAATAAATGGCCAGCAAATAAAACAGCTATGAGCATAGCATCCAGGAAGCGCAAATCAAAACAGCAGCCCAGTGCACACAGGCGTGGAGGAAGGTACAGGTGAACTACGTGATCAATGTATGTGCTAACAAAGAAGTGGATGCACTAAAGCTGCAAACAACAGTGCAGGCCAAATACTGCAGAACTGTGTTATGGTTCAAGACAGGTTTGCGCAGCACAAATACATTTGTGCAGTGTTTGCGCTGGGCTAACAAGTTCACCCGGCACTAGGACGTTTTCCTAGGGCAAACATATCATATTCAAAAGTGTCCTCAAAATAAGCCTGCTTAGGCAGTCGGTGGGCAAACATCCATATTAGCATCTTATTATGACCTGATTTGCATGTAGATTGTACAGTGCAATTGCAGGGTCTCACAGTGCCACCTGTAGGTCAATCTGAAAGTACAGGGGCAGGCTGGGTCAGCTCACAGCACCACCTGTAGGTCAGTGTGAAAGTACAGGGCAGGCTGGGTCAGCTCACAGTGCCACCTGGAGGTCAGTCTGGAAGTACAGGGGCAGGCTGGGTCTGCTTACAGCTCCACCTATAGGTCAGTCTAAAAGAAATATCTGAAAAGTGGAAAGGTTGTAGTTTCCCTTTGAGATACACTGGCAGGCTTGATAGTAAGGGTTTTCTGACATCATCACATGGGGACTCCATTGGACTCTTTTTTTTTTTTTCACTAGCACTTGGCAAAATACAAATAAAAATATGGAAATGTAAGGACAAGTAAGTAAATAAACAAATGAAAGCAAACTGAATGATTGCAGAGGCATCTAAAGGCACCAAACCTTCATTTTTTAAGATATGCATCTTTACTAAGCACCTGCTCTTGAAGAGTTGTCTTCTACTACAAGAACACCGTCTTGTTCAATATCCATACTATGTATTGAAACAGAGTGGTTACATTCCAACACTGACATACAGGTGGTGCCAACAGTACTGTCTTGCACTAGAATAGGGTAAAACACTGATTTTTAAATGCAGTTCACAGTGTTTTATAGTATCGGGGTCCATATGCATTGTGGTATGTACACTGCCATAATTAATTATGTAAGTTACATTCAAAGCATCTGCTGTACATGTTTTAATGCATGGTTATCTTCACGCTTACCTTGTGCTGTTATCAAATGGACAGACTGAAGTGTTGTCTTCTACCACGGTACCAGCTTCTCATTCAATAGCCATGCTATGTATTGCAACAGTTAGAGTGATTGCATTATCAGAACTGACATACAGGTGGCTCCGACAGTACTGTCATGCAATACAATAGGGTAAAAGACTGTATTTTGAATGCAGTTAACAGCGTCTAATAGTGGCAGGGTTCATATGCATGGTGGTATATACACTGCCATCATTTAACAGCGTGAGTTACATTCAATGCAACTGCTATACATGTTTTAATGCATGGTTGTCTTCACAACATGCCTTTTATTATCATCACTTGTACTGACTGAAGTGTTGTCTATTACTACAATGACACTCTGTCATTCAATATCTATACTGTGTATTGAATCAGTTATAGCGGTTGCATTCTCAGCACTGACATACAGGTGGCACTCATGGTATTGTCATGCAGTACCATAGGTACGACACTGAATTTTGAATACAATTCACAGCATCTAATAGTAGCAAGGTTTATATTCAAGTTGGAATGTACTCTGCCATCATTTTACAGGGTAAGTTACATCCGATGTAACTGCTGTACATGTTTTAATGCATGGTTGTTTTCATGGAATACCTTGTGTTGTATTCACATGGACAGACTTAAGTGTTGTCTTCTACTACAATAACACCCTTTCTTTCAATAGCCATACTATGTATTGAAATAATTAAAGCAGTTGCATTACCAGTACTGTTATGCAGTACAATAGGGTCAAACACTGAGTTTTGAATGATGTTCACAGCTTGTAATAGTGTCAGGTTCACAAGCATGGTGGTATGTACACTGCTATCATTAAACGGTGTGAGTTACAGTCAGTGCACCTGCTGTACATTTGAATGCATGGTTAGCTTCACACCATACCTTGTGTTGTCATCACATGGAGAGACTGAAGTGTTGTCTTCTAGTACAATGACACACTCTCTTTCTTTAACCATGCTAGGTATTGAAACAGTTAGAGTGGTTGCATTCCCAGCACTGGCATACATGTGGTGCCAACAGTACTGTCAATGACTACAATAGGGTAAAACATAGAAACATAGAATTTGAGCGTCAGATAAGGACCGCTTGGCCACCCAGTCTGCCCATTTCCCTACCTAATGAATAAGCTGCAGATCCTAGTTAACCAGCAGCCTACTTCTTTCTACCCCACCCCTAGAATTGCCTTTATGACTGTCCCATGCATACGTGAATTCAACCACTGTTTTGACTCCACAACCTCCTCCGGAATGTCGTTCCATGCATCCACAACCCTCTCTGTGAAAAATACTTCCTTATAGTACCTCTGAGCCGCGGCCCCCTCTATCTTCAAATTGTGTCCCCTTGTTCTTGCACTCCTCGTTTTTTGAAAGATGCTACCCTCTTGGACTTTGTTGATTCCCTTGAGGTACTTGAAAGTTTCTATCATGTTCCCCCTCTCCCTCCTTTCCTCGAGGCTATACATATTAAGCTCCTTTAGTCTCTCTTCATATGTCTTCTGGTGCAGACCCTGCACCGTTATAGTTGCCCTCCTCTGGACAGCTTCCATCTTGTCTATGTTCTTGCGGAGATTGTGTCTCCAGAACTACGCACAGTACTCCAGATGGGGTCTCACCAGCTGTCTGTACAGAGGGATAACAACTTCTTGTTTTCTACTGGTGATGCCTCTTCCTATGTATCCCAGTATGCCCCCAGTCCTCACTACTGCCCTCTCACATTGCTTGCCCACCTTTAAGTCATCTGATATGACTACCCCAGGTCCCTTTCTATTTTTGTTGTTGTTAATATCTCACCCCCCATTGTGTACTCTTCCCTGGGTTTAGTTTCCCAGGTGCATTGCCTGCACTTCTTAGCATTGAATCTAAGCTGCCGTGCATTTAACCATTCCTCTAACCTTGCCAAGGTCCTTCTCATCCTTTTCACCCCACTTTGTGCATCAACTCTGTTGCAGATCTTTGTGTGATCTGTAAAGAGACATACTTTTCCTTCCAGTCCTCTGCAATGTCACTGATAAAGACATTGAAGAGGACCGTCCTAATACTGAACCCTGCGGTACCCCACCAGTAACCCCCATTTCTTCAGAATGAGTTCACAGCCTCTAATAGAGGCAAGGTCCATATGCATGGTGGTATGTACACTGTTATAATTTAACAGAGTGAGATACATTCAATGCATCTGCTGTACATGTTTTAATGCATGGTTAATCTTCATGCCATACCTTGTGCTGTTATCAAATGGACAGACTGAAGTGTTGTCTTCTACTACAGTACCATTTTCTCATTCGATAGTCATGCTATGTATTGCAGCAGTTAGAGTGATTGCATTATCAGAACTGACGTACGGGTGGCTCCGGCAGTACTGTCATGCAGTACAATAGTTTAAAAGACTGTATTTTGAATGCAGTTAACAGCGTCTAATAGTGGCAGGGTTCATATGCATGGTGGTATATACGTTGCCATCATTTAACAGTGTGAGTTACATTCAATACAACCGCTATACATGTTTTAATTCATGGATTTCTTCATATCATACCTTGGACTATCATCACATGGACAGACAGAAGTGTTGCCTTCTACTACAGAAACACACTTTCATTCAATACCCATGCTATGTTTTAAAACATAGCTGTTGCATTCTCTGCACTGACATACAAGTTGCACCAGCAGTACTGTCATGCAGTACAGTACGGTTAAACACCCTGAATTTCGAATATATTTCACATCGTCTAATAGTGGCAGGGTTCATATGCATGTTTGAATGTATTCGATTATCATTCTACAGTGTGAGTTATATTCAATGCAACTGCTGTACATGTTTTAATGCATGGTTATCGTCACGCCATACTGTGAGCTGTCATCACATGGAAAGACTGAAGAGTTGTCTTCTACTACAAGAACACCGTCTCGTTCAATATCCATACTATGTATTGAAACAGAGTGGTTACATTCCAACACCGACATACAGGTGGCACCAACAGTACTGTCATGCACCACAGTAGGGTAAAACACTGATTTTTAAATGCAGTTCACAGTGTCTTATAGAATCAGAGTTCTTATCCACTGTGTTATGTACACTGCCATTATTTAACTATGTAAGTTACATTCAATGCATCTGCTGTACATGTTTTAATGCATGGTTATCTTCATGGCATACCTTGTGCTCTTATCAAATGGACAGACTGAAGTGTTGTCTTCTGCTCCAGTAACATACCCTCGTTCTACGGCCATGTTATGCATTGAAACATTTATGTCAGTTAGATTCCCATGTGTGGCATACAGGCGGTGCCAACAGTACTGTTTATGCACTGTAATATGATAAAACACTGAATTTCGAATTCAACTCACAGAGTCTAATTGTTGCAGGGTTAAATATGCCAGGTGGTATGTTCTGTGCCATCATTTAATGGTGTGAGTTACATTCAATGCAACTGCTGTACATGTTTTAATGCAGGGTTGTCCTTACTACATACTTTGTGCTGTCATTACATGGACAGTCTGAAGTATTGTGCTCTGCTACAATAACAGCATCTCATTCAATAGCCATGCTTTGTATTGAAACAGGTGGAGTGACTGCATTCTCAGCACTGACATAGAGGTGGCGCTGACAGTACCGTCATGCAGTAGAATAGTGTAAAACATTGAATTTTCAATGCAACTTGCGGTGTCTAATAGTGGCAGGGCTAATATGCACCTTGGAATGCACTGTGCCATCATTTTACTGTGTTTTTTACATCCAACACAACAGCTGTACATGTTTTAATGCATGGATATCTTTACGCCATACCGTGGTTGTATTTGCATGGACAGACTGAAGTCTTGTCTTCTGTTCTAATAACACACCCTCATTCAGTGGCCATGTTATGCATTGAAACAATTATGGTAGTTATATTCGCTAGCAGTGCTGTTTATGCACCATAATAATAGGGTGAAGCACTGAATTTTGAATGCAAATTACAGCGGTAATTGTGGCTGGGGTAATATATCTGGTGTTATGTACTCTGCCATCATTTAATGGCATGAGTTACATTCAATGCAACTGCTGTACATGTTTTAATGCTTGGTTATCTTCACACCATACCTTATGCTGTCATCACATTTACCTGCTCTTACCCTTTCCATTTGTACATTTCTCTAACATTTTCCCCACAACTAGCTTGTTTTGTTGTATAATAAGTATTTTTGTTTTTTTTCCCCTGTCTTACACTAAGTTTGTCATTAAGGGACTGTGTTATACTGGCTATTGACACAACACAACTTGTTTGCCATTCTGTGTAACTTGACTTGTTTGTACACAATCGACGTGTGACCTTTGTAAAAGAGCCATGGCTCAAAGGTAATAATTCCCAGAACAATCAACTAAACTAAGAATGAAGTGTTGTCTTCTACAAAGATGACACCCGCTCATTCAATAGCCATGCTATGTATTGAAACAGTCAGAACTTTTGCATTCCAAGTACTGCCATACAGGTGGCACCTCAGTACTGTCATGCACTACAATTGGGCAAAACACTGAATTTTGAAGGCTGTTCAAACCGTCTAATAGTGGCATGGTTCATATGCAAGGTGTATATACACTGCCATCATTTAATGGTGTGTTACATTCAGTGCAACTTCTGTACATGTTTTAATTCATGGTTATCTTCATACCATACCTTGGACTATCATCGCATGGACAGACTGAAGTGTTGCTTTCTACTACAGTAACACCCTTTCATTCAATACCGATGCTACTGTATGTTTTAAAACACAGCTGTTGGATTCTCTGCACTGACATACAAGTTGCACCAACAGTACTGTCATGCAGTACAGTATGGTAAAACACCATGAATTTTGAGTACATTTCACATCGTCTCATAGTGTCAGGGTTGATATGCATGTTTGAATGTATTCGATTACCATTCTACAGTGTGAGTTATATTCAATGCAACTGCTGTACATGTTTTAGTGTATGGTTATCTTCACGCCATACTGTGAGCTGTCATCACATGGAAAGACTGAAGAGTTCTCTTCTACTACAAGAACACCGTCTCTTTCAATATCCATATTATGTATTGAAACAGAGTGGTTACATTCCAACACCGACATACAGGTGGTGCCAACAGTACTGTCTTGCACTACAATAGGGTAAAACACTAATTCTTAAATGCAGTTCACAGTGTCTTATAGTATGAGGGTTCATAAGCATTGTGGTATGTACACTGCCATAATTAAATTATGTAAGTTACATTCAATGCATCTGGTGTACATGTTTTAATGCATGGTTATCTTCATGCCATACCTTGTGTTGTTATCAAATGGTCAGACTGAAGTGTTGTCTTCTACTACAGTACCACCTTCTCATTCAATAGCCATGCTATGTATTGCAATAGTTAGAGTGATTGTATTATCAGAACTGACATACGGGTGGCTCTGAAGCATTGTCATGCAGTACAATAAGGTAAAATCTTATGTACTGTATCTTGAATGCGGTTAACAGCATCTAATAGTGGCAGGGTTCATATGCATGGTGTTATTTACACTGCCATCATTTAACAGTGTGAGTTACATTCAATGCAATTGCTATACATGTTTTAATGCATGGTTATCTTCACAACATACCTTTTGTTATCATCACTTGTACTGACTGAAGTGTTGTCTATTACTACAATGACACATTCAATATCTATGCTATGTATTGAAACAGATAAAGCGGTTGCATTCTCAGCACTGACATACAGGTGGCACCGATGGTATTGTCATGCAGTACCATAGGTAAAACACTGAATTTTGAATGCAACTCACAGCATCTAATAGTAGCAAAGTTTATATTTATGTTGCAATGTACTCTGCCATCATTTTACAGGGTAAGTTACATCCGATGCAACTGCTGTACATGTTTTAATGCATGGTTGTTTTCACGGAATACCTTGTGTTGTATTCACATGGACAGAATTCAGTGTTGTCTTCTACTACAATAACACCCTTTCTTTCAATAGCCATGCTATGTATTGAAATAGAGCAGTTGCATTACCAGTACTGATATGTAGTACATTAGGGTCAAACACTGAGTTTTGAATGATGTTCACAGCTTGTAATAGTGTCAGGTTCACGAGCATGGTGGTATGTACACTGCCATTATTTAACGGTGTGAGTTACATTCAGTGCACCTGCTGTACATTTGAATGCATGGTTATCTTCACACTTTACCTTGTGCTGTTATGACGTGGAGAGTCTGAAGTGTTGTCTTGTACTACAATGACACACTCTCTTTCTTTAACCATGCTACGTATTGAAGCAGTTAGAGTGGTTGCATTCCCAGCACTGGCATACAGGTGGCGGCAACAGTACTGTCATGGACTACAATAGGGTAAAACATAGAAACATAGAATTTGACGGCAGATAAGGACCGCTTGGCCCACCTAGTCAGCCCATTTCCCTACCTAATGGATAAGCTGCAGATCCTAGTTAACCAGCAGCCTACTTTTCTACCCCACCCCTAGAATTGCCTAATGACTGTCCCACGATGCTTGAATTCAACCACAGTTTTGTCTCCACAACCTCCTCTGGAAGGCGGTTCCATGCATCCACAACCCTCTGTGAAAAAAACACTTCTCATTACCTCTGAGCGCCTCCATCTTCAAATTGTGCCCTTGTTCTTGCAGACTTTTTGAGAGATGCTACCCTCTGACTTTGTTGATTCCTAGAGGTACTTGAAAGTTTCTATCATGTCTCTCCTTTCCTCGAGGATATACATATTAAGCTCCTTTAGTCCCTCTTCATATGTCTTCCGGTACAGACCTGCACCATTTTAGTTGCCCCCTCTGGACAGCTTCCATCTTGTCTATGTCTCTTGCGGAGACTGGGGCTCCAGAACTGCGCACAGTACTCCAGATGGGGTCTCACCAACTGTCTGTACAGAGGATAACAACTTCTTGTTTTCTACTGGTGATGCCTCTCCCTTTGCAACCCATCCTCCCATCCCTCCTTACTGCCCTCTCACATTGCTTGCCCACCTTTAAGTCATCTGATATGACTACCCCAGGTCCCTTTCTATTTTGTTGTTGTTAGTATCTCACCTCCATTGTGTACTCTTCCCTGGATTTTTGTTTCCAGGTGCATTGCCTTGCACTTCTTAGCATTGAATCTAAGCTGCCATACATTTGACCATTCCTCTAACCTTGCCAAGTCCTTCTCATCCTTTCCACCCCACCTTGTGCATCAACTCTGTTGCAGATCTTTGTGTCATCAGCAAAGAGACATACTTTTCCTTCCAGTCCCTCTGCAATGTCACTTATAAAGACATTGAAGAGGACCGTCCTATACTGAACTCATGGTACCCTCTAGTAACCCTCATTTCTTCAGAATGCAGTTCACAGCCTCTAATAGTGGCAGGATCCATATGCATGGTGGTATGTACACTGCTATAATGTAACAGAGTGAGTTACATTCAATGCATCTGCTGTACATGTTTTAATGCATGGTTATCTTCATGCCATACCTTGTGCTGTTATCAAATGGACAGACTGAAGTGTTGTCTTCTACTACAGTACCATCTTCTCATTCGATAGCCATGCTATGTATTGCAATAGTTAGAGTGATTGCATTATCAGAACTGACATACTGGTGGTCTGACAGTCTGCCATGCAGTACAATAGGGTAAGAGACTGTATTTTGAATGCAGTTAACAGAGTCTAGTAGTGGCAGGGTTCATATGGATGGTGGTATATACACTGCCATCATTTATCAGTGAGAGTTACATTAAGTGCAACTGCTATACCTGTTTTCATGCATGGTTATCTTCACGACATACCTTTGTTATCATCACTTGTACTGACTGAAGTGTTGTCTATTACTACAATGACACTCTGTCATTCAATATCTATGCTATGTACTGAAACAGTTATAGCGGTTGCATTCTCAGCACTGATATATAGATGGCACTGATATATTGTCATGCAGTACCATAGGTAAAACATTGAATTTTGAATGTAACTCACAGCATCCAATAGTAGCAAGGTTTATATTCATGTTGGAATGTACTCTGCCATCATTTAACAGGTAAGTTACATCCGATGCAACTGCTGTACATGTTTTAATGCATGATTGTCTTCATGCAATACCTTGTGTTGTATTTACATGGAGCATAATGAAGTTTTGTCTTCTGCTCCAGTAACATACCCTCGTTCGATGGCTATGTTATGCATTGAAACATTTATGTCAGTTAGATTCTCATGTGTGGCATACAGGTGGTGCCAACAGTACTGTTTATGCACTGCAATATGATTAAATACAGAATTTTGAATGCAGCTCCCAGAGTTTAATTGTTGCAGGCAAAATATGACAGGTGGTATGTTCTCTGCCCTCATTTAATGGTGTGAGTTACATTCAATGCAACTGCTGTACATGTTTTAATGCATGGTTGTCTTTACTATGTAGTTTGTGCTGTCATTACATGGACAGTCTGAAGTATTGTCTTCTGCTACAATAACAGCATCTCATTCAATAGCCATGCTTTGTATTAAAACAGGTAGAGTGACTGCATTCTCAGCACTGACATAGAGCTGATACCGACAGTACTGTCATGTAGTAGAATAGTGTAAAACATTGAATTTTCAATGCAACTTGCAGTGTCTCATAGTAGTAGGGCTAATATGCACCTTGGAATGCACTGTGCCATCATTTTACTGTGTTTTTACATCCAACACAACAGCTGTACATGTTTTAATGCATGGATATCTTCACGCCATACCGTGTGTTGTATCTACATGGACAGACTGAAGTCTTGTCTTCTATTCTAATAACACACCCTCATTCAGTGGCCATGTTATTCATTGAAACAATTATGGCAGTTATATTCCATGCCAGCAGTGCTGTTTATGCACCATAATAATAGGGTGAAGCACTGAATTTTGAATGCAAATCACAGCGTCAAATAGTGGCCGGGGTAATATACCAGGTGTTATGTACTCTGCCATCATTTAATGGTGTGAGTTACATTCAATGCAACTGTTGTACATGTTTTAATGCTTGGTTATCTTCACACCATACCTTATGCTGTCATCACATGGACAGAATGAAGTGTTGTCTTCTACAACAATAACACCCACTCATTCAATAGCCATGCTATGTACTGAAACAGTCAGAGCTTTTGCTTTCCAAGCACTGCCCTACAGGAGGCACCTTTAGTACTGTCATGCACTACAATTGATAAAACACTGAATTTTGAAGGCAGTTCAGATCGTCTAATAGTGGCATGGTTTATATGCAAGGTGTTATATACACTGCCATCATTTAATGGTGTGAGTTACATTCAATGCAACTTCTGTACATGTTTTAATGCACGGCTGTCTTCATACCATGCCTTGGACTATCCTCACAGGGACAGTCAGAAGTGTTGCCTTCTAATACAGCAACAACCTTTCATTCAATACCCATGCTATGTTTTAAAACAGAGCTGTTGCATTCTCTGCACTGACATACAAGTTGCACCAACAGTGCTGTCATGCAGTACAGTATGGTAAAACACCCTGAATTTTGAATACATTTCACATCGTCTAATAGTGGCAGGGTTGATATGCATGCTTGAATGTACTGATTATCATTCTATGTAGTGAGCTATATTCAGTGCAACTGCTGTATATGTCTTAATGCATGGTTAGCTTCACACCACACTGTGAGCTGTCATCACATGGAAAGACTGAAGAGTTGTCTTCAACTACAAGAACACCATCTCGTTTAATATCCATACTATGTATTGAAACAGACCTGTTGCATTCCAACACTGACATACAGGTGGCGCCAACAGTACTGTCATGCACTACGAAGAAGTAAAACACTGATTTTTAAATGCAGTTCACAGTGTCTTATAGTATCAGGGTTCATATGCATTGTGGTATGTACACTGCCATAATTTAACTATGTAAGTTACAGTCAATGTAACAGCTGTGCATGTTTTAATGCATGGTTATCTTCGCACCATACCATGTGCTGCCAGCACATGGACTGACTTAAGTGTTGCCTTCTTCTACAATAACACCCTTTCTTTCAATAGCCATGCTATGTATTGAAAGAGTTACAGCAGTTGCATTACCAGAACTGACATGCAGGTTGTGCCAATAGTACTGTCTTGCTGTACAATAGGGTCAAACACTGAGTTTTGAATGCTCTTCACAGCCTGTAATAGTGTCAGGATTCACAAGCATGGTGGTATATACACTGCCATCATTTAACGGTGTGAGTTACATTCAGTGTACCTGCAGTACATCTGAATGCATGGTTAACTTCACGCCATTCCTTGTGCTGTCTTCACATGGAGAGACTGAAGTGTTGTGTTCTGCTACAATAACGCACTCTCTTTCTTTAACCATGCTATGTATTGCAACAGTTATAGTGGTTGCATTCCCAGCACTGGTGTACAGGTGGCGCCAACAGTACTGTCATGTTCTACAATAGGTAGCACATTTAATTTGAATGCAGTTCACAGCCTCTAATAGTGGCAGGGTCCATATGCATGGTGGTATTTACACTGCCATCATTTAACAGTGTGCTTTACATTCAATGCAACTGCTAAACATGTTTTAATGCATGGTTATCTTCATGACATACCTTTTGTTATCATCACTTGTACTGACTGAAGTGTTGTCTATTACTACAATGACACTGTCATTCAATATCTATGCTATGTTTTGAAACAGTTATAGCAGTTGGATTCTCGACACTGACATACAGGTGGCACTGATGATATTGTCATGCAGTACCATAGGTAAAACACTGAATTTTGAATGCAACTCACAGCATCTAATAGTAGCAAGGTTTATATTCATGTTGGAATGTACTCTGCCATCATTTTACAGGGTAAGTTACATCCAACTCAACTGCTGTACATGTTTTAATGCATGGTTGTCTTCACGCAGTACCTTGTGTTGTATTCACATGGAGCATACTGAAGTGTTGTCTTCTCCTCCAGTAACATACCCTCGTTCTACGGCTATGTTATGCATTGAAGCATTTATGTCAGTTACATTCCCATGTGTGGCACACAGGTGGTGCCAACAGTACTGTTTATGCACAGCAATATGATAAAACACTGAATTTTGAATGCAGCTCACAGAATCTAATTGTTGCAGGGTAAATATGCCTGGCGGTATGTTCTGTGCCATCATTTAATGGTGTGAGTTACAATCAATGCAACTGCTGTACATGTTTTAATGCATGGTTGTCTTTACTATGTGTTTTGCTGTCATTACATGGACAGTCTGAAGTATTGTCTTCTGCTACAATAACAGCATCTCATTCAATAGCCATGCTTTGTATTGAAACAGGTAGAGTGGCTGCATTCTCAGCACTGACATAGAGGTGGCGCCGACAGTACCTTCATGCAGTAGAATAGTGTAAGACATTGAACTTTCAATGCAACTTGCAGTGTCTAATAGTAGCAGGGCTAATATGCACTTTGAAATGCACTGTGCCATCACTTTACTGTGTTTTTTACATCCAACGCAACAGCTGTACATGTTTTAATGCATAGATTTCTTCACGCCATACCGTGTGTTGCATTCGCATGGACAGACTGAAGTCTTGTCTTCTGTTCTAATAACACACCCTCATTCAGTGGCCATGTAATGCTTTGAAACAATTATGGCAGTTATATTCCATGCCAGCAGTGCTGTTTATGCACCATAATGATAGGGTGAAGCACTGACTTTTGAATGCAAATCACAGCGTCTAATAGTGGTCGGGTAATGTACCTGGTGTTATGTACTCTACCATCATTCAATGGCGTGAGTTACATTCAAGGCAACTGTTGTACATGTTTTAATGCTTGGTTATCTTCACACCATACCTTATGCTGTCATCACATGGACAGAATGAAGTGTTGTCTTCTACAACAATATCACCTGCTCATTCAGTAGCCATGCTATGTACTGAAACAGTCTGAGCTTTGCATTCCAAGCACTGCCATAGAGGTGGCACCCTCAGTACTGTCATGCAATACAATTGGGTAAAACACTGAATTTTGACGGCAGTTCAGATCGTCTAATAGTGGCATGGTTCATATGCAAGGTGTTGTATACACTCCAATAATTTAATGGTGTGAGTTACATTCAATGCAACTTCTGTACATGTTTTAATGCATGGTTATCGTCATACCATACCTTGGACTATCATCTCATGGACAGACTGAAGTGTTGCCTTCTACTACAGTAACACCCTTTCATTCAATACCCATGCTATGTTTTATAACAGAGCTGTTGCATTCTCTGCATTGACTTACAAGTTGCACCAACAGTACTGTCATGCAATACAGTACGGTAAAACACCCTGAATTTTGAATACATTTCACATTGTCTAATAGTGGCAGGGTTGATATGCATGTTTGAATGTACTTGATTATCATTCTACAGTGTGAGTTATATTCAATGCAACTGCTGTGCATGTTTTAATGCATGGTTAGCTTCACGCCATACAGTGAGCTGTCATCACATGGAAAGACTGAAGAGTTGTCTTCTACTACAATAACACCGTCTTGTTCAATTTCCATTACTATGTATTGAAACAGAGTGGTTGCATTCCAACACTGACATACAGGTGGCGCCAACAGTACTGTCTTGCCCTACAATAAGGTAAAATACTGATTTTTAAATGCAGTTCACAGTGTCTTACAGTATCAGGGTTCATATGCATTGTGGTATGTACACTGCTATAATTTAACTATGTAAGTTACATTCGATGCAACTGCTGTACATGTTTTAATGCATGGTTATCTTCACACCATACCTTGTGCTGTTATCAAATGGACAGACTTAGGTGTTGTTTTCTACTACAACAACACCCTTTCTTTCAATAGCTATGCTGTGTATTGAAACAGTTAGAGCAGTTGCATTACCAGTACTGACATGCAGGTGTCACCAATAGTATTGTCATGCAGTACAATAGGGTCAAACACTGAGTTTTGAATGCTCTTCACAGCCTGTAATAGTGTCAGGGTTCACAAGAATGGTGGTATGTACACTGCCATCATTTAACGGTGTGAGTTACATTCAGTGCACCTGCTGTACATTTGAATGCATGGTTATCTGCACACCATACCTTGTGCTGTCATCACATGGAGAGACTGAAGTGTCCTACTACAATAACACACTCTTTCTTTAACCATGCTATGTGTATTGAAACAGTTAGAGTGGTTGCATTCACAGTACTGGCTACAGGTGGTTTCAACAGTGTTTTGACGCCTACAATAGGGTGAGACATTTAATTTGAATGCAGTTCACAGCCCTTATTAGTGGCAGGGTCCATATGCATGGTGGTATGTAAACTGCTATAATTTAACAGAGTCAGTTACATTCAATGCATCTGCTGTACATGTTTTAATGCATGGTTATCTTCATGCCATACCTTGTGCTGTTATCAAATGGACAGACTGAAATGTTGTCTTCTACTACAGTACCACCTTCTCATTCGATAGTCGTACTATGTATTGCAATAGTCAGAGTGATTGCATTATCAGAACTGACTTACAGGTGGTTCCGACAGTACTGTCATGCAGTACAATAGGGTAAAAGACTGTATGTTGAATGCAGTTATCAGCATCTAATAGTGGCAGGGTTCATATGCATGGTGGTATATACACTGCCATTATTTAACAGTGTGAGTTACATTTAGTGCAACTGCTATACATGTTTTAATGCATGGTTGTCTTCACGACATACCTTGTGTTATCATCACTTGTACTGACTGAATTGTTGTCTATTACTACAATGACACTCTGACATTCAATATCTATGCTGTGTATTGAAACAGTTATAGCGGTTGCATTCTCAGCACTTACATACAGGTGGCACTGATGGTATTGTCATGCAGTACCATAGGTAAAACATTGAATTTTGAATGCAACTCACAGCATCTAATAGTAGCAAGGTTTATATTCATGTTGGAATGTACTCTGCCATCATTTTACAGTGTAAGTTACATCCGATGTAACCACTGTACATGTTTTAATGCATGGTTGTCTTCACGAATACCTTGTGTTGTATTCTATGTGGAGCATACTGAAGTGTTGTCTTCCTCCAGTAACATACCTCATTCTACGGCTGTGTTATGCATTGAAACATTTATGTCAGTTACATTCCATGTGTGGCATACAGGTGGTGCCAACAGTACTGTTTATGCACTGCAATATGATAAAACACTGAATTTTGAATGCAGCTCACAGAATCTTATTGTTGCAGGGTAAATATGCCTGGTGGTATGTTCTCTGCCATCATTTAATGGTGTGAGTTACATTCAATGCCACTGCTGTACATGTTTTAATGCAGGGTTGTCTTTACTACATATTTTGTGCTGTCATTACATGGACAGTCAGAAGTATTATCTTCTGCTACAATAACAGCATCTCATTCAGTAGCCATGCTTTGTATTGAAACAGGTAGAGTGGCTGCTATCTCAGCACTGACATAGAGGTGGTGCTGACAGTACCATCATGCAGTAGAATAGTGTAAGACATTGAATTTTCAATGCAACTTGCAGTGTCTGCTAGTAGCAGGGCTGATGTGCACCTTGGAATGCACTGTGCCATCATTTTACTGTGTTTTTTACATTCAGCGCAACAGCTGTACATGTTTCAATGCATGGATGTCTTCACGCCATACCATGTGTTGCATTCACATGGACAGACTGAAGTCTTGTGTTCTATTCTAATAACACACCCTCATTCAGTGGCCATGTTATGCATTGAAACAATTATGGCAGTTATATTCCGTGTCAACAGTGCTGTTTATGCATCATAATAATAGGGCGACACACTGAATTTTGAATGCAAATCACAGCGTCTCATAGTGGCCAGGGTAATATACCTGGTGTTATATACTCTGCCATCATTTAATGGTGTGAGTTACATTCAATGCAACTGCTGTAGTTGTTTTAATGCTTGATTATCTTCTCATCATACCTTATGCTATCATCACATGGACAGAATGAAGTGTTGTCTTCACAACAATAACACCCGCTCATTCAATAGCCAAGCTATGTACTGAAACAGTCAGAGCTTTGCATTCCAAGCACTGCTATACAGGTGGCACCCTCAGTACTGTCATGCACTTCAATGGGGTAAAACACTTAATTTTGAAGACAGTTCAGATTGTCTAATAGTGGAATGGTTCTTATGCAAGGTGTTATATACACTGTCATCATTTAATGGTGTGAGTTACATTCAGTACAACTTCTGTATATGTTTTAATGCATGGTTATCTTCACACTATACCTTGACTATCATCACATGGACAGACTGAAGTGTTGCCTTCTACTACAGTAACACCCTTTCATTCAGTACCCATGCTATGTTTTAAAACAGAGCTGTTACATTCTTTGCACTGACATACAAGTTGCACAAACAGTACTGTCATGCAGTACAGTATGGTAAAACACCCTGAATTTTGAATACATCTCACATCGTCTAATAGTGGCAGGGTTGATTTGCATGTTTGAATGTACTTGTTTTCATTCTACGGTGGGAGTTATATTCAGTGCAACTGCTGTACATGTTTTACTGCATGGTTATCTTCATGCCATACTGTGAGCTGTCATCACATGGAAAGACTGAAGAGTTGTCTTCATCATGAAGTAACGTCTCGTTCAATATCCATGCTATGTATTGAAACAGAGTGGTTGCATTCCAACACTGACATACAGGTGGTGCCAACAGTACTGTCATGCAATACAATAGGGTCAACAGTGTTGGGTAGTTACTTTTCTATTACTTTCTATTACTTTTGAACACTTGTTCCAGAAAGCTCTGTGCAGTCACTAACAAGGATGGAGAAGTACTGGAAGTTGTAATATACCTTACAGATACATTTACTTATGTATTTTTATACAAAAGAAATACATAACTGTAACTGATTACATTTATTTGAAAGTAACTAGTATCTAACCCATTACTTTCAAAAAACGTAATGTGTTATAGGTATTTATCATTTTTGTATTGTTTTTAAATTAAAAGAAATAAGTAACTATAATTGTAAGGTGTATTACTTTTTCTAGTACTTCTTTATCCTTGCTATTGACTGCACAGAGCTTTCTGGAACAAATTTTCCAAACGTGATAGAAAGTAATAGAAAAAGTAACCCAACACTGAGGGTCAAACACTGAGTTTTGAATGCACTTCTCAGCCTCTAATCATGGCAGGGTTCATAAGCATGGTGGTATGTACTCTGCCATCATTTTACAGTGTGAGTTATATTCAATGCAACTGCTGTACATGTTTTAATGCATGGTCATCTTCATACCATACCGTGAGCTGTCATCACATGAACAGACTAAATTGTTATCTTCTACTACAATAACACACTCACTTTCAATAGTCATGCTATGTATTGAAGCAGTTAGAGTGATTGCATTCCCAGCACTGCATACAGGTGGTTCCAACAGTACTGTTATGCACTACAATAGGGTAAAACACTGAATTCTGAATGCAGTTCACAGTGTCTAGTGGTAGCAGGATTCATATGCATGTGGTATGTACACTGCCATTATTTAATGGTGGGAGTTAAATTCAGTTCACCTGCTATAGATGTTTTAATCAATGGTTATCTTCATACCATACAGGTGGTGCTGACAGTACTGTCATGCAGTATAATAGGATAAAACACTGAATTTTGAATGCATCTTATAGTGTCTAATATTAGCAGGGTTAATATGCATGTTGGAATGTACTCTGCCATCATTTTACAGTGTAATGTATATCCGATGCAACTGCTGTACATGTTTTAATGCATAGTTATTTACAAGCCATACCTTGTGTGGTATTTACATGGACAGACTGATGTGTTGTCTTCTACTCCAATAACCTACCCTCCATCAATGACCATGTTATGCATTGAAACAACTACGGTAGTGACATTCCCATGTGTTGCATACAGGTGGTGCCAACAGTACTGTTTATGCACTACATTAGGGTAAAACACTGAATTTTGAATCCTACTGTGTCTTAATTGTGGCAGGGTTAATATGCCTGTTGGTATGTACTCTACCATCATTTAACTGTGTGAGTTACATTCAATACAACTGCTACTGTATATATGTTTTAATGCATAGTTATCTTCATGACATACCTTGTGCTATCATTGCATTGATAGAGTGAAGTGTTGTCTTTATAACATCCTCTCATTCAGTAGTCATGCTATGTATTAAAATAGTTTGAGCAGTTTCATTCTTAGCACTGACATACAGGTGGCACCAACAGTACCGTTATGCAGTACAATAGGGTCAAACACTGAGTTTTGAATGCAGTTCACAGCCTCCAATAGTGACAAGGTTCATAAGCATGGTGGTATGTACTATGCCATCATTTAATGATGTAAGTTGCATTCGATGCAACTGCAGCACATGTTGTAACGCATGGTTTTCTTCTTGCCACACCTAGTGTTGCACTCACATGGACATGCTGAAGAGTTGTCTTCTACCACAATAACACACCCTCATTCAATGGCCATATTATGCATTAAAACCATTACGGAAGTTACATTCCCATGACTGGCATACAGGTGGTGGGAACAGTACTGTTATGCATTGCAATAGGGTAAAACATTGAATTTTGAATGCAACTCACAGCGTCTAATAGTGGCAGGGTTCATATACCTGGTGGTATGAACTGTGCCATCATTTGGTGGTGAAAGTAACATCCAATGCAACTGCTGTATATGTTTTAGTGCATGTGTAACTGTACTACTAAATATAGTACTAACCTTCAGTGCTGTCGTCTGCCTCCTGCTTCACCACAAGTGGACCAGCATGCTTAGTCTCCCCGGGCTCTGTTGGTAGTAAAGATATGTTCACAGTTATACATGGTTACACTTTTACATTTTTACAGTAAAATAGAATAACAGGTTACATATTAGTTTTAAATGCAGATGCATCATACAGTCTTTTACTAAACAATAAAGCATGACTTTAAGTATATTATTTAAGTATACCTTATTGTCTGAACAATACATACTTTTCGTTTGACTGTATATTACAGCACTATAGCAAAAACTAAGTATATTGACTTCTAGCTGTCCCAGAAATTACTGTAGTTCATACCACATGTTCCACAAGAAGAAGGACAATTGCTACTTCTTGTACCTACACTGAGTTGTATGTTGCTCAACAATAACTTACCTATTTCCTATTTTACTGATTACAATGTACATGATGTTAATGCTTTGGTATGATACTGTGGTATGTTTACTTAAACAGTTTTTCTACAGTATTTCATGTACTTACCAGCTGTTTCGACCAAGATGAGATAATTATCTTCATCATCCCCCACCTCATCCATCTGTTGTCCCTGGGCTGGTACTATCTCCTGCCTCTTGGGTGGTCTTCTAATGGGCGCTGAAACATTAATGTAATACACAAGAAATCAGTCATTGTTTTGATAGTGATAGCTACTTGTAATACCAGTTCTGTACGTGTCTACATACATCACACTGCACTAACATAGGTGTATTACAGTACTAACTGCATTAGCCCTCCCCCGGTCTTCCAACCCCCCCCACCTCTACAACCTTACTACTCACCATGCATGTTGTATATTTTAACTGCTACTGCTGTTGTATTCTCATTTGTAGCATGCTGGTGTCATCAACAGTACTGTCATTGTTTTCAGTATAACAAAACACAGCTTTATAATGCAGTTTCTACTGTGTAGTAGCAACAGTTTGCAGATAACATGCAATATGCATACTGGAATCATTGAATGATAAAGTAACATCCAATACAGGTCATGTGTCCTCATTGGATATATATGTTGATACCAACCACACATATGTTAGAACACTGGGACCTTGTATGGTCTCAGTTAGAAAAATGTACCCTCCCCCACAAAAAAAAACAAAACACCAGGGACTGGATCCTGAGATCACAGACATAGGTCAGCTGAACTCCTAAACATTATCATTACACCTCCCTGATATCAACCACACATGTGTTAGAACACTAGAATCTTGCATGGTCTCATTCAGGGAATGCCCCCACCCAAAAAAAACACCAGACGCTGGATCCTGAGGACAGAGACACAGCCCAACCGAATACCTAAATATTACCATTACATCTCCCTGATACCAACCATACATACGTTTGAACACTGGGACATTGCACAGTTTTAGTCAGGGAATGCCCCCCCTAAACACCAAGCACTGTATCCTGAGGTCACAGCCACAGACCAACTGATACCCTGAGCATTATCATTACATCTCCCTGATACCAGCCACACATATGTTTGAACACTGGGACCTTGCACAGTCTCAGTCAGGGAGTGCCCCCCTCCCAAAACACTAGGTATTGTATCTTGAGGTCACAGACAGAGCCCAACTGAACCTGTAAACATTGCTGTTACACCTCCATGATATGAACCACACATAATGTTAGGACACTGGGACCTTTCAAGGTCTTAGTCAGGAAATGTCTCTCCCCCACACAAAACACCAGACACTGTATCTTGAGGTCACAGCCACACTACAAATGAACCCCTAGACATTACCGTTACACCTTGCTGATACTAACCACACTTATTTTAGAACACTGGGACCTTGTACAGTCTCAGTCAGGTAATGCCCCCCTCCCAAAACACTAGACACTGGATCTTGAGGTCACAGATAGAGCCCAACTGAACCCCTAAATATTGCCATTACACCTCCCTGATATCAACCATACATATGTTTTAACACTAGGACCTTGCACCGTCTCAAACAGGGACTGCCCACCCACCCAGATAACAGGCACTGGATCTGAGGACACAGTCACAGCCCAACTGAACCCCTAAACATTACCGTTACACCTCCCTGATATCAACTGTACATATATTTGAACACTGGGTCCTTGCACAGTCTCAGTCAGGGAATTCCCTGCCCCCCCAAAAAAAACACCAGGCACTGGATCTTGAGGTCACAGACAGAGCCCAACTGAACCTGTTAACATTGCCATTACACCTCCCTGATAATAACCACAAATATGTTAGGACACTTGTACCTTGCATGGTCTCAGTCAGGTAATGCCCCCCCCCCCAAACAACAGTGACTGTATCTTGTGGTCACAGCCACAGCACAACTGAATCCCTAAACATTACCATTATACCTCCTCCCTGCTTACCCTCAGCATCATCCAATTGACAGCTCCCTCACCAATGCTCTATAACTGGACCCATTTCTCCACACACCCTTCCCTTCACTCACCTCTATTCCTTACTGCTACGTGCTATTATGCCTCCTTAAATTTCAGCTTTCTGCTGCCTGCCACTTACCTTGCTCCCCTATTCCTACTAACAAGACTTGGATCAAGACTACCAAGTTGCACTTCATCATTATCTCTCTATTACTCCTCTCTGCAGGTGACATAAATCCCAATGCCGGCCCTTCTCTCAGCAAAACATCCTCTCCCTCCATTCCCCCACAACCCTTCCGCACCTATCCTAATTTCACTCCCACATGGCTTAAAAATCCTTCACCTCAAGATTCGAAGTCTCCTACCAAAGCTTGACCTGCTACTCCCCTTAGTAGAATCCTTTTTTTCTGACATCCTCGTGGTATCAGAGATCTGGCTAACTAACAAATCCTAATACAGCAATCATAATCCCTGGGTATGCTGTTACCCGGCGGGACCCAAGGGTAAGGAGTGGGCGTAGCTATCTACTCCTCCTCCTCCTCCTCTCTTCATACCATTACTGTTTTTTCATCCACTGACCCTAGTACTTATGAAGCCCTTGTCATAAGACTTTCTCTCCCTTTCTCCATACCTATGTATACTGCAGGAACCTATTGTTGCCCTGGCCTTCACCACTCTTTAGCCACTGTTCTAATCACCGCCATTGGGTTTCCTACCTCTTCGAGTGAGCTCTATCTACTGGGAGATCCAAACCTGAATTGGCTGTCTCCCACCCTTGACAAAACTCACACTGACATAGCTGCCCTTAACCTGTCCCAATTAATCGAGGAACCTACTCGTCTAAACCACAAAACCCATAACTACACTGTTATTGACTGGGACGTTGCCCCCATCCTCAGAGAGTACTCCAGTCAGGTCTTCTGCCGGATGCTCTTATTGACCATCATATGATCTACCTAGTCAGAAAAATTCACAAACCAAAGGCCCCCCACAGACTTACAATGATCCGTTCCTACAAAACACTATATCTTACCCCTCGTCATCATGATTTCACTCAAGTCGACTGGACTCCTATATCCTTATCCAATTCTACAGATCACACCCTTGCTTATTTCACCACTAACTTTACTAACATCTGGAATAAGCATGCTCTTCTAAAGCAAGTTAGAGTGTGTGGTAGCCACCTCACCCTGGTTACCCCGAACTCCTGGCCTTGCAACAAATGCTTGATAATTCATGGAAAACCCATAAATCCTCCAGACTCCCTCATGACTACGCTTATCTCCGAACACTCCAAAATGCCTGTACCAAAGCCATCTGCCTGGCTAAGGCAGAATATTTTCAGTGCACCTTTACTACCAACATACACAATCTGTTGAAATTTTGGAAAGTAGTTCACTCTCTCATCTCCCCTAACCCCCCATCCCTGATATTCAAAATTAACAACAAACTCACTGCTGACCATCCCACAGTAGCTGCTGAATTTAATTCCTATTGTACTTCCTGCACCTCCACCCTGTTAACCTCCGTCCTCCCTCCCTCCCATATCACCCTGCCTCCCCCTGCCCCCCGGCCCCAAACACCACTAGTCAATTGAGAGATTTGCCTTCTCACCCATCTCTCCCAATGACACCTTAAAGGCACTACTATCTCTAAACCCATCAAAAGGCCACTCCCCAGATAGCCTTGACCCTAAACTGCTTTACCTTTCTGCATCTACTATTTCCTTCCCACTCACTGATCTCCTCAATCTATCTTTTCACACTGCAACGATGCCCACTGCCTGGAAACATGCCACGGTTGTCTCCCTACCTAATGGAGGAGGCCTTTCATCTCCTGGGAACTACTGCCCAATCTTGTTCCTTCTCACCCTGGCTAAACTTCAAGAACACTTTGGTCTCTCTCAGCTTTCCTCCTTTCTAGATGACTCCTCCTTTTTCACTTCCTTCCAATCATTCCACAACCACCTCCCTACTTAGACTCATTGACTTTATCCATACAGCCATGGATAAATGTCAGATCACTTCTGCCATCTTTTCGACCTTGCCAAGGCTTTTGACTGATTTCCTCCCTCCTCCTTGAAACCCTCTCGTCAGCTGGCTTGTCTCAGTTGGCCTGTAACTGGGTCAGGTCCTATCTGGTAGATAGAACCCAATCAGTTAAAATAGCTGACTCCACAGCCCCTCCGCTACCCATCTCTGCCGGTGTGACTCAAGGTTCTGTAATTGGCCCACTCTTATTCTCAATTTTTCTGAATGATCTATCATTAGTATGCTCCTCATCCTCTATCCATATGTATGTTGACAACACAGTTTTGTTCACCTCTGGCCCATCTCCCTCTGATGTGTCTTCCAGATTACAACTTGACTTCATTAATGTTCAACACTGGTTAAGATCACATCAACTATTCCTCAATGCCAAGAAGACAGTCTCCATGACCTTTGGCACTAGGCAGAGACTGTCTTGGCTGCCTTCCTCCCTCCTTCTGCACTCTAGATGGGACTACATTGAGGACACCTCCTCTTTAAATACCTGGGTGTTTGCCTGGACAAACACCTGCATTTTTCTCTACATATCAACACCATCCTGTATAAACTGCACCCCAAGCTTGGTGTCTTTACAGGAACTGCAGTTCCTTACCTCATCTGGTTTAGCGGATCTTGTTCAGAAAATGATACTGCCTATTTTTGACTACTGAGATACAGTGCTGCTCCCAAGTCTTCCCTCATCAGATTGGATGCTCTTTTCAATACCTTCTGTCATTTTGCTCTTGTCACCCACTCCTGCACTCACCTCTGTTCCTTGTACCATTCTCTCACCTTCCTCTCCATGGAATGCAGGTGTCTCTCTCTCCCACTGTGCCATGTTCATGTCTAAATACTGGCTTGAGACACTCCCCTCCTATCTCTCTGCTTCTCTTTCCTCATCTTCCCCCTCCTCCCGCTCTCTCAGGTCCACTGACACTCGCACTCTAGCTATTCCTCATTATTCCACCTCCACTGGAAAGGTAGCCTTCTCCTACCACTTCCCAAAGCTTTGGAACTTCCTGCCACCTCCTATATGGCTCTCTTCATCCTCATCCTCTATCTCTTTAGCCCTTCATAACTTCTATTCCCCTAACTGCACTTGTCCTTAACCCCTCCTCTACCCTCCTTCCAGCCTCTCTCTCTCTCTCTCTCTCCCCTCTACCCCTGCCAAACTCCTGTTCTACTAAATACCCCAGTCCCTAGCCCCTCTTCTTTACCCCATCCACCCTTGTGCTTATCCCCTATCCCTTTTCTCTCCACTCCTCTATCCCTGTCACTCCTAAATAGCTCCAAACTAGACCTTTCCCTCCTTCCCTCGCTCCTCTTCCTGCCCCCTTTCCTTCTGGTTCTCTGTCTGTGTCCTGGCCCCTTGCAGGGTTCTCTACATCCTGAAGGAGAGCAGGCCCTGGCCCATCTCTCATTCCCCCTGATCTTTTTCTCCCTTACCCAAATCCCGATCCCCTTGCAGGGTTCATTGCATCCTGAAGGGCTTACATTAGTTCAAACTGAATCTCTCTTCCACTCACCACTTTCTATCTTTCCCTGCCCACGTCCCCTACCCCGCCCTCTTGCCCTCCCACCCTTCTTCACCTACCTCCCTCCATCTTCTTGCTCCCTCTGCCTGTACATCCCCTTCAGGGTTATCTGCATCCTGAAAGGAAGTTTGTTCTAGGCTACCCCACCCCATCTCCTTTCCTTCCCCACCTTTCTAACCATTGCCCTCCTTTCTTCCCTACTTTGCCTAAAACTCCCCTCCCCCCCTCCAACCTTGCCCTCCCTTTTCCCCAGTGTTTGTTTAAAACCTGCCCTCCCAAGATCTTACAAATGCAATTCTGCATCATATGGTCAACCATCTTCACTAGCACTTAATACTCCTTCGGCCTTTACTAATCTATACCCTGCAGGTTTACCTAGTTTCGGCTGCTACACTGTCTGTTACCTCAGACATGGCCTGTCTTCCTGGCTGGTAGGCCTGGATCCCTCTGCTCTGAACATTTAACATGATGGTTGTTTTTGATAATTGTACTTGTATTACTCCTATATTAATATGTAATTGTTTCTCCCAACTTTGTAACCCCCCCGGACACTTCTGGAAATGAGTTGTTTACAGCTCATGTTGTCTTTCCTGGTGAAACCTTTTCCAAACAAAATATAAATAAAACCTCCCTGATACCAACCACATATGCTAGAACAAAGGACCTTGCACAGTCTCAGTCAGGAACGCCTCCAAAAAAAAAAAACATCAGGCACTGGATCTTGAGTCACAGACAGAATCCAATTGAACCCTAAACTTTGTCATTAAACCTTCCTGATATCAACCATACATATGTTTTAACACTGACCTTGCACAGTCTCAAACAGGGACACCTACCAAACAACAGGCATTTGGTCCTGAGGACACAGCCACAGCCTAGCAGAACTCCTAAACATTACTGTTACACCTCTCTGATATCAACCATACAGATGTTTGAACACTGGGACCTTGCACAGTCTCAGTCAGTGAATCCACCCCCCCAAAAAAAAACACCAGGCACTGGATCTTGAGGTCACAGACAGAGCCCAACTGAACCCACAAACATTGCCATTACACCTCCCTGATAGCAAACACACATATCTTAGGACACTGGGACCTTGCACAGTTTCAGTCAGAGAATGTCCATCCTCTCAAACAACAGGCACTGTATCTTGAGGTCACAGCCACAGCGCAACTGAACCCCTAAACATTACCATTACATCTCTATGATACCAACCACACATATGTTTGAACACTGGGACCTTGCACAGTCTCAGTCAGGGAATGCCCCCACCTCCCAAAACACCAGGCACTGTATCTTGAGGTCACAGACAGAGCTCAACTGAACCCCTAAACATCACTGTTACACCTCCCTGATATCAACCATACATATGTTAGGACACTGGGACTTTGCATTGTCTCAGACAGGGAATGCTCCCACACGCACACCAGGCACTGGATCCTGAGGTCACAGCCACAGCCCAACTGAACCCCTTAACATTACCATTACATTTTCCTGATACCAACCATTTGAACACTGGCACCTTGCACAATCTCAATTAGAGAATGCCCCCCCCCACACACACACAAACACCAGGCACTGTTTTCTGAGGTCACAGTCACAGCCCAACTGAACCCCTAAACATTACCATTACACCTCCCTGATACCACACTCATATATATTTCAACAGTGGGACCTTGCATGGTCTCATTCATTGCTTCACCCCCACTCCCACTACCACCACCAACACAACCTTCCTAGTCCACATGCATGTTGTGTATTTATACTCTTACTGTTTACTTATGGTCTATCATATGGTTTGCCCACTTCTGGTTTGCCAACCTGCTCCCACAGTTCTTAGGCAAGGTAGTACCAACCCAGATCCTGTAATGGTACCTCTGGGAACTGAAGTAGATCATAAAAGCACTGCCTCAGCAACTTCCTCTTGCACTTGCACATGTGAGATGTTTTGTTCTTAACTTAAAATTTCCTTGCACGGCACAAGTTCACTGCCTTCCATGTCTCCTCTAACCTAAAATTGGTACTGTATTTCGCATGACTATGTTGGGGTCAGCCTTCCTCCCCACCGCATCAACAAGCAGAGACACCTCTCGTATTGACCACAGCTTCACCATTTTCTACTAAAGAAATGATACACCTTACTAAATAAATGGCAGAGATATGTGACTTATAACAACTTGAGACCTCTTTCAATGATTTTACTGTACTATTATGGTACAGCCAGTATGAGTTCTTAACAATTTTCATAACAATAACGTGTGACACTGTTATTGTTATCTAATAATTCTGTACTAACACTGAACACTGTAGTACTACACTGATATATACTGCTACATAATTTTAACCCCAATCCACCCATCTTTTAAAAGCTGTATCACTAACTGTTAAAGATATCTGCATACATGTATAATAAGAAATAAAATGTTAAGTTAGATATTTACATGCACAAACATAAACTCTATACTATTTATCTATGGTACTGTTGTATGCTATGGAAAATAAAAAATTAAAAAATAAACTTTTGTATTGTTAAGATTCACTCTCTCTAGTAAGGTATCGCTAAGTGACAGATATTCTAGTAGCGTTTGTATAGGTGAGGAGCATAATCTATTTTTTGACCAAGAAAGTAATTGGCTCTTAAATGAGCCATTCAGTTTATACACGTCACATTTGGACACATTGAACTTTAGAGCACTGTAAGGATGCCATCTTGGAGGTTTCCAAGGAAGAGGAAATTGCCAGCATGTGAGAAGTGCACACCATCTTGTAAGTATAGCCAATTTTACAATACTTTTTTGTGGGTGGGGTATGGTATGCATACCAGGCATGCATACATATCCGGATATTTGGATATTAGCCTTTCTTCTGGATCTGTTGAGCAGGTACGTGTGCTGTTCTGCACGCCAAACCATGCACTCTGTGATGTCAGAATACACAATCCTACAGGCGGGCAACATCCTATCAGTGAAGCTAGGTCCAGTTTAACTTCAGCCACCAAATCTACCCACCTTTGTTGACTAATCATTGCCTCCAAGATGGATCAGCGGTATGTCTGGTGAAGGGTGGCTACTCAGTAGCCAGTGCATAGCTGGCATGAGATGCTCCGCCTCATGCCTCCCTACCAAACCACTTGACCTTGCAGTTAGGCAGGTGCAAATTACTTCAAAGTGACTTGCTCAAGCAAATTCACCACCTTCTTATTAAACTGCTTCCCACCATCCACAGTACATTTGCTGTTTTCTGCCATTCTGAGTTGTTAAAACAGAGAACTTGACAGCTAGCTCCTCAAAATTCAGTCTGTGTACTTCAGTGTCCTGTCAGCACTGACTGTAAAAAATGAAATTTTCCCTGTCTCATTAAAATGTTTCTTACTCAGGTAGCAATATTGGCTTAACAAAAATCTGTTGGCTTGTATAACTATCAACTGCCAATTAAAACAGCATTTCACACTATACAGATGCTGCCTTATCATTGGATGGCAGACTGCAACATAACTAAGTGCTTGGGAGGAAATTTCAACTTTCTAATAGGTCAATTTGAGCAATCAAAGTGAATGCTGATTCTGTATTGGTTGCTAGGTCCTTTATAGAACACATGCACATTGTGTACTGCCTCCATTTTGAGCTGTCATATGTGGTGGTAAGTTTAAAATATAGCTCTGACTTTAAATGTTGATATCTTCATTTTACAGCATAATTAAGTTTTTATAGTAACACTACCTAGTACCCATTCAAACGTTTTTAAATATTGTTGCCTAAACACTCTTGGTGTATAGGGTAAAAATTAATAATACAGATTCTTGTGTCTCAGAGTCTGCCAAGAAACATTCGTAAACAAGCAAGGAATACTAATAAAGTTTATTATACTACTTAGGCCAAGCATGTGACAGAGAAAATCATAAGGGAGATGGGTTTCTCACAGCTCTTCTGAAGAATGTACATAATCTCGAGAATTGTAGATCTTAGGTTCTCTAAGATCTTGTTTTCTCTCCCCATGTTCCAGCTCTCTGCCCTTCTAGAGGAGCTACAGTGGGTTGCAGACAGCTAAATACTACAGATAACAGCATAGCAACAGAGATTACCTCATACTTACAGATATGAGGAACAATATCAGATTGGTCCTAAGTCATTCTCCATTGGATGACGACTTAGAAAGACTACTAATGAGTATCATATGAGCTAGAATATGCTTTCATTAGCATTATAGCTTGGACAAAAGAAATGCTGACAGGTTCAAATTATATGTGGCATTTCTTGCTTACATACAGTATAAGACATAAAGACATAACAAAGGCTTTCTCTCTCTGTCAGCTTGCTTAGAGACAAAGAGAACTGCTGACAGGGCTCTATTACACATGGCATATCTGCCTGAGTGTAAAACACACATATGTAGTATATAACTATATGAGAATATAAGTATACACAATCACTGATGATCCCTCAGAGTCATCTTATCAGTGATTAGGTAGATTATATATGGAATATGTAAAAGACAAATATAATCTAGATAAATGTATTATAGTGAGGTATAATGAACCATGCATGATAAATATTAGCAGCAAAGCACATTCCTAGCACCCATGCTTCTACGATGGGTGCCAAAATCTACAATGTTAGTGTAAAATAGCAGTAGTACAGTATGATAGACCAGGAATACAATGTGAGGTGTATGTGGGACGATAGGGGGCATAACCCAAGCATAACAATATGCTATTTTATTGCAAAAAAACCTGTAAATTTGTTTTAAAATCATTTACTAGAAAGTGGCTGTACTTACTGATGTCTAACTTGCAGTTTTGCAGTTAAAGCTCAGATGGCCACTGGATATTTCTTCTACACTTTTCTGGCTCTGTGATTGGTCGTTCTTCACATGACCTGTTTTTCCAAAAACAATTTATTTAAAATAATACACATTAATGACTGCTCATTTATGATTGGCTATGATACATGTTAATCAAGAGAAATGTGCAATCTGATTGGCCAAAACTGTTATGAGGGAGTTTTTAACAGAAAAAAAATGTCTGACGTTAGTGGGCTAGCTTTCCATATTTTAAAATTACAGTGTTTACCCTTTTAATGCATTAATTTGATGATGTTAATTATGTATATTGATGTGATGTGTTTTGCTTAACTTATTTTTATTTAGTTTTGGGGTTGCTGGAATTTTTAAATGATTCTGTGCAGTTTCCTGGTTGTGGGCATCATATGAACATATGAATTTGCCAGCAGATAAAGGCCTTATGGTTCATTGAGTCTGGCTGTGTGCAGCCAGTACCTTACATACTGCAGCTGCCCCTCTCCCCTCTCCTGACCCTCCTCTTACCCTATCCCATCCCCTTTGAAGCAGTCCACTTTTCTACAGGATACCACTTCTGCAGGCAACGCGTTCCACCCAGACACCACTCTTTCTGTAAAAAAGTGTCTTCTCATTTCCCTCCTGAACCTTCCCCCCTCCAATTTGAGATCATGACCTCAAGTGTCCCTACCCCCTTAACTTAAATAGTCCCTCCATGCCTGTCTTGTTTATTCTCTTCATGTACTTGAAGGTTTCAAGCATACCACCCCTGTCTCTCCTTTCCTCCAGTGAGTACATGTTCAGCTCCTCAGCCTTCTCATGTAGGGATGCCCCATAGTTCCTGGATCATCTTTGCCCTCCAGTAACTTAATGTCCCTCTTCAGGTATGGGTGCCAGTACTGCATGCAGTCCTCCAGGTGTGGCCTAACCAGTGACCTATACAACAGCAGGATCACCTTCCCTCTCCTTGAAGATATACGCCTGGCAGTACAACCCAGCATTTTGTGGGCCTTTGCAGCTGTCTTCCTGCATTGGGCTGAGTTGTTCATTGAGCCCATTATAATCACCCCCAGATCATTATCCTCCTCCTCTGTCATGGCTAGCTGGATCCCCCCAGCTGGTAGTTCCTTCTTGTTTTCTTTTGCCCTGAAATGTAGCACCTTGCACTTTTTGGCATTGAACCCCAACTGGTAAGTAACTGACCAGGACTCCAATTTTGACAGATCATCCTGCAAGCCATGCCACCCTCCTAGGTCATCCACTACTGCTCCCATCTTAGTGTCATCTGCAAACAAACTGATCTTGCTGTTGATGCCCATTGAGATGTCTGACATGAACAACCCAAACAACACCAGTCCCAGCACTAAGCTCTGTGGTACTCCGCTTGTCACTGCCCTCGGAGATGAGAGCACCCCTCCCACCACCACCCTCTGCTGCCTTCCCTGTAACCAGTTTACTACTCATCCCACCATTTTCACCCCTGCACCTGTACCTGCCAGCTTACTACCCAGCCTCCTATGTGGCACTGAGTCGAATGCCTTACTGAAGTCCAGAAACAGGACATCCACTGCATGGTCCTTGTCCAACTGTCTAATTACCCAGTCATAGCAATCCACCAGGTTGGTCTGACAGATCTGCCCATGACAAATCCATGCTGCCTAATGTTCTGCAGCCCACTGATCTCCAGAAGGGACACCTGCCTCCTCTCAGGATTGTCTCCATCAGTTTTCCCATGATGAATTTGGGGCTTACCAGCCTGTAGTTTCCCAGTTCATCTTTGGGACTGCTGTTATGTAGGTGTACCATGTGAACCATCCTCCAGTCCTGAAGTACACTTCCTGAGACCAGGGAGGCATTGAAAAGGTCTGCCAAGGGCCCACCAGGATTTCTGCCAGGTCTCTCAGTACCCTGGGTTAAATGCCATCCGGCTCTGGTACCTTGTCCACCCTTAGTACCCTCAGACCCTCCAGTACCCTGCCCTCTGTGATTCTCCCATCTGTCGCCTCTTCCCCTGAACCTGACCTCCCACCCTGACCTCCCACCCCCTTGGTAGTGCTCCTCCTTTCTCCTTAGTAACCACCGAGTAGAAGTATTCATTAAGCCTGCTCTGACCCGTTTCCACCCACCCCATCTCTCTTAGTTCTTACTATTTTGTCCCTATAACTCCTTTTCTCCCTGATGTACCTGAAGAATTCCTTCTCCCCTTCTTGATGCCTTGCACCAGCCTAAGCTTCTTAGATGCCTTGGCTGCCCTTACTGCCTTCATCATCTTCTTTGATTCATTCAGGTAATCCTCTCTGTTCTCCCCCTCCCTTTTTTTTTTTGAACATACTAAAGGTGGCTCTTTTATTTCTTACTTTCTCCATGACCCCCTTGCTCAACCAGCTGGGTTTCTTGGTCCTAGCTCACTTACTCTGACCCCTGATGCAGGTTTTGGGTGCCTCCTCAATCTCCAGTTTTATGACCTCTCACCTCTGATTAGTGTCCATATTAGTTTGGATTCTGGCTAGATACCCTTTAACTACCTCTCCCATCCTCCTGAAGTTGGTCTTCCTGAAGTCCAACACTCTTGTACCTGTTTCTACTCCCTCCTTACCCATTTTCGACATGAATCACACTGAGTGGTGGTTACTCCCTGCCAGCGGTTCATCCACCCCCAGCTCACTCACAAACTCCCCATTTGCCAACACTAGGTCTAGGGTGCTCCCTAACCTGGTTGGCTCACTGACCATTTGCATTAGGAAGCTATCCTGGAACTCATCCAGAAGTATCTGCTCCCTTCTACTCATGGTGGCTGGGGTACTCCAATCCTCTCCCGCAGGTTGAAGTTCCCCACAATCACCATGCTACTCTATCCACAGGCCCTTCTGATCTATCCTGCTAGTTCCCTGTCTAATTCCTCTGTCTGAGATGGTGGCCTGTACACTACTCCCATCCTGAGAGTCCTATTCTTGGAATCCTGGATTTGCATCCATAATGCCTCTGTTCTACCCTCCTCCCCTTCCCCCCTCATGAACACACTTCAGTCCTTCTCTCACATACAGTACTACCACCCCACCCTTCTCACTTACCCTATCTCTGCACAATATCTTATACCCTGGTACCGCCAAGTCCCAGTCCTGGTAATGGGTGGCCCATGTTTTGGTGATGGCTGCCATGTCCACCTCTCCTTCTGTCATGAGAACCTGTAGCTCTGCTGTTTTGTTCCCTAGGCTCCTAGCATTCAAAGTAACCACCCTCCACCCTTTTTTCTTCCCCTCCCCCCTCCTGCTCTCTCTTTCTAGCATCCCCTGTAGTACTCCCTTTTTCCCATTGCTTCTAGCATGGGGATTAAACTCATTCGGTTTCCCTTCCTGTGGATTCTGCATGCCTCCTGCCCACTTGCCACCCTCCACTCCTAGATAAATCATGGGAAGCATTTGGTTCAAAGGTTAATTAGGTTTTGCAAAAGTACTGCATTTGCAAAAGTACATTTGCGAAAGTGTCGTGTTTCATAAAGTACATTTGCAAAACTGTCGCATTTGCGGCACTACTTTTTCAAAACGTAATTTTTTCAAAAGTGTGTTTGCAAAACTGTTGCATTTGCAAAAGTGCAATTGCAAAACTGTCATATTTGTGCAAGAACATTTGTGACACTTTCGCAAAAGTATCGCTTGTGTGCTTTCATAAACGCAACAGTTTTGAAAATGTACTTTCAGAATGTGACAGATTTTATAAGCGTACTGTCACAAATGTGCTTTCACAAATTGACAGTTTCAAGTATGCTTTATAAAAGCGACAGTCTAGTAATTTGCACAGTATTGCTTTAAAAAAAAACATATCTTTGACAATCATACTACAAATAAACGGTTCTAGCTTTTGGGCTGAAATTTGTTGGGTGGCAAGCCTTGACCCTCAGATGTGCCTTTTGCTGTTTTGGTGAAAAATGTCCTACCAGTTACATAGTTACAGCACTCCAAAGTTAAGAAATTTCCCATAGGATAACATTGCAGTGCCCACAGGTCCTTTCAGTGCCTTACATCCTCGAAAAATGATTCTGAGGATATGAATTTTGCTATGGGCAGCTCAGTCCACCTTCAGGTGAACTAAGCTTGCATGGAGGTTTCCAAGTCATGATTACAACTGCAGTGGAATTTTTTCATACTTGCCACAGTTACTGAGATATTGCTAAATTAGTGTTATGAATGCTCCTTTTCATGCCTCTCAGGCTGCGGTATGTCTCCATACTTATATGTAAGTGGAAGCGCAGGGCCCAGAGGGCCCACACTCTCACATATGCACACCATTATGCAAAACAAAAACAACGTGAAGGGAGATTGAGCTATTTTAGAAATTTTCATCAAAGCACAATGTTGAATGTTTTGATTATTATACCTTGCTATACTTTTGCTAAGAGATGAGCAAGAACTGTTAAAAGCAGATTGATGTCATATCAATTACATGAAAAAGTAGTCATCTGATTGTTTTCAGTTAGTAATAAAGTGTTTTACCATTCAGTGTTATGTTGTTATAATGCTGCAAAGTGAATCTTTATTCATTTACATTTGTAAAAAAAAAAATAAAGCATAATAACATCATAATAATAAGGACAATGTTGTTTTTTTGCTCCCACCCCTGCACTCTTGCTGGCCACACCTTCAGGGTGCCTGGGACCTCTGCACCACCCACCTCCCTTGTCGCCATCTGCCACCCATATCGGCAGCCCCCCTGGGTAACCCAACATATCCCTTCATCTGGTGGGTCCTTTCCTTCCAGGGAGAAAGCACCGGTAGCCATAACCAGTTGTCCTGGGAGCTGCTGGGGTCAGTCCAGGCTGTCCAGAGCTCCATGGTGGCAATGGTCTGGTGGCCATCATCTGGTTGGCTGAGGTGCCATTTTCTCCCTTGGGAGCATGGCATGCCACTGATGTCAAGGTGTACACTGACATCCATCATGCTCCCTATTCAGCATGGCTCGATACATTGTTGTTCTCCTGGCCTCCTCCAGGAGCCAACAAATGCCAGGTTGCAGACCCCCCCTCCCCCTGGGAGAAGTCAAGCAGTTGTCAGATGCTCAAACCTTCTCCTCCCAGCTGGCTCTCTGGTGCCCAAGTCCATTCCTGAATCTGGGTCACTGGTGTCTGAAGGAAATCAACTGCTGCCCTGATGGGCTGGCTAGGCAAATTTTTTTTTTTATGAGTCATTCTATGCTTTATTTTCTTTTCTCCTAGGTGTCTGATATTGGTTAGAGTTTTGGAGAATTCTTGTACTACTACACAGCAAACATGCCATCGAAGCAGAGATGTAATGCCAATCGAAGATGGAACAGGTACCATAGTAGTGTAGTGTAGTGTTGCTGAAGAGTACAAACAGCAGATCACATAACACATCAGAGCATGTGAACAGTGGTCGGTCTATACACACACACATAGGTTGTCAATTAGTGATTTCAGTGCATTACCAGTTAGTTGCTCATCTGCAACAAAAAATGCAAAACTGCTAAACAGTTAATTAGCAGTACAAAACAGAAGAAAGCTATTGTGCACTCACGGTCAAAAACACCTAGAAGACAACAGAAATCTATCTCTGTTGTCAGTGGCCATTTTAGGAAACAGAAGTCTTATCGATCCTTGGCAGCTGAAGTGAAGGTTGACAGAATTATTGCAGCTGTCATGCGATGTGAAGGCAAGAGACTGAAGAGTCACCTGGCCTTAATGAAGCTACATCTGAGAGTACATACATTTGTCAACAGGGCACTAGCTGTGCTTGCATGATTGTGGCATAAAATGACAGAGCAGCTTGAACATTTCAGAAAAGTTGTTTATTATGTGAAGATGAAGTTGCAACACTTTACAAATCCGAATAGATGCAACTTTTCAGAAATGTTCACAGGTGAATGGCTATAGACACAGCATTGAGAAGCATTTTTTCTGGCAGGAATCGTATCACCCACAGAAGGACAGCACTTTTTGCATCGATGAAGATGATAAAGTCTGCAATGTGTTGAGTGAATGTCATGATGAGAGACAAGCTGAGTCTGATGATGATAATAATGGCTTGACATGTGGTCACTGTAGACACAAATGTGTCCCATGGACATGTGATGATACATGCAGTCTGAGACAATCATCTTTCGATGAAGGTGCACACTTTGTTAATCTCTTTGTTGTCACTGATTGTATAGAGATACAGTACAAGTTGTTCCAGACAATTGACCACTGTGACATTTGTCCACATTGTGGACTGCTGGGGCATTCATTGACATGCTTAGAAAGTGATGTATGTAACAGTGTGTTCCACCATATGTGGATGATAGCCGTACATCAGTCCTGTATGTGCAGCTTTGTGTATAAGATATACGAAGCAAGGAGAGCTGTTTCCCTGCACGCATGCCTTGCTGAGTTGTTACAGTCAGGTGACCTGAAAGGTGCTACAACACTTATTGATGAAGTACAGCGTACCAGTCATGCTTCAGATGCACTTTCTGCAGAAACGCCAGCTGCTGATTTCAGTGATGTCTCTCTCTCATGGAAGCAGAGATTGTTAAAGTCTTTGGTAAACCCATTGCCAAATCTGAGTTGGTAAAGAGAGAGAAATTTGACTCTGTTTGTATCTCATGTCATAGACTGTGTTACCAGAAACAGACTGTCATGATTGATCTGGAAAAGATATAGTCTTTGAATGAGATGTGGGCATGACTGTTGGCATTCTTACTATTACAACATGACTTTGACCTAGACTCAATGGTTATCCGGTGTCGGGTGCTCCTTGGACACTGGTGAATATCCCCGCTCCCTGAAGGAGGCGGTAGTGACACCAGTGTTGAAAAAGGCATCTTTGGACCCCGACTCCCTGGCAAACTACAGACCTATCTCGAACCTCCCATTTGTTGGGAAGGTAATTGAGAAAGTGGTGGCAGCCCAGTTAGACAACCATCTTACCATCCATAATATCTACGATCCTCTTCAATCAGGTTTTCATAAGAGACACAGCACAGAGACTGCACTGATTCAGGTCCTCAATGATCTCTTGATGGTGAGAGACCAGAAAAAACAGTCCATTTTGGTCCTTTTGGACCTGTCAGCAGCATTTGACACTGTAGACCATGGGGTGTTGCTTGAGTGCCTGAGATACATCTGTGGGCTTTGGTTTGGTCCTCAGATGGTTTATCTCCTTCCTCACAGGTAGAACTCAGAGGGTGGTATCGAGGATTTTTTCCTCTGAGCCTACTGCTCTGACCTGTGGGGTGCCTCAGGGCTCTGTGCTTTCACCCATGCTGTTTGCGGTGTACATGCTTCCCCTTGGAGACATTGTAAGAAGATGTTGGCTGTAGTTTCATTGTTATGCTGATGATACACAGCTCTAGCTATCTTTTGTACCTGACCAGAATAGAGCTCTCTCAGTGTTTAACAGCTGTCTCAGGGAGATCCAGGATTCGATGAGGTCCAGCTGGCTGAAGTTGAACTCTGGGAAGACGGAGGTGTTGGTTGTGGATCCCGGCCCCCGGATTGAGGGGTTCGGGATGTCAAGCCTCTGGTTTATTCTTGGGAGATGCAGAGCTCCCATCTCTGAACGGTGCTAGATCGGGGGTGATTCTGATGATCAGCTGACATTATGCAGCAAGTGTCGGCGGTCATTAAGACATCCTTTACCACCTTAGGAACATTGCCAGGATCAGCACCTTGTCCCATCCGGTGACCTCACCCATGCTGATCCATGCCTTGTGACCTCCGCCTGACTACTGCAATTTCTTTACTTTGGGCTGCCTGGGGTTGATATTCATCAGCTTGTAGTTATGCAGAACCCGCAGCCCAGTTGTTAATGGGGACTTCTCGTTCCTCTCATATTACACTGGTGCTCCGAGATCTGCACTGGCTGCCGATTCAGTGGTGGATCACCTTTAAAGTCAGTCTTCTGACTTATAAAGCCCTACATGGGTTGGGCCTTGACTACTTGAAAGAGCTCCTGGTGCCTTACCAGCTGACACATCCACTCCGCTCCACCAATGAGGGGTTGCTAGAGATCCCGAGGGTTATTTTAAAATCCTCTGGTGCCCGAGCTTTTATGTTCTTGGCTACCACCCTCTGGAATTCTCTACCATGTTGGATTCGAGAGTTCATGATGGTGGAGGGCTTTAAAAAGGCCCTAAAGTCTTTTTTATGGAACAAGGCATTTTTAGATAATGTTGATGCCTATTAATTGCCCTGTTGTTAATCTCAGTTATATGAAGTTTTATATGGTTTTAGAATGTTTTAATTTGTAATTTATTGTAATGCGCCTTGGTTTTAAGAAAGGCGTAGACAAATAAAGTTTATTATTATTATTAATACTGTTTTTCTAAGGTGAAACATAACACAATGCCACCTAGGTCTGTTCTAAACATGGAGGCACATATTACACCTACTGAGATTGCTGCGTTGAATATCTTTGAATGGATTCTTATACAAACTATGAAACTGTTCCAGACTATTCTACATCTCAATACTAGAATGTAAAACATACCAAAGAAAGAACTTTGTCAAGTCTCTGAAGGGCTCTGTTATTTATCTGCCACTTCCTTTACAAGAGAATGTGGAGGCAATTTCTAATGAAAACAGTCTTGGTATTCTTGTAAATTGTTTCCCAACTAAGTCAAATGTTATCTGGCAGGATGTTGTAAATGTAGAGAAGGTGAAAACTACTCTCAGGTATCTGAAGAACAATAATCCCTTCTATGCAGACCTTGACATAAATGAAATGAGCAGCATGTCTGCTCAGTTCGGAGTCTTGGACACAAGGAAGCCAATGACCGAGAAGGTCAATGTGGTGACAAATGAAAGTGTGTACAAGCAGTGCACAATTCACCTCTACATGGCAGGGATCCAGCTGGAGACACTATTGACCTTTAGCAGATGAAACAGGTGGAAGGCACCCCTGTCAGTATCTGGGAGGCCACACTGGAAGCATGTTGCTTTCCAGATTTGTTTCCTCAAGGGTCAGGAGGTTGTTTGGATGCACGTGAAGTGTGTGTACCAGGTGCTGAGTACTGGACATCTAGAGTGTTGAATATGGATGGCAAATTCTGTAGAAACATTCAATATCTGTTTCACCTGTCACAGGAGAGTGAGCTTAGTATCCTCTCCGCATCTATTGCACATGCTCTCCAGCTCACTACTCCACTTGATGGACTCACAGCCATAGACTTTATTCAGAAATTGAAGGACAAGGATGGTACATTGCAGGTAAATTTTTCATCTATTTTCTTGAGTCTACTTGGTACTAAGGAATATTGATATCACAGACACTCTGAGGTCATGTCCATGGTATGCGAGTATGGAGCAGCAACATGGTTTGTCACTCTAAGCTGTGCAGAATACAGCTGGGACAAGTTGATTGAACTTTAAGGGCCAATGCAGATGCTGATGGCATTTCATCAATGATTTTTGGTGAGATGTGCTCACTTGGCCCAGTGCCTGTTACCCGACATTTTCGCCAGCATTTCCACGAAATTCTGAAATTCATTCTGTCAAAGGACAATCCGCCTCTTGGTCTTATTGAGCACTACTTTTGGAGGATGGAGTACCAGGCACTTGGCACTCCTCATATCCATATGCTACTATAGATTAAGGAGGCTCCACGCATAGGTGAAAATGAAGCAGTAGAAGTGCTGAACTTTACTAAGCAGTACATTACTTGTCGCATACCCATCAAGTATGACAGTCCTATGCTGTGGAAGCTGGTGAAAGTTCCAATGGCATATCTGTGCCAAGTATTGCCATCATGCAGTAAAGAGTGATGCTGATTGGTACACCAGATGTCACTTTGGTTTCTCTAGATGTGTCTGTCAGCACTGTCACATGAATGAGCTGTTTTCAGCAATGCAACATCACCTGAAATCAAAATCTACCAAGAGGGGTGTATGAGTTACCCAGACAGGAGAATGAGGTGTGCATCAATGATTACAACCCCACTCTTCTCCTCATGTGGCAAGCAAACATTGATGTTCAGTTTGTTGCTGACAATTCTTTGGCTCTAGTTTGGTATGTGACTTCGTACATCAGGAAACATGAGCAGACCAGCTTGCAGGAACTTTGGGAGGATATTGCCAGCTCAAGAAAGTCTATCATATCATGACTGTGGTCACTTGGCTTGAAGACACTGGCTCACAGTGAGTGTGATGCATACGAGGCCAGTGATCACTTGATTGGGACACACTTGTACAGCAAATCTGATGCTGTATGGTTTCTGAGTGTTAACTTCAAGGAGGAACATAAATGTGTCTTAAAACCTCACCAGAAGATTGAGGAACTGACTCTGAACCAACCTTTTTCAAAACGTATCTTGAAGAACAACCTGATAGAGACATACTACACCAACAGACAGTGCCATGGGCAGGATATTCAAAGGGGTTGCACCAGCACAACCCTGCATTGCACCCCAGTGGGATATTGAGAAGACTGCCTGGCGCAGTGCAAATCCTGATGTGCTGGGGTGCAATGTAATTGTATCCGGCACAGATGCAGGGGGCATGCCCATGCATATGCAGCACATTCTGATATTCAGCTTGTGTGGCACATATGCCAGTGTACCCCTACATTGTGCCACATAGGCGGCCTCAAAGTTGAGCTCATGAAACAGTGGAACAACTCCTGGCCACTCACAGGTGGGATGCTGTATTGCAGGGTGCAACACAGCAGCCGCCAGCCATGGGTGGCCACCCACCCACCCAGAACACCATCATGAAGCACCCACATAACCCTGGTAGTCTAGAGGTACCCCACCCTCCCATGTCCCAATCAGCGGTAAAGTAGATCTATGTAAACCCTGGTAGTCTAATGGTACCCCTCCCATCTGTGTCCCCAGTCAGTGGTAAAGACAGATTTATTTAAGCCCTGGTAGTCTAATGGTACCCCCCTCCTCCCTCCTCCCTCCCATTGCCATAATTGTGGTATGGCTCCGTAAAACTCTTCCCTGGTGATGCAGTGGCACCCCCTCACCCACACAGAAACCCGATGCCCACCCGCTCTCCCCATCATTGGCAGGTGGCTGCAACCCCACCCACATATTGCCCCAGCCACCCACCGAATGACAGTGTGGACTGTAAGCCCATTGGTCCACAGTGTGGACCAATGGCTTGGCATAGTAGTACCAGACAGACCTAAATATGTGAATGACTTCATTCACATATATGGGTCTGTCTAGTACAGTATACCCTGCAAGCCCATACTGTACCTGTCATTTGGCGGGTGGTTGGGCAGTATGCGTGGGTTGCAGCCTCCCACTGGATGGTTGGGGGAGTGGGGAGAGTGGGGGCAGGGTTCTGTGGGTGGGAGGGGTGGGGGTGCCACTGGATCACCCAGGAAAGTGTTATTCAGAGCAATCGCAGCAATGGGCAGGAGGGGGTACCACCAGACTACCATCACCTGGTCCTGGCCCCGGTACAGCCCAGTTGCACTGCACACCACTGCCAGGTGCAGTCTGAATATCTCGGCCTTTATGTCTATTTGAGTTGGCAAAATGGTACTACTGCAAGACTGATGTGGCACCTGATAGAACATGATACATTTACAAGGTCAGAGGCTTGGATGGGTGTCTTGTCAAGAGACATATAAACCTTTGCTGATTGACCACTGTAAGCTAAGTCTCTCCACTACTGAGAGCACAGCGCACCATTACTTTGCTCTTCTGTTCTTGTTTCACTCATGGGGGAATGAGACCACATTTAAAGGTGGTTGTGATGCTTACGAGGAACAGTTCAACCTGAGTTATGAGACCTTCAAAACAGAGCAGTCCGATGTGTATATTTGAAGACTGGAATTGGAGAAGGAGCAGCTGAAACAACTTGAGGAGGATACTCCTGTCAATTCACAAAACAACTTTGATCCTGAAGGAGAGGGCACTGCTGGAGTCCCTCTTCTTATGAAAGACCCAGAAGTACTCATGGCAGAAGTGGAAAGTGCTATGCAGCATGGTTCCCGCAGTTCTGTGGATCCAAGTCAACTGCAAGAAAGACTGAACCAACAGCAGCTTCTGGTTTATGCTGCTGTTACAGAAACAGTTAGACACGGTATCTTGCATGAACAGAAACAATGTCAATGTGGAATCTACAAACTGTTACTAATGTTTGTTAGTAGTTCTGCAGGGACAGGAAAGAGTTTTCTGATTAAGGCCATCACAGCTGACATAAGAAAACACACAGGAGCAACAATGTCTGTTGCTGTCACTATTCCAACTGGACTGGCAGCATGCAACATTGGTGGTGTCACTTTACACCATCAGTTTATGTTGCCAGTAGAAAATGGTAAAGCTGGATAGTATTGTAAGCTGTCTTTTGAGGTGGCATCTGAACTTTGTTCAATGTTTACCAAAATTAAGCTTCTGATCATTGATGAGATCAGCATGGTCTCTAATGTGATGCTTGTCTACTTACATCTTCAGCTCCAGGAGATTCTTGGGAGTAAATATGGTGATGCATTTGGTGGGAAAAGTATTGTGGTGTTTGGAGACCTTCTACAACTTGCATCCATCAATGGAGAGCATGTCTTACAGCAGACTGTACAGCAGGCTAAGAAGATGATAGGGTTCATTGAGGTTTTAACCTATGGAGTTAATCACTTATGTTGAGTTGTTTCAGAACATGTGACAGAGTGGTGATCTAGTCTATAAGACATTGTTGGATCAGGCTCGCACTGGGAGTTTATGACTCTAATCTTTCTCTGTTGAACACATGTAGAATTACTGTACTGCTGATGATGCATCAATTCATGCTGCATGTGATGTGTTTAGTGACACGTACTCAGACAGTACATGGATTGTGTGTCTAAAGCCATGACTTAAGCAATGTGCTGAATTCAATAACATTATGTTACAGAGAGAGGTCAATAAATCCTCACTCTGCATGCAGTTGGTACAGTTGATGGTGTTTGCTTAAGTCACAGCCTAGTAGCTAAGCTTACTGAATGGCTATCTGAGCTGAAGTTGATGTGTCCTATACTGCTGGTCTAGAAGCTGTTCTCCTGTTTGCAAGAATGCATGCATTATGCCACATCGCAGCCTTGACGCTGAGCATGTGATGATTAATGGCAATGGGGCACATCACTGAATTTCTATACAATGTGCAGAAAACATTCATAGAGGCACTTGTTGTTAAGTTTGACAACATTGAACAGTCACCGCTAATTGATTGAACTTCTGAAGTTCCAGATTATGAAGAACATATACTGTATGTAACCAGGAAACAGTTTCCAGTATGTGTTACATATGCTGTTTCCATGTACAAGTCACAGGGCTTAAGTTTGGACTCAGCCATGGTTGACATAGGCACTGGCATCTTCAAGGATGGCATGCGCTATATTGCACTTTCACATGTTTGCACTCTTGCTGGTTTACATATCATCAGTCTATCACCACAAAAGATTCATGCTGACAAGCGATGTATTGTAGAGTACAATAGGTTATGCACTCTGTACCAGCCAGAGATACCTCTAATTACACTACCCATGTATGTGGTGTGGTCAAATGCTATAGTCCAAGCTTCAGCTGCAACTAAGAGAAACTGAGCAATCACTCAGAACTGACTTCTAATTCTAATGAGAAGGAACACACATTACACAAAGATACAAACTCACCTCCCCATAAGAAGTCAGTTGGGCCGGCTGTTGTCCCAGAGTTTGATAACAGTACTGGAGTTAACTGCTATGCAAACTTAGCAATGCAAGCATTTCTCCATATGCCTCACTTTGTACAAAGAATCAAAGCTTCTCATGAGACTCCATTATCAAAGTAATTGAAGCAACTTGTACATGTGACTTCATAACATGGTAACAATGTACAGTCTCTCACATCTCTGTGACTTGATTTAGGTACTCACAGTAGACACAGACATTTTGCAGATAACATCCAACAGGATATCATTGAGTTGTTGATGGCCATCATAAACACTTTGGGTGATGAGCATATTCCAATGCAACACTACTTTACTGTTAACTATGTCACCAAGTATAATTGCCAGTCTTGTGGTCATTCAGAAAGAGAAGTTACAGACAACATGCTTTGGATTTCTCTGTATGTCCCTCGATCAAGCACAGTTAAATTTAGAGAGCTGATTAAAATGCAGAAAGTGGGCATCATTGTGGTAGGTGGAGAGGAGTGTTTCAATTTATATGGTTTAGGACCCTTCTCAATACCTTATCCTTGTATTGCACAGATTTGACTCTCATGGGCTAAGAGTTGACACACCTGCCACAGACTTCACAGCTGGTAGAGTGGGGTTTGCCAGAGATGATCTGATATTCACACTGTGATCTACTACCATGGACAATCTGTACATTCTGGTCGTTAAGTCACTTGGCTGAGGTACAGATCTGGTTGGGTTAGTGCAGTGACTCCATAAGTACTGCTAAGCAGAGGCTACCTCATAAATTAAAAGATGCTTATGTCTTGGTATTGAAGAGTTACAACAATCTTCATCAATCAGAAGAGTAGTCACACAACATGTGACATACATGTCTGTCCCACTGTATGGTTGTTATGAACTACAAACTATATCTATTATATGTTTGATATGTTGAGTAAGTCTGTTTCATTCACAAAACTTTTGTGCAGCACATTATTATGTTCTTATGCTTGCTACAACAAATAAGGGTGTGTGAGTCAGTTAAGCGGTAAACATATTTGAAGCGGTCCAGAATTGGCACTGACTCTGTGCACAATCACTTGTCATAGCACACTTATATACTGTAGTTGTAGGATGGTAATAAGACTATAGGCAGCCATTACTATTTGTTAAGTCTACTGACATTATCTTACTCATGTTGTTTACAAGCTGCATCATGTCTGTGAAAGTATGACTTCACATACTTTACAACATTGTTAGCTGATCATGTATTACACATGTACATGCCCATGAAGCATCACGCTATGTTATTGTGAGATGTTTCATCATACATAATCTGGCTTAAGATGTTAAATATCTACAACCAATAATAGCCTAAGTTGATGTAACATTTTACATCTTTACACATGATACTGTTCTGTGGATACATATGATCAATGACAGATTTGTTATGGTAGTGTACTTATTACTGCTACACTACTATCTATCTGTTGATGCAACTACAGTAAACAACTAACATGTACAGCTCTGTTGTTTGTAACATGTAACAGATTTTGTGCTCACATAGCTTCACAATAGCAACACACCTACTATGTGTTCACTGTTCCAATACAGTATGATTTCATTAATGTATATTACGTTGTACATTTGTAATACTTAATAGTTTGTATATCTGTAATTGTCTCATACTAATCAGTTGCTCTTCAGACAGTAATAAACTATAGATGTTGATACTGATTTAGCGCAACATTGTACTATTATAGTATTTCAGTTAACTTTTTATTAGATGTTAAACTGTATATGTAGCTTCAGTGCACAGTAGTATTAACATATTATAAAGTAAAATGTTCACAAAGTTACATTTAACAACTTAAATGCTGTTTAGAATCATCAATATCATAGCTAATAGTTTAGCATGGTAAATATTCTGTTTACAGTACTTCATTACTTTCTACATATGACAAATTTGTTTTATTCACAATGATTGTGTACAGTTATATATGTATATAATTATTGACAACAGAGTTATATTTCAAGTAATTGATTTATGCATTATTTGTACTAGTTGATAATAGTAGAGTTTGCTTTATTACTTGTTTATAATGTTATGCATTGTTTAGTTATATATATATATATGTCAACTATTGTAAATCAGACACTTAAACTAATAACAGTTCATTTTCTGTTCCTGATTTTTTCTTTTGATTGCCTTGATTAAGGGAGTGTGATTTCCAAATGCAAGTCTGTACATATATATACATATATATATATATATATATATATATATATATATATATATATAAATGTAGGTTTTATGTGATAATAGTGAATGAAACAGTGATCACTATTATCGGAAGTCTATATCACCGAAAAGCAAATCAGCGATATACACTAACCGACAAACTGATATCCACCATAATAAAGTGTTTCTGTGTGGGGGTTGTACACCCCATGCCCCCTTCATGTGGGGCTTTGCTTCCTACACCTCCCTGAAAATGGATTCTCAACTCCAGGTGGAAGGGTGCATGTCAGGGAGGGGGCACAAGCTGCGCGTAAAAAAACTGTTAAGTGGCAGCAGCAAAATTTTGTCCTCCCAGTGCTCAGCACAGAGCCCTGAACCTGAGGTGCCAGAGCTAGCCTCCCTGACCACCACACCACACCATATGGCTAGCTTGACTGCACCAGGGGCAGTAGGAGCCAATAACCCTCTCCCCTATCCCTCCCCTTCCCTTCGCCATCCTCATTTTCTGGTCACCAAAACCACCCATTGTGGTAGCAGTAACTCCCTACCCTCATCGGTTGCCCATGATTATAGTGCCCATAAATGGGTTGCTGTTTTGATGGTCTCCTATATTCGGGCACTGTCATCACAGGATACCATAACTGTATATACAGTATTCACACACACACACACATATTATATATATATATATATGTATATATAATATGGGGTGAGGATAAAAGTGGCAAATAACAGCAGTATTGTTGTCTGGTCAGACCTACAGTGGGAATATCTCATTTATCCTCACTGTAGGTCATTTATCCTCACTGTAGGTAATAACCAGGCACTATCTGCACTTCAGTACAACTGCTCACAAAGATTTTGATTGGTGGTAGCTGGCAGCATGAGCAGCACAATCAGAATGCACCTGCTCACTTGCATTCCAGCTCCCACTGGCAGTTTCATTTCTCTCCAGCAGCACACAGAACAGTTTCATTTTCTCCCCTGTTCTTTCACTGTAACTTATTTAAAAAAAATAAACTTTCAACTTCACACAATATTAATTACCATTTCTCCTAAAGGTCCAAAATACCAGACAAAACACTCTGAATTATTTTCATTGTCCGCCCTACCCACATTCTTTCACTTCAAATATTTAAAAACATTTTTTAGCCTCACACAAAGCATTCACTTCCTTCAAATCCTAGCATACAAAAAAGCATCCAACTCTCTCTCTTTTACTCTTACCACTCTCCCCAGCAGCACAATGGCAGAGTCCCGATACAAAAGTTCAGTTTTACGGAACACAATGCTCAGTCATACAGAAACAAAAAGAAATAAATAAAGCCATACCTGTTGAAAAAAAAATGAGAATCACATAGATTAAAAAACTTGACCCATTGCATAAATGGAACATACAATGCCCCCATCAAACATATCTCAAATATTTCCCCTCGAGTAGTTTGACCTATGGCATCACTCATGGCTTTGCCACTCGTGAGGTCAAACTGCACTCAGGGAAAATATCAGAGATATTTTCAATAGGGGCATTGCATATCCTATATATATATATATATATATATATTATAGTGGCGCAGTCAGATTTGAGATGTCACTTCTATGTTAAAGTCAAATGTTGCATGTTAATAACTTTGGACCAATTCAATGGATATGCCTGAAATTTGGTATGTGTGGTGGGGCATGGTAGACCTCTTGATCTGCCAAATTTTGTTTTGGTCGGACTTACGGTCTTTGTGCACCAAAACGCTGAAAAATGCAAAATTATCTGGTTTTGGAGGCAGCTTTTGGGATTTTGTACGTGGCCTTGCGTGGCCATCTTGTTGTGTGCTGCTCTGCAAGATGGCTTGTCTGAAAGAACTTTGGTGGCTGAACATGCCGCTTTTTGTTTGGTGAAAAAATATTAAGGCACTCAAAAGTTATGCCACTTTTAAGTGGCCATTATAAATCAATGGGAAAATTTATATGTAAGTTTTGGTGCACAAAGAATGGCATTCTGGCTATCTCTGCCCCACCTGGCGGTCAAAGAATTTGCAGCCTCATGGTTCAAGAATCTTTGTCCCTGAGAATTATTTGATCATGAGGTCCGCCATCTTGTTTTTAAATTTCCAATCGTAAAACACAAATATCTCGACTAGGGTCACTCCTGAAGTAAAACTTCAATGGTTTTACTCAGGGCTCCAATCTATTGAGCCATGCCTTTGGTTTCTTCCAAAATGATCACAAAATAGAGTTATGAGCTTTTAAATTCTTTGATCATGGCTCGCTAATGATCTTTGTTCATGAGCCTGCAAATTCTTTTGATCGTGAGATTCTTTGATTGCGATCTTGCATCGCGACCTAAAATACAATTTTCTCAGCTCAGGGGTGGCCTAGGAAGACAAATGAGGGTGGGTTTTGATCACGGGGCTCCGTTCTATTGAGACATGGTGGTGGTTTAATCAAAATCATCCCAAAACTCTCGTTTCACCATTTTTTATTCTTTGATTGTGAGCGTGCAATTTCTTTGATTGTAAGCCTGCAAATTCTTTGATCGTGAGATTCTCCGATCGCAATCTTGCATCGCAAACAAGGAACAAGATGACCCTTTGAAAAAATGCAAATTTTTCAGCCTGGGGTGACCTAGGAAGACAAATGAGGGTGAGTTCTGCTCAGGGGGCTTCGTACTGTCGAACCATGGTGGTGGTTTGCCGCATTTGTCTCAAAATTTTGATTTTCAGCACTTTTTATTCTTTGATCTTTAGCCTGCAAATTCTTTGATTGTGAGCCTGCAAATTCTGAGATCGTGAGATTCTTTGATTGCTATCTTTGATTGTGAGATAGGGACAAGATGGCCAGATTTTATAATGCATTAGATAGGCCAATTTTACTAATCTTTAACATTTTATGTCTCAGAAACAGTTTGGTCTTTTTACTAGAAATTTAGAGGGTGTTTATGGCATGTCCTGTAGATGTCAATTACCATGTTTACCTGTCAGAAAAGATATTTTCTGTGGAGATATTACGTGGCACACTTTACGCTTTGCGGACAGTGTTTTGCATTGTTGTGGTGGCTTGAAATTGATAGGGTACCTAGCCTTAGTGTCATGGATGCACTTTTCAGTCGGTGTGTCCGTAAAATGTCAATAGGCGCGGAATTGTGCAACTCCGACGAATGAAAATCTAAAATTTTAACGTGTTATATCTCGGAAATGGCTTGGTCATTTTACTTGAAATGTGGAGGGTGTTCTCGGCATGTTCTGTAGATGGAATTATGTGTCTATGTGTCTGAGAAAATTTTTTGTGTCGATATTGCATGACGCAATTTATGTGTTGCGGACAGTATTTTGCATTGTGCTGGTGGCTTGAAATTGATAGGGTACCTAGACTTAGTGTCATGGATGCAGTTTTCAGTCATTGTGCCTGTTAAATGTTAACAGGTGTGGAATTCTGCATCTCTGACAAATGAAAATCTCAAACTTTTACATGTTATATCTCGGACATGGTTTGGTGTTTTACTTTGAAATTTGGAGGGTGTTGATGGTACACACACATTTACAAGTTGGTTGGAGCATTGGGCCCGAAGGACCTGCACTCCCACCAAGTTCCGTAGGTTGGTCGGGCCCACGTTTCCATCAGCTTTTGCAGGTTGGTGGGAGCGCAGGGCCCGAAGGGCCCGTGCTCCCACCAACTTGCGCAAGTACTTAGTTTTGTATTCTTTCTCAAAAGTAAGGAAATTCTATGCAAAACTGCATTAATGCATCATGTTAGGTTAAACAAAAAAGTTAATGAAAATCTTTAGGTTGCTCCCTCCCCACCCACCAATCATCCCCAGATTGACAGATAATCGGGTGTCATTGGGGTTGTGAGGCCTAAATGTCACACCATTCTTTTTTGTTGTCCCTTCTCAATATGATTACACATGGAATGGGGTGACATTTAGGTCTCACAACCCCAATGACACACCCCGTCATCTGTCAATCTGGGGATGATTGGTGGGTGGGGGGACGGGCAACCCTAAAGATTTTTCATTTCCCAACTTTTTTTGTTTTAACCCTAAATGATGCATTAACACAGCTTTTTGCATATAATATATATATAGCCATATGTGTGTGTGTGTGTGTTTGTGTGTATATATATATGTGTGTGTGTGTATGTGTGTATATACACAGAACATATATATTTGTTATAATTAGCATAAATACTGTCATACTTTTATAGGGTGTGTTGCTAAAAAAAGTACTGTTGTTTTTGCCCTCCAGGAACATTAACACTCTCAGCCACATGGTGACAATATTTCTATTAAAGAAACATATTCGCTAGTAACTGGACACATGTGCATGTTAAGTATTCAATGATTTGCAGATTAATAATTATAAGTATTTATAGAACTTGCACTGACATGGCTATTTCTGCACCTTCTGCACCACTGTTTCACAAGTAACACTGTGCCCAGTGCACTTACAAACAAATGCAGTTGTCCACAGGGAGATATGTTCTGTAGTGGACACCCAGATCTCAGACCTAGGTTTACTGTATTGCTGTATATTCAAATAAAACAGTAACTGTTAGAAGATATTTCAATGCAGTATTCTCTATTGACATTTTTCAAATGTATCAGATTTGGAGCTTACATGTGTATATGCTACACGATATGTCACAGAGACATGTGTGCTATCTAGTAATACATTTCTACACAGAGTAATAAAGTAAGAGGAAGTACATCCAGCAACTGTTCATGGGATGTTAATTTGTGCACTACCACAGATATTTGTATTTATGTTGCTGAATAGTCTAAACTATAAAATACTGGTGTGAATGGTGCAGGTCAATGCAGACAGATTATTTTATATTCTATAGCAATTTTACTAAATACTTATATTTCAGAAATGCTAATCAAGCTCATACTTCACTGCGTCGTGTAACACAATATGAAGTTCATGTTTTACTTTATATATTTATTTATTCATTTATTAGCTTTTGGTAACTGGGTAAGTGCACTAGGCAAACAAACCTGCCTATTTTCAGGCATGACCCAGGAGAGTACAATTTGAGAATACAGCATTGACAAAACAATCAGGTACATGATGCAAGATAACTGTTGAACAAATACATTGGTGGAAGGAGCCACAGAAGTTTATGCACCACAAGAATAACATCAAGAATAGTGTAGTTTTACCTGAATACAATTGTTACGTAGTAGCAAGGGAGAACAATTAACTGTTTTTTTGATAACTTTTTGACAATATTGCATAGTGAGGCTGACTATGTTTATTAATTTGGCTTACAGTTCGGTCTTTTATTTATTACTAATTTTTTAAATAAATAATTTTTAAACTTGCTTACCTGTGTCATGTCTTTCACTTCTGCATTATGTTACAGTTAGACAATTTCTGTTTAATTCTGTATACATTGTATATAACAGAAAGACTCTGTCTTTAATTTGTGTGTCTCTCATAGTTATCAGACACAGTGTGCTCATGCTAAAAGGTTTTACTACTATTATTTTACAACATCTCAAGTTACTCATATTTACAGTACAGCACATCTTAACAGGAATCATACTATGCTGGTATGACAATTTCAGCCATCTGTGGGTAATCAATGGTTAATTCATTTAAATTAACAAGAGCTGAACAAGAAAATGAATGTGTCTATTATTGTTGTACATAAATATCAATCACTGTATGTGTGGTTGATAACAGAAACTCTGTAGAGATGTAAAAGGTTGCATTTATGGTACATTAAATTGAGTGACAGGCAAAAAAAAAATAATAAATGTATCCTCTGAAAAAGAAAAGAAATTCATTGCAAAAAAAAGCTTTGTTAATGCATCAGTTAGGGTTTCCATGATTGTGACTAAAGTTTGGAAATTTGTGTTAGGGTTCCCAACATATCATTATGTAGAAAATGGGCACCGTGCAGGAGTCGCAGGGCCTGGAGGCCTGGGCCCACAAACACATACCAGTTACATTACACTTTCTCAAAAAGAAGGTAAATTCATTGCAAAAAAACTCTGTTAATGCATCAGTTAGGATTTCTACTACAGCAACAAAAGTTTGGAAATTCAGTGTTAGGGTTCAAAACCCTAACTCCACATTCCCCCCCCACCCACACACAAATGCAAACAGGGGAAGGGCCAAGGCAATACAACCAATCAGAGACAACCATCATCAGGTAACAGAAATAACATACAACTATTTAAAATACTACAAGAGACATACATCATCATCATCCACCAACTGTATGAGTTCTGCTGCCATCCCAGTGCCTTGTGAGTACACACAAATGCTGGGCAACCATGGGTGATGCACCACAGCATGCGCTGTTATGGTATAAAGATTGGTAACATGAACTTAGCAGAGGCCTGTGTTACAATAGTTAACTGAAGAAGAAATGTAGAGTATGTTTTTTAACATATGTATAAGGAAAGTGACAGTTTTCATCACCCCTCAATACTCTTTGATTGTTAAAATTTGGTTTGTTCAGCTACAGTTACTTTTTCCTAATAATAAAGAGTAGTAATAACAGTAATTTTTTTTTTTAGTCTTTGGTAACTGGGTAAGGCCCACTAGGCACAAGTGACTGGTTCAGGGTAACCTAGGAGCACTGGAAGTTAAGGACTTGCTCAGAGTCACACAGTATGCAAGTGGAGGTTGTGAGAATCAAACTCAGGTCTGGGCTTCTGGATGTACCAAGCTTGTTCACACCTCATTCCTCTAACCTCTAGGCTATACTGCCAGCTAGTACAGTACTCAAGTAACATGTAACAACAACTGTGGTGACATCCAAAGCTAACCATAACATGTTGTTTATGAGCATATTTCAGGCAACTCACTACTATAACAGTATTTGTGTTGCAGGTATGTGGTTATAAAGATAACACTGGACATGGAAATTGGGTACAACACACCAGCAGTGTGTTTTATTTTATACAAAAGTAAAAAAAAAATAGAAATAAAATAGCTCAAACAGAACAAGAAAATAAACAATAGCTCAAGGCTATTTCACTTTACATCAGGTATCTCAAAACAATCAACTTTTCTGCGGTTAGAGATAAATTCTTGTTCAGGCACAGGTCCTTCTACTTACCTTCCTTCAGATAAGTGAGACTGGCTATGCAGGTAATCTGACTCTTGATGTTTGAGGAGGGCTTATATAGCCCTCCCACTTATGTTTTTTTACAGAAAAAAACAAGTGGTGGTCATGGTAGAACACAGCACACTCCACCTTGTGCAAGATGGCCACTATTTGATTTTTTTTTTAAAGTTAGAGTTGTCCCATGACCCTCCTTCTCAACACCCCACACACCCCCAAACATCAGAGTAACTTTGGGGTACCCAACCCCAGTGTCACAATCAGGATGGCCACAATGTTTTTTAAATTATAAAATAGTGCAGTAAAAGCTTCCATGGAAGTGATTATGGTGTGACCGCACATGTTGTTCGTCACAAAGAATGCAAGGAATGTGGAGTCCTTTTTCAAAGCTAGAGGTCTGCAGGGCTTCACCAACTGCAATCTTTAAATGGAACAGCCAAAGCATATGCTAGACCCAAGTGTGGCTCAGCAGCCTTATCAAGATGTTTGTCAATGCCAAAACTGGGTTTATCCCAAAGGGGAGCAACCAGGGTAGAGGACATGCCAGTGGGTATGATAAGTATAGAGGTGACAGAAATAACCACAGAGGGCACCACTATTCGATCATGATCAGCAAAGTTATAGTGCATCTTAAAGCAGGCCTAGGCATAGTTCTCCAAGTCTAGAGGAAAGGATTAAACAATCACAGGAAGAGGTGAGAAAGGAAATACAGGAGGAGATGAAACAGTGAATAGAAAAAACAAATGAAGGAGTTAAAAACTCTTTCTCAAAGCTTTTTGCTTCATGTTGCTCTGTCACATCTTGATCCTCATTGTCCTGTGCAAGATTCCTCTTCAACAGTACCTAGTGCAGGTAGGACTAGTAGAATTATGTGACTTACAGATTCTGTCCACTCTACTGCTGATCTGGTAAACAAAACGGCTATTGTTAAAAAGGGTAATGAGATTGGAATGAGATTTAAAAATGAGATGTCAAGCAAAAATAAAGATACTGGCCCAGATATTCAAAAGGGTTGTGCATGGCGCAACAGTGTTGCACCATGCACAACCCACTGATGCTCCCCAGCACATGATATTCAGGGGCGATATGCGCGGCATTAACCTGGATGCGCCAGAGCGCATAAATAATGTATGCAGGCACAGGTGGGGGCCCATGCATACTCTACATAACCCGACATTCAGCCCTGGATGTACAGAGCCATGCATGCTAACCCACTCCTGTGCCAGCACAAAGTTGATCCAAAAAAAAGGAACAACTGATGGCCACCCACAAGTGAGCTGCCACATTGCAGGGCACAACACAGCAACTGCCACCTGTGGGTGGCCGCCAGCTCAGCTCACACACCTGGCGGCACCTCATAACGATCGCGGGCATCTTTGTAAAAATAAAATCGTCCTATATCCCTGGTGGTCCAGTGGACGCTATCTGCCCGATCGGGCATATGTACATAACAAGTAGGCGTTCCACTGATCTTGGTGTTCCAGTGACCACCAGCTGCCTGAGCGCGGATACGTTTATAACGTAGACGTTTCATTATTCTTTCGTGTGCAGTGATCGCTAGCCGCCCGACTGCCAGACATTTAAAAATAAAGACAGTCTAATATCTCTTGTGGTTCAGGGTATCTTCACTCATACCTTCCTTCCCCACTGGTCTTCACTGCCCCACCTCATTTCAATAGTCGGCGGGCGCAGTTCTCTTACCAGCCTGGTTACCCTGTTGCCCGCTGACTGACACTACTGGTATGTGCGCGCACCCATTGGTTCGCCAGCGCGAGCCATGGCTGGCAGCCCGGTGAGTCAGACTATACATTCCAGATATGTGATTCATTCACATATCTGGAATGTGTAGTATGGTACAGGCTGCGCATAGCCCTACTGATAGTGGCAGGTGGCGGCAGCGGGTGGCAGGCGGTGGGTGCTTCCACCCGCCGGCTGACCGGGGAGCGCGGTGGATTCAGTGGGCGGGTGGGGGGTTACCCAGACCACCAGGGATATTGGACATTTTTTTTTAAATGCCCACGATCGGCAGCTAGTGGTCCACTGACCACCAGGGATATTGGAACTTCTATGTTTTTATACATATGCCAGTGATCGGCAGCTAGTGGTCCACTGGACCACTAGGGATATAGGAACTTCTACTTTTTACACATGCCCACGATCACAGATAGCGGTCCACTGACCACCAGGGATATAGGAGAGCTTCATTTTACACAGATGCCCGCCATCGGGCTGCAGAGAGGTCGGTCCTCGATGGCTGCCAGCCTGGCAGGGCGCCAGGTGCAAGTCATCGGGGATTGGCGCATCTGCATGCAAATGGGGCCATAATGAAATGCAAATGGCCTCATGTGTGCCTTGCATACATTATGGCCCCATTTGCATGTCAACTTCTGAATATCGCGGTTGCTGTGCATGGCGCAGTGGAACTTGCGCTAGTGCATCCCAATGCTCCACTCTGGCCACTTGTGCTGGCACAGTGCCACTGCACCATGCACACTGGGGGTGGCCAGGGTGCGATATTCAATGCTGCTGAGCCATGGTGCAACTCCGTTGAATATCACCCAGTCCACACCCCAGTGCAGCCAAGTTGAGCTGCACCCAAGCTTGTGCCACAGCCTGGTGCAGTTTGAATATCTGGGCCACTATCTTTAAGTTTAGCCTTTCTCAAAAGGTGTCCAGATTTAGTGCACAAAACAGTGTAATATGTGATATTAAAACTGCTATTTTGCTGGGGGTGGCGGGCAAGTGGAGAACAAATTCTACCTGAGCAACTTAATTCCAAAAGGAAAAGTATATCGATTTTACTTTGACATAAACATTGAAAACAGTCTGAATCATGAAGCCCTGGTGGATTCAGGAGCAGAAGTTACCTTAATTTCCAGGAGCTCTCTTGATGAACTAACTAATGCCTTAGGTAACTCAAAGAGGTTGAAAACCTTTCAGATGGCTTACAAATTGTAGGTTATGGAGAGGAAGCTCAGAAGACCTTTGGCAAAGTTTGGTTGAAATTGAGATATGGCACAATGGTAATTAAACAGCCAGTGTATGCTACCAACAAAGCAGGTCATAATTTCTTGAATGGAAATGACCTTCTAAAAAGGTTTAGACCTGTTATTGACTACCTCCACGCAGTTTTGTGGTCACAGGTAAAAAGACCTATTCCATTTAGATAGAGTCTTAAAGTTTCTAAGCAATCAGAGTCATGAAACAGAAGGTAAATTTAAGGTCCCAGTCAAAACAGAAGACTTGTAAATAACCAGTTCTCTGTTGTGCTTAAGCTGTGAGCATTGTTTCAAGAGTAAAGACATTTTACAAAGTCTTAAAGAGGTGGAGGCCTAGTTTAACATTTGTAATAAATAAACAAGAGTGGCTACAAAATGTTCCAAACCATGAAGGAAGCTTGAAAATTATAGGCATTTGTACCTTGGATCTCCAAATAAGGTGAAAAAGTATACAATTTCCTGTATGTAATGCAAGGTTTAAAGTCTCCCAAGTATCTTGGGTAAGACGTACTCTCAATACTGGGTGTACAGTAGGTAAGTAAACCTAGCCAATGATATTCTGTGGTCACAAATAAGGGGAGACCCTTACCTAATAAAAGTGACACCACAGGCCTTGAGGTCTGGACAACTATCCATCAAGTGTGCCACATGGTGAGTGAATTCACTACAATTCCAGGTAATGTAAAGGAATTTTCTGTTAGGATTAATGTAAAGAAAGGCCAAAAGAAATGCCTGACAAACTGCATTGTGTGCCTAACCTACGGTAGTGATACATATTTAAAGATCCATTCCATACCTTGCTTTGATATGAGCACTAGAGTAATAACTGCTTTAGTACATAATCCAAAAGCAGAGCCTGTCACTTTAAGAGCTAACTGTGGGCCAGGAATAGTGATGGGGGAAATCCTTTATGATTTAGAATTAGTTGTTCCAGTTATTGGTGGGACTACCAAGGAAGCAGTATAGCACAGTGGTTTAAGGCTCCGAACTGCCAACGTAGAGACCTGGGTTTGAATCCCTCAGCTCTCACTTGCATACTGTGTGACCCTGAGCAAATCACTTAACTTTCTTGTGCTCCCAGGTTGCAGCTGTAAACAAGCTTTCAGCTTAGTGTGTCTCTCCTGGTTATCAGAAAATATTACCTAGAAGAATGAAACAGAAGACTTTTAAAAGAAGTATATGTAGTTGATAATGAAAGGTTTCTGAAATGTTTAAAAATAAGGTAGATTTAGGTAAAACATTTTTACCTTTTTCTGATTTCAAGAAACAATTTAAACAAGCGTGTACTTGTAAAACTAAATTAGGAAGGAAAGAAACTTGTTTGTAAAATGTTCTTTCAGCTGAAAGACACGTTCTCAAAAGATGCCAATAATTGTGGGGTGACTGATCTGAATGTTACCAAGGTACACACAAACCTCTAGTAAAGATCCAATTTATGCACGCTAGTACAGAATACACAAGCATCTTAAAAACACATACAAGAAATACTGAATGAGTCTGATTTTGATTTAAAGAAAATGTACAAGAAATAGTGATGAATCTGATTTTAATTTAGTAAAAGTACATGGTAACAAAACAGTAGGAACATTTTATGATTTCATTCAGGGCCCAATGTAACTATGATTACTGAAAGTGACCTACAAATGGGCCATGAACTAAAAATCCATGTACTATCAAAAAGGTAAATTCAAATCAAGGAATGGTATCCTGGTAAAAACTGGTAAAAAAGTCACAGAGGCCAAAATGACTAGTAACTTCACCACATAGGGGGGACAGAACTTATGAAATGTTAAGAAAGATAGCCTATTGGCCTTACATGTACAGTTATACTTAAGGTGATGTTCGAGTAGAAATTAGGAATAATATTTACACTGAAAAGTTTAATTGTAATGCTGATATTTGTAGATGATGAACAGCATTAAAATGTCTGTAAAATGTAAAATGTCTGAAATAATGTGAAAGAAAAATGTTAAAGCAGTTAAAGGAAAAGTGTGTGTAGTTGTAATCATGCTTAATCATGTAGTGCTATACATATTTCTATGCAAAAATGTACATCTCCAGTGATGTCACATCTGGTGTATCATGTGATGATATCATAAGTTATCACATGATGATGCAACTTTTTGTTTTGTAGTTCATTTTCCATGTGATGCATAAATTATAAACCCATATAGTAGGATTACAGTTTTTGAATTAGAAAATGTATTATTTTAGAATACATTTTTATTAAAAAAGGGGGAAATGTGGGGACAAATCCTAGATTGCAAAAATGTTTTTATAATCATTTTATTGTTACTATTATTATTATTTTATTAGCATTATTCTATAATTATACTATTATGTACAAATGTAAGTGGGGTGTAATACTAGACAACTGATTCAAAGAGTCTAAAGGGTTATTTGGAAAAGGGGTTTCAAACTGGCTTCAAGTCACCAGCATGGATTTCCTCAAAAAAAAAAACTCTTCAGTAAAACCAGATGAGTATAATTTACCTCCCCATCTGTGGCCTCTTTAGATTGTGATATTAAATGTCTCCTTGAATCTCTGATTGAAAAAGAAGGGCCTTACTGATAAAAGGGCCATGGTAACTGCATAGTAAGGTGTCAGACCAAATTTATGGCCTAGCAATGCCTTATCTAAAGACCAGATATCTCAAAGAAAAAAACTGAGTTTAAATTTTCCATACACTTCAATGCAAAGGAAGAATTTAGTTTGCTGCAAAGCTATCTTTGATACTGCTAGCACAAAATAAATTAGCTGATAAAGAACACACTGAACTATCAGCTGATGAAGTTTTATGACTGCAGCAACTACAAAAATATTATTATTCACTGATATGTGTTGTGCTAAACCCACAAGAGATAAACAAGAATTATTTGGTCTTAAATGAGAGCTGGTGTAATGACAAATCTAAAAATGTGACTTGTGTGTATATGCATGGTGGCAGAGAGATGTTACTCCACTTTGAAGCCTTCTCTAACAACTTGGAGAAACATAACCTAGCATGGTTCATTGAGCACAAGCAAAGAAATCACCCCTCAAGAAAGAATATCTGTCTTTTAATTACTTTCCTGAAGAGCTTCCTGGAAGATAAATACTTCATTTGAAAGCTTGGGGCATGCAGAGCAAGATGAATAAATTATTTTTAAGAATCTGCAAGAAATACAGTTTTTATGAAGGACGTTTTGAACCATGGACTTTATAATAAAGGAAAATATGTTATGTTGGGTGTCTAAATGCTCCATATTTTACTTTAAATCTGCAAACATGTGTTTCAAGTCTCTAACTGCATCTGAATGCAAGAGAGAGAAACATTGTTTTAAGCAGAGCAATGTTCAAACTCATTTTGCAAAAAGGGTCTGTCTTACGAGAGAGAGAGAGAGAGAGAGAGAGAGAGAGAGAGAGAGACAGACTAGCCACCCCTTACATCATTTGCATGATCCAATCGGCTTTGGTGAATCTTGTATATATACAACATAATGAGGTGGACTTAAAAACTCAGTTCCTGAGGGAACACCTTAGAATTCTTCAAATCCAGATGCCAAGAGGATCTGTGCTAGGGGAATGGACATTTTTGATGATTAAGTACTGTTTTGAAATTCACGCTAAAACCAGAACAAAGTACTGAAACTGCCTATTGATGTCTGAACCAGCCAAGAAGCAAGCCTGCATTGCTGTGCTGACAACAGATGGGTCCATAGTCCAAGGGTTAAGTGGGGACAGAGTTAAGACAGGAATAACATCAAGATCCAGCCACTAAAATGACTTTTGCCATCCAGAGGAAGATGAATTCTCACCAACATTCTGAAATTAAGAAGAAAATCCAAACTCTACAGCTAACCAGATATCTCAAGTATCAATTTAAATAATGTTTATAGTAGTCTAATTGGACTTAACTGGGAGGTTGCATAGGAACAATAATTCTTAAATACTAGAATGTTGGACATATAGAAAAGCTCAAATCTATACAAATGGTACAGTATATAAACATTTTGCATAAGAAAAGTACTTAAATGTTTTACAAAGAGAAGTTTTAAAATACTAATAAGTCAAAATTGTTTGAAATCTTTATGCAAGGAAAAACAGCTTAGATTGTTTATGCAACTAGATTATTTGAAATTACCTATAACAAGGAACTTCTAAAGTTTATGCAAGAACAATTTTACTGTTTGCAAAAGTTATCAAAACTGCAAGTTGTGTTCTTTTGTTATTCTTGTTTATTTTCATTTTCTTCTTCCATGTTGTTGTTTTATGTCTATGCTTTTTACAGTGTTTACAATAGTTTATATCTATGCAACAATTACTAGTGATTAGTTATAGTGAACAGGGAAAATATCTATTTTTATATACTACAAGGGTATGACAGAAACGTTATTTGTAATTATCAGAACGTTTTATATAGCAGGCTGTGAAGAATGGATTTGAGCCAGTCTTACATTGTTTTATATGGTTTTATACATATTTTATAACACAGGGCTGAAGGCTTAGCTGAGTGTCCATAATAAGTAATTGATATTCCAACCTATTGCTATGAGTGGTTGACTGGTCAACCAATGAGCATGTATTATGTACTGTACGTGCTCATTGACAGTTCAGTTGGTGGCTGGCCATGGCAGTGTGAGTAGGGCTGTACCAGTTGCCTGCACAGGTCAGGCTGGGGGAGGATCAGGGTGGTGAGTCACTACCTGCCAGGGTGGGGGGGTGCTTGACTACCAGGAAATGTTTTTCTTTGGGTCAGGACAGTGATTGGAGAACTGGTGAGGGGGAAGGGACCACTAGACTACCAGGGATTATAAATGAAATACTGGGAAGGGGATCAGAGCTGGGGGGACCACTAGACCACCAGGGATGATACAAGCATTATTAGGGAAGGGATTGGGACTAGGAAGGGACCACTAGACCACCAGAATGATACAAGAATTACCAGGAAAGGGATCAGAGCTAGGGAAGGACCACTAGACCACCAGGGATGATACAAGAATTATCAGGGAAGAGACTGGGGCTAGGGAGGGACTTCTGAACCACCAATGTGAGTTTCTATATATATGGGGGAGGACTGACCCAGCTCCCTCAGGCCAGATGCTCACATATAAATGAGCCCATAATGGGCATTAAAATGACCCCTTAGCATCATGCATGCTCAATGGTATCATTTGCATGTTTGGGCTGAATATCACCGATGGGGGCCATGCCACTCACCAGTGTGCACCTCGCTTTACCCCTATGGGTGGTCTTCAGTTCCATCCTCTGGTAGCACTGCACCAGTGATGGTGACTGCTTCCTGTGGGCTGTGCTACCAGGGTCCAATATTCAAACAGATAGAATGGTCAGTTTGTATCACACTATCTGTTTGAATATGGTGCTAGAGCTGGCTGGCCCTATTTGTTTGCACAGCAGAACTGTTTGCACATGCAGCTGTCTCTGAAAATGGGGCCCAATGTCTTTTATAATTTTAACTAAAATTCAAATCCTGGCACTGTTTTTCCTTGACAAATAATAAATCAATTTTAGGACCAATCATAAGTCATGACCAGAAAAAGTCTCTACAAAATTGCAAGTCCCCAGAGGAAAAATATTAGATTTTCTTACTTTAGTTCTTAACAGCACATTTTATAATGATGTTACTAGCAGACCTTTCTTTGTATATAGCAAAAAAGTGTGCCACATAGTCTTATTCCTTGCCTTCTTCTTTTTAGGGCTGCAGTGGGCAGAGACCTGCATACCTCCTGAGAGCAAAAAAGGACTCACACTCTGACCGAACAACAATTTAGGTGTTCCATCACAGTTGCCTCCTTGGTCTGAGAAGTACTCTGCTGTGTTGATGCAATCTTCTCATAGGCACTATTTTGCCATTGTCTGGAGGTCCCATTTGTGCTATTTCCTCACCCCCACTTTGGCAAGAGTCCCCCTATGGCATTTTAGTCTCCATTCAGCCCCGCATAACATTTCTTCTTGTAAACAGAGGCCAGAGGAGCAGAGTTACTGAACTGCTTGCAGCTTCACTGAGAATGTCCAAGTTAGTGGTCTGCGCATGTGTGTTGGTTTGTATCTGTTTTCTTGCCACAATAGTGGTGCATCAGGAGCTCTCCCAGTGCTCCCAAACCCCAAAATCAATTAGTTGAGGTCCAGAGATTCTAAGGCTGTGGTGCAGAATCTGCAAAACTGGCTGTTTAAAGAGCACCTGTGACCACTCTGGGACTGAATATATGCATAATAATGAGCTGCTCATGAATCTTAATGAACCCTCTTAATGAGCAGCTCATTATTATGTATATATATTCAGTACCAGAGTGGCCACTGGTGCTCTTTAAACTAATAGTTTCATGGCTTCTGCCCCACAGCCCTCATGTCTATGGACCCCAACTATGTATCTCAGGGTCCAGGAGCACTGGTTGAGCTCCTGATGCACTGCTGTCATGGTAAGAAAACAGATGCATGCCAACGCACATGAGTAGACTGCCAGCTTGTACATTTTTGGTGTGGCTGCCAGTGGTTTCATGTCTCTGCTCTTCTATGACCTCAGCACCAGCCTTATTGGCTCTAGCCAGAATTTGTTTATTTGGCCATAACTCAGCCATCTGTTGATGTAGAAACCTGAAATTAGCATGCATATTCATTGTTAGACATTCTAGGATATAAATATGACATTTTGATGAATAGTTTTAAACTAGTAGGGGCTCAAAGTACTGTATGACATTTTATTTGTTTGTGAAATTTTGTGAAAATATTTATCTGCTTATAATTCACCCACTTCTGAAACTAGATACCTGCAAAGTAGCATGCATAAACTCTAAAAGAGTTATAGAACATTGTTAAATATAAAGCAATTTGATTAAGTAATTTATAACTTATGGGGGTTCTTAATTTTACTATTCAATTATTTTTTAAATTTTGTGACACGTTTCTAAAATGTGGTTGTTTATAAATCTCTACTATTGTACAATACAGTAGGCATAGACCTGAAGGTATCATGAATATCCAGTGTAAATGGATTCTGGAATTTAACAAAGTTGGATGAATTTGGATCTGTAGTTTTGAGTTTACAGTGTAAATACCACATTACTAATTGGCACAGTGTTCTCAAAAATCATGGTGGTGAATGCCATCAAATTCGGTCGTGAAATTTAAGTAACACAAGTTGAGCAGAGGTGTTTGCAGTCCTGTAGCTCCTTCCTGGTGAGTATTCCCTCCCCACCATCTCTTAGCTTTTGCAGGTGGACTCCATGGAACTGCTTGTCTTTGTATCTGCCTTGTTCTTCAAAATGACACACCCCTTAAAAATGCTATCTACTCCTGTAGCTGTCAGATGAATCCCATTGGAATAGCTGGAATCCCTCCTTCTTGGCAGCCAAGACATTTTCTTCCCCACTAGATCTCTCTGAGTACTGCTAAGTCCTGGTTTCCCAAGTACACTACATCAGGCTCTCAGGCTATGTGACCTGTTTTCAAGTCAGAATTGTTGTTGGAAGAACAGACTTAGCTGACAGAGGAGTGAAAGCACCTAGCTTTACCTTAAAGGATAGTTATATTTATTTATACTTCTCTTCATACTGAAAGTAGCAGAGTAAGTAGAGAGAAAAAAGAGATTTGGAGGCAGTGCTTGGGGCATAGTGAAAGTTGTCTATAAAATTAAAAAAGGTGGTGTGGGGTAACTAGCTCAGGAGATCAATCCTGGGACTGAATAGATTCAAGAAGTCCAGTGAATCAGGTATGTATTGGTGGATGGAGCTGATAGATGTTTAGTGCCTTTTTACAAGAGCACTGTAAAAGCACTTACACTCTAACATGTCCAGCACATTCCTATCCCAGTGATTGAGTGGAACACTAAAGGATTGGAACAGGTAACAGGCACCGTAGGTGTTGGCAAGCATCAGCAGAAGGAAGCAAGGAATTAGGGGACTCTATCAGTCAGCTAAGGAAAGGAATTTGTTCACTGCTGTGTAACAGTCATTGCTGGGAAGCGTGGATGGTAAAAGGTAGGCCAGACTGGGAATAGGAGCAACACCCTATCTAGTCTAGGAGTATAAAGAGATACAAAACCACAAAAGTGTGCACAGGGTGGTGGTGCTGCTGAAAAAAAAAAACATCAAATGAACACAAAACAGAAACTCAGGCACTCATCACCAAGTGAAACCATACCACTTGGCAGAAATAGCTAAGCTGTCACTTATTAGACAATCTAAAAACACCCATAGTGACCCGCCTGATGCATTTCAGATGACCCCATCTTTTATCAAAGGCTAAGGCACCACCTCACACCTACCCTAATTTACACAACCCCACATAATGTCATAATGATGTAAAATAATCAATCCAGCTAAATAGCACTGTCAATGAACACAATACATGTGATTAGTTAGTAACAATGACCCATTCTTAAATGCCCTGACATCATTAAAAACATATCAAATCCTAGATTCAGACCAGGTTTCCTGATGGCTTGAAGTTCAAAAATCCAAAATGGCTCCCTTTTTAGCACCAATTTATTAAAATCACCACCTCTAGGATTCAGACTGACTTTGTCTATTACAATGAATTTAAAAACATGTTTCTGTCTAGTAGTTGCTTGGGTTACATGAGCCACCATTGCATAAGTCAGATCCCTTTTGTCAATGGCACTGAAGTGTTCTCCCACCCTCATTTTAAATGCTCTTGTTTTTCCAACAAAAAATACCAAATATATACATTGGGCCAGATAGATTATGCCAGTGCTATTGCATCTAATACATTGACATATTTTGTCGTTATGTTTGGCATGTATACAGGTAAAATCTTTAGAGGCAATCACATGTTTACAATTTACACACTTTTAAATTGGTAACAGCCCTTCGTGTTATTTGTCAGTCAAGTAGAATTCTTTTGATTCATGAAGTGGCTGTGTACAAACATATTTTTTAGATGGGGAGCCTCCTGTATGACATCCCAGGTGGTTGTTCTGTTAGTGACTTAAGCCTCACGCCTGTAGATGAAACATGCCAAAGTTTCTTTAAGATTTGTTCCAAAATGGGGCTGGCGCACTGGCACAGTGGTTGGATTTCCACTTGCGATTCCGGCAAACTGGGTTCAGGAATGAGCCTGGGTTGTTGGAGGGCCGGAAGGGGGGGAGAAGGATTGAGCATCTCTAGAACTGCTCTCTTTCTCCATGGGTGGGGAGGTCTCTGCACTTGGTGCAGGAGTGACACCTAGCAGAAGCTAGGTGCATCAATATGAGCACCAACACATGGTCAAGGGGCACTGGGGTGGGACAGATGCAGGCATCATTGCATGTCTCTGCCCCAGCCTATAGGGATAAAAAAAATCCCTTCTCGTCGAACTTCTCTATGTTGCTTTGCCCTCAGGCTTCCATTAGCCACCTGGCCGAGGGCTCTCCCAACCAGTTATGGTCACATGACATAGATACCTGCCGTGGTGCTGTGCCCCAGCTCCTGGGGGCAAGCCAGTAGTGACTGGGAGAGTGAGAGGCTCAACAGGTGGAAGAAACCTCAGGGGCACAGTGACCAGGGCGGAGTTCTGATGGATGGCAGGAGGTCAAAAAGTGAGATAAATATAAAAAAAAGAAAAGATTTGTTCCAAAATGTTGGCATGGGCTGAATATGAGGTTACGAAATTAAATCGGGACACAGTGCTTTCAGTAATGGCTCTGTTAGCTAATAACAATGATCCATCCTGGGACACTGCAAAATCTAAAGCTTCTGAAATGTTACTTCTGTTGTAATCTCTGTCTTACAATCTGTTACATAGATCAGTTGTTCCATCCTGGAAACTGCTTTCCATGCTGCAGTTCTGTCTTACCCTAAGCAACTGCCCCTTTGGGATATTTTTGATGACGTGCCTTGGATGGCAGCTGAAGTCTAATAAATATGTGTTGTCATCCACACTTTTTCTGTACAAGTCTGTCTTAACCCTGCCATCTTGTTCCTTTGTAAGTATCAAATCTACTGTAGATAAGAAATAGAATGAAATGAGTTGGAGGACTAGAGGGTGTCTCACATAGTAAGCAAACTGGGTGCACAAACCAGGGTGAAAGTCAATTTAATAGCATCAAACAGAGTTCAAAAGAGATAAGAACCCTTGTGGTTGGCACTCATTACTAATAAAATAGGCTGACTCACAGTCAGAAGTTGTACAAAGTAAACTTTTTGCACATAAACTGGTTAAAAGGGCATTCTTACCATCACCACAGGCTTGTCAAAATGAAGCTAAATAGCCGGTCTGGTGGTGCTAAGGGTTGAGGCACTGGACGCCACACCACACCGCACAGCGACTGGGTTCGGAACAGACTCGGGCTACCGGGGGCTGGCAGGGGGAAGGAAGGATTGAGTGTCCTGTTACAGCTCTCCTTCCTTCAGGGTGGGTGAAGGATATGCACCGTGCTGCAGTGACACCCAGCAGAGGCTGGGTGTTTGGCAGGGTGCAGGCATCTACATGGGGGAGGAGCCGATGGGCATCTGCATGTTAGTACACTGACATCAGTGCATGTCCTGCTCCTCAGTGGGCAAAAATAAAGAAATGCAGAGCTGCCAGCCGCCTTCATGATGCCAGCCCTTGGCTCCTATCAGCCTCCAGGGTGGCCCTACCTTGCTCTATCCCCGCTGACCACATTGCCATTTGAGAGGGGTTGGTTCTGCAGCCCCACCCTGGGGATAAGCAGGGTCTCCAAGTTATGGGTGCACCCAGTCTGGAAGTGGGAGCAGGGGTCCATGACCAGGTGGATCTCAGGCGGCCATGGCCACCCAAAAAAAAAAAAATGAAGTTAATTAGATTTTCCAGCATACACGTCCACAGGTTTTTCAGAGAACATATTGGGAATTTGTAAACTCAAAAAGATTTTTACTAAAGTTTATATCCAAACCACACACTTCTCCTAACCAGGAAGTGCTGGCAGAGAGCAACACCGCATATGACACGCTTACGTAGTGACCAATGTCATCATCAGAGCATGAAGATTTTTACAAAAGTTTATATTGACCTTAATCTGGCTTGTAGAAAACTACACTCATAGTCTTTTTTTAAGAAAAGAAATCTGGAGAATGATAGTAACAATGACAATGGTGCTTTTAATGTCTTCAGACATCCGTCTACCTTTTGCCCTCCCCCTCTATGTTTTCAAAGTCTTGGTTGAACAGGATCTTTATAAACTGTTTGAAGACCTCCCTAAAATGCACTTCTCAAACCTCACAAATGATAAACGCTTGTCTGTAGAAAAATTACAAACTGACCACAATTTGGTAGTAAAAGAAGCAAATTACTGTGGCTGTGTGGTCCTAATTGAGAAAGCGGACTGTATTGCCGAAATAGAGAGACAACTTAATAACTGTGACTTGTATCAGAAATTGAGTAGTGACCCAACCTATGATTTTAAATATGCCATTGATGATATTGTTTTAACTGCATTCAGTCAGGGACTCATAGACACACACACACACACTAAAGATTTTGTAATTACTGACCATCCAGTTAGGGCGACTTTTTATGTTGTACCAAAAGTTCATAAAACTTGCAAATAACCACCTAGTTGCCTGAGAGTTAGCAGTATTGGGTCCCTGACCAAACCATCATCTAAATAAGTTGATTCTTTTCTTAGACTGATTGTTAGACAACTACCATCATACCTGCAAGACATGAAAGATGTTTTAAATGTATTTAATGATGGTACCCTGGATAAAGATATGTGGTTTGTTACCATGGACATTGAGGCTTTCTATACCAATGTGCCCATGAGGGTGCATTGGATTCTGTACTCATTATTTGAACAATAGGGAACATGATGCTTTGCCTCTGGAGTTTGTTTTGAAAGATAATGTATTCATGTTCAATCAGAAACTTTTTTCAGACCAAAGGCCTACAAAACAGTGAGGAATGCATGCACCAGAGCAATCTGCATGAGAAGGCTAACTATTACAGAATGCCTTAGCCAGCACCTGGAATGATGGGAGTAAATTTGGCGTAACCTTGCTGAAGTGACTGGAAAGGATCCCAAACAACACCCACAATGTTGAACATAGATGGTACCATCACTCTTGACCATGTAATCATTGCCAATGCATTTAACACCACTTTTGCTGCCCTTAGTCATGTGCTACCCCCTAACTTTTTTGATCCCACCACAGTCAACTTAGCTCCTGTTAGTTCAGGTTTGCTACCAGGGCACCCTCCTTTCCATTTCAAAGCAATCCCAGAAAGCCTAGCTAAAAAACACATTCTTAAAGTGTTTGGAAAGTCTAGGGTTAGTGGCGATTCACTGGCAATGAAATTTCTCACCCTCACCATTGACGAAGTCCTGCTTCCACTAACCAAAATCCTCAACCATTCCCTCATGCTCTCCCAGTTCCCCCAAAAGTGGAAACTGGCAGTGGTAACTCCAATCCATAAAAGCAGTGACAAGACTCTCATGAACAACTACAGGCCTATATCCATCCTCCCCCCTCTATCCAAAGCATTGGAACGTATGGTGGCTGATCAGCTCATGGAGTACCTTGTAAAATACAGCCTGCAATTTTCCCAGCAGCATGGCTTCTGCAAAGGGCACAGCACTACCACAGCACTCCTCAAATTCACCACACATATCCATCATGCACTTGATCAGGACCAGTTGGTTGGCTCCTCTTTTATTGACCTAACTAAGGCATTTGACACTGTCAATAACTCCATTCTCCCTGAACAATTATCCTTCTTGGTCTTTCAAGTGAAACTACCCTCTGGTTTCAAAGCTAACCCAGTATCTGGACCCAACAGGTCAGGACTGGTGAATTCCTCTTGTCATCTCTACCAATCCACTCTGAGTACCCAAGGTTCTATCCTGGGTCCCTTGTTATTCAGCATATTCCTGAACGATCTCCTGCCTCCTTCCATGACAGAATGTTACTGTATGTGGTGATGCAGTAATCTCACTTGCCACACTGACCCCAACTCTTTTCAGTCTCAAGTACAGAAAAGTTCACAGAAGTGGAAGACTGATTTTGCTCACATAAACTCATCCTTAACCACAAAAAAACACTAAAACAATGTTGTTTCATGGAACCCACAACAAGTACAAGAACTATGAGCTCATAATTAACAACCACGAAGGTATCATCCTTGAGCAGGTGGATATGTTTAAATATCTGGGCCTGACCCTTGACTGCCCCCTCTCATATACCAAACACATTAACAATATCACTAAAACTGTGAACTCCTGCATTGGGCTACTACACAAGCATAAACATTGCCTAACGGCTGAAGCATTGAACCTCGCTATTCATAACTCTGTTATCTCAACTATTAACTATGGACTCATTATCTATAGATCTACTACTGATACTGCACTCCAGCACATAGCTGTAGCCCTTAATAAGGCATGTAGACTCCTTATTTCAGCTGCCTGCCTTTCTCACCATGATATTACGAGCAGGCTAACTGGCTCCAGCTATCTGGCAGGCTAAGTACCAGACCTGCATCCTTGCTAAGAAGACATCACTGGGCTTTATGCCCACAGTGTGTCTGCCACCTAACTAGAAGATTGGACAGTTTAACCTTTACAATACCTCGCTGCTGGACTGCTCGAGCTCAGTGTACTTACCTTGTCAGATCCTCCACCTGGTTCAACTTGCTACTTACAGAAGTCTCCAACATTACCACGATTGGTGCTTTTAAATGTAAACTATGACAACACCTCATGGCTAGTGTCTTCTGTGATTGCTTCTTATAATCCCCTCCAGGCATACTATCCTCAAGCATCCCTCCTCACTGCCTCAGCTCCTCCTCTTCTCCTACCCCCCATTACTGGGTATAGGATGAATCTGTCTCCTCTTCCTTTTCATCCCCCCATTCCTCCTCCCTTGCTATTTCCCATCTACCACATACCCAATGCAATGCCCTCCCTATTTCTCCCCTCCTCCTTCTCTCTTCCATACCACCACCTCACCACCACTCTTATTTTTTCCACTAATCCACTCCTAACAAAGCTTCACTGAGCCGCCTATGACTTGTACTGTATAATTAACTTGCAACACAATTCCTTGATAATGCCCTTGGCTACTATTATTGTAACCTTACTTGTCTTTTTTTTTTGTAAGTTCTATTGTAATGATCATGTTATGTTTTGTACCTTATTGTTCTTTCTGCCCTGACATGGAACCTCTGTAAAAGAGCCCTCGGCTCAAAGGTATCATCTGAAATACAAATACATAAATAAAAAAAGGAACCACTATGGGGTCACCTGTGCCCTTCTGTGGCAAATTTATATGTTGGGAAGTGGGAAAATGAATATGTACTGAAATGTGATCATAATCTCTTTTTTGACAAGGTGGCCCTCTGGTGACACTTCATAGATGATATAATACTGTTGTGGAATGGAGATCTATGTGATTTAGAAGCCTTTGTAGACTATTCACATTGGTCTAATGACAATCTTAGATTTGTCTATAAGGCTGACAAACATTCCATTTCTTTTCTAGATCTGACACTCACAAAGCAACAAGATGGCAGGGTTAAGACAGACTTGTATAGAAAAAATGTATATGACAACACGTATTTATTAGGGCCTAGCTGCCATCCACAGCACATCATCAAAAATATCCCAAAGGGGCAGTTCCTTAGAGTGAGACAGAACTGCAACATAGAAAGTGGTTTCCAGGAGGGAGTAACTGATCTATGTAACAGATTGCAAGACGGAGGTTATAATAGAGGTAACAGGATTGATCAGTGTTAGTAACTAATAGAGCCTTCACTGAAAGCACTGTGTCCCGATTTAATTTTGTAAGCACATATTCAGCCAACGCTAACATTTTGGAACAAATCTTAAAGACACATTGGAATGTTTTGTCTACAGACATGAGGCTTAAGACACTAATAGAACAACCACCTAGGATGTCATACAGGAAGACTCCCCATCTAAGAAATATGTTGGTACAGAGCCACTTCATGGATCAAAGGAATTCTGCTTGGCTGACAACACGAAGGGCTATTACCAGTGGGCCTTACAACTCACACCCATAGGGTCATTAATTCTGGTACTCTAGCAGATGCCTTGGTGACCGTTGCATGACTTTCCCAGGTGCAAAAATTCACAAAGTCAAAGTCCCTATAAAACTCTAAAAATCTGATCATACAAATCCCTGAACATTGATCCACTTCCTTATGATTTGACCAACACTAATTGGGCACCTATATCTGATGCCAGTAGCCTAGATGTCACCGCTAACTACTTCAGAGACCGATTCCTTGAAGTCTGGAATCAACATGCACCACTACGCTGGGTACGTGTCCGTGGAAACCACCTCCCCGGATCTCCCCAGAACTCATTGTTTGTCTAAGGGCATGTGATACAGCCTGGAAGCTCCATAAAAGCACAAAGCTCCTTAAAGACTATGAGGCCTACCAGGTCCTCAGAAACAAATGCACAAAAGCCACTCGTTTGGCCAAGGCTGATTACTTCAGCTCTATTTTTAACTCTAATATAAATAACCCATCCAAATTCTGGAAAGTAATCCACTCACTTTTCTCCCAGAGGCTCCCCCTCCCTCCCCTCCTCCAAATAAACAATACTGTCATTGCTGACCACTCTAGCACTGCTGCTCTTTCAACTACTTTACCTCATGTGCTTCTACTCTGCTAGGCTTCCTCCCAACCATTAACCAGTTAATCTCTGCACCCATTAGAAGTCCTCCAGCCCCACCTCATAGCTTTTCCTTCTCTAACATTCTGAGAACTGACATGCTGGTGGCCTTGAAGCCCTAAACCCGAGCAAAGTAGCTCCTCTGATGGACTGGATGCAAGGTTACTAAACTTGTCTGCCTCTGCCATTGCTCTCCACTCACTACTCTTTTCAATCTCTTGTTTCACTTGGCCAAAATTCCCCGTGAGTGGAAACATGCTATTGTCCTCCCTCTCCCTAAGTGTGGCAACTCCTCCTCCCCTGAGAACTACCGCCCTAGATCTTTCCTCCTGATGTTAGCCAAACTACAAGAACATCTAGTCCTTGACCAACTGTCCTCGTACCTCTCAGACAGAAATTTCTTCACCCATCATCACTCTACTACTACCTCGCTGCTTTGAATCACTGATGCGATCCTGACAGGCATGGACTGTGGTCACATAACCACTGCCATTTTTATTGATCTTGCTAAAACTTTTGACACAGTTTCCCACTCTCCCTCCTGCTGCACTCCCTCTCATCAGCTGGGCTGTCTGAACTTGCCATTAAATGGTTCAGCACATACCTATATGACCGCTCACAGTCTGTAAATATATCAGACTACATCTCCCCTCCTCTACCCATATACTCTGGAGTCCCCCAAGGGTCCATACTAGGCCTGATTCTCTTCTCCATCTTTCTGAATGATCTTCCATCCATCTGTACCTCATCTTCTATACATATGTATGCTGATGATATGGTTCTATTCTTCTCTGGGCCCTCACCCTTGGATGTCGCCTCCAGGCTCCAACGTGATTTCAATAATGTCCAGAGCTGGTTTCAATCTCAACAACTTTTCCTAAATGCCAAGAAAACTGTGTCCATGACTTTTGGCACACATCAGAAGCTGTCAAGGCTTCTTCCTCCTACCTTCACCACTCCCGACGGAGCAACTGTAATTGCTACCGAGTCTTTCAGGTATCTGGCTTTGGCTGGATAAACTTCTCACCTTCTGCCCATATAGATGCCATAATAAAAAAGCTTTGTCCCAAACTCGCACCTTATATAGAAACTGCTCCTGCCTCCCGCCACAGGCAAGACGTGAACTGATCCAAAAAATGATCCTCCCAGTTTTCGACTATTGCGATGTTGTTTATTGCTCTGCTCCTGCCACCTCCTTAGCCAACCTGGATACTCTTTTCAACTCATTCTGTCGGTTTGCTCTGGATGCACCTCACCTTACCCACTGCTGCCACTTGTACCGAGCTTTAGCCTTCCCATCCCTAACAAATAGGCGACTGCATCATTGCGCAAATCTCATCTCTAAGTACTGGCTTGGCACACTCCCTCCCTACCTAAATTCCCTAATCTCTCCCCACCCACTCCCTCTCGACTTCTAAGATCCCATGACCATAGAACTCTGTCTGTTCCCTGGAGATCCACCGCTAGTGGACAGGCCTCCTACTCCTATCGTCTCCCCAAAATGTGGAATGCTCTTCCCACACAAATATCTGATCCTCTTCCTTGCCTGGCTCATTAAATCAAGCTCTTCATAATTTCCTCTCTGTAAATTGCACCTGCCCCTAGCTCCCCCCTTTCTTGTCCTACATCCTGTTTGATGCCCTGCTGACTCACTTCACTTGCCACCTTGTGCTGTTCTTAGTCTGCATAGTGCAGGCCATTGGTTCACACTGCTATTACATTACTCTCTCTCTCTCTGTCTCACCACAAGCTCAGTGCGACTGGTTTTCACTTTTCTACCCTTGTAATTATTTGCTTTTCATGCTAATGTGTAATTCAGTTGTAACCTATGTTTTTGTATGATATTGTGTATTTTGTGTGTACTCATTGTTACTATGTAACTCTCACCACCCTCTCCCCCCAGGTCGTACTGGGAGATGAGCAACTTGTTGTTCAGTGTACCTTCCCTGGTGAAACTTTTCAATAAATAAATAAATTTGAGCACACAATGGTGCATATTGTGACCCTACCTCTGGTCACCATTATGATCCTCCCAAGTAGTATACCAAAATTATCCTTGGCATGTAAAGGTTCTACACCCCTGATCACAGTTTAAATGGCTCCAGTTATTATAGTAAAATGATCCTTGGTGTCTAGTGCTCCCCACCCAGGAATACTAAGCTGGGAGCTCATTTCTAGATGCATCCTGGGAAGGGAACTTGTACAAGTGGGTCTTAGGTAGCACAATAGTTCAAAAATACATAACATACATGGAGCAGAGTGGTACACAACCACAAATTACATTGGAATAATACATGCAAGATGTGAGAACTTGAGTGACAAGCAAACAATTGACAATGCATATACAGCACAGTCAGGAGCCACAAACCTATGCTGGCGATCAAATACAGAGCAGTTTTATTTATTTATTTATTAGCTTTTGTTAACCGGGTAGGTACACTAGACAAGTTATATGCCCATTTTCAGGAACTTCCCAGGAGAGTACAACAGGTAATACAGGTACCTCAGAACAAAACAGCAAGTAGAGCAAGTACATAGAGTAACAAAATGCATTGAGTCACAAAACGGTAAGGCATAGAGTGAACTGCTATGACATACATTTATAAAGTACATATAATCAACAATATATAGTCTAGAGCATACATAGCACAGTCAGATGCCTAGGAAAGCAATTGGATCATGAGAAATGACCAAAAGATCATTGGCAGGTCCTCAGAACAGTTGGGCTCCAAGTACAATTAGGCTAGGGAGGCTTGGGACATTTGCATACTGAGACCAGCTTCAGATGCCCCCACAGGAACTTCCAGAAGCACTGATGGGAGGAGACAGAATGAACATGGTCAGGAAAGGAGTTCCAGAGCCTAGGAGCACACGCACAAAGTCTCTGTCCCCATAAGGGTTCCGTGAGGGTACTTTTAGCATCCCAGGACCCTGGGACCTGAGGGTAAGAAGAGGGGTCAGGAGGTGAGAGAAGCTGTGGCAGCCCGGGGGTGCTGGTTCTGATCACTTTGCTCATGAGGCATCCCAGCCCAAAGTTCAGGTGATTGGTCGGGAAAGCCAACCTAGCTTATCATAAAGCTCACAATGGTGGGTGAGATGGGGGCGCACAGAAAAGTGACAGATGTTATTGTACATCATGTGCCACCATGTAAGAAGAGCTTTGGAGGTACAGACAAATTGGTGGAGACCGTAGCTAAGGGAGGGAAGTAGTACACCTCTAGCAAGTGCCAGACGAGCAGCAAGTGTCAGGTTATTTTTGGCCCTATAGGCCAGACCCAATTTACAGTTCACAGTTCTACAGACATTTAGGATATGACTCCCTAGGTCCAAATGGGGGTCAAGTGTCACCCCAAGGTATTTGATGGAGTTCACAGTTAGGAGGGGAGCTCCATCCACACAATTGATACGCAAAGGGTCTGGAGAGGCTTTTACTTCAACATTAGCTATAAACATTTGTGCATAATGCCTAGAGTGGAAGCATAGGTGCCAAATTTTAGCTGTACCTAAACTGGAAACAAGTAATAGGAGAGCAAGAGGGAAAACTAGAGCAAGTGCAGGAGGGAGAGGTGGGACCGCTGAAGTGGTTTGAAAGAATCCATGGGAAGGAGAATGGTGAATGGCTGGGGTGAGGGAGTTCCAGATTTTAGGGCAGCGGTGGCTGAACATGACTTTGCCAATGGTTGTGGAAACTGAAGGGACTGCTAGGGTTCGAATATTTCAGCTTCTGATGGTATGGCTATAAGAGGGCCGTTGGAGAGCTAGGAGGGTAGGGAAACAAACCAGATTAGCCCACAAAGCTGGCACAGTGGGCATGATGTCTGTCCACAAGAAAAGAAAAGGAGAGAGATTTATATATAGAACAATGGTGAGTCCAAGAAGGATAGTCGAGAGTGTAATGGCAGAAATAGTTAAAGAGTGTGTCCAGTCTGGCAAGGGTAGTGAAGGGGGCTACGCTGCAGACCACATCACCATAGTCAGAGATTTGGAGGATCATTCTCTGGATAATAGCATGGTATGCTGGAGGTGGGATTCAGTCACAGTTCCTGTAAAGTGCACCAAACTGGGGTGCAGCTTTTTGACTATAGCATCCACTTGTTCAGAAATGTTTAGGTGCTGGTCTAGCCAGATACCAAGATAACTAAAGGTGGTAACATCCTCCACAGGGGAGCCATCCAGGGTATGGAAAGTAGGAAGGGGAGGGAGCCTAGAGAGTCTAGTGCCTTGTGCCAAAGGACATGAAGACAGCCTTCTTGGCATTGAGGAAAAGCTGATTTGTGTGTGGTCAGGGCTGAATTTGATCAAAGTCCAGCTGGAGTCTGTGGGCATGCTGTGAAGAGGACCGTGTCATCCATGTACATGTGAATGGATGCAGACAAGCACATGGAGGGGGAGACTCAAAATGGAGAAAAGTAGTGGGCTTAACACAGATCCTTGTGGGACCCAAGTGGATACAGGCAGGGAGGAGAGAGGGGGTCACCACTTTTGACTGCTTGGGACCTACCCCTCTGGTAGGAGTGGAACAGCTGATGGCTAAGTCAGAGAGGGCTGCAGCCTGGAGTTTGGCTAATAATTGGGTGGTAGACAGGGTTGAATGCTTTGGCTAGATCGATGAAGATAGCAGAAGTGAATAGGCTGTGATCCATACCATTATGGATGGATTTGGTAAGCCTGAGCAGGTGGTGGAGTGATTTTTATGGAAGTCAGACTTGTATTGGGTGAAAAAGGAAGAGGAGTCCAGAAAGGGAGAGAGTTGTTACAAGATAATTTGTTCCTGTATTTTGGAGGGAGGAGAGAAATGAGTCGGTAGCTGTTCGTACCTGATGGGTCACCATCTTTTGGAGGAGGAGGAGGAGTAACAGTGGCAGCCTTCCAGTCAGCAGAGATGGAGGAACACCAGAAAGAGAGGTCAGGGAGGTCATCCAATGGGGAGGAGATTGCAGAAGCAGTCAGATGGAGGAGCTTGCTATCCCGACCATCTGGGCTCCTACCTTGAAGGATTAAGGGCGGAAGTGTGTCGTGATAAAGGATGGAGTTACCGAGAGAAAACAATAATAGGGAGAAGGAAGGAGATGACAATCATGCAGGCTGGCAGGGGTGAGAGGGAGGTGAGGAAGAGGAGAGGAGAGGAGAGAGGAGGCAGGTGATGAAAAGGAATTACATCTCTATGGTGATGGAGAGGTTAGAGACAGGGTGTCACTGACTGGAGGACAGGCAAAGGAGTGGAGGGAGAAGATTGTGGCAGCCTTTAAAATTTAGACAGGTAACCAATGTTGGTACTGAAGTTAGATGTAAAATTCTCCCTTGGCAAGCTTTATTGCCATGGTACAGGTGCTGCGGAGATGATGATACCTCTGGAAGCCATGGGGATGGGTTACATTTATTTTTTGACCAGGCCAAATCAAGCACTTGCAAGTGTGTTATGAGGTCAGCCATGATCTAGGGGAGGTGGTACCTTTTCTCATGTCCTGCTCTGGGGGCATGGCAGTCCCATAAAGGGAGGCAGATAGTGCAGTGGTTTAAGGCTCTGAGCTGCAAATCTGGTGACATCCAGCAGACCAGACCTGGCTGAATCCCACAGCTTCACTTGCATACTGTGTGACTCTGAGCAAGTCACTTAACTTCCCTGTGCTCCCAGGTTGCTCCTGTAAAAAAGCTTTCAGCTTAGTGTGCTATTCCTGGTTAAACAACTAAAAAAAAAAAATATTTAGAGGAATTTTGTTTTGAAATATGTTAGCATGGAATCAGTGGAGCAGACCAAAGAGATAGGGGACCAATCAGAGTGACTTAGGTCACGCGCAAGGGGTGAGGTCCAGGGATTTGAAGGAAAATATAAGCAGTGTTTTGGTCGGGGTGAGGGGGCTTTAGTTGAATGAGAGGCATCAGAGGGTTGTGATTATGGTGTCAAATCAGAAAAGAGGGAAGTCAAGAGTGGAATGCCACAGGGATCCATCCTGACTTTTGTTCTCTTAATATGCTCATTAACAATGTTTGAGAATGAATCTGGGGCTGTGTCTCTTTGAAGATGACACCAAGCTCATGGGATGGTAGATAGTGATGGGAAAGTAGGAAACTGCAGACTGACATGTAAAGATTAGAGAGGTGGCCTAAGGTTTGGCAGTTGAAATTCAGTGCCAAAATGTGCAAGGTGATTCACTTAGGAAACAAGAACCCCAGGACAGAGTACTAGATAGGAGGGGTAGAGCTGAGCAATACAGCTGAGGAAAGGGACCTAGTATTCATCATTAGTGGCTCCCTTAAACAATCAAGCTAGTACAGTGAGGCATCTAGTAAGGCAAATAGGCTACTAGGATGTGCCAGAAGGGGTTCTGATAGTAGAAGAAAAGAGGTTTACTGCCTCTTTATTGATTGTTGGTGATGCTGCACTGGGTATACTGTTCAGAGTTCTGAACTTCTGAAGACCTCACCTCAGGAAAGATAAGAACAAAGGGTGATCAGGATGATTCAGAGCTGACAGGACAGATCGTATGAGGATCTGCTCAATGCACTGAACATGTCTTCACTGGAGACCAGACAAGAGAGGAATGATATGATAGAGACCTTCAAGTTCCTGTAAGGAATAAACAAGGTGAATGGAGAACTACTTAGCATGAGTAACAGTTCAAGGTTATGGGGGCATAAGTAGAGACTGATGGGAGGGAGGTTCAAGAAGGATATTGGAAAGTTTTATTTCCAGAAATGGTGGTGGAAATGTGGAATAGTCTTGCCAACTGACATGGCAGGCACCAAACCATAAATGGTTTCAAGCATGGCTGTGACAAAGTGAAGGTATAATGGTTACTCAGGCTGATAGTAGTAGGGAGGAAAACAAGAGAGTGGATAGTGAAGGCTATTACCCTGCATGGACAGTAGGTTCTGAGGTTTAATATGGGAAAAGGGGCAGACCGGATGTACCATTTTTATGTTGATTGCGCACAGCACAAATAACATATTGCAGCAGCTTTCTCAGTAGCAAGCTGTGGAGGCACGGCACTGTTGTGGCCAATGCCCCCACAGCCTGAAAAGGCTTTTCCCACTTCCCCCAATGCCATTGCAGGCTGCTGGTGATAGTAGTTTGGAATATTTGCACCAACTACTGACAATCTCGCTGCTGCAATCAGGGCCGCCATTGCAGCATCAGCCATCTGCTGCAATGAGGAGTGACCGTCATTGCAGGGTGGGATAAAACTTGATATTGTTTGTGAATGTGGTGGTGGGTTGCCACCATGTTCACAAACAATATAACCCTCCCACTGTGTTTATGTGCCAACGGGTCCCAAACCCCGCTAGCCTCGGTGTCTCCACTGTTTCTGATGCCGACGGGGAGCCCACTCCCCATCGGCATTCTGTAACACTTCACTTTATTCCTGCCGATGGGTGTCCAATCCCCATCACACAAGGTCCCCCAAAAGAAAGCTATTGGTGGCACACTGGGTGCCCATCCCAGCATGCCACATTCCCTGTAAAGGGAAAACGTCCTGAAGTATTATTTTTTTTTAGCTGCAAAAGGGAAACAGTTTCTCGTGAGTGTCCCTGGCCCCCATCTGCAACCCGCACAACCCACTCGCCCACTCCTGCCTCCCCCACACCCCCCGCTACCCCATACTTACCTCTGGAGCTAAGGTGCACGACCTTCGTGCGGAACATGTCTGCACTCTTCAAAGCTGACCGTGAACTGAGGAAATGCCGTAAGCTGTATAACATAATAAATAGGGTTTTTCAACTTAGTACATATCGCTGGCATTTTGGGACTTTTTCACCAAATTTTCAATATAGTTTTTAATCTCCTCATGAATTCTGAACTGTTATTAGAGATCGCTCCGAAGGTGATTTCGCGTCACTGCGTGGAATCACCTTCGCCGATTAATGAAATGACAGTGCCGTGTTCATGAGGTGGGTCTCAAAAGTCTACATTGCAAATTTGGTGGAAAAAATCCAAAATGAATGCTTGTTTTAGCGATGCGCCGCGCAGTTGCTACCAACGTCAGAATCTTTGTGAATTTGCAATATTTTCACGCCAGATTTTAACATTGGCATTTTTTCACACCTCCTTGTGAACAGTAGAGCTGTTATTGTTTACATCCCATGGAAATGTGTTTTCGTAGTTCTGGCACGAATAGCATGGTCGCTGTGGGAAATCAGTGTTTGGGACAGATTAAGAAAATGACAGTGACACTGTTCATGAGTAGAGGTCCTGATATAGCTGTGTTGAAAATCTGCTAACGATACTCTATAAAATGACTGTGTTACGAGTGTGTGTTGCACAGTTTGCACGCACGCTCGTAACTTCATGAATTTATATTTTCACTCCAGATTTTCAACATTGCCATTTTCCCACACCTACTTATGAACAGTGCATCTAGTCATCTTTCCCATCCTGGTCGAATATGTTTTCGCACTTCGACCGAGAATAGAGCAGTCGCTGTGGGAAATCACTGTCTGGGACAGGTTAAGAAAATGACAGTGATACTGTTCATGAGCAGAGGTCCTAAAATGCCTGTGTTGAAAATTTGGTGATGATAGCCCATCAAATGACTGTATTACAAGTGTGCATTGCACACTTTCCACACACCCTTGTAACTTCGCAGATTTGTAATATTGTCATGCCAGATTTTCAACAGTGGCATTTTTTCACACCTCCTTATGAGCAGTACAGCAGTCATTTTTCACATCCTGACTGAAATGTGGTTTCACAGTTGTGGCACACAATAATGCGGTTGCTGTGGGAAAACAGTGTTCGGGACAGATTAAGAAAATGACAGTGGCACTGTTCATGAGCAGAGGTCCTAAAAGCCCTATGTTGAAAATTTGGAGATGAAACTCCATAACATGACTGTGTTACAAGCGTGCGTTGAACTGTTTCCATGCACCCTTGTAACTTCGCACATTTCTAATATTTTCACACCACATTTTCAACAGTGGCACTTTTTTCACACCTCCTTATGATCAGTACAGCTGTCATTTTTCACATCCGGTCTAAATATGTTTTTGTACTCCTGCCAGAGAATAGCATGGTCGCTGTGGGAAATCAGTGTTTGGGACTGCTGTGGATTTGTTTATGGGCAGAAAAAGGCCCCAGCACAAGAGCCCAGTTCAAAAGGGCAGCCTGCAGCACTGAGAGAAACAGAACGAGAGAGCGAGTGAGGGAGGGTGAGTAAGTGAACTCACCAGAGCGCTGTCAGGACTGCTGCGGATTTCTTTGTGGGCAGAAAAAGGCATCAAAGCAGGCAGAGGCCCAGTAGAAAAGGCCAGCCTGCAGCGGTGGGAGAAACAGTACGAGTGAGTGAGACGGGGACTGAGTGAACTCAACAGAGCTCTAGCAGGACTGCTGCAGATTTCTTTGTGGGCAGAAAAAGGCGCCAATGCAGGCAGGAGCACCGTACAAAAGGGCCGCTTGCAGCGCCAGGACAAACAGAATGAGCGTGTGACAGAGGGAGACTGAGCGACCTCAACAGAGCTCTGTCGGGACAGCTGTGGATTTCTTTGTGGACAGACAAAGGTGCCAATGCAGCCAGGAACCCCGTACACAAGCGCAGCCTGCAGCACCAACAGAAACAGAATGAGTGAGTGACAGAGCGGTAGTGAGCGAGCCCAATAGAGCTGTATGACTGCTGCAGATTTCTTTGTGGGCAGAAATGCAGCAACGCAGGCAGGAGCCCAGTACAAAAGGCCAGCTTGCAGCACCGGGAGAAACGGAATGAGTGAGGAGAGAGGGGGGAGTGAGCAAGCTCAATGGAGCTATGTCGGGACTGCTTCAGATTTCTTTCTGGCCAGAATTAGCTGCCACTGCAGGCAGGAGCCCAGTACAAAAGGGCAGCCTGCAGCGGCAGGAGACACAGAACGAGTGAGTGAGGGAGGGGGAGTGAGTGAGCTCAATGGAGCTCTGTTGGGACTGCTGCAGATTTGTTTGTGGGCAGAAAAAGACAGCAGTACACACTGGGGCCCAGTACAAAAGTGCAGCCTGCAGTGGTGGGAAAACCAGAATGAGCGTGTGAGAGAGGGGGAGTAAGCGAGCTCGATGGAGCTCTATCGTGACTGCTGCACACTTCTTTGTGGGCATCAAAAGCCGGCAACACAGACAGGAGCCCAGTACAAAAGGGCAGCCTCCAGCGCTGGCAGAAACAGATTGAGCGAGTGAGAGAGGGGGAATGAGAGCAAGCTGAATGGAGCTGTGTCAGGACTGCTGCAGATTTCTTTGTGGGCAGAAAAAGGCAGCAATGCACACAGGAGCCCAGTACAAAAGGCCAGTCTGCAACGCCTGCAGAAAAGGAACGAGCGAGTGACAGTGGGGGAGTGAGCGACCTCAATGGAGCTGTGTCAGGACTGCTGCAGATCTCTTTATGGGCAGAAAAAGCTGCCAATGCAGGCAGGAACCCAGTACAAAAGTGCAGCCTGCAGCAGCGGGAGAAACAAAATGAACGAGTGAGAGAGGGAGAGTGAGCGAGCTCAACGGAGCTCTGTTGGGACTGCTGCAGATTTCTTTGTGGGCAGAAAAAGGCACCAATAGAGGCAGAAGCCAACTACAAAATGGCAGCCTGCAATGCCAGGAGAAACAGAATGAGCGAATGAGACAGGCGGAGTGAGCGACCTCAACAGAGCTCTATCGGGACAGCTGTGGATTTCTTTGTGGGCAAAAAAAGGTGCCAATGCAGGCAGAAGCCCAGTACAAAAGGACAGCCTGCAGCAGTGTGAGACACAGAATGAGCGAGTGAGGGATGGGGAGTAAGTGAGCTCAACGGAGCTCTGTTGGGACTGCTGTGGATTTCTTTGTGGGCAGAAAAAGGCAGCAATGCACGCAGGGGCCCAGTACAAAAGGGCAGCCTTCATTAGCGTGAGAAACAGAATGAGTGAGTCAGAGAGGGGGACTGAGCGAGCTCAGTGGAGCTCTATCATGACCGCTGCAGATTTCTTTGTGGGCAGAAGAAGGCGGCAATGCAGGCAGGAGCCCAGTACAAAAGGGCAGCCTGCAGCACCGGCAGAAACGGAATGAACGAGTGAGGGGGAGGGAGCGAGCGAGCTCAATGGAGCTCTGTCGGGATTGCTGCAGATTATTTTGTGGCCAGAAAAAGGTGCCAACAGAGGCAGGAGCCTAGTAAAAAGGGCAGCCTGCAGCACCAGGAGAAAAAGAATGAGCAAGTGAGACAAGGGAGTGAGGACCATGGAGCTTCTGTCGGACAGCTGCAGATTTCTTTGTGGGCAGAAAAAAGCAGCAATGTAGGCAGGAGCCCAGTAGAAAAGGCCAGCTTGCAGCGCAGGCAGAAATGGAATGAGTGACTGAGAGAGGGGGAGTGAACAAGCTCAACGGACCTGCATCAGGACTGCTGCAGATTTATTTGTGGGCAGAATAAGCCACCAACGCAGGCAGAAACCCTGTACAAAAGGACAGCCTGCACCCACAGGAGACACAGAACCAGTGAGAGAGTGAGGGAAGTGGAGTAAATGAGCTCAACAGAGCTTTGTTGGGACTGCTGTGGATTTCTTTGTAGGCAGAAAAAAGCAGCAATGCACCCAGAGGCCCAGTACAAAAGGACAGCCTGCAGCTGTGGCAGAAACAGAACGAGTCAGTGAGAGAGGGGGGAGTGAGTGAGCTCAACAGAGCTCTATTGTGACTGCTGCAGATTCCTTTGTGTGCAGAAAAAGGCGGCAACGCAGGCAGGAGCCCAATACAAGAGGCCAGCCTGCAGCGCCGGCAGACACAGAACGAGTGAGTGACAGAGGGGGAGTGAGTAACCTCAACGGACCTGTGTTGGGACTACTGCAGATTTCTTTTGTTGGCAGAAAAAGCCACCAACAGAGGCAGGAGCCAAGTACAAAAGGCCAGCCTGCAGTGCAAGGAGAAACAGAATGAGGGAGTCTGAGGGGGGGAGTGACCCACCTCAACGGAGCTCTGTCAGGCCATCTGCGGATTTCTTCGTGGACAGAAAAGGGTGCCAACACAGGAAGGAGCTCAGAACAAAACAGCAGCCTGCAGCTCTGGGAGAAACAGAATGAGCGAGTGACAGAGGGCCAGTGAGCGAGCTCAATGGACCAATGCAATCAACATTCAGCATTGACAAATGCTTGTTTTTTTATTGTGTCCAGAACTGACTGTGTGTGTATGTGTGTGGGGGGTTGCTGGCAGGCTGCGTGTGTGCAATTAAAACATGATTCTCAGAATCATTAGCTAGCACTAACCACACAGTGTGTTAACACTTCAAGAAAGCATTTAATATACCTGTACACCTTATATGCATTAGAGTAACCCCAGTTGTATGAGCACCTGGTTGCAATTAGTAATCCTGTGAAAAAAATAGTGCCACATTAACAGGTTAGCACTGCACAGAAGAATGCTTTTGAATAGTACCAACCATGCTTTCACAATGCAGTGCTAGTCCTGTTACAGTGGTATGTGGGCCCCATTTTCAGATTAGTGTTGTGCACTCCCATGCGCTGCACCTGAGATAGCGCACAGCCACAGAAGGTGGTGAATGGCACTCTCCAGTGAGGAGAGAGGACCAGTAGGTGCCGGAGGGCTCAGTAATGGACACGCCCTCTTCAGTGTCTTTATAAGTGGCATAACAGAAGAACTGGAAGGGAGATATGCCTTTTGCAGATGACACCACAATCTGTAATAGCATTGATAGGCAGATGGAGAGAATGAGTGGGGACCTTAGAAAACTTAAAGAGTGCTATGGGACATGGCAGTTCGGGTTCAAAGCCAAAAAGTGCAACATCAAGCATCTAGGTACTAGAAGCCTAGAGGCTGAGTACAAAATGTAGAGGGAGGTACTTATGGTCACCAAGGAAACCTTTTATACAGCACTGTGCTCTGTATGCAGGAGAGGATTACTCATGTACATGGCGTAGTAGTATATATGCACATGCACATGATCAGGGTAGCATCAAGTGATGCTGACTACGACACCGATCCAACCATGCTGTTCCCACAGTGTAATGTTTAGCTCTGCATGCTAACCTTCTGAAAATAGGGCCCTAATTGACTAAAAATCCAGGCCGATGCCTCCTAAGATGTAGAAGATAAACATAAAAGGTTTATCTTATCTCTTTATATATTGTTTTATCGTATTTTGCTTGCAAAACCTTTATCCGATTTCAAAACATTGTGATGTGACTTAAAATGTTTATAACAGACTAGTTAAAATACAGTTTGTTTTCTTTTTACCTATATGCTGTCTTTATTTACTTATAAAAACACAGACTGGTGGGCTGGCCTAGCAGCTTGGTGGTGATTGCACTGCCTCCATGCCAGTGGCCCAGTTTTGGGGTGGACCTGAGTTGCACAGGGTTAGCTGGGGAGATATGATTGAGCATCTCTGGGAATGCTCTCCTCTCAGTGAGGGAAGTCTGACCACCCCGCTCTTCAACATCCACCTAGCTGGGGAGGGCTGGCAGGGCAGTGGAGTTGCATAAGGGGGAGGGCTCAGGCAGGCACAAAGCAAGCATGTGTCTTTATATGCAATTGCATCATTGCAAGCTTGGCTGCCCAGGGGATGAAACCAAAGGTAGAAACCCCCTAATGGCAAAATGATCCAACAACCTGCCGCAGATTTTGCACTGCTAACCAGGCTCTGCTCATATCGGAATATGTGTCTCCTTGTCAATGGCCCTCCCCCTCCTGGCCCCAACACGGGGGATGTGAGTGGGGGGGAATCTCAGAGCAAATATGTTCTGTGGATGGTAAGTGATTGGGCTGGAGATGTCAGTGGGCAAAGGGGTAGCAGGGTGACAAAGGAGATAAAAATCTCTACGGGGAAAAAAAAAGAGAAATAAAACACAGTTTGAGAAGCTCAAACCCCAAAACAGACTGTGCATGCCTCCAGTGAGGATTCACAGTAAAAGTTATTTAGTAAAACAATGCAAATTATATGCATATGGCAGCTAAACTCCTGATGAGAACTGAATACTGAGGGATTGCAGCAAAAATATATATTCTTGTTTCTTAACCAAGAAATGTTTATTAAACAAAACATTAAAATAAAAACTTAAAACATAGTCCATAGAGTACAAACTAGCAATGATTTTGGCTTACACTTCCACAGCTCCTGAAGTGCTTCCCAAGCATTCAACTCAGATAAGTTGCTGGACTTACACAGTAATTAATTACACATAAAACCAATCAACAATTTAACTTGGAAAATGTATGCAGCCCCTATGTATACAGGTATGTTAGGAATATCCTGTATTAGCTTCCTATACAAATGTGTTGTCTAACAGTAAATGAAGGCAGCACTTATTTAAAAGAATAAACTAGAGCATTTCAAATTAGTTCTAAAAGTTTCTTGTCACATCACAATGTTCTGAAATTTGATTAAAGGTGCAAGCAAAACAAGATGTAAAATCCTACAAAGAAGCAGAATAAGAGATAACCCTGTTTTGTTTACCTGCTCTGCAGTTTTAAACTCCTCTCAAGCTAGCAGTAACTGAATGCAGCAGACAAGCAGGTCAGCTGCAGGCCATTCAAGGAGGGCAGGGGATGGGTAGTTTCAGAACATAGTCCATTTCAGTATGTAGTTTATTTGTTTCAGTATATAGTGTATGTGAATTTTTCAGTCTACAGTGTATGTGTTTCAATAGATAGTGTATGTGTTTCACCATGTAGTGTATTTGTTTCAGTATATGGTGTATGCAGATTTTTCAGTGCATAGTGTATTTATTGCAATAGATAGTGTATGCATTTCAATATATAGTATATTTGTTTCAGTATATAGTGTATGCAGATTTTTCAGTGCATAGTGTATTTATTTCAATAGATAGTGCATGTATTTCAATATAAAGTGTAGATGTTTCAATATATAGTGTATTTGTTTCAGTATATAGTGTATGTGCTTTTTTCAGTGTGTAGTGTATGCATTTCAATAGATAGTGTATGTATTTCAATATATAATGTATTTGTTTCAGTATATAATGTATGAAGATTTTTTTTCAATATAGTGTATGTGTTACAATCTACAGAGTATTTGTTTCAGTAGATAGTTTATGTGGATGTTTCAGTCTGTAGTGTATGTATCTCAATAGATAGTGTATATGTTTCAGTACATAGTACATTTGTTTCAGTATATAGCATATGTGGATTTTCAGTACTCAGTATGTGGATTTCAATAGATAGTATATGTATTTCACTATACAATGTAAGCATTTCTCTATATAACATATGTGTTTCACTTGTAATATATGTATTTCAGTATACAGTATATGTATTTCACTATATGATATATATATTTAAGTAGATACTTTATGTGGTTCACTACGCTGTGTATGTATTTCACTATATAATGTATATATTTCATTATATGACGTATGTATTTCACCATATAATGTATGTGTTTTACTATACAGCCAGAGATTATGAATTATGTCCCTAACAGCTTGCCATACAATACTCCTCCAATTGTCCTGCTACTTTTACAATGGAGTCCACTATGAATCCAACCTTATTATAACTCTATCCAGCCCTTCCCTTTCTCCTCCACGGCAGGCCAGGTGTTTGGCTGGGCAAAACTTATGAATATGGATTCCATAAAATGATCACAAAATTCTTCAATTTTCACAAAAACTTATGAACTTTGACTTTAATTATTAAGCACTGTTATTATTCTATAGTTTTTGTCTGCTTATAACATGGACATCCTTTAAGTGACAGGTTACTAAGTTGGCATACACAGCTTCTTTTTTAGAGTATATAAGCCTGCCAAACCTCATGACATTGCATTCTTCAGTTGTTAAATTACAGGGACTTCTAATTTTGCAGTTTGCATAATTAAATTGAAAGCTTTTAGAATGTTTGGCTGCCTATAACATTTCCCACTTTAAAGCTAGAGATCTGAAACTTAGTACACATGTACAGTATATGTGGCTTGGAATTGCAACCATACCAAATCTGGAGGAGAGGTTTTAAAATTAGAGAGAAATAATTGAAAATGAAGTTTGGTGACATTTCACAAAATTTTCGCAAGAAAATACCATAATATTAATAGAAGTATAATCTTAATTTCACAAGAATTCTACTAGCAGATGTTTTAATTTCACACAGCCCTAATTTGTGGAAAAACATATTTTTGAATACATTGTACTCAGTGGTCAGCTCAGGACCTAGATCAGTGCTGCCAGCAGCTGCGTAGATGGGTTAAGGGGTAGAATTATGCTACAGAGGTTGAGGGAAGGAGAGTGGGGGGAGTCTAATTTGGAGGCAGGATCAACCAGATATTACTAGGTTATTTTACAGGGAGGAGTAAGAGAATCAATCTAATAATGTACATATATTGAGAGCAGTGCTGAGGGAAAGGGAAATATTTTCTTGCTACAGAGAGGGCAGGGAAGGATCAACACAACCAGATATACTGTTCCTATATGAAAAAAAAACTCAAGTAGTAAGGAAGATTTATTTGCAGCCAGTAACTAGTCTGTTGATAGGAAGCATGCCAATAATGCAGTTGTTGATTGTAAACTAAAACAGTTAAAATAAAATTAGGTTTCTGACTGGGGGCTATGTCAATAAGATATACTGTATTTACATTTATGCAATGGGATGGAAATAAATGGAGAGCGATAAATCCATTTATCTGAATAACTGTGTATCTAAATTTCATTTATATATACAGTTACTCATTTATACACACAGTTATTCATTTATCTATACAGTTACTTCAAGACTGTCCCCCCTCGGCGCACTACTTCCAGCAACTTTCACTTTCTCTCACACTCACACAGTAGCTCATCGCATACTATTTTACCTCTGTCCACCCACCAGAAACAAAACTGCTGCTGCCGCCCAAAAACACCTGCAGGTATTGAATTTTTGTACTGCAATGTCCAGGCTATTAGCAGCTTGATTTACATTCTCCCTCCTAAATCTGTTTCTACAAGCTGCTTCAACTTACAGAGCATCTCCTCGCTCGGCCCAGGCCCCCCTCTTCCTCTCCAGCACACGTGAGTTCTGAAATGTTTCATTTAAAAAATTCCTGTCCTATTATCACAACTTTGCAAAGACACAATATCTTTTATTTTCAAAATGTTTCTCAAGATCTGCTAGTTCCCCAGTCTCTCTTCTTCCTTCCAGCCTCCGCTCCCGCAGCTCTCACATCTTCCTGAGCTGTCACCACCACCTTCTGCTCCTTTCACAGGATCAAGAAACTGAAACCACCAGATGGAAGTTCAACCACATAAAACACACTAGATGCAGGATCAACCAAATATTTAATTACTCACATGTAAAATAAAGTAAAAAAAAAACAGCAGAGCACAGCAATAGTGAGTTCTCACTAAGCAAGAAAAGCGGATGCCATGTGATTGAAAATGTCTGGCCCTCCCACATCAATGAACTAACCAACCACAACATGAGCACTGAAGCACATTACTTTGCCTCCATGCCAATCATGCCAGCTTCTCAAGCAACAAACGAAACGCATAGTAACACACAGAAGACCATACAAAAATTCCACTTATTTTATTAATAAAAATGAAAATCAAAACGAAAAAATAAAATTCAACTCCACAGAAAAATGGTATCCCTATTGCATAAATGGAACATACAATATGGACCAGTAGCATAAATGATTTATCTGCACTTGAGCAGTTTGACCTCAGACACCTCATTACGTGCTTATGCCGCAGCAGGTTACATGTGGTTAAACTGCTCTTGTGCAGAAAAATAATTTATTCCACTGGTCCCCATTGTATATCCCTTTATTTATTATGGAAGTAGTTGGGTTCTCATTAGAACAATTGTTAATTAGCAAATTATTAAAAACAGAGAGGTACTATTAAGGATTTTGTTCTGCTGACACTTAATGAGCCATTTTTCTTAAAACTGTGCAGGCTGTAGGTTTTAACAGTGATTGTCTATATTGCATCATCCTCATTTCATCCAGATACAAATTAAATAAACTCTGTTCTGTCCTACAGTGAAAACCTGCTGTACTCCATTACAGAAGTCATGACCCTACTCTTGCAATGCAACCTGGAACTTGATGATGTGTTGGTGCTCAAGCTGCTGCATTCCTGTTTTTTCTTAGGTCACTTGATTAACTGCAGTGTCTTTGCTTTGTTATCTCATGTTGACTAACAAACGTGGAAAATGCACGGTTAGTTTTTTGGGGATGAAGTGTGCCAGAGTTATGCACTTCACTACACTAAAGAAAATTATCATACTGTGACTGCAGTAGTACTGCAGGCAAACTACAGTCTGAAACAATGTGACTTACATTGCAATACATAATCCAATTATACTCTCAAAGGACAATTAACATCTTACAGACAACAGCCTCCATTCAAAACAGTTTCATTAAATGCTGGCACACTTCATACCCAGAAAATAGCAGTGTGCTTTCCATTACATTCATTAGCCAACATGAGGCAATTACAAAATGCAATCAGGGAGAAAGCAGGAATGCAGTAACTTGAGAACCCACACATCAAGTCCCATGGTGCATTGCAAAAGTAGGATCATGATCTGTGTAATGAAGTCAGCCAGGTTTTCACAGTAGGACAGATTGGAGTTTATTTAACTTGAGATCTGAATGAAATGAGAAGGGTGCACTAGAGACAATCATTGTTCAAGCCTGCACAGTTTTAAAGAAAAAAAATGTCTTATGAGGCATTCCCTTTGAAGACTGACAGACACTTATTAGCACTTACAGAAACAGCTTGGATTTCAAACAATGCACTCCCTAAGATGCACATACTGTAAGAAATGCAATATTTACTTTTTGAAAAGTCCTTGTCTCTTCATATTGAATCAATTTTTTATTTCATTTTAAAATCACTCACCATCCAGGTGAAAGTAAAGAGCTTAAAACTGTTGTATTCAGTTCTTACTTGCAATTGCAAACATTTTGTTATGCAGACACTAGGCATTGAAACAAAGAGAAACATCACTCCCAAGCAGACTGCCTCAACTAGTTTCAACCAGTGATCTTTTTTACAAGAAGGCAAGAGGCCTTAGAACCCAATCCATTTTGATGGATACTTGTGTAACTTACAATTGAGCTTGCACCTACTGTATCTATGTGATTGAGGGATCCCACGGTGCCAAGACAATAAGAACAAAAACACCATTATTTGATCCTGCAGCATAATGTGTTGTTTGGCTGCTTATTAGTGTTTGTCGGTCCTTCTGAAAACTGCTAGTAAGGAACTGTCAGTTCCACCAACTGCAACATAAGCAAAATGTCAGTATTGTTGAACCAACAATTGTTTTTCGTAGTCAGTGTTTTCAACTGTGGCTTCCAGTCAGCATAGTGGTGCAGTGGCATCATTTCTTGCTGCCATGAAATTGAGCTTCATGTGTACGCTCTGGAATCCCACACTGGAGTGCAATGGTGGGGGAGGACATTGTGTAAATGAAATGCTAAGCTGCCTGCATGCCCTCTCATTCTAGGGAAATGTGCTGCCCAGGCAACCCTGACTGTTGGGTGGCGACTGGGAGAACAATAGGGGAAAAATCAGGAAACTATGAAATGTGACCACAACAAGAAAATAAGGACATTCTGTTTAAATAACCTTACATTAAAAGGTGCTGTCCAAGATGGCTGCTTGACTTCAGTGATCTGGATAGCTACTTTATAAAACTGTAAGAATTGGTGTGGTATTGATATATCTCAACTTTTCTTAATCACACAGTTTAATTCAAATAGTAGATAATTAGCTTGGGGCGATGTTTGGTTACTAGATCTCATGCCAGTGACAGTATTTTCAATGAAACAGCTTGGGCCTTTGAAAATGACATCCCTAAGATGGCAGTACCTGCATCACTAGCAAGCATAGACAAGCTTTTTGAAATCAAGATCATGGTACAGATACTCCTCTAAGAGATGCCCACAATAAATCACTCATTCAATCAAATATTTATTTTACCAGGCAGAACACCGTTGAGATGAACTTGTTTTCGAGGTGGACCTGGAAGAGGTTCACAAGAGGCAACATGATACATTCAAAGAGCTTCCTTGCCAGTCAGCATACAGATACATTTGATAAGGTACAGGACATGGAAGGTATCCATGACAGCATACAAGTTTAAGCACTATACAGACAGGTTAATTTACAATATAGTCATGTGTTATACATAAAGAAAATACACAGAATATATGCAGTATACATGCAGGATCTAAGCTATGTGTAGAAAATAACATAAAAAAGGAAAGAAGGCCAGGGGAAGGGTAAGAACATCAATTACTGGAGCAGTAAGTTTAAACAAGACAGACAGAGGTGAGTCCTGAAGAATATTAGGGAAGGGACCAGAGACTTATAGGTGAGAATAAGTGAATGACGGGGATAGGCAGGGCCAGAAATTTGGGGGTCATTGGTGGAAGCAGTTGCATGTCTCTTTGAAGGACTGCAAAACCACATTTTTGAAGAGGGACAGTGACACCGGGGTAATGAGCTGAAGTGTTTTTTATGCATTATCCCAAAGAAACAAGGAGGGTGTGGCTTATTGCTGCTCTGCCAAAATGCGTCCTAACTTTAGGTATCAAAACAGGAATATAAGAGAGACTTCTTAAAAGGTAGATACCAAGATTACAAACAGGCAGACAGTCCTTAATGTATTGTGGCAGCTTGTTAGTGATGGCTCTATATGTCCAGCACACTGCATCCTTTGTCTCCTAAGACTAAGTGAACTCCATCCTATACAGAAGTATAGATGTTACAGACTTGCTGAAACATACTGTCAACCTGCATTATAGAGTTCACAACAGTGAGAGGTACAGTACATAGGCATGCTAGAGACCCACTTAGGCTTCTGAAAAGATACCATAAAAGAGCGGGGCAGACGAATCAAAAAACAGTGAACAACGAAATGTATGGACTTCAAAATGGAGGGCAGTGAAATATTATATGGCTAATGAGGTTTCCTGAGGATCTTAAAAGATCAAAAATAATTAGATTACTTCAAATGAATTTATCAATAGCATTGAACTTTTATCAGGATTGTCCCCTGGAAGTTGAATGTGCCCTCTAAAACATTAGCCGCTACTTTGACCTAAACCTGTAGTCCTACTGCAGCTGCTCCTAATGTAAGCAGGCATGTGGGATTACTTAACTGTATCTAGCAGTTATGTGCCTTGGATCCTCCAGCTCCCTACAGAGCAAGTTATTAAATACAATTTTAAACTGTTGGCAAAATGAAAATACACATTTGTTAAAACAGCTTTACTGGATTAAAAAAATTGGGTCTTTTGCAACAGTTTGCCCCCTGTGATCTGTCAAACAGTTAACTGGTAATCTTTCTTGTTTTTGCTGTACTATCACCCTGTAATTTGCCCCACTTTTCTTTGTATTTGTTTGCATTTCTCCCACCCACCATGTTGAACTGGAATCCTCTGCTGCCAACCGCACATGTGCATGACTAGCAGTACTTCAAAGGGACAGTAGCAACGTGCAGCACAGGGTCCCATGGAAGTAAATAAAAGATACGATGCGACATGAGAGGGAGCTTGACTGAAAATTGGGCACCAGCCATATTTACTGTGGATCCATGATAATGGAAATAAATTGTAAATATCTAAAAAACTAAAGATTACTTACAGATATGGAAACCCGAACTATGACTGCATGCTTCCAGCTAAAAGGAAAAATTTTGATAATCACTTCCTGATTATCCAGTACTGCTGCTTTATTATACTACAATTGGAGAAGGAAAGGTAAAGTTAGCCACATGGGGTGATAAGGGTGACAAGTATCCCATGAGGAAAGTCACTTCTACCTTGTAATCAATCCACAGTGCTAACCAGGAGCAGCATAAATGAACATCAATTGAATGTCTCAGATTTTCCCTTAAACTAAGTGTTCAAAACTTCAGTAGGGATCAGACTAGGTCCAAGGTCCCACGCTGACCCCTACTCCAACAGCATTGTAAGGCACAGTTTGAGGGCTTTGATGAGAAGACTGCAAAAGATTGCCACTGTTTAAAAATTACCTCCCAGCACCTCGATAGGGCACAATGGCTGGTGTCCAAGGTGAGTAAGATTTGGTCCGCTTCTGCTTCACTCATGACCTCTGGTGACTCTGGTGACTCCTTCTGGCAATCCACTCTCACATTTCTAGCCACTCATTACAATATGGTACAGACCTAATGCCAATTCTAAGACCCCATGTGGATGTAATCGTACATATCTGCCAAGCATCAAGCTCCAGCCCAAGCAGGGTTCTCTGCCTAAAAGAAAAAACATTTGTCAATGCCAAATGTTCAAAATGTACACTAGTGTCATGAGGTGTGTGTGTTTGAAAATTGCTTCAGTGAAGGAATCATTTTATTAACATTTAAGAATGCAAAGTAGAAGTAATGATGTTGGGCAGTGTAACTATCTTTTTGTTAATATCTGTGTGCCAAATTTTCAACATACCCTTCTTATGACTAGAGATGTGTGAAATTGGCAAATTTTGATATGTGAAATATTTTGCCAATTTAGCACATTTCTCAAATTTTAAGTGGAAGCGAATCAATTCCACCCACAGAATGTGAAATTTCACTTACAGAAGGTGACATTTTGCTGGCGGAAGGTGAAATTTCACCTATGAATGGCAAAATTCACCTTTTGCCAGTGAAATTTTGTCCTTCTCTGGCAACATTTTGCATTTTGTGGTAATGCTGCATTTTACACCCAAAAAATATTTCATATACTAGGCGAATTTCAAAAATATTTATACAGCAAAATTACCATTTCACAGAATTTCACTGGTGAAATATTATTTCCAACATCTCTACTTATGACCCCACCTCATGAAGAAGTGCACAGAAAACTTTCAATTCCTGGCGAAAGATGATTTCATGCAGCGACTGTGGAGTCACCTTTCAGGATGCAAAACACATTTTGTCCAGGATCTGAAAATGGCATCTGTCACAATCATGAAGTGGTATGAAAAACAGCTATGTTGAAAATTTGGGGTCAAAATATTGAAAATTACCAAATTTGCAAGCTTGTGTTCATAAATTTCAATGTATGCTCATAACTTTGTTGTCTGCTTATATTTTTGCCCCAAATTTTCAACATAGCCTGTGGATATTGAAGTTAGGCACCCCAGTGTCACTGAGTTATGATTTGGGGTGCACAACAGATGTTGATGGATGGTTCTCTTCTACACTGGGGATTGTCACTACTGTTTATGTGTGGGGGGGCACTGACAGGAAGGGTTGACTTGGTAGACAGTAAGGGCAGCCAGCAACAGACATTGACGGGTGTTTTTCTTTGTTGCAGGCAAGCATTCCAGGCAGATCATGACAGATTAGTCTGACTTGCTGGTCGATGTGGATCAAAGGGATGACAACTTCTTTTGAAGTTCGTGCTGTCACCACCCAGCAAGCCAGAAAGTCTGTCATAGTCAGCCTGGGTGCTGATTGGTGTAGCACTGGTGGGCCCCCTGCAAAAGTACTCTGCATTGAGCTGACAGTGTCACACCTCTCAAAGGCTCACTCTCATATCAACGTGTTCACTGTGCTTGTGGGTACGGTGAACATAAAAAATCAGAGATATATCTTAAGAATTGGCAATATGCTCTCAGGAACTGGTAGCATACGGGACTTGGTGTGAAATGTATTTTCTGAAAAAAAAAGTTTGTAAATGTAATGTTTGACATTATTTTTTCCTTACTATCTCTACTGTTCACTAGTCACCAAACTCCACATTTTATGAGAGACAGAGGAAAATTTTGAGGCAAAATTGGGGACTGAAAATCAGTGACAGTTGAGAAGTATGGTTCTGCCTTTTAATAACATGTTCCTAAATTAAATATCCAGGATGCTACACACGGATGCATCATTAAATGTTGCCTCATCTTTCCCTAAACTGATCCTGATTTCAGAAGTGGCAGTGTTCAGTTGCTCGGGGGTGAAAGTTGATGCCCTGTGGCACAAATGCACAAGGTGAGTGAGGGTGAGTGAGGGTGTGTGTGGAAGTCTGAGGGTGGAGTGGCAGGTGCTCAGTAGTAGGAGGTCAGGTTGTGGGTTTGAGGTTGCATCAGTGATGGACCCTTTTACAGATCAAACAAAATATAGAGGGACTGTGTTCTTCTTTTCAGGCTTTAAGGAACACGGAGGATGAGGGTTGCCACTAGACACCTCATTTAAATCAGCAATAACATGCATAAGGCTGAAACTGATCTAGATAGTGGGGAATGCATAAAGGCTGAAACTGATCCAGATAGCAGGGAAAGTAGACTTAATAATTTTGCACTAACCACTGAGACACCTAACTACACTTTCTAATTGTTGTGATACACACACTCTGACTACTACATAAACACATATATGCATATATATTTTCCAGTATAGCATACAGTATAAGTCACATTAAACTGTCCCCTCCAACTCACTGATTTAGCATTTTTCAGTGAGTTGCTTAATGTGTGCACTGCTCACTGCAATGAATTAATAAAAGTTTCCTCATGGTTTGTTTCTAGCTGCCATTTGGTTTCAGCTTACTGTACTTTGCAGCTCTCTGGAAATTTTTTATCAGTGCAGTGCATAAGCAGTGCACACATTAAAGGGACACTGTCAGCTTTCAGCAGCTATACCAAACTTTTGTGACCAGTGTGCCTGTAATAACATCTATGGCAAAATAAACTATTCACACACCCCAGTATGAGTAACAGTAAGATCTGTTACCTAAATTTTAAAAATGTATTCTCTAGCTCAGACCAAGCACATTAACTTACTGGGTGGCTGATCTTCCACTGCCAGTTGCCTCTTCTCAAGGTGAACATGCATTGCATGTGTGTGAATTTCCTGAACAAGTGATAGTTGGGGCTAAATGTATATGCTCTTCTGGGCATGGTGATATTTGTAGGAATATTGAAGAGTGTTGAAAGTCTTACTTTTACCACTTTGAAAAACTGGACTGTGATCCTGAGCATGCGTGTCATGTCCATGGCATCATCATGCGCATGCTCAGGATAGCTGTTTTATTTTCAAAGTAGTAAAAGTAAGATTTACAATGTTCTTTTATTCTTACAAATATTTATGTTTATCCTAAAACAATATCTAACATAATTTGTCTAGTAGGGCTGGTGCCAGTTTGACCCCTGTCCCATGAACATCTACATGTGGTTGCAGAGGTGACAGTACAGGAACAGACAGTCAGGACCACCTCGTAGTATACTCACACACACACACACACACGCACACATGCACACACACGCACACACAGACACACACACACGCACACACAGGCACACACACAAAACACACACACACCACAAGAGGTAACATATACAATGAGAAAAATGCACACACATACTTATACTGCAACACAAGATGAAACCATATCCAAACACAGTCCCTAATTAACTAATATGAAGCACCATCAAATTATGATTACAATGGGTGCACATAGGCACCTCTGCAGAGCCTCCCTGCACACACATGCAATAAACAGTATGACTCGATATAGTTCAGAACTGATGAGTACAAATACATTTAAAAAATAGATATACAATTTGTGATGCAGCATAGGTCAATGAGTTGCTATACAGTATAATGGGGAGCTATCACAGATGATATGAAGGATTGGAATACATGTGTTGCTAAATAAAACAATGACCCTTAGATTACAGAAAAAGCAATGATTAGGTATTAATAATTAAAAATACTAACTAATCCAAAGCCTGTCCAGATCTGTGTTATCTGAATCAGAACTGCCAGTCTCTATGTCAGAATCAGATGCAGCTTATGCTCCTCGCACTGACTAAAACTGGATATTGTGGGCTCAGACTGGTATAATTGGATACCAATATCAAAGTTTAAATGTATGTCCTCAACATATGTATATTCCTCTACCTCAAACATGATGAATTGTGAGTACAGGCACGGTAAAGATTATTGAAATCCAAAGATAAAAAAAAACACCCTCCCTTTAAGACAGCTAGCTTAGCTGATCTAAGTTTACAGAAAAAAGGCACATAACCAGCACAGACTAGCAAACTCCTTCTTCAGTATTTTAGCAGCAGAATTGCAACAGCATGGTAAGTTTTAAGATGAAAAAGTGCACATGAACAGTCCATTTCAAACCTCCACTGTAAAACAAAAACTGTAACTTAAATGAACCCAGTTTAGGGGTGCTTTAACTTATCATCAGTGAGAGTTGTAACATCAGATGATTTACTACATAAACATTCTATTCTGTGACATTTGACTTACTCACTGCTATAGTCCAAGGATTGTCTGCCTAACTCCCTTTATAGCTGGGAAGGCTGACTGAGCTGACATGTTTATGAGCTATGAACTTTCTTGAAAGATGGTTCTACACAGATTGAAGCTTATCACAAAAAATAGTGTTTTGAAACATTGCTCAGCTGAATGAAAGCAGAGTAATACCACAAATCTAAATTTTATCTAGTCTGTTAGGAATCAGGAGAGCTCCCTTTTTCTACTGTAATAGCAAAATGTCTGCAGGGCTCTGCCCACTGCAGCCATAAAAAGGCACCAAGAGAGACTCAAGATATTACTATCTGCAATGCCCTACAGAACCAGGCCTGTGTCTGGAGAATTGTTTTGAAAAATACCATACCAAGCTCATGTATTGGAGTGACTGGGTAAACTAATACCACCATTTGTGTCCCTCAACTGTTCAGTATTCTGTATTTTGTTAACAAATGTACCTTTAAATCACTATTTTATTTATTTGCAATAATTGTACCCTGTTATGTGACTGTTCTTGAATTGTACCCTCCCTTCCCCCATCACACCTGGAAACAAACTCATGCTCAATGTTCCTTTCCTGGTCACCAACATTCAAATAAATAATAAATAAACCTATGGCTGCTACACAAGCTTATCCTGTTTGGGAAAAGTAGATCAAACAGTCACATGCTGGGTTAAAAACATTTTGGGGCAGGTTATTATTTTACCCATCCCAGCATCCACAAAACTTAATTCAACGGACCTTGGGCTACAGTTTAGAATTGACAGTATGGGAAGAGCAGGCTGAGACTGTCACTTGATAGATTAAAATGTTTATGTGCAGGTCATTGTTTACTCATCTCAACAAAGGGCAAGAGTCATATACAATTTATATATTAATTTAAAGGTACTAAATGTGTCCAGAAACCTTAGTGCACAGCACTGTGTCTTTTGCCTGTAGAATCCATGGGGAGTATGTCATTATAGAAAAGTATTTCTTTTCTGAAACTGCAAACAATAAGAGTTCCAGACATGGCTAACAGCCCCATATAAAGGGTTGATAGCCATAATATTCCTCTGCATTATGTACTTTAATGTAAAACACAGAATAAAGTGCAACTTCCTGTCTTTTAAACTGTGTGTCTTGTTATTTTACATTGCATGTGCAAAATCACCACATCTGTGATTTTCCAAGAATATTCTGTAACACAGGTACTAAATACAAGCAACATTAGCATGGAATTCTGCTCATATCTGCCTATTAATGTGTACCTCTATACAGTAGTGCCAGCTAGAATGCAACATGGTAATGCTGCAGTATATCACAAAATGCTGCAGTATACAAAAGCATCTACTGTGCCTGCAATAGCAATGAGTTCAACTGAAGGGTGCTGTTTAAATACTACTGGAGCCTCTGGGGGTTGTGGGAATGGCAGTGATGTCAACCTACTAAGCACATTCCTGCTGAAAGTGCAGCATCTGATTCCACCCTCAAAAGAGTCACAATAGCTTTGAACAAGGCATGCAGACTGAGCACTGGGACACACAGGCTCACTCACACATGCAACCTAAATACCGAATCAGGTTGGTTCAACCTCAGTTGCAAATTGAAGTATCAGACTTGCCTCATTGCCAAAAAAACTACTATCTGCCTTACTCCCCTTGGAGTATAAAGGCTCTTTTGTGTGACAGCTAATTCTGGCCCTACTAGAGGAAAAATCACCCAACTGTTTAAGGTACCCTTCTGCCGCACTTCACAAGGACAGAGATCATTTGAGTAATGAGCTACCCACTGATTGAACTCCCTCTACTCGGAAGTACTAAAAAAACTTAAAATTGGCCCTTTTAAGTGGAAGCTGAAAGCATTCCTTATGGAACTCAGTCACTGAGATTGTCAGACCTAAACTCAGCTACCTGGTAGTCTTACCTGACACTCTTGTTGGCGGCACTTTTTACATTTTATAAATTCCTTGGCACTTTCTCCTACCTATACCATCAGGCACCTCATCTCACCATCCTACTCTCTCAGTAGCTAGAAGCTACCCCTCACACGCTCTTGACCTTACCAACCCACCCTTACTCACCTACCTCTCCTTTCACATACCTAATCTCACCTAACTCTCCTCCCTTTCCTCTGGCCTCCCTCTCCCCTTAGCCCTCTCTCCTCTGACAAAGCCATTCTGGTTGCTAAGATACTGAAATAGTTTGATTTGAAGATTTTTGTTTGCCATGTTGATTTTTGTCTTTCATTACCACTGTTTGTAAACAATAATCACTCTTATTGTACCACCTGGTACTCTATTGTTTATTAAGTAACCTGTGTATGTTATTGTATTTTGATCATCCTGAATATGTCTGTTGTTCCCATTAACCCATTGATGTGGAACCTTTGTAAATGACCTCTGACTCAAAGGTACTTGCAATCCGAGATCTCAATAAATAAATAAAACTAACTAACTAAATAAATAAATAAAGTGTTCCATGGTTGCATTGCCATGTTGATAGCAGTGGCTAGGTCAAGCATTGTAGTAAGTAGGAGCTGTGTCTCCGACTGTAATTCTGAACAGGAAGTTTACACCTCCTCCAGAGGCAATAGAATTCCTTTAATATACTTTGATGCCAAACTTGTTGTGGTTAGAAGAAATACAAAATCACACTTACCCCCATAATGCAAAGAATCATGGGCTGCATACCAGCATAATAGTCTGTGGCGATTTGCATATACAGCCCATGATTCTTTGCATTATGAGGAGTAATATGATTTTATATTCTTAAACAACTTCCCAGCCAATGCCCTTTAGGATATCCATTGCCTCAGTGCTTGTGTGCTGAGGTTCTTTGTATTTTGTTGTGGTTAGCTATTTAAATGAAACAACTGTACCAATGCCTATATGAAATAATCATAACTAAATTAATAATATTAGAATGATAAGAGAAACAAACTTGGGACCATGTAGGGATTAAGATAGTAGTCTTAATCACTGAGCTAATGTCTAATGCTGATACATTTCAAGTCACAGCAGACAAGCTGATAGGGATCTCTTGAAAGGAGAGTTTATCATGCACTAAAAAGGATGCTAAAAGGCTACTGTCTCTTTGTTTTGCTTTTCTAGTACCCACTGCTGCGTATGTTATGCATTAATATATTTAATCCTATCCGAGGTGCCAGAAGACTGAACAAGAGGAACAGTCATTCCATATAAGCAAGTGCTGTATGTTTATTAAGGACCCTAAAAGGCACTTTGTTAGTCTATGGGAATGAAACTTTGAGTCTACAAAACCTGGAAACTCTTGGCTCAATATATTAAAGTTATGGCCTGGTGGCACTGAGGCTGAGGCACTGGATGCCTTACCTCACGCTACACTGGTGGCCCATGTTTGGGAATGAGCATGGGCCACTGGGGGTCGGCAGTGGTGGAGAAGAATGGATCATCTGTAGGACTGCTCTCCTTCTGCAGGTAGGGGGATCAGTAGCTCTCAGTGCCTGTTCACCCCCTGGCAGAGGCTGGGGGACAGGACACATCACAGCAATTCTCGGGGAGGAGCTTGGATAGATGCCTAGAGGGAGCATATGTGGATGCATGCATGCTCCCCTCTGCCAGGCATCACTGCACTTCCCCAGTTCCAGGGGCAAGAAAAATGAAAAATGGCACACTGACCTTGGCTTGATGGCTGTCCGCACGTTCGCCGGCTCTGCTTCTCTTGGACTGGATCTGTATCGGGTGGGGTGTTGGAGGCTCCCCACCACCCCCACTGTGGAAGGTAAGCCACAGGGGTTTCAGGAGGCAGCTGAAGCATGATAGAGATGGCAGGTGGCTGGAATCCCTCCAAGATGTGGGGACAAATGGGATAGATGATCAGGTAGGAGGAATAAAGTGATAGCCAAAAATATATATATATATATATATATATATAAAGTTAAACTCAAAAATACCATGGGGGAGCAAAAAGGATGTTACTGTATAAACAGCATAAAAGATGAGTGCTAGGGCTGCAGGTTTGTGAAGGACATTCCATATCTAAGTCCTTGTACAAAATGAAATGACTCTATGGAGGAGAACCCATCTGAAAATGTGTTGATACAGTAACATATTAACATACAGCTCAGAATGCCAAAGTTCAGCACTTCCTAGTGTCTGTCAAATAAGTAAAAAAGTATGTGCCAGTCCTCTTCTTCATTTATTTCTCTCTCTCCATTTGAATAGTCCTCAAAGTGTACATCTACCACATCTGTCATTTCCAAAGTGCCTGGTCCCAATCCCTTTCTCTCTGTGGTGGCATGAGGTGTTCTAGGTCTGAAAAATTTAATGATAAGGGGATATGTCCAGCTAATTCAAAGTGTTTAGTCACCAATGACTTTTGGTGCAGCTTTCATGTTCTTGAATCCTTGTTTTTAGTGGCCTAATCATTTTTTTCCACATGCAGTTTGCCACAGGGCATGTCAAAACATAAACATGACTGCTCATGCATGTCAAATTGTCCTTTATTATGTATACAGCCTATGAAAGAGTTTGTGAATGATTCTGCCCTGGTCTCTTGGTAACACACTAAGCACAACCCCATAGGGAAATCACCCAGAGCCAGATTTTCAAAGGTGGCAAAACTGCACACTTGTAGAAAAACAAGTTACACAAGGAGGGCTTCCCAGTGCAACTGCAATTTTTTGATTTGTATTTTTGAAACAATTTTTTCCATATTCCTTTGTTCCTTGAGGCTTCTGGGCATGGCTTCTCAGTTCTGTCCCATCCCTCCCAACCCACTACCACCTCCTCTGGCACCAGTCCAACCCAGGTCCCCACAAATTCCCCCAGCAGAACCAGCACGGGGAGGGCCATCTTCCTCGCACATGGAACATTATCTAGTCATGAGTTAGCTTATTTTGGGCAGCAGCATGAATTGGGACAGAGTGTCAGGATGTCGTGGAGTCCAGCTCCCCATTCTTTTATGTGTTCTCACTTCCACCCTTTTTCCACAGCGACACGTTGGCATATGTGTGTGTGGAGGTATGCACACATTATGGAACCATGGCCCCCTCCCTACTTCAGTGCTCAGACACTGCACTGTCCCCCAGGCCTCCACCTGGAGACAGCCAAAGGCCGAGATGTTGGTCCTCCCTTCCCTGGGAGAGAAGAGCAGTCCTACGGGTGCTCGATCCTCTTCCTCACTGGCCAACCCCTAGCAACCCAAGCTCATTCCTGAACCCAGGTTGCCAGCATGGCAGGAGATAAGGCAAGAGCACCTCAGCCCTCTACACCACTGGGCTAGCTTAAGAGAATGATTTTAAACTACTTTGAGAAGATTTCCTCTTTGCTCAGAAATGGAAAGGAAATAGTTTCTAGCATTTAATAAAATGCCTGCTAGTTACATGTTTTAGCAGGAGAGATACCATAAACCCAAGGATCCTTCTTTTGATTCAGATGCAACAGTCAGCTGCAGCATGATCTCACATAGAGAGATTTTCCTACGACAGATATGATATAATAGCCTCCTTGATTATTTAGAGTATTAAGAAATGGAGTAGCCTGTTGGAGTGGAAGCTGGCAGGAAAACTCAAGAGCATCTCATGGATGCTGTCCTCCCAGGAGGGAGGGAGGGAGGGAGGGAGGCTGTTGCATTGCTCTTTCATGGCTCTGGTTGTGGCTAATGGTGGTGCCGATGACAGCATGGGTGACCACATGCCGTCAGGCACTCCTCCCGACCAGCTGTGAGCATGTACAGCCAATAGGGAGGAGGTGGGCAAGACCAGGAAAAACAGAAAAGAGGCTGTCACAGCCCCAGATGATTAGCTCAGGTTGGCTCCCCTATGCTCCCAGGTTGCACAACACCTGGACCGTTCCTATATCTTCTGCCAATGTCCCCAGTTAAGCCTCTTACCAGGGATCAGTGAAAATCAATAGGTGTGCCCGACATGTTAGATCTATGGGTCTGATGGGCAATAAAATTAATTTCAGACCATGTAAACCTTTATGTTTTGTTTACAGATAAGAACCTTAGTAGTTCAGTTTTGGTTTATTTATTCCAGGTATGTAAAAATCTAATTGTTACATACAAATTTTTTTTTTAAATCATACGAAGACATACAAACATACATATATCTACATTACACCTTTCCTTTGTTTTGGGTTTATAACAATTTTTTGACTGTCTTAGTAGAAGTTAAAAGGTTTTTCCCCAGCAGCACAAAAATTCCTAGACTATACATTTATTTAAAATAAGTTAACTAAGTTGATACAATCAGTATCATACTTCATATCATCATTACACTACATTAAGATGTCAGTTTTTCTATTTTAATTTGCTTGCTACCTTATAATCAAAACAAGCCAATGCAAAAATGTGTGTTTTGGTGTCCATAGTAAACATTGTACTTATTCTGGATTTTTGTATCATATTTTCTTTAAAAATCAAAAGGAGACAGTCACTGACAGTTGTAGATTTGAGTGGAAAAGTCACAAAGAAGATACTTAAGAGAAAAATCAGGAGAGGCAGAGCAGATTGATGGGGGATGGGAAGACCAGAGTTTAGGCAAGTAATACGAGAAGGCAACTTGACCAACAGTAAATTTCCTTGAAGTGACAGAAAGGAAATGGGAAACATTACTGCAAGAGGGTAAGAGGAAGGATGAGAAGAGGATAGTAGGGAGGTAAGGTAGGAGGGGAGGAAACCAAAACAGAATTTGGATCTAAAAGAGGCCCAAGAGGAAAGATGCCTGACATCAAGAGAGGGGAGTGGAAGGGCAGAGTAGAGAGAACAATGGTGGATATGAGGGGGACAGTCTAAGGAAAAACACCAAAAAGAGTAAAAGATGGGACCCAGTGCAGCAAGGGAGGATTTGGGAGTTCCACTGTAGACTATGTCACCATAGTCAAAAGTTGGGAGAATTATCTTAAAAAGTTTCTTTGCTGGCAGTAGGTGGATACTCACTTTCTTCCCATACAGTGCACTAAGCTTGGGGTGGAGTTTATGGTGTATGGCATCAGTATGCACCCAATAATCAAGATATTGGTCCAGTCAGATCCAACGTGCTTAAAGAGGAAACATGCTCAATCATAGCACCATCAAGGGTTGGAATGGGGGAGGGAGATGAGTCTGGAAGTCTCTGTCAGGTGCCAAAAGTAATGGAAATTGTTTTTAGGCAATGGGGACAGTTGTTTAGACCAGATCCAACACCAAATGTTATCAAAATCCAGCTGTAGCTGGGAAGTAAGGTCATGGAACAGGAGCCAGGTGCTGAAAGTACTGTATCATCAGTGTACATATGAGTAGAAGCAGAGGGACAGACAGAGGGAAGTCTTTCAAGAATATAGAAAGAAAATAGGACCCACGGCAGACCCTTGAGTGATGCCTGAGCAGATGGAGAGTGGTGAGAAAGAGCCTCTGATCCAGACAGCTTGAGACCTTCCCTCTAAGTAGGAGCGAAATCAACTGACTGAGGAGTAAGAGAAGCCCACTGATTAAGTTTGGCCAGAAGGAGGGTGTGCCATGGTTTTAGGAGAACTGTAATTATCCCAAATCACCACCACCCTACCTCCCCCCCGATTCATGATAAAAGTAAGATTGCCGCTGGCGCTCCACACACTTTGTATTGGAGCCGAGTGCGGCACCCTACTATCATGAAATGGAGTTATGGAGCATGCGCCATTTTGGCGAATGCTGGACTTTTCAAAAATTAAATAAAGTAAGTGGAAACTGACAGAACAGGGAGCTTTATTTGCAAAACCCTTAATCGGGGGGGGGTAAGGCTTGCAGGGGTGGGTGATTTGGGATAATTACAGTTCTCCTTTAAAAGTTTAGCAAGATCAACAAATATGGCAGAGGTGATAAGTCCCTCCTCCGTATCAGAGAATAAGTCAGTGAGACTGAGGATGAAGTGGAAGTAGAGTAGGATTTCCTAAATCAGACTGGATGAGGTGAAGATGGGGAGGAGTCAAAGAAGGAAGGAAGAGAGCTGAGAAAGAACATGGTGTTTTTGTAACTTAACCAGAGTGGGAAGGAAAGAAATGAGATGGAAGTTACCATGGAGAAGAAGGATCACCACCTTTAAGAAGAAGGATAACAGTAGCCTGCTTCCAGGTGTCAAGGACAGTAGAAGAGGAAAAAGAGTTTGAGGAGTAGGGTAATAGGCAGTGCAATTAATACTGCTATGTAGTATTTACAGGACCTCCACAGGCCCTGAGGAAGGGGCCTTGGGATCACAAAACATTGATAACTGGCTAGTAGGTGACTGCTATACATTTGGTGAAAAAAATATAATTCTTTGGAATTTCATTGGAGTTTGAGTCCCCCTCACTTGCTGTTCTCTGTAATAACAGTGCGGCAGATGCTGATCCTCTCTTTCACCCTATAATTAATCCTACTTCAGGATTCATCCATTTGGGTCAGTGCTCCCCATATGAATAAAGCTTTCTTACATCTCTGAAGTCCCCTTTTGCAAACCTTAAGACAATATATATTGTTTCCTGGGTTATGTAACACTTTGAGGTGTTCTAGTTGGTGAGAAATACTGACAGGAAGTCAATGCATGACAAAATTTATAACAGACACATACTGTGATAGGCAGGTGTAAAGAGAATGTCATAATAACCCACATTCGGTTCTGCTATCACTGATCTGTCTTTAGAGCCCTTCATGGAGGTCAGGCCATAGTCTAGAAGCTCCTCTGTGTGTAGGGGTTAGCTGCTGAAATCATTCACTGGGAATGATCATTTGCAAATATTTTGCCACAAGCTATCACCTTTTCAGGCACATGCCCACAGTGGCACTGGCTATAAGACTCTGTGGAAAGCTGATTTTTCCTGCTAAACATCTTTACTTTTACAATGACAGGCTGCTCTGTAAGTACTGGAGGACACACTTTTGGTTTCTTTGCTACATATCTGCCATCTGGGTGAGTAATGTTTCATTTTGTCAGTCTCTCAGAAAAAAATCACACATGCAAACCAAAGTCATACAATGTTAGATAATCAAAATGATGCAGAACAAAAAAGGAAACATACACAACTGAAACAAACATCTACCTTGTACTACTTCATGCAGTATTTGTGGCACTTCAGAAGTAACTAAAAGAATTCTAGTCAACATATTGCCCTGATTTATACAGATAATGTAAGACTATAGCATTAATAGGAAGACATGTGCCCAGCAGTTACATTCTATAGAGTCATATTTAAGTACATATCCACTTACATGTCCCCCATAGTTCTCTTACTAGGGATGGTTATAATAAGTTGTTACACTGTGCCACATATAATTTCCTTGTAGGCTGATAAATCATGTCAATCAGTACTTCTGAATCACAGTACTTCTGCTGTATCTGTAATGCACATCTTGCCTGACAGAGCTAGAACCTACAGCAGGTAAAGCACAACTGCAAAGTGGATTTATTGATGGGCCTTGATATAACCCTAGTACTAGTGGTACCACTTGGTAGTCTACTTTTTGAAACAGGGTGTTCTTTCCATGCCCTGCTTAATTGATCCCAAAACCTTCATACAGTTTTTCACTCAAATAGGAGGTGAGCATGTGTCTTCAGAGAATCTGGGCAACTTTCCCTGGGACAGTTTCCTTCTATTATTTGTTTATACTTTAAAGAATCTTTCATAGCCATTCTGCCATGCATGCCCAGCCACGTGATGCCCCACATTTACAGGGGAATATGGGAAATCTGCAGTTGGCTAACAGCTTCGGTCTTCTCCCCTCCTGGTAAGTTCTTCAGGACTAGTAGAGGAGAGAAGCAGGAAGCCATTAAACAGGGGTACAACTGTTTCCTGATGCAGGAAACAAGGAGTTCTGGTATTGACTTTCATAGTTCACTCTTAGCCGTGTCATTGCAAATGATTTGTGGGGTAACAAGAATGTGTTCCTGTAAATGATTTACCCACTTCCCATCCTGCCATTCTTTGACCCATAGGGTAAGCCAGTCTAATTGATAAACAATCAGATAAATCAAAACCACCACCTCAAAACAAGGCGAGGTGGTCAAGGAGGGCAAGCCACACAAAGATTGCAACTTCAGGAACAAGGCGATGAGGCAGAAACAAGTCAGCAACTTAACTAATAAAGAATTAACTGAAAGTCAGTTGCAAGTACTTAGTTAGGGACTCAATTTTGTGCTGACACCTAAAGCTGATAAATTCAACTTGAAGTGGAATTTTATAAACTTTCAAGAAAATACGATTGAAATATCATTTTGCCTCTAATAAAACACCTACACAATTAGACACTTCAATCATCAATAGTGAAAGAATTGATCCTATTAATTTAATACAAGTGATGAAATCATAGACACCCTAACTACAGCAGATCTACTAATGGATGAAGCAATTTCACTGAAGAATATGAAAATATATTTAACATGGACTATAAAGCTGAAAAAAAGTATTTAAAACTCAGTCATATTTTGAGGGAAAAAAATGTCCAGCAATTGAAATATTTGAAAAATCAGTATGACAAGAATTTGAAGAACTATTTAAGACCAAGTAGACTCCATATTATTCTAATATCAGTAAAGAAGAAACAACTGCTTTAGAAGAAATAAAAAGTTGGACTAACGTTATTATAAAAGAATCAGATATGGGTGGAAATGTGGTATTAATGGGAAAAGATATGTACCTTACTGAAATTGGTAGGCAATTAAGTGATACTAGATTTTATACCACATTGAATAGTGATCCAACTTATAATTTTAATAGACAGCTTAAAAGTCTGCTAGATACAGCACATGAAAATGGTTGGATTAGTCTGAAAGAAAAAGCATATTTGACATCACCTTTTCCTGTTGTTCCAGCTTTCTACATTTTACCAAAATTGCATAAGGATCTTGAGAACCCTCCGGGATGCCCTGCTGTGTCTGGCATAGGTTGCCTGACTGAAAACATATCCAAACTTTGGGACTTTTTCTTAAAAAATATAGCACACAAGTTGGGAACCTATTTCAGATAGATGATGGATGTCCTTTGTAAACTGCATAATATACAGTGGAAAAGTTCATTTTTATGGCTTAGTGTAGATGTAGAAAGCCTATACCCATCAATTAACCATGACCTTGGATTTTATGCACTCGAACAGACTCTGTTGGGGGTAAATCTTGACAAAGTTACTGATCCTGAATTTTTGATTCTAAGTACCGAATTTGTTTTAAAACACAATTACTTTGTGTTTGATCAGAAATATTATTACCAAAGCAGTAGTACAGCAATGGGCACAGCCCTTGCTCCATCTTATGCAAACTTAGTTATGTCATGGATTGAGACAGAGTTTGTTTTGAATGATAAAATCCTTATCATATAAATTTGTTTAAATGGTATAGGTACCTGGATGACATCATTGTCATCTGGAATGGAATGCATGCTGAAGCTTTGGAATTTGCAAACTGGCTGAATGACAATGCATGGAGCATGAAATTAACTTCAATATTGATTATAAGCAAATTTAGTTTATGGATTTATGGTTAATTGGTACATCCAAAGGAAAATAGAAACCATGGTTATTGAAAACCTACAGTGGACAATTCATTACTTTTAGCTATTAGTGCACATCCATGTAGACGTATAGAAAACATACCCTACAGTCACCTAAAGTGAAATTGAAGCACTATAGAAAGTTTTAATCTAGAATCAAAGGATTTAATTTCCTGTTTTCAAAATAGGGGCTACAGTTTACAGATACTATTAAAACCCTTTGAGAAAGCAACTAATCTAAATAGAAGGGAAGAGTTGTTACAAATAAAACCTAAAAATAAACAACAAGTGAAGAAGGATAAAATTGTATTTGTGACTGAATACAATCACATCTTGGTACTGTTGCTGGAATACTGTCTTCAAATTGGAAAATTTTGTAGACCCATAGCCTTTTGAAACCAATTATTGGAGAGCAAACAATTATAGCCTACAGTAGGGCAACAAACTTGGCTAACATTTTGACTAATAGCTACTATTACTTAAAACTCAAGGAAGAGAACTCCCCTGGTCATGATGCCATTGAACTAAAGTTCCTTAAATTAGTGGCTCCCGCACTTGTTGCCCCTATTTGTAAACTAATAAACAGGTCCTTCTTTACTGGATCCATTCTGAGAAAATGGAAAGTGGCTGTGGTAGTCCCCTCCATAAGGGTGGCACATGCCATTGAAAATTACGACCTATCTCAATTCTCTGCCCTCTGGCTAAAATCAAGAGAGGTTACTTTATAATCAATTGCAGTCCTACTGGGGAGACACCCCACTTTCTCATCGACTGCCAGCATGGCTTTAGAAAGAACTATAGTATGACTATGGCTCTGGTAAAGGTCTCTGCTGACATTCTCAATGCACGTGACATGGGCCTTGTTACAGAAGCAGTGTTTGTTGAGCTGACAAAGACCTTTGACCTTGTTAGCCACCACCTCTTACTAAGCAAACTTAACCTCCTGTGTCTCAAATGCTTAGCACTAATGTGGCTAAAGAGTTATCTCATTGGACGATCCTAAAAGGTCAAGTGGTCAGGATCACTATCCTCTCTTAGGCCTATAACACATGGTGTACTCCAAGGATCAAACCTAGGTCCGTTACTTTTCTCGCTCTTCATTAATGAGCTTCCCAACTTCTGTGGTGGTGTTTCAGTGCAGCTTTATGCTGACAACGCTATACTATTCTGTTCATCCAAAAACATGGATTGGCTTAATCAGTCAATTCAGATTTCACTACACTTGAATCATGGTTCTCAGATAACCGTCTAATTCTTAATGCAAAAAAAAAAACAATAAAAAACAAAGCCATGGTATTCCACAATCCCTCCTCTAAAGCCTCTAAAACATCTTCACAATACCCTCTCAAAATTTGCTCACTATCTGGAGATACTATAGAAGTAGTCCAAACCTGTAAATACCCAGGATTGCACCTTGACTCATCCTTCTCTTTAGAGACCCATGTCTCCTTACTAACTAAAACTATCAACCAGAAGTTAGGTCTGTTATATACTCTGTGCCCCTTTCTATCTGCCACCTCCTGTCAAAAAATTGTTTCCACATCCCTCCTCCCTATACTTTTCTGTGGTTTACCACTACTTCTTTCTGCCCAGCCTTCATCCATTGACCAGCTCCACCAACTCCACTTTGGGATTGGGTGCTTTGCCTTAGGGGCTGATCCTAGAAAACATCACTGTGGCATCGTGGCTACCCTACAATGGCCGCATTATGATTCAAGGCTACAGTACATCACATTATGCTTTGTATTTAAACTTGTGAACCTTTTTAACCCACCTTGTCTAAGGAGAATTGTCTATTGTATGTCCACTCAGGTCAGCATCATTACCAGTTCTAGCAACTCCAAAATCACTCCACCTTGCTGGGAGGCGATCTTTTGCCTACTCTGCCACCACAGCCTGGAATTCTCTACCACCTTTACTTCTCACTTGTCCTTCACTATCATGATCCAAAAGGCACTTGCCACTCTGTTACTTAAACCTCCATCCTGCATTTATTGTTGCTAACCTTGCCTTCACTGTATCCTATTTACTCTCAAATTAATTTTCCCAGGAACAGTTTTCAAAATTTTTTCCTGCCCTGTTATGTGCTACTTAATTCCTACTATTTCTTTCTATATTCTGCTGAAAATATCTCATCTTCAATCTACTATATTTAACTTCTGTAAATATGTACATTTCCCTGTAAATTCTGTAAATCTTATTGTACATAACTTTGTAATTTATGTTTTTTTGTTGACACTGTTGCAATTTTGTTACCTTGCCTATCCACCTTACATTTTAGTTAATTTCTTGCTGTTTTAACTTCCTTGTAAACTGTGTGCTGATTGATAATCTGTTGTTCATAACATTTGCTGCTCATGATTTGTATTCCTGCTCTATGTATTGCATTCATTGTGTTGTACTTGTCTCCTGAGTTGCCCCTGAAAAGGAACTGTATGGTCTCAGGTGAATCACTCAGTTACCAAAATTCTAATAAATAAATAAATGCTATTCTGAAATGACAAGGACAGACCTAAATATGGGATTAAAAGGGTTTTTCAGCTGTAGTTTATGTCCGCATGCAAATGAATGGTAAGATCTAAACAATTCAAACATCTGATTACTAATAGAATGGCGTATGTTGAACATTTTTTAACTGTAAAAATAATTACATTATTTATGTGACATGGTACATTTGTAAAAAAAGGTTTATGTAGGAAAAACAGTCAGTGAGATTAGAACTTAAATATTTGAACATCTTAGATCAGTTCAGCAAACAAAATACTGTACATCAATGCAATAGGACAGGATTTCAGAGAGATACAAAAAGAAATGTATCTTCATTTAGATATATTATATTTGATGGCATACAACCACTACCAGGAGTGGGAAACAGAGGGAGAAAGCTCAGACAATTAGAAGCCCACTGGATATATGTGTTATGCACCTTAGCGCCATATGGTTTGAATAATGAGATGACTACACTGAATTTTTGTGAGTTAGGAAAAACTTTAAAATGGGTTCTGAGATTTTGCAGCTATATGTATTGAAAATAATGCTTTTCCCCTAGGAATGATCTGTGCAATAAATATTATAAATAATTATTCACAAAAAACATTTTTCTAGTTACATTTAGGATTATTTGTATGTTATTTAAAAATGAGAATGATGAAAATAACTGTCACTGTTGGTGATATAATAAGGAACTTAGTCCTGGTAAGATATTACATTTAAAATACTTTTTCTAATAATGGAGCATTGTTTCTTTAACAATTTAATTGCGAATATGTAAATATATTCAAATTTATTTAAATGTATTAAGACTTTGGGGTATTCAAGGACTGCCCCTTATCTGTAAGTTACCCCAGAAGACGTGAAAGATTTGATCACAAAGCACCATTTTTTGTCCACTGTCTGTGCACTAGGTCTGAACAGCAGGTTGCCTTATGCCAATATATGTACTAATATGTAATGAATTGAATCCTAATGAACCTGCTTGTGACTGTTATGTGCACTGCGTTGTACTGGGAGGAAGAAACTGTATGTGCTTTTAATTGCATTTGCTGAATTAAAACATTCAACACCATCTATGTGTTTCTGTGCCATGTTTTTTAGTGGAGAAATAAGCCAATCTTGTGACAGTGGAACCCAGGATTTCCCTGTCTCCCGTAGTACAGGAATAATGTTATAGTGCATAAACATACCATAAAATATCCTCTGGGAACACTAAGTTCAATATCAATAGAAGTTGGGAGTCATTAAGGGTGGCAAAAATCCAAAGCAAATTACTGAAAAAACAGCAACACCACAAACCAATTCCAATTAGATGGTCCTTGTAAACAAATACATACAGGAAACAATTAAAATCCCAAAGTATACATATATACAACATAGAACACTATATTAGGAGAGTAATCTCAAAAGAAATTGCATACTTACTTGTGTTTAAATCAAATTTATGCCACAGTCAAAGGCTCTGGCATTTATCTCCCTTATTGCACTGAAATATAAAATAGCAAAATATTGTCCAGTTAAACAATTTCTTGCCAAAGTACTTACTACAAAGCATTACATCCCTAGAGCTACAAGTTCCAAGTACAGCAGCATGCTCAGATTCTCACTGTGAACAGAATATTCTTTACACAATCTTATATATATATGCAGATACCCAATCAAAACAATTGTACCACACTATGAACTTATTATAATAATAATAATAATCTTTACTTTTAATGCACCTTTCAAAAATCAAGGCACAGTACAAATTAAAACAATTTAAAACCAATGCTGCAATCACAATAATAAATATACTATACAGTTAAAATCTGTCTTCCCTTCACCATATGCCCTGTTCCATAGATGCATCTTTAATGCCTGTTTAAATCCCCCCACGGTCACGCATTCCCTAATCCAATGGGGTAGAGAATTCCAGAGGGTTGGGGCCATGAACATAAATGCCCGTGCCCCTGAAGATTTTAAGGACACTCTCAGAATCTCCAGCAACCCCTCGTCAGCCTAGCGGAGTGGTCGCGCAGGGTAGTAGGGAACCAGAAGTTCTTTCAGATAGTCAGGGCCCAGTCTGTGTAGGGCTTTATATGTCAGTAATCTGACTCTGAAGGTGATCCACCACTGAACTGGCAGCCAGTGCAGTTCCCTCAGTACTGGTGTGATGTGGGAGGATCAGGGATTCCCCATCAACAACTGGGATGCGGAATTCTGCATCAGCTGCAGGCAGCGGATATCAACCCCAGCAACCCAAAGTAATAGGAGTTGCAATAATTCAGACGTGAGGACACCAAGGCATGGATCAATGTAGGAAAGTCACTAGACGGAACAAGGTGCTTGATTCTAGTGATGTTCCTCAGATGATGAAAGGATAACTAATGACAGCCGACACCTGGATCGAAGGTCAACTCTTCATCAAGTATCACCCTAGGTCTACGCACCCATTCAGAGGTAGGGCTTGGAGTCCCCAGGAATAATCCCTTGGGTTGACCAGCCCCCAACCCCCTATCCAGTGACCTGGATCACAGCCATCACCTCAGTCTTCGCAGGGTTCAACTTCAGCCAGCTGGACTTCATCAATCCTGGATTTCAGCGAGGCAGTCGTTAAATACAAGAGTGTTTTATCCTGGTCGGTATAAAGACAGGTAGAGCTGGGTATCATCAACATAGCAATGAAACCTCAGCCCATACCATCTTACAATGCCTCAGAAGGGCAGCATATACATCGCAAGCAACATGGGGGACAGCACCGAGCCCTGAGCAACCCCACATAACAGAGAGATAGGCTCAGAGGAAAAAAAAAACAACACCACCCTCCGAGTTCTACCAGTGAGAAAATATGTAAACCATCTGTAGACCAAGCCAGAAAGCCCACAGATGAATTTCAGGCACTTGAGCAGTACCCCATGGTCAATGGTGTCAAAAGCTGATGACAGATCAAGAAGTACCAAAATGGACCATTTTTTTCTGATCTCTTGCCATCAGGAGATCATTGAGCACCCAAACCAGTGCAGTCTTGGTACTGTGCCTCTTTCATAAACTGGACTGAAGGTTCAGATGCTATGGATGGTCAAATGGTTCTCCAGCTGTACAGCCACTACTTTCTCAATCACCTTCCCACAAAGGAAGGTTAGAGATGGGTCTGTAGTTTGCAACAGAGTCTGGGTCCAATGAAACTTTCTTCAACAAAGGTCTACCCTGCCTCCTTCAGGGAGCAGCGGTGCCCACCAAGTCAAGGGAGCACCAGACTATCTGCGTCAGAACTGGGCTGATAGCATCACAACAGCCCATTATCAGGGCTGTAGGGCCCGGATGTAAACTACAGCATGTAGGGTGCATACCCCGGATAATCCACATAACATCCACGATTTCCAGCTGGTTGAAGGAACTCCAGGAAAAAGGAGGCATAGTCGCCAAGCATTGATCATCTGCAACTCCCACAGAGTGTGCTGAACTGGTCTCCACCATTGATGTCAGCCACCTTATCAGCAAAGAACCGAGCAAGTTCTTCACATTGCAATTGTGAAAATGCTCTTCGAACTTGCAGACAGGCTGGGTTGCTCAGCCCATCCATAGTTCGAAAGAGTTGAGCTGGTCGGTTCTGAGCAGCAGCAATCTCCCCGGACAGGAACTCTGCCTTCTTACAGGAGATTGCTGACTGATAGAGTCGATAATGCTCTAGCAGTCTAAGATGAGCTTCTAAGTTGGAGTTCCACCAGCACCACTCTTACCTTCATCCTAGTTGCTGCAACTCCCTCAAGGTCCCATCAAACCACAGAGACCAAGGACGAAGGGAGAGAGAACATACACTGACTGGAGCAATGGAATCCAGCGCTGAGGCAATGGCCTTATTATAGGCCAAAACCAAAACCTCTGGATCCATGCGTGCCATAGGAAATTCTGATAGATCAAGTACCGCTGCTAGGCCATCAGGAGTCACATCCCGTAAAGGGTGGTACTTGACCATCTCCACAGGAGTTGGCCTACGAGGATGGGTGCAAAAATTGAATCACACAGTGTAGTGATCGGACCATCTGATGGGTTCCACCCCCACCTCGGAGGCTTCAATCCCCAGGAGGAAGACCAGGTCAAGAGAATGGCCGTGTTTATGGGTAGCAGAGGTAACCACCTGTGTGAAGCCCAGTGAATTCATCAACTGAAGGAAGTGTTATCCAAATTGTGTGAGTTCATCATTGATCCAGGCATTGAAGTCACCCAGGACATCAGCCTGTGTGACTCAAATGCCAGGTTGACCACGAAGTCCACCACTTCCTTAAGGAATAGATTCCATTCCCCGGGTGGATGGTAGATGACAGCCAGCCTATAACCCACACCTGCTACTACAGGTGAGTCACGTGATGGCAGCCAGCTAAGCAACAGCTGAGGCCGGGCTCTTCCCTCCTGCTGTTCCAATCGCCAAATCTGAACTCCCCGGTGCACTAACTCGGTGCAATTTTCCTTAGTTAAAGGGCTGAGATACTTCCTGATGACCTGGGCTGCAATTTCTGTAAAGAAGAGGCACTTACGTTCCAAGATGGATGTGGATGTGAGGCAGGCCCTGATCCGGCATACGCCGCCTGCCTCCCCTGACAAGGCCGCCAAAAAACAACGCAACCAGGAAGGCCCGAAACCGGAGAGAGGTGGAGACAAGACACATTCATCCAACCCCTAACTGAGGACCGATTTTGCAAGAATTGACCCGCTGAAGGAAATTCTCCAGGAACTGTCTGGGAGCTCAAATCCCTCGAGCGATCTCTCATCGGTCTCCACGAGATTGGGGATCACGGAGCCAGGGTGTTCTCCATTGAGCAATGGAGAGCCAAAGCTGAGGTCGAAATGGCCGAATACAAGCAGCAAATCAAGAAACTCCAAGCAAAGACTGAAGATCTGGAGGCGCAACCGTCGTAACAATCTGCTTATCCTAGGCCTACGGAGATGGAAGAAGGCCCGATCTTATGGCCTTCATGCAAGATTTCTGACCAAAGTAGTAGGCCCGTCTCCAATCAGCCCCTCCTATCATCTCGAGCAGGCCATCGATCGCTAAGGCCTCGTTCTCCACCTGGATCTTCCCCGCGCCCTATTATCATGAAATTTCTAAGTTACTTGGAGAGGCAGCATGTATACAGCAAGTCCGAGATTTGAAGGAGGTTACATGGGGCTCGTGTCGGATCCGAATTACTCAAGATCTCCCGAAGGAAACTAGAGAGAAAAGAGCAGCCTTCCACCCTATAGTCCAGAAATTAATTGCTGCATCCATTCCCTTCAAAATGCTGTACCCTGCAGTTCTCAAGGTCACTATCGGAGGCTCTACCTGCAGCTTTACTTCCCCTGAATTGGCTCTGAAGGACTTAGTGACCAGGTTGCGGACTTATTTAAAACCCTGGTTGAGAGACTATCCACATTTATACTGTGAAATGCAGTCTTGTTATCTTAGGGCTAATTTTCATCTGATTAATTCGTTTTCCTAAGGCCTTGCCCTTCTTTCTTTCAGTTTACCTCTCGCCTATTAAGTTCATCCTATGTTTCTGTGGCTCTTCCTAGACCCTGCTTGCTTTTCCGGCTACTGCTGTCCCTCTATATCTTTTCTGTCTGTCCTTTGTTTTCTTACCTGGGGTTTGGCTGGTCGTGGGACAGAATGGCGGAGATGTCTTGCAGGATGATGCTGAGCCCTCGCTCTCATTACCGTGATTTGTATGCATTTCGGTACTAAGTTACGGGTGCCAGTTCCTGGGGTAACTTCCTGTTATGAGGACGGATTGATCCCTTGCTGAAATGGTCCCCCTCAGAAACATTGGGCCTAGACTCCACGCTCCCACGAGATCCAGAGCCTGGTCCTCTGTTTGGCCTCCCTGTTTATGAATGTCTGTCTTTAGAGGTGAGTACCTTTGGATTATGTCTCGCCTGGTTAAACCCGATCTGGGTCATATGCATTATGTAAGGGTGGCGGCACCGGAGTGGTTTCCGGGCGGGGTTTCTCTCTTCTATCTGGTATTTTTCTGTAGCAACTGGCTTCTTGGGATGGGGAGGAAGCGTTTTGGGCTGGGGGCCTGGTAGCTAGCTGTATGCCTAATCATGAGCTTAAGATAGGGGGATTGGCTAACTTCACCCCAGCTGTGGTGTTTTTGTTGTCTACGTTATGGGGGGGTCTGGTTCCTTCTCCGGCTTGGCGACTTTCTTATCTGGGTTCCCTTCCCACGATTTGAATCACTGGATCTGGGGTTGTTGAGGTTCGCAATAAGTGGTGGGTGGCCAGGACTTACTTTTTCTTGTTGGGGGCTGTTTCGTTTTCAGTCCTGGCTCCCCGTTGTAAATAGTTGTATGTTGGGTTCAAGGGATCTTATTGGGGGAAGGGGACGATGGGTGGCCTTTTGTGTTCGTTTCCTGTTCATATCTCAATGCCAGGGCTTCTGGATGGGTTTGGGGGGAGGTAGGTTCTGGAAGGGATGTTGCTTGACTTATTCTATCTGTTGTCTCACCTTAGTGGACTATCCTAGGTTATACAACTCTGGTATTAACTGTCTTGGGAGGCAATCTGACAAGGGTGGGGTTATTGGGGACATTACTGGGATGGAGGGATGTTTTGGAGGGAGGGATTTAGTCTGCCTATTTAGATTAAAGTGCAATTATATTCTGGTTGGAATAATGGTGTTTACCTTTTGGGTGCCTTACTATAATGTTTATTGGCAGACTATTAGGTTTTGGATATCTCTGATTTTGGTGTGCCGTTCCTTTTTTTCTAATACTGGGTTTGTCCGGTCCTGTACTCCCTTTATTTTGTTTCTAAAATGGCTACCAATATGACTAAAATAGTATCCTGGAATGTACGCGGACTCAGAGATCGGGTCAAAAGGTGTCAGGTCTTTAACCACTGCTCATTACTGCAAGTGGATATTCTTTTCCTCCAAGAAACCCATCTGACTCATGCAGACACCAAATCCCTGTCTCGTTCCGGTTTTTCCCAGACATATCTAGCCAGTAATTCGAATCTTAGTAAAGGGGTCGCTGTGCTTATTAAAAAGCATGTCCTGTTTGTGACGGAACGGGTTGTCTTAGACCCAGAGGGAGGTTTGTCCTGGTTAAGGGTACTCTCAGCGAAGTTCCGTTATTTTAGGTTCGGTATATGGGCGGTTGGGGGCAGACCTGAATTCTTTATGTCCTTGCCGACAAAATTAGCACCCTCCTCCTTCTCAGATCATACTGGGAGGAGATTGGAATGTTCCTCTCACCTACACTTGATAAGGACCCTCAAGACGTCGATCCCCTACCTCTGCCCAGAGAGCACTTCAGGATTTGTTGTCAATGTTAGGATTGTGTGATCCTGGAGACTTTCGAACCCCTCTTCTCAGGTTTTTTCTTTATCTCCCAGTCGCATGGCTCCAAATCGAGAATAGACTACTTGTTAATTAGTAAAACCTTCCTTCCCAAGCTTAGTCAATCTGGCATCGACCCAATCATTCTCTCAGATCATGCCATAGTTTGGATTAAACTTTCTCTAGATCCTGAGTTTTGTCGAGACACCACATGGAGGTTAAATACGCAGTTGCTTAAAGACCCCCACACGGTCTCGAATATTAAATCCCTGATCTCTCTCTTTCTTGCGGATAATCTTGAGTCTACCCGAGACTTGACATGGTTTGGAGCTCTTTAAAATGCTATCTTAGGGGTGAGCTAATAAAGATTGCATCCATGAGGAAGAAAGCTAGGCTAGAAATCTCTTTCTCTGTTAAGTAAAATTAGAGAATTAGATCTGGGATTATTCCTCAACCTCCTCGCTACTTTCCCTTAAGGCTCTCTTGGTCGCTAGAGTGAGTACATGGATCTTCTGAAAGAAAAGACAGAATACTGCTTAGTGAGAACTCAAGCTAGAAATATCTCGACCATGGGGAAAAGGTGGGAAACTCCTGCCTACGCCTCCGGAGCTTGAAGGTTCCAGGATAATCCCATCCTTGATTGCTTCAAGCAGTTCTATTGAAACCTCCTCGAGGTATTGTCCGTATTTTTGAAAATACTACACAGACCTGTATGGTAAACCCCTAAACCCCCTTCGAATATCACTACATATTTAAGGACATGGATATCCCTAGTCTGTTACCATCCATCATAAAATCCTGATGGCTCCCATTTCTTTGGAGGAAATAGAGAGGACTATCTCCTCTATGACCCCAGACAAGAGCACCAGGCCTGATGGTTTCCCCTGTCAACTTTACAAGGTTTTCTCTAAGGAGTTGGCACCTGTGCTCCTAAATTATATGAATATCTCTCTATCTCTACTGATATAGATCCTACCTTGTTTGAAGCTACAATTATTTTGATTCCCAAACCTGATAAAATTCTCACGGATCCGGCAAACTACCGGCCTATCTCCCTCCAGAATTACGATATGAAAATCTTGGCTAAAATACTGGCCGAAAGAATTAAAAAAGTCTGGTCTGGCTTGCTTAGCCCCGAACAAGTAGGTTTTGTTTCTGGCAGATCCTCTGCCGATCACTTAAGGACCTTGCAGCATATTTCTCAGCAAGCCCAAACGCTCCCTCACCCTGCGGCTCTGGTCGCACTTGACGCAGAAAAGGCCTTTGACCGAGTGGATTGGGTCTTTCTTTGGGCTGTGATGAGGAGAATGGGATTTCCGGATCCCTTCTTAAAATGGATTCAGACCTTCTATTATGTCCCCTCAGCCAAAATCTATTGTAATGGGGTTTTCTCCTCCCTTTTTTATTTGTATACTGGTACCAGACAGGGATGCCCCCTCTCACCCTTACTGTTTAATCTATACCTGGAGCCGCTTCTCATTAGGCTTAAGTCTTCTTCACTCGTCAGAGGCTGCAGGCTATTACAGCAGGAATTAGTACTTTCTGCTTATGCAGATGATATTCTCCTGCATCTAGAACACCCGGCTGAGTCCCTAAAGGTGGCATTAGAAATCATTAAGCAGTTTGGAACCTTCTCCCAATACAAATTGAATACCTTTAAGTCCGAAATTCTTCCATTAAATGTCCATACCTGTAAACAGGATCTTATTTCTTTCGGGTTGAGATGGGCCCCTAAATCCATTAAATATTTGGGGATCCATTTCACGACTGAACCCTCTTCCCTGAAGAAACTTAACTTGGACAATATCAAAAATCTTGTCCAGCAGGATTTACAGCGGTGGTCTGTCCTCCCCATCTCCCTCTGGGGTCGTATTAATATTGTCAAAATGAATATTCTTCCCCGGATATTTTACCCCCTTAATTTATTAAATCTATGGCTGCCCGTTACTTACCTTCAGCAATTTCACACTATGTTTTCCAACTTTATTTGGCGGAAAGGGTGTTAGGCGGCTCATCGCTAAGTTATCTCAACCTAAAGAAAGGTGGGCTTCGGCTTCCTAATCTTTTACTATACCATTGGGCAGCCCATCTCTCTAAATTAGGGGTAACGCTCTGTAGACCCCAATTTACCGTGTCTGATCTGGCTCCAGATTGAGCGCTCACTCCTTTCCCGGATTAAACTTGATACCTATGCGATTCTCTTTACCCCACCGGCAGCAGTTGAGCAATGGGTGACAGATAACACGATTCTGACTTCTCTTAAGTCTTTGGCCCAGTGTTTATTATCTCTTAACATCCCGGTAGTCTCAGACCTGGGCCAACCGGTGATCCTTAATCCTAATATTAAGTTGGGTAATTCATGGCTTACTCCTGATTGGCTCCCACAGCTTAGGGAGGCCAGACTGGAGCATTTTTATAATCAGGGTTCCCTTCTCTCGTCTGCTGAAATAATTAATAAGTTTGGTATTCCTGGGAAACAAGTCTTCAAAGTATATCAACTACGACATCTTATTGCTGTGAGATTTGGTCCCTCTTTTAATGAATCTAAGGCCTATCCCTTTCTCTCTCAGATTACTAATCTGGCTTCCCAACCCCACTCTATCTCCCTAATTTACTCCTTCCTCTTAAACTATAAATCTCCCGAAATAGTTGAAGGCTCTACCTGGCACACATCTGTTGCCTGAAGTTTCCCTAAGCTGGCCCCATATATGGAAAGACCTTCATAAATATCATACACAGGATAGACTAAAGCTAACCCAGTATTATATTATTAATAATTTGTATTATACCCCCATAAAACTCTTTAAGCTCAAAAAACTTTCCCATCCTACTTGTTCCAGGTGCAAGCAAGCAGAGGGGAATCTCCTTCATGTGTTTTGGGCCTGTGCCAAAGTTGCTCCCTTGTGGACCCTTATCCAGGACAACCTGGACTCCCTTCTGGGTTTGTCGAATTATTTCCTCCTGAGATTTGTATCTCGGTGATTACTCTCTTATTGATAGTATGAGGCGTCGCTATTACATTGCTTTGGTATCTATGGCAGTTAAGAAGTTGGTCCTGAGGCACTGGACGATCAATTACCCCTGACTTATGCAGGTGGCTGATTGGCTCTCAGCTTTTCTTCAATCCAGCTTAATTGCCAGCCTGCATCATCATGTGCAGATCTATTCCATAGAGATGGGGTAAATTGCAGGCACTTTGTCTGCATCAATAAGCCTGTGACCTGATCCTGCAGTCTGCTCAGAGAGAACTGTTTTGTTCACCTGTTCTATTTAGTTACTCTAAGGATATGGTGACTTCATTTATAAAAGATGGATGATGGGCATTTCCAGTCTACTACCAATATTTAGAAGGCACACCAGTATATGGGGTGGGGATATGGGAAGAAGCTGGGGGTTTGGGGTGGGGTTGTTTTGTTCGGGGGTTGTTTGTACGGTGTATATTTTTCTTTTACATTCTACTGTCTGAATCATTTGTATGTTTGTAATCTTTATCTAAAATGTCAATAAACTTAAATTTCAATAAAAAAAACACCTGCTACTACAGCACATTCAAATGACCTGGCCTCCTCAACTGGTACACTTGTGAGATCCAATTCAGTCTTGAAACAGACCACAACCCCCAAGAGTCCAATCTTGGGCAGTGTATCACCAATATCCAGCCTTGTTTTATATTTCAGTGCATTATGGGAGATAAATACCAATTCAAGTAGTGCCCCTCACCAAGACTCTTATACAGTGCTGCACTCTTATTGCAGGCATAAACACTCTCAGTGGTGTTATATACTTTCTAAAGCACTAGAACGCACAGTCGCCGACCAACTTACTGACCACCTTAATAAATACAGTCTTCTATCCAGACAGCAGCATGGCTTCCGTAAGGGTCATAGTACCACTAGTGCCCTCCTTGAATTTTCCTCCCATGTCCACTCTGCCTTGGACCATGGCCACCTCACAGGCACTATCTTCGTGGACCTATCTAAGGCATTTGGTACCATAAACCATGGCCTCTTACTGAGCACCCTGGCTTCCACGGGTTTCTCCAATGATGCCATAAACTGATTCACCAGCTATCTCTCCAATAGAACACAGATTGTCAAGGTTGGCCCTGCACTGTCTCCCCACCCCCCTATTCACTCCGGTGTCCCACAGGGCTCCATACTTGGACCCTTACTTTTCAGCCTATACCTTAACTCCCTCCCATTGGCCTGCCCCGGGAACCTGCTTCTGTACGCAGATGATGCAGTCCTGTTCACCTCTAACCCTGCACCCCTCAAACTCCATCAAATTCTCCAACACTCTTTCTGTGAAATCGAACACTGGCTCACCACCCAGTGTCTTATTATTAACTACAATAAGACTAAAGTTATAATTTTCTCCCATTCCCAGAACCCACTCAAAAACCTCTGCTCCCAGTTTCTCACTGCTAATCATATCCCCCTCGAACAAGTTAGAAATGTTAAATATCTAGGGATCACTCTAGACCCTGCCCTCAACTTTAATCACCATATCTTGTACCTATCAACAGCCCTTAGCTCCAGGCTAGGCATACTCTACCGGTACAAACACTGCCTCACCCCTGAAGCTTTAAAACTTACCATAAACTCCTCTGTCCTCTCCCTGCTAGACTACAGCATTCTAGTCTACAGTGCCGCACCCTTCACAGCCCTAAACAGACACCAGCTTGTGCTCAACAAAGCCTGCCATCTCATCCTTGCATGTGACTGCTTCACACACTCCTGCTCCCTCTACAGCGCCGCAAACTGGCTAAACTTGGATAACAGAATCAGGTATCACACCTGCATAATGTCAAAAAAGGTAATCCTAGGCCTCAAACCCCCATCCTGGACCAAATTATCCACCCAACACCACCTGGCAAAACTACCCGTAGCACGAACAAACTGCTACTATGTGTACCCCATGGCTGGCCATCCCAATTCCAGTGAACTTTCAGCTACAGAGCCCCTTTCTGGACCAACGCACTCCCCTGCCTAATAACTGATGAAGCTAGGCTGGGCTCATTCAAAACCAGGCTAAGAAATCACCTACTGGCCTTCAACCATTGTGACTGCAATTGACCCAGAGCATCTCTGAGTCCTCCATGCCAATGGCCTCTACGAGCTAACCTTTTTTCTGGACAAGCAGCCCTGTTCAATACCTCTTTGCTACCTTATGGCTGTGCTAATCTCTTGTAAATCATGTATCCTGGATGAGTAGTGCACCCACTGAACAAATGAGTAAATCATGTTAGCGAATTGTAATATAATGTTATGTACAGCACCCTGTAAAAATAGTGTCCCTGTCTCTGTCCTATGTATGACGTGGAACCTTTGTAAATGAGTCTTTGACTCAAAGGTCTTTCTGAATATCTCAATAAATAAATAAATATACAGATGAAGAAGAAGAAGAATCAGCATTTATATAGCACTTTTCATACATCCAAAGCGCTTTACAAGCAATGCTAGACTGGTAGTGAAGTGACTGAATGTGTGGTGGTGGCCATATTGCACATCATCACCCACACACAGCCTGGATAATTGCATGAACCGGTTTATGGGAAGGGGAATGTTGGCCAGAACACCGGGGATGTTCTCTACTCTTTGCGAAGAGTGCCCTGGGTTCTTTTACTTCCTCCTGGACACCCACCAGGATGGGCAGAAGGGACCTCAGTTTAACGTCTCATCTGGAGGACAGCACACCCAGCAGTACACCACCCCCAATTCTGCACTCAGATGCCAGCGATTTTTAGGTGCAAGTCCAATCCCAGTGTGGGACAAGAACCCATGACCTTCCGGTCCAGAGGCGGATGTGCTACCAACTGAGCCACGCTGACACCCAAAGTGTAACCACAAAATATGATAACATCTCACCAAATTCATCCAAAATAGTTACCTATAGTTTCCACTGCTCCTTCCAAATGGCAGCATGATGTACATACTGTATGGTGTATGTTTAGTAGTCTGTCAAAGTAATAATTAGAGTTAATTTGTAATCCATTATAATGGCTGTGTAATCAGCTCATACAGGGTTCCATGTGATAATGGCGACTGCCTAAAGGCGATCGCCATTATCACGAAGTCATAGTGGTGAAAAACTTTTTGGCTCTCTGACACCCTAGGCGCATACAACAACAGCACTGGGGACTTAGAATATCAAGCTTTCTACTAAAGGATTCTCAACTGCAGGGGGTGCATGTCCGGGAGGGGGTGAAAGCATGAAAAATAAAGTTTCAGGCCAGGCACAATAAAATCGCACCAGTGCCCGAACCCAGTACTTCAACCACCCCAGCTGCAGGCCAACCCCCAAAGCCACAGCGCAGCTTGGCAACCCATCGCAGCACCACCCCTACATCCCCTCTGCCCCCTCCCAGCCCACGTTTGCCATGCTCGCTCCCCCACCGCAGCGTGTACATATAGTGACATCCTGTCGCTCAATTCGCCCACCCCCAATTCCGGTCACCTTCCCCTCCCCATCACCATTCGGGATTTCGCCCTGAAGGCATTGCCATTACGGACGGCGCCCTTCTACATGTACCCACATCATGGGCTACCCTCACAGATGTTGTCATATCTGTGTTCAAGGTTTTCTCACCTCACCTCAGTCATCTAACGAAAACATTTCTCTGGGTCAACATTTTTCACCCTTCTAAGTTCTGAAAAAAAGATCAATAATGTATCCATCTATTACACTCTTGTTCTGGTTTACTTTTTCTTAGTTGAGTAGCAAAGTTCAGAGGTGCTGCTTGTTCACCAAACTCACCCAGCTCACAGCTGCCTAATGTTCAATCCTTGCCTCTTGGCATTCACTAGCACTCTTTAGTGCACTTGATTTGTGCTGCCAGACATCATCACACCTCTACCTATACACAGGACACTCGCTGTCATTGTTGTCTGTAAACAAAGGCAGCCTGTCACTGCTAGGTCAGTGGCTGCTTGAATAATAAGTTAACAGTGTAGTGCAATTGTTTGAATTGGGTATCTGCATGTGGTGTATAAGATTGTGAAGAGAGCAGCCTGTTCACAAGGAGAATTTGAGCTTGCTGCTGCACTTGGAGCTTGGAGCACTAGAGAAGTATTATGTTGTAGTAAGCACTTTAATGAGAAATGTGCTTTTATTTTATATTTCAGTGCGTTATGGGAGATAAATACCGGAGCCTTTGCTTATGGCATAAATTTGATTTAAACACAAGTAAGCAGGTTGTTTTTTTCATGAGACTACACTCCTAAAATGGTGTGCTGTGTTGTATATATGTATACTCCATTTCATGTGATCAGCTGTTTTACTATGCAAGCAAGTGTGGAAGCACCATTCAAAAGAAGGCAGCTGGCCGTGGAGGAGGGCAGGTTGTGTCGGTTGCTTTCCCATACCTGGACACTTGGTTTACTTTATAAATTTTGGGTGCAGGGGGGGAGGAGGATACGATATGGGTGCAGCTGCTACGGTAGGGGGTTGGAGAGATGCTTTACATTGAAAAATGGCAAGAAGCAAGAGGAGACAATTGTCAGCAGTGGAGGCAGGCGGGTTGTCCCGGTCTCCCATCATGGGAGTTATTTAATTGTTAATCCTTTTAAATCTTTAAATCTTAAATTCTGGGTGCTAAGGGTGGTGGTGGTGGTTGTGAACTTGATCAGGGGATGAGGTTGTTTTTCACATGATTGGGCTGTAAAGGAGAGTGGGGGCTGTTTTCTTTACTCCCCCATAGGTACATGAATAACAAATACAAATACCATATTTCTGAATATTTGGACACTCATCATTTATGCAAGAATTATTCTAGATAAATGTACAAATATGTGCACATTGTTGAACATAACAGACAGGGCCTGTGCTGTAGATTTAAAGAATGTATGCTTTTGTACAGTTATCTATAATGACAGCTTTTTAGGCCTCTCTCCACCAAATGTCAGACTCACTGCATACAAAATAAAAGTTGTGAAAGTAACACAAAACAATGTAGCCCCCATATTCAAATGGTTAGCTCATCATTAACTGGGTTCATGCCACACTAACCATGAACTGCACTGGCTGCCTGGGAGGGGGTCATATTCAAAGCCAACCAGTACACAGGTCCCCCACCCACTGATCACCCATCCTTTAGTGACATCCATAGTCCTAGTGATCTAGCAGCCCCCAGCCCCCAATCACCAATTTTTATGTTTGCCATGCCCATGTGCATGCAGCAAACATTTTGTTATGATAGTTGGGTTTTGAGAGGTGTGACACTGTCCTCCAATGCAGTGCAGTCTTAGAGGGGCACAACCAATCATCAGGCAGGGTGAGCATGACACAGTTTGACTTGCTAGGCTGACACATTCTCTAGCTGAAAAGGAAAAGCTGACCCAATCATAGGGTCAACTCTTTCCTTTGATGTACTGAGCCAGCAGACACAGCTGCTCTTTCATGAGGCCTAGGAATTTCAAATATCCAGGAACAGCCCTGAGCTGTTCACTGTCTCCATCTTGAGGACACACAACACACACACACACACACACACACACACACACACTCTCTCTCACTCTAGTTTAAAAGACACCTAAACCCTCTTTTTACATATGTATACTTGCAGTACTAACCATATTCAAACATGAATAACTATAAAATGAAAAATGATAGCATAGTACTGTGAGCATGAAGGTTGTTCAACACAAAAATATCTACAAAATGAGTGATGTTTCATTTATAGCTACCTTTTATTTTTTATAATAAGCAAAAAAGCAGCAGAAAACTCATTTTTTTCCACTTTTTCAACAAATAAATGTGAATAACTTCAAAACATAAAATGATAGCATGGTACTGTGAGCACGAAATTTGTTCAGCACAAATGTATCTACAAAATGAGTGGTGTTTCATTTATAGGTACCTTTTAGTTTTATTTTATAATTAGCAAAAGCAGCAGCCATTTGTTTTCACTTTTGCAACAAACAAATGCAAATAACTAAAAATTAAAATTTATAGCATGGTACTTTGAACCCAAAAGGTGTTCAGCACAAACATATTTATAAATTGAGTGGTGTTTCATTTATAGATACTTTTTAGATTTTTTTATAAACAGCCAGAAATGGCAGGAAATTAAAATTTTGTTTAATTTTTTGGGAGGTATGGCATAAATAGAATATGCTACCCCCTACTGGAAATAGTGTTGCTATTTTTTGTTCATATGCCAATTGACCTGATGACATCACTCATGGCTTCACCACTCATGATGCCATTGGGTCAATTGGCCCGCACTTCCCAGTTGGTTGATGGTACTCAGCTGTGCCTTATGCCTCACAGCCCACCTCACAACCCACGTGGGGCATGCGGTAATATGCATAACCCACAAAGTGCAACACAATGCATCTACTACCCCAGGGCTTCTATACTAGTGGCGAACATCCGGCATTGACAAATGCTTGTTAGTTACAGTTTACATGGCCTGTCTTCAGGGATGATAATTACTTATATCTTACTTATTAAATGTTGGTGCCTACTTTGACCAGTGGTCACAGTGATAGTATAGAATCCTGAATCCATTCTGAAACCTATAGGCACTTAGGGTTCTATGGCTTCTAATAGTAAGTTGAACTGTATTTTGTGCTTTTACTTCTGATCTCTATTTTTAATTCCACCCTGATGTAACTACAGCATATGGAAGTGCCTCCGTGTATTGCCTACTTATACAACTGCCTTTCATTAGTGAATTCTATCTTCTGCTGTTATTGCGATGTACAATTTGTGCATGAAATCAATAAAAGAAGGCAAAAAATAGGCTTTCTGGGCAGTACTACAATATTTTTGAGGAGAAATAGCATTTTGTTTACAATTTAGGCTGTGTATCATGGTGACATGACAAGCTACAAAGCAAACATTACTACCTATAAAAAGGCCAAAGTATACCAATAAAATCATTCATTGTTTCCCATGTTTCCTTGAAGGGAAAATGCAGATACTGTAATTTTAAATAGTTACTGCAACAATAACAAAACTAGCCTTGCACAGGAGTATAATATACCCCTGGCAGCAAAATGGTTGAGGCAGTGATAAACCTGCAAATAAGTGTTATAGGTTAAACTGTGAAACTCTTCCTAGTTCAGGGGAGATTTGGATCAGACATGCAGACCAGCATTGTAATCAGTCACTTCACTAGCCCCATCCCAGAGAGCCCAAATGTGCAATGCATTTGTGTGTGCCAAAGTCTAATTAATATCTAGAGATTTATTAAATGTGCCCTACATCCTTCCTTTCTGAGATGAGTACAGAACAAATTGCAGAGGCCCAACAATTGTACGATGTCTACAAGTTGCTCATATAGCAGCTGTAAGTTTGAATGGCAAGTTCACTGAACGTTATCTGATGGGGCCCCAGAGAGTTGGGGCAGCCTACAGATGGAGTACATCTTTCATGATTAAATGATAAATGGGACAGGCAATCATACATTACTCTAACATTGTTAACTTGATCCATCTTAAATCACTGTAATAGCAACATACAGGAGGGAGTTAAAAGGCAGTACCTATGAATCCTTTTTTGACATTTATTTACTACTGAATGCTGACTCAAACCCAAGGATTACACCTACACAGTCACTCAAATCAATCCCGACTAATCTACTAAATATGGCATCTCAAGTGCGCTTAAACTGTGAAAACAAAATAGATCAGTACACCTTAGGATCTTTTGGCAATAAACCTAATGAATCCATATGAAGTAAACCAAGTGCTTATCAGTATAAAATGCATTTTATGTTAACTATGCTATAGATAGGGGCAATCCCTCCCGCTAAATAAGAGGAAACAAATGATATATGGCCTCATTTCTATTTTCACAGTATGACTGGTTTATTTAATGAATTATAGTCATCTAAATAAACTAGTTTGTCACCTTCTAGCAGGAGCACAATGATACCTTAAAATAACATTTGGCAAAATTAGTTGGTCTACTGTTTGAAAAGCCTACTAATAAAGAATTCCATTGTCACCTTAGCTGAGGCTAGAACATAGGCATTACTGCTGGTGCACTGTTCAGCTGCAAGGCAATGCAATCCTGCCCTATTGGCACAATTTTGAGTAGTGCTAGGGACCCAACATTAGCAGACACATATATCACTGAGTCTGAAAGACATATGTAATTCTTTTCCATGTCTAAGTTTAAGTCAAGGGTTATTGTTAACAGTGTTAGATATGTCTCTTTTGACATTTAAAAAATACTGTATTCTCTGTTTCTTTTTGCTGACATATCAAGTGTCATCAAACCTTACATTGTATTGTATGGATATTTGGCTACTATCACCAGTGTTAGCACTATGGGGAGTTGCCAAAGATGGAACTGTGGTACCTCCTTGCTGTTTATGGGATGGCTAGGTAGAGATCTGTTGGTGAAAATTAAGACTTAAGCCATACTACATATATGCCACAAATGACTATTGCCATTTGAACAAATCTGGTACTGATAATGGGTGACATTAAATGTGTTAAATGGAACAGTTAGGGCGTGAAATAACCCATGAAAAGGAAACAAAGTACTAGAACTTTCATATCTCAAGTTGATCATGTGTGACATTGTTTCTTTTTTCCTTTTTTGCTCTCACCATGCCAACCAGCACCCCTTTCCTTTGTGCAGCCATGTTGCCTCTTTTTTCCCACCAGACTCACCCCTCAGACTGCACTCCACTGGGAAACACTTCAGTCTAGACCTCTGGAAGCCTACTGGGCTGGCATGTCCCTGCTGGGGGCCTCCCCTGGCCATCATCATGGAGTAGACAGCCGAAAGCTCCTTACTTCCCTCACCATTGGCTGGCCTGTCCCTTCTGGGGGCCACACTGCAGCTTAGTGCAGGAGCCTCTCTGTAGCATCCAGAGGGGGTGTGACTGTTTAGTGCATTGAGGAGGGTCCACATGCGGGTAGGGCCAAAGAAGTTGTCATCAGCGTACCAGTGTTGCATTTTTCCCTGTTTGAGTCCCCACCCATTCGCCTCCCCATTTACTTGCACATGCATTGTTGGCCTGTGGGGTGCCTGATGGCATGTGATCACCCATGTCATCATTGACATCTCCACCAGCCACCACCAGGAGTAACTAGAAAGTAGCACTGCAAGCTTCTTCCTCTGGAGAGGAGAGTATTCAAAGGGCACTCTTTTATCTTCCCTGCTGGCCTCCACTCCTGATGTCCGAGATGTGGGATACAACCCCAGGTTATCAGTATGCAAGAACAATTCCCATGACTCAGCAAAATGGAACTGGTCATGTATGACACTCTGTTTCTGCAGGAGACACACCTCTTGAAGTCAGAGGTGGGTAAACTAACAAGTGACTCGGTTAGACAAGAAATTGAGTGTGGAACCCATTGAGATCATTAATATATTTAAGGCCTTATATTCAAAATTCTACTAATTTAAATATCTCCCTCACTTCCCTATGTTGGACTAGTTCCTAGATAGGACATACACTCGAGTGTTCCCCACACAGGTTTCCCAATTGTTAGCCCTACTTGTTCCACTACAGGGAATATGAGATGTAATTAAAACGTTGGGTAAGGGTAAAGATCCAGGTTTAGATGATTTAAACATGGTCTTTTACCAACTTTAATTTTTACCTTCTTGCCTTGCATTTGCTTTCAGTGTCACGTGAGGCATGTCATATGCTTACACTGCTTCCCACCATGCAGGGAGCCTTATTAGCAGTGTTGCCTAAACTCAATAAAGATAAAGTAATATTAAGCAACTACAGGTCCATCTCTCTCTGCTAAATTTGGATGCTAATGTGTCAGCTGAGAAACTGGTTATGAGACTAGAGAAATGCTTCACCACATATCATTCCTGGTACCCAAGCAAACATTACGAGGGTCAGCTGAGGACTGACAATATAAGGGTGGCTATTAATGTGATTGGAGTGGCACATGAGTTCTAGGCCTGCACACTATCCATCGCAGTGGCTACTAAGAAGGCCTTCAGCACAGTAGAATGGGGGTACCTTTTCAAATCAGTGACTTAAATTAGTATTGCTCAGGGATGTATGTCCTTGTCAGGGTGTTATACATATAACCCAAAGCAGCTGTATGCTCCCATGGAGTTATCTTCTCCCCCTTTGTTCTGCAGACAGTTACAATGCAAGGCTGCCCATTGTCAACAGTCATCCATAAGCACTGTTTAAGGTGCTTCTCTCCTCTAACTTCAGTATTACCATGATGGCGCCTGCAACATACCTGCTTTTCCTAGGCTGCGTCCTCCATCTATTTTCAGAGTCTTGTACAAACCCACCGATTAGCATAACATGTCTGAGCACTAACTCATGCCAAGAGCCAAATTGGTTGATGCTCTCTACACTGCTCATGACATCCACAGGTAGTAATCTGCATGCAATCAGAATGTTTCTTTTTTTTTTTTGCTCCTTTCTTGCCCCTGGCCTGCCTCTCCTTCTGGCTGCTCATGACTCCTCCGACCTCCTCGCCCTGACCCCTCCTTCTCTCACCCCAGATCGCAGCCAACCCAGGGGTGGCCTGGCGTAACCCTTCGCCGGATGGATCCCTCTCCTGCGAGGGGGCAGCCGCCAGGAGGGGCAGCCAGTGCACTAGGCAATCAGTCCCCGGGCACTGCTGAGGTGGATTCGGGGGCGTCAGGGCAACTCGAGTCGGCAGGAGCTTGGCAGCCATCATCCAGCAGACCAGAAGGCCAGGATTTCCACTTTTCTCCCCGGGGGCGTGGTGTGCCATGAACATCTGGGCAAAGCCGACATTCACCATGCCCCCCATATGCAGTAGGGCTCACCGCTGCTCTCCCCAGCTTCCGCCAGGAGGCAGCAGGCAGCGAGCCACGTCCCCTCCCTCCCTCCTGGAGTAGGCAAGCAACCACAGGATGCTCAAGTCTACTCCCCCTGTCTGGCTCTCCAGCGACCCGAGTCCATTCCTGAACCTGGGTCGCCGGCGTCGCAAGCAGAAATCCAACCACTGCACTGACGAGCCATCAGAATGTTTCTAATTCCTCCCAGCCCAATATCTCTTAAGCAATCACACCTCATCCTCTCCCTCAGAGTAGCAAAATTTGCCCTGAGCACCTTTCGCTGCCCCTTAAAAGCATGTCCTGATGCAATAGGCAGGGACCATGCTATTCAAACTAACAAAGCCTTTCTAAGATTCCTTGTAAGGAGGCTTAGGAAACTACTAATCCTACTGTTGCTCTGTGCAGGCAGTGTGGAATTAATCTCGGCCCCCAGCTGATAGATGCCCCAGGGGAGCTCCCACAGTTAAAGGGTCTCAGCTTCCTGCACATGAATGTATGCAGTCTAGCTAACAAACTTGATATGGCCCAGGCTTGGATGATACATGCTATGCCTAATGTAGCCATGTTTTCAGAAACCTAGCTTAAGAATCATGTACCTGACCAAGCGATCAACATCCCTGGTTACAACCTGCTCAGATGTGACAGGCTGACCAGAGGCAGTGGTGCTGCCATATACACGAAGGATAAATTCCTTACTACTGACATTGTCTGTACATCAATTCCCAAAGAATTCGAATGTCTCTCTCTCTCTCAAGCTAACCTTATTACTTGGAGTAGCCCTGCTGGTAGCTGCTTGCTATAGGCCGCCAGCTGCTGGCCTGGGTATAATGCCTCACCTTCATGCCCTCATTGAACAAGCAAACAATGAAGGCGTTATAATGGGAGACCTTAACCTCAACTGGAATGACCCCTGCACAAACAGGCTTAAGAATTTCTGTGATGACCATGGGCTTTCCCAGGTTACTCCTGGGGCCACTCTTCCCAACAAAAAAACCCTGAATGTAGCTCTCTACTTGATCTTATGCTAGTCAACAAGCCACACAATATCACCCATGCAGGGGTATTCCACAGTGATTTGAGTGACCACTGTGCAGTCGCATGTGTTAGGTGCTCTCCTCACCTCCCTTCCACCTCTACCTTCAAACTAAAGCACAGCCTAAAACACTTCTGTCTCTCTGCCTTTCTGAAAGATCTAAGCAATATTAAGTTGCAGAATTTCTATCTAGCACCCTCTGTGACGGAAGCGTTCAGCGTTTTTCAGGATTTGCTATTAAGGGTAATCAACAAACATGCTCCCTTAAAAAAGGTCAAATCCAGAAAGCGGGCACCCGACTGGTTTAGCCCATGCTTGAAGAGGGCCCTGCGGTCCAGAGACACATTATGGAAAAGGGCAAGGAAGTTGCAGTCAGAATCTGACTGGCTCGCTTTTCGGGTAGCCAGGAATGCCTGCACAAAGCTGGTAAGGCTGGAAAATCATGTTTTTTTCAATCCGCCCTAGAAGAAAACAAAAACTGCTCTGCCAAGTTTTGGAAAATCTTGAGAGAGGTTGAAGGACACTCCCCTGCACTCCAATCCCAGCTATAATTGTGGTAAACAATAACTCCTATACTGACAGGGCTAAGATACTTGATCAACTTAATAACCTCTCTGCAATGGCGGTACTCACATTCAATATCTCTCCACTTAGTAAATTGAATGCCCTGAGTGCCACCACTGCAGGCACTAACCCTGCTCCTGTTCCTAAGGTTGACCATCCTCCCTTCAACTTCCAGCCAGTCTCATAGAAACAGGTGGAGGACCTTCTTCTTTCACTGGACACTAAAAAGAGTGTTGGTGCTGACTCGTTAGAACCCTTCTTCTTAAAAGAAGGATACTATCATCTGACAGCAGCAATTGCTCATCTATGCAATTGCTAACTTATCCAAGAGGAATTGCCACCTAGTTGGAAAATCGCGCATATTATCCCCTTGTTCAAATCGGGGGATCCTACAGACTTGAATATTACAGGCCTATCTTGCTTCTCCCTGTACTGTCCAAACTACTTGGGAAAATTGTCAACTCACAACTCAGGGAGTATTTGGATTGTGAAAATATTCTTAACCCAGCCCAATCGGGGTTCAGGCCAAAGCACAGCACTGTGTCGGCTCCAGCTAAAGTGTCCAATGACTGGCTAACAGCTCTGGACAGGAGACAGCATATCTATGCACTTTTTCTAGATCTCAGCAAAGCCTTTGACATGGTTGATCACTCCATCCTACTCGATATGTTGGGTTGCATTGGCTTATCCCACGCTGCAGTTAAATGGTTTCACTGTTACCTCACAAATCAAAGACAACAAATCAAAGCACAGGGGGAACTGTCCCCGATTAAAGCCCTGCCCCAAGGTGTACCGCAAGGATCTATCTTGAGGCTTATCCTTTTTGCTGTCTATATTAATAGCATCAACTCTGGCCTTCTTGTTGGGAATGTTCATCTCTTTGCAGATGATACAGTCCTTTACACAACTAACCCCTCCCTTGATTTTGCGCACAAGGAGTAACAGCTGGACTTTGTCACGCTCCAGCATAATCTACTGAGCCTTAAGCTCTTGCTCAATGCCAAAAAACCAAAAGCCATGATCATCTCCCTGCATCCCTCACCCATTTAGGGAACACCTGGTATCCCACAGATCTTCACCCTCCTTGGCGAATCCCTGGAAATAGTTGATAATTTCAGGTATCTGGGAGTCTGGCTGGACAACAAGCTTAGCTTTAGTGTTCACCTAAGTGAACTTTCAAAAAAACTAAGACAGTGACTTAGCATATTCAACCGCATAAGATGCCTTCTCACTTTCGAAGCTAGAAAGTGGCTGGTCCAAACTACCTTTTTACCCTTGCTTGACTGTGCTGACTTTTTATACAATCAGTGACCCCAGAATGCACTCCAAAAACTCAATACACTTTACCATCGTGCCTTGAGATTCATACTTGACATGCCCTTGTGGACTCATCACTGCCTGCTTTATCAGGCAATTGACTGGCCATCACTGTCCATGAGAAGGCAAAGAAATGCCCTCAAGTGGCTCTTCAGGGCACTCTCAAACAAGCTCCCACCCCACATCAGTAACCTGTTTAAACAGTCTGTAGGCACTTATGGAAATTCCACCCTTGTCCTCCTCAACCTACTGAGGATGAAGACATGCCTTGGCTATACTGCCATTAGCTCTTTCCTCCCATCACTCTGGAATAACACTCAGAAAGTACTTAAATGCTCCCTCCTGCCCAGTCTCTATGTATTCAGACAGCAGCTCTATCAGTGCCTGAATACTGTATGTGATTGTTTTAGGTAACATGGACATATAGATGGAATACTCCCAGCTCTTGGATCCCGTTGTCCACCTACTCCCCCTGCAGCAGGCTTCCTCCTAGCGTAACATCCCTCCACTTGGCCCCCTTTCCCCTACGGAAATCCTCCAGGGGGTTTACATCTTACCGGGTTTGCCCTTCTCTCCCCATATGTGTCTCCCATCCCATTGTCCCCACTGTCTTCTGCCTCCTTTTCTTCCCTCCACCTACAACCTCCTCCTCTCCCCTCTCCACAGTAGTCCCCAAACCTACCACTAAAGCATGGCTGGGCATGTACACAATCAGTAATTAATTATGTCTGTTATTTGTTACAGCTGTAATCTAAAATGTTTGCCTGATCCCTGTACATTTTTTGTTATGGTTTGACATTGCTTATAGTAATTAACTTGTACTTTGTGTCCAGGACCATCTTGCAAATGAGTTTGCTCGACGATGTGAATGCCTGGTTAAATAAAGTTTGATTGATTGATTGATTGATTGATCTTTGCTATGCCTCAATGCTATGGAGTCACTAGCTGCCAAATTGAGGCAATTTGAAAGTATTACTTTAATGAAGGCCAAAGCAACTGAATACAAAAAGTTCATAGAGAGGTGCCCAGTGGTAGGTTTCATCATGGCGAAAGATAGACTGACACGACTGTTACAATGTCTTCAGGTGCAGCTAGTTGTAATGCTTGCATCACTTGGTGTCACTGTATTTAAATGCTATAAATATAGTATGCACCATAGTCCGCAGGGCTGTTAAAGAGTCCGCAGGTGGAATCGTGCAGAAACAGTTCTGTGCATGTGTGTACCTCCACAAGCCCTATAACTGCAGGCTCTAGTAGCCCTCCAGTCCAAGCAGGCATAGAACCTGACTTAGTATTGGACTGGATTTCACAAGAAGGCCAGTATTTACACCATATTCTGAATGCACAAACATTGTTCAGAGATAAAGGAAGAAGTTTAAACAAAAATCCATGTTCTGCCCTATGTAAGCAGCTTTTCCTGCTATTACAATTGAACACTTAGTCAACAGGGATATAGTATTTTTCAACAAATTATGGGGTGGTTCTGAAAGACTGGAGGGTGGTGGATGTAGTTTCCCTTCATAAGGGAGGGAGACAAGGAACAAGCAAGGAACTACAGACCTGTCAGTATTACCTGTACTGTAGGAAAACTGATGAAATTACTGGTCAAAAAGAATTCCACGGACTACTTAGAGAGCAATGGTCACCAGGATAGTGGGCAGCATGGATTCATGGCAGAGAGATCTTGTCAGACTAACCTGATAGTTTTTTTTTTAATTAATGTATTTTGTAACTTCAACAGCTAACTGGCTCCCATTGGTCCAACACCTATGCCCAGCCATGTCATTCACATTCTGGGACTTACCTCTTGCTCCTTAGGCACCCTGTCTTGCCCCCCAGCTTGTGGCCACCACAGGAGCCTCTTCCCCCAGCAGAGACTCAGTTGGTACATTGAAAGCAAGTGCCACGGTCGGCGTGTGAGGTCTGTGATGCTGGGTGGACGTCCTCATGCTACAGTCAGACATTTTCACATTTTCTTCACCAGGACAGGGTGCACATGCACGTGGAGGTGTGCGCATGCATCAGAGAAACTCTGGCATCCTCCCACTCTGCTCCAATGTTGTCAGGTGAACTGCCACTCATGGTCACCCAGGTGGCAGTAGTGCACTGGTAGTCATGCATCCACCCTCCCCGAGGTGGAGAGCATCCAGTTGGATGCTCAACACACCTACCCCTGGCCAGCCCTCTGGCAACCTAAGTTCATTCTCAAACCCCGGTCAACAGTGTCATGGGTAGTAGCTCTACCACTGCACCGGCGGGCTGGCCAGACCAACCTGATAGTTTTCTTTGACTGGATGGCAAAGGAAGTGGATAGGGGCCATGCTGTGGATTTGCTGTACTCTGACTTCAGCAAGACTTTTGACTCAGTACCCCACAGATGCTTGCTGAAGAAGATGGAGGATCTGGGTGTGGCTAAGGTTATAGTAAACTGGATAGGTAACTGACTAAAGAGGAGGCAGCAGAGGGTACTGGTCAATGGGGTTAAATCAGAAGAGAGTGAGGTCATGAGCAGGGTTCCACAGGGATCTGTCCTGTCTCTAGTCCTCCTCAACATGTTCATCAGTGACCTTGATGAGGGGGATCCGGGGCAGGCTGTGTCTCTTCACAGATGAAACTAAGCTCTGTGGGAGGGTGGATGGTGATGAGGGAATAAGGAAATGAAGAGAGACTTGCAAAGGCTGGAAGGGTGGTCAAGGATTTGGCAGTTGAAATTAAATGCCAAAAAGTGCAAGGTGATGCACCTAGGGAACAAGAACCCCAGGATGGAATACTGGATGGAAGGGGTGAGACTCAGTACCATGGCTGAGGAACAAGACCGTGGCATTATCATCAGTGACTCCCTAAAGTGATTGAGTCTGTGCAACAAGCAAGGCAAATATGATGCTTGGAAGTATCGGGAGGGTTACTGATAGCAGGATAAAGGAGATAATACTTCCCATGTGTAGATCCTTGGTGATGCCACAACCAGAGTACTGCACCCAGTTCTGCGGTCCTTACCTCAGGAAGGATAGAGACAGGCTCAAGACAGTGCAGTGCCATGTAACAGAAATGATTCAGGGTCAGCAGGGCATGTCCTATGAGGAGTGCCTCAAAACACTGAATATGTACTTGCTGGAGACCAGAAGGGAGAGGGGAGATATTATAAAGACCTTCAAATTCTTGCAAGGAATTAACTAGGTGAACTGCAGGGGACTATTTAACTTGAATACCAGCTCGTGGTCCTGTGGTCATGAGTGGAAGTTAACAGGAGGGAGGTTCAGGAGGGACATGAGGAAATACTATTTTACAGGGTGGTGGGGCCATGGAACAGGCAGCCAGCTGAGGTGGTGGATCCAAACATTGTTAGTGGTTTTAATCATGACTGGGACAGAATGAAGGTTATAGTGGTTGCTCAGGGCAGCAGAATTGGGGAAGAGAATGGAGAGAGGGGTGGGCTAGGACCCAGGAGGAACAGTAGGATAAATAAGGGACTCAGGCATACTGGATGGACCTTTAGTCTTTTTCTGCCATCATTGTCTATGTTTCTGTTTCTAAAAAGAAAAAAAAAACGGGCTAGATTCATAAAACTTTGCCCTGTCGTAAACCCAGTTTTCACCGTGCAAACTGGGTTTTGCCCCAATGTGGTATTCACAAAAGCCCAGTTTGCACCCACAAACTAGGTTTGCAATGGGGCAATGTTTTGAGGGAGCAGGAAAGCAAATGAGGGGGAGGGGACCTGCATATGGGAGCAGTCCAATTCACCATAGATTTTCTCCACACAAGGGCTATTGAAGGGTTACCCTTGCATGGAGAAAATACTGCTGACAAAGACCTGGAAGTATACCGTGCAACCCTTGGGGCTACCGGAAGTACTGCTGAGCCCTGACCCTATCATAATAATATGAAAATGTCAATGGTGGTATAGTGGTACCTCCCCTTCCCCTATGCCAATCCCTGATTCTGGAAGAATAAAATAAAAATGTCACTGGTGCTTTAGTGGCCCCACCCCCCTTTCCATTCACTGATCGCCATCCTGTAGGTTTAAAAATGTTTCCCTGGCAGTCTAGTGGTTCCCTACCTCCACCCCATTCTCTGATCACCATCCTGACAGCTTAAAACATGTTTCCTCGGTGGTCTAATGGTTCCATCCCCCTACCCTGTTCTCTGATCGCCATCTTGACAATTTAAAAACTGTTTCTCTGGCAGTCTAGTGTACCTTCCTCTAATCCCTGAGTGCCATGTCCCTAGCATAATAAAAATTCCCCTGGTAGTCCAGTGGTCCCCCCACCATATCCCTCCCGGCCATAATGTGTCACATTACTCTGGTGGTCTCGTGATCCCCCCACCCATCCCTGATCTGCCCATATAGGGCACTGTATAGTTTTCCCTGGTGTCTAGTGGACCTCCCACCCACCCTGTGAGACTGCCCACCACTCCCTCCACTCCCCCCAACCAACCCTCAGCTGATCCAGCACAGCCCTCCTCTTACCTCCATGGCTGGCTGCCGACTGAGCTCTCAATGAGCTTGTACTGTCTACAGTATACGCTCATTGACAGTGACTGTCAATCACTATCAGTGAGCAAGTACTGTAGACAACATGTGCTCACTGAAAGCTGTCAGTGGCCAGCCGTGGAGGTGAGAGAGGCTGTGCTGGTCGCTGGCCAGGGGTTGGAATAGGGGGAGTGGGGTGCTGGAAATACCTCAGAGGATGGGTGGGTGGGGGGTCCACTAGACACCATGGAAAACTATACAGTGCCCTATATGGGCAGATTGGGGAGGGTGGGGGAACACTAGATCACCAGGGTAATGTGACACCTTATGGCAGGGACAGATAAGGCATAGGGTGGGGGGACCACTGGACTACCAGAGGGATTTTTGTTGTGCTACTTGCACAGCACTCGGGGACTGGTGGAGGGGCCACTAGACTACCAGGGAAACAGTTTTTAAACTGTCAGGCTGGTGATCAGAGAGTGGGGTGTGGGGAGGGACCACAAGACTACCAGGGTAGTTATTTTGTTTGATACGGGAACAGCAATCGGGGGCAGGGTAGGGGAGCACTAGACCACCCACAACTACGGCTGCGTCAGGCAGGGGCTGGGGGAGCAACACTAGGACACCTGCAACCCATGTAAATGAGCCCATAATGGGCATGCAAATAGACAGCTAGCACCTTGCATGCTCAGGGGGCTCATTTGCATGGCGGCTTTTGTGAATATCAAACTGAACACTGGCGCTATTCATTGCGGAGCCATTTCAAGGAATGCAGGTCAGGGTATTGCTAGTGGGGTTAGAGGTAGCGATAATGGGGTCACTGCTGCCTCTACTTACCCTTACTCACAGTCGGATAGTGCCCTACACTAGCCATCTATGAACAACATTTTGTACCACTTGAGCAATGGCAGAGTGCAATGAAAACATTTGCACAGCACTTTGTGCTATTTTGTGAATCCTGCCCCAAATGTGTAAATATAAAACTGCAATGGCATCTTGGGGTTCTGGTGTTCAATATAAACCAATTGTGCTTTACACTCATGGTTTATAAATGTTCCCAGATAAGCTCGGTGCCAGCATATCCTTATTGCGCAACCCTTGGTGTACTTTGTACCTCTTAATATTGTAAGGAGTTAAACTTCTAAGTAATGGCATGAGCATCTTTAGTCCCTAATTTGAAATACTTTTCCTTATTTACAGCAAACAAAACCCATTAAATTAACTTTAAGGGATTTTCCTGTATCCAGGAAAACTTTTTAAAATGTAATATTCAGCCTCTGGTTCATTAATTTGCTATATTCATTACCGCTTATTCTTTTTAGTGAGGATATTTGCATGAACATGGGATCTTCTCATCTCAGACTTCATCTCATCCTCCTGCTTTTCCCTAATACACTCCCAGGTATGGGATATAATGGATAACTTCTTTGGTGGCAGAAGTCACACAGCCTATGACCTCATGCCTCATAACACACTTCAGGTGGAACAATGTTTTATATTATTGCTTTATTATACCACTGAATATTTTTTAAATAACTGTACCACTGGAACCAGCTCATTGGCACTATGGTAACACTACTGCATATGATATCATCAACCTGGGTTCGTGAACAAGTCGGGGTTGTCAGAGGCTGGAGGGGTGAGGGTGAGGAGACTCGAGCAACCCTAGAGGACACTCTCCTCCAGGGAGGAAGGGCAGCCATATCTGCTGCTATACTGCCACCTGGGTGACCACATGTGGCTACAGGGAGGGAAGATGCAGGCAGGTGTCATGCTATGCATGCTTTCATGCCTGCGTATATGCACATGAGCAACCTGCATCTTGGGGAAAGGTGGAACAGAAAAAAAGGAAAATCTCCAAGGGCCAGATGGGAGTCAGGGGCTTTAACATAATATAAGAAAAAATGGTTTCCTGTGATGTAGGCTAGACACAAGTGGGCACCTACCAAGACGGCGACCTACTTGCGGTGCCAGAAGGACAGGGTGAGGATGTGAGGAAAGTGTCAGGATGGAGAGCTCGCACATATAGCGACAGGATGTCGCTCTATATATATATATATATATAAATATGTGCGGAGAGAGCAAGCATGATGGAAGGAGGAGAGTTGGCCTGGTGTGGTTGGCATGAGCCTGTTGAGCTGGCCCCATAGCATGGTGGGTGGCAGCCTAAAGCTGCTGAGTTCAGGGTTCGGATCCGAGGCGTGCCTACATTTTTGTCGCCCAGCCAAATTTTTTCCCCAGAATTTGCACCCCTCCGACATGCTCCCCTGGAGTTAAGAATCCTTTAGTAGAGGGGTATGGGGTATGGAGGGTGGCGCCCCCTCATTAACATTGAAATTCAAGTCCCTGACACCATTTTCCTGTAAGGCTGATGTACAATGCCAAATTTATTTTCGCCGATACGCCATAATGACGCTTGCCTTCGACAATCACCATTATGGCATAAAACCAGAAAAAATAGTACCACTGATAACAGAACAATCTAGAAGAAGAAAACATTTTCATAGATTCATAGATTCTGTCAGCATATAAGGATCGCAAGGCCCATCCAGTCTGTCCATTTACCCTAGCTCGCAAAGTGATCAGTGACCCTTATTGGTCATTGGTTTAGCTTTTTCTTCCTATCTCTATTATTCCTTTGTTTCTGTCCCATGCATGTTTATAACCCACCACAATACAGGCTGCCACCACTTCCTGGGGCAGGCTATTCCATGCATCTACCACCCTTTCCCTGAAGAAGAACTTCCTAATATTTCCCCTTATGTGGCCACCCTTCAATCTCATGTCATGGACTCTTGTCCTGGCACTACTGTTGAGTAGAAATATGATGTCCCCTTCCACCTTGTTTATGCCCTTGAGGTACTTACATAGAAACATAGACTTTGACAGCAGATAAGTACCACTTGGCCCACCTAGCCTACCCATTTCCCTACCTACTGGATAAGCTGCAGATCCTAGTTAACCAACAGCCTATTTCCTCCTACTCCCCACAAGAATTGCCTTGTGTCTGTCCCATGCATTCTTGAATTCCCCCACTGTTTCTCACCCCACAACCTCCTCAGGAAGGCCTTTCCATGCATCCACCACCCTCTCTGTGAAAAAATGCTTCCTCTCATCACCCCTGAGTCGTCCTTCCTCTATCTTAAAATTGTGTCCCCTTGTTCTTGCACATCTCTTTTTCTGAAAGATGCTACCCTCTTGGACTTTGTTGATTCCCTTGAGGTATTTAAACGTTTCTATCATGTCCCCCCCCTCCTTTCCTCAAGGGTATACATATTAAGCTCCTTTAGTCTCTCTTCATGTGGCTTCTGTTGCAGACCCTGCACCATTTTAGTTGCCCTCCTCTGGACTGTCTCCATCCTGTCTATGTCCTTGCAGAGATAGGATCTCCAGAACTGGACACAGTACTCCAGATGGGGTCTTGCCAACTGTCTGTACAGAGGGATAACAACTTCCTGTTTTCTACTGGGGATGCCTCTCCCTATTCATCCCAGTATCCCCCCAGCCTTCTCACATTGCTTGCTAACCTTTAGGTCATCTGATATGAATACCCACAGGTCCCTTTCCATTTTTGTTGTTGTTACTACCTCCCCCCATTGTGTAATCTTCCTCTGGGTTTTTGTTTCCCAGGTGCATTAGTTTGCACTTCTTTGCATTGAATCCAAACTGCCATACTTCTGACCATTCCTCCAGCCTTGCCAAATCCCTTCTCATCCTTTCCACCCCCCTTGTGTATCAACCCTGTTGCAGATCTTTGTGTTATCTGCAAAGATGCATACTTTCCCTTCCAGTCCCTCTGCAATGTCACCTATAAAGACATTAAAAGGACCAGACCCAGTACTGGACCCTGCAGTACTCCACTTGTAACTCCCCTTTCTTCAGAGTGTACTCTGTTTACTATTACCTTCTGTGTCCTGTTGTCCAGCCAGTGTTATACCCAGACTACCACCCTGGGACCCACTCCCAGGCTGGCTAATTTGTTTATTAACCTTTTGTGTGGGACTGTATCAAATGCCTTGCTAAATTCTAGGTAGGCCATGTTCACAGCCCTCCTGGTCTACTACTTTGGTCACCAAGTCAAAGAAATCAATAATTTCATCTGACATGACCTTCCCACTGTGAATCCATGCTGCCTTGGGTCCCTGCCTTCACTGGCCTCTAGGGACTCAACAATTCTTTGCTTCAGAAGTGATTCCATCATTTTCCCTATCACTGAGGTCAAACTAACAGGTCTGTAGTTTCCTGCCTCTGTCTTGCTCCCATTATTGTGAAGAATAATCACATCCGCCCTCCTCCAGTCCTCAGGTACCACACCATCCTCCCATGATTTGTTAAAAAGGCTAGTCAGTGGTGTCACTAGTTCTCCCCCTTAATTCTTTTAGAATTCTGGGGTGAATTCCACCCAAATGCTTTGTCCACCTTCAGTTTTAGGAGTTCTTTCAGAACCCTTTTTTCTGTGAATGGACTAGGATCGACCCCCCTATCCAGAGTGCTTCTATTGATTGGATTAGGTACTTCCCCCTCCTCTTCTTTTGTGAATACTGAGCAGAGGTATTCATTCAGTATCCCTGCTTTTTGACTGTCCCTTTCTGCCCACCGGCCGTCCCCTTTATTCAGCCTCACTATCCCTCCCTTTGTCTTTCTATGCTCCCTAATGTACCTATAAAAGGTTTTATCCCCCTTCTTAACCAAGTTGGCTATATTTTCCTCAGTTTGGGCCTTTGCTATTCTGACTGCCTTCCCCGCTACCTTCTGCTTTAACTGGTACAGTTCTCTGTCTTGCTCCTTCTGTGTTTCCTTATACTTCCTAAATGTTATCTTTTTCTCCCTAATGTTCTCTGCCACCTCTTTTGAGAACCATAGTGGTTATTTTCTTTCGTTTTGGTTTGTTTATTTGTTTCACACAAAGGCTTGTTGCCTCTGTGATGTCAGTTTTGATGTTTCCCCATTGTTCCTCCACCCCTCTTTCTTGCCTGTTTGCTAGTGCTTTTCTGAAGCACAAACCCATTTTGACAAAATCAGCCCTCCTGAAGTCCAGTACCCTCACTTTTGTAGGGCTTGACTCTGCAGCTGAGTTTATCATGAATCACACTGTTTGGTGGTCACTTGTTCCCAGATGGCTACCCACTTCTAGATCTGAGATCCACTCTCTGTCCCCATTTAAGAGTACCAGGTCTAAGATTGCTCCCTCCCAAGTGGGTTCCAACACTAGCTGTCTGAGGCATGCCCCCTGTAGGGCATCAAGAATGGTGCTGCTCTTGGATGTGGCTGCAGCAAAGGTGCTCCAGTTAACACCTGGCATATTCAGGTCCCCTATCAACAATATCTCCCCTTTCTCTGCCATACTTGAATGTTTCTATCATGTCACCTCTCTCCCTCCTCTGTTCCAGCATGTACAAATTTAGGTCCCGCACTCTCTCCTCATAAGGCTTGTGATGTAACCCATTCACAATTTTGGTCACCCTCCTCTGCACCATCTCTATTTTGTCAATGTCCTTTTGAAGGTGTGGTCTCAAGAACAGTACACAGTATTCAAGGTGAGGTCTCACCAGGGTCTTGTACAGCGGAACCATTATCTCCCTCCTGCTTGTAATTCCCCTTCCAATACATCCCAACATCCCACTGGTCTTTCCCACCACCTTGGCAGTCTGCCTAGCAGCTTTCAAGTCATTTGTGATTATGACCCCCAAGTCTCTCTCCTCCTTAGTTATTGTCAGCAGCTCCCCCCCAATCCAGTACCATGCTCCAGGGTTCCTGCTCCCCACATGCATGATTTTGCATTTCTTTGCATTAAACCTTAGCTGCTATGCCCATGACCATCCCTCCAACTGTTCCAAGTCTCTTCTCATCTTTTCCATCCCCTCTGGGGTATCCATCATGTTGCAGATCTTGGTGTCATCCACAAACAGGCAAATCTTTCCCTACAGCCCATCTGCTATGTCACCTATGAAGACACTGAAGAGGACTGGCCCCAGTACTGACCCCTGAAGTACCCCACTGTTCACCTCCCTTTCCTCTGATTGGATTCCATTTACCACTGCTCTCTATTTTCTGTCCCTTAACCAGTTGCCAGTCCTGTTCACCAGTTTGTGTCCCACACCCAGGCTGCCTAGTTTGTTGACTAGTCTCCTAGGTGGAACCGTGTCAAAGACTTTGCTGAAGTCGAGGTAGGCAATATCTTCTGCCCCCCCTGCTTTTGTCACCCAGTCAAGGAAATCTATCAGATTTGTTTGACAAGATCGTCTTGCAGAGAATCCATGTTGCCTGGGATCCATCAGCCCATTGGCTTCCAGGTGTTCCACAATTCTTTCCTTGAGGAGTGCCTCCATTAACTTCCTGACTACAGAGGTTAGACTAACTGTCCTGTAGTTCATGCTTCTTCCCTACTACTGCTCTTGTTTTTTTTTATCATAGAATAATTTTTATTTTTATTCTAATCCACACATAGGTATAATGTCACATACATACATGTTCATAAGTAAGTAACATGTTCCATATGCAGCTGTGTTCAGCCAACAACTATTGCATTACCATACAAGTATGAAAATATGTTTAGCAAAACCAAACTTCAAGGTATTCACATATAAATCTTCCTAAATTACACCTTAACCAAGAGTCACTACCCAATGTATTAGGGTAGCACTCCACTATAATCAGGTGTTAAAGACAAATAGAAATCAGACTAATAGTGCAATGTAATAATGTATCACATAGTCAAAAAAAGAGGAGAGTTGTCACCCAAATTAGAAGTTTTACAGAGAGAAGATTGCAGATAGGCTTCCCATCTGGCAGTATATTGGTCCATAGGACCTAGGTGGGTACAAGATAGGCATTCTAGTGTGGCTAGTCTAGCTAGTGTCTCATGCCATTGGAGGTGAGTCAGAGGAGCAACTTTATGCCAGTACATAAGTATAAGTCATTTAGCCTCCATGAGTGCCAGTACAACCTACTGCTTCTGGGGCTGAGTTAAAGTGACCAGGGAGGTGATATCACCCAAAAAGAGTTTGGGATCAGAGAGGTTAACCCAGAGGCCCAGCACTGTGGAGCAATCCTGAGTTACAAATGCACAAAATTGTGAAAGCAAAGGGCACGTCCATAAAATATGAAGCAGACGCGCCCCCGGCTGTTGACATCATCAGCAGTCAGAATTTTGTATAAGGCCATGGGAGTATAGAGATGAGGGTGTCCGATACCAAAGCAGCAATATCTTCATCTGCAACAGTCAACTCTTGGTGTCCATATAAGAATGATGACACTCTCGGAAGTAACACTTCCAAGACTCCTCAGATATATGAGTATTCAGAATAGCCATCCATTTCAGCTGGCATGCATCTGAAGGGTCTGCCAGGGCATCTCGCCATGTCTTATAGAATCTACCGATAAGACCTCTGGATGCAGGGGACTTGTGCCAGTGAGTTAGCCAGTTCCATTTGGGATCTGACCACTTACGGGCCTTATTGGCTAATACAGCACTACGTATTTGAAGAAATTTCCAAAGGTCATTTCTCGGGAGGTGAAAAATTATGTCGGACTTGTTCAAATGACATCAATACTGATGAGTCAGGAATGCAAAGATCCTGTATGTATTGGATACCCTAGGTTTCTCACATGGGCCAGTGTATGGGAGTATCGCTGATTCTCAAGGCCTGATTGTGCCACAAAGGGGTGTAGAGCTCTGGAGGTGCTTGGGCATCCTGAGGTGTGTGGGCTATGCCCGTTTGGTTTCTGCTATTAAAGGGGGAAGTGTAAGCCGATTCTGGCTCTGAGGATGTAATAGCAAGTGCAGATTTGTATCCGCCACTAGGTCAGATTCCAGTTGGACCCAAAACGGGAGGGGTGCTGGACTAGGGACAAACTACTTAGTAGCCATAGCAGTGGTACATGCCAAATGAAACCCTTGGAACCAAGGAGAACCCAGCCCCCCTTTGGACCAATGTGCTCTCAATTTGCTCTTATTCCATCTAGGGGATTTCCCATCCCACAGATACCAGGACACTTGAGCTTCAATTGAAGCAAAGAGATTAGGTGACAAATGTATTGGGAGATTCTTAAAAATGTATATGATTCATGGCAATAAAAGCATATGAACCGCTGCTATCTTACCAAGTAGTGATAACTGAAGTCTTTTCCATCTCTCTATTTCTGCAGACATTTGAGACAAAAATGATGAGACATTGACTGGCTCTGGGTCAGACCATTTGAAAGGGATGGTTATGCCAAGATATGAAAAGCCTTTCATTGCCCAGAGCAGCTCAGCTCCTTGTAGGCAATTTTTGGTGCACGCTGAATTTAGCGGGGCCAGGAGTGTTTTTCTCTGATTTGCACAGAGTCCTGATAAGGTTGAAAATGTTTGTAGTAAGGGCAGGATATGCCATATTGCCTGCTCTGGATGGGACAGGGTTAGCAACAAATCATCGGCATACGCTGCAACCAAGTAGGATTTCCCCACTACCTCAATGCTAGTAACAGACCCTACCAAAAAACAAAGAGGGGATGGGGGCATCCTGCCGGGTACCCCTGTGCAGTGGAAAAGGCATGGAGATGGTCGTGTTGGTAAAAATGCTAGCCATCAGGGATCCATAGAGTGTTGACACCCACTGGCAAAACACTGGACGAAACCCGTATCTTTTACGTTCACTTGCGGCATGCTAAAAGGCGTTTGAAGAGAGCACACTTGGAGGTGTGCCTCTCCACCCAATGCACTGCTCCCTTGAGCAGGCATGGTGGTCCTGCACCAATGGGTGCAGGAGTTTGCTATGACAGCGGTGTTCCTCTGCTTCAAAGCAGAACACCACTGCCATCTGAGACACCACCTCAGGCCCTCCCCTCGCGTCACGCCCCCTGCGTGTCCGCCGCCCCAAAGCTTAAACTTTGTTTGCCGACGGGGTGCCCAATCCCGTCAGCTCCAAGGCCCCAAAGCCATCCTGCTGCCATGCTGGGAGCCCACCCCAGCGTGGTAAACCTCCGCAGTGTTTTGCGATGGGGTGCCCAATCCCCGATCAGCTCCTGACCCCCCACATCTTCTACCACACTGGGGCCCACCCCAGCGTAGCAAACATCACGTCGTCATTTTTTTTTCTGTAAAGAAACAGTGGTCCTGGCTTCTCCTCCCTCTCCCCACAACCTGCACCCACCCACCCACAGCGCACCCCAGCCTCCCCACCCCACCCATACTTACCTCGGACTCTGGCGGGCGATCTTGGTGGACCGGGAACACGTCTGCACTCTTCAAAGCCGACCGCGAACTGAGGAAATGCCGATAAGCTGTATAATGGACTAGATAGTGGGGTTTCAACTTATTGCATATCTGAGTCATTTTTTGGAATTTTGGCACCAAATTTTCAACATGGGGTTTTTGGGACCTCTTCTCATGAGTGATGTCACTGTCATGGTGTTACTCGGGCCCGAAGGGTGATTTCGCAGGCACTGCATGAAATCTCCTTCAGGCTTGAATAATGCCATGACAATGAGATCATTCATGAAGGGTCCCAAAACCCCTATGTTGAAAAATTATGGTGCAAAAATTCAAAAATGACTGTTTTATGAGCGCGGCATTAAGTAGCTCCTACGCAGGCTCGTAAGTTTCACGAATTTTAATATTTTCACTCCAGATTTTCAACATTGCCATTTTATTACACCTTCTTATGAGTTGTACAGCTGTCATTTTCACATCTCACCCAAAACGTGTTTCCGCCTATGTAGCGTGTAATGGCGAGTCGGTGTGCAAACTCAATGTATGGGACACATTAAGAAAACCACAGTGACACTGATCATGAGCAGAGGTCTTAAAATGGCTGTGCTGAAAATTGGTGTAAATCTTAAAAATGACTGTTTTATGAGTCTGTGTTGTAGGATCCTACCTCTCGTAAGTTTGCAAATTTTAATATTTTCACTCCAGATTTTCAACATTGCCATTTTACCACACCTCCTTATGAGCACTGCAGCTGTCATTTTTCACATCTTGCCCAAAATGTGTTTCCGCCCATGTAGCGCACAATGGCACAGCCGTTGTGCGAACTCAATGTATGGGACACATTAAGAAAATCACAGTGACACTATTCATTAGCAGAGGTTTTAAAATGGCAATGTTGAAAATTTGGTGAAAAAATTCCTAAAAATGGCTGTTTTATGAGCGTATGTTGCACACTTCCCATGCACGCTAGTAGGTTTGCGAATTGTAATATTTCCACCCCAGATTTTCAACATTGGCATTTTACCACACCTCCTCATGAGCAGTACAGCTGTCATTTTTCACATCCTGCCCAAAACGTGTTTCCGCCCATGTAGCACACAATGGCGCAGTCCGTGTGTGAACTTAATGTATGGGACACATTAAGAAAATCACAGTGACACTGTTCATGAGCAGAGGTCTTAAAATGGCTGTGTTGAAAATTTGGTGACAAAATTCCTAGAAATGACTGTTTTACGAGTGTTCATTGTGCAGTTCCTATGCATGCTCGTAAGTTTGCGGAATTTTCAATATTTTCACTCCACATTTTCAACATTGCCATTTTACCACACCTCCTTATGAGCAGTACAGCTGTCATTTTTCACATCCTGCCCAAGACGTGTTTCTGCCCATGTAGTGCACAATGGCGCACTCGGTGTGCAAAATCAATGTATGGCACACAGTAAGACAATCACAGTGACACTGTTCATTAGCAGAGGTTTTAAAATGACAATGTTGACAATTTGGTGAAAAAATTCCTAACAATGACTCTTTTACAAGTGTGCATTGCACAGTTCCCATGCACGCTCCTAGCTTTGTGAATTTTCAATATTTCCACTCCAGATTTTCAACATTGCCATTTTACCACACTTCCTTATGAGCAGTACAGCTGTCATTTTTCACATCCTGCCCAAAACGTGTTTCCGCCTATGTAGCGCACAATGGGGGTAACAAAAAGGTCATGCTGACAATTTATTGTGCAAATACCAGCAATCGCACAGGGCATTAGGGTAAAGCACCATACATGCTATATACCACTGCAAATATCTGCAAGTGAATGTTCGGCATTGACAAATGCTTGTTAATATTTGATGTAAGTATTGCCACTCTACAGAGTCAAAGGCTTTAGTAAAGTCTATTGCGAGTGCAGACATTGGGACCGAGGAACGAGAGGCTATCCATTTTAGATTAAGAAGGAGCCTATTATTTTCTGACCCCAATTTGCCCTTCATGAATCCAACCTGGGCAGGATGGATGATGGCTGGGAGCACCTCAAGCATCCTGGTGGCTAGGATCTTGGCCAAGATCTTTGTGCCTACCAAAAGTAATGATATTGGCAGGAAACTTGCACAATTTAGAGGGTCGTTAGACTTTTTTGGTAGAAGGGTAATGAGGGCCTCTCTCATAGATGGGGGGACTATACCTTTTAAGTGCACCTCCTGAAGTGCAAGAAGTAACAGTTGAGATATATCCTGTGCCAGTGATTGATATAGCTCAACCGTCATGCCGTCTGGTCTGGGGGCCTTTCCTTTGGCCATTTGAAACAAAGCTTGATGTAACTCAGTTGAGGCTAGGTGGGCATCTAGTGTGGACACCTGTGTCGGGGTGAGAACCAGTACCTCAAATTGTTGGCAAAATTTATCCATTTCCTGTTCTATGGATAATAAGGAAAGATTAGACTGTGACTTATATAATAACTGATAATATGCCTTCATGGTGTCGTTGATATCTTGCGGAGTATGCACAGTCTTGCCGGATGTGTTACGGAGGGCATGGATATGCGTAGCAGCTTGTTGTTTCCAAAGACGAAATGCCAACAATCTGCCACACTTTTTGCCCCCATCCCAGTATGCATGCTTTGATCACAGAAAAAGCCACTCAGACTTTTGATTCAGCATGGCATTAATTTGGTACTTAAGGTCCACAATGCATCGAATAAGGGAGTTGTCCCTCTGCAAGATATGAGAAGCTTTAAAATGGGACTCTAGGCTTTACAGTTCTGCTTGCCACTAAGCTAACTTAGCTTTGCGCGTCTTATTTTTAGCAGCTGAGAAAGCAATTATGAGGCCTCTAAGGACTACTTTAAATGCTTCCCAGACTGTACCAGTGGTGACACCTCAGTTTGCATTGATGGCAAAGTACTCCTTGGTAGTTAGGGAAATTGTTTTGAGAATCTCCGGGTCCTTTAATAACAAAGGGTTACATCTCCACCGAGTACCCGTTTTGGACTGAGCCCCTACTATATAGGAGGCAATCATTGGGACATGATTGGAGATCAGAATAGTCCCAATTATGTTTTTTTGGGGGGGGTTTGTGCTTCCCCTTCTCCCTGGCTGCCCACTCCTTCGGGTCTCTATTGTCCCTCCTGACTGCCTGCCCTGACTCCCATACTGGCTATCACCTCTTACGGCAGTCCCCCCAGGTAACCCGGCGTAACCCTTCACCCGGTGGGTCCCCCTCCTCCGAGGGAGAAGACACCGGTGGGGTGGCCAGCGCACTTTTCCATTGGCCCAGGGTACTGCTGAGGTGTGCCGGTCATGGGATTGGTGGCAGCGGAGGACAGAGAGACCGTCATCTGGCCAGCCAGGAAGCATTTTCCTGGTTTTCTATGGGGAGTGACGTCCTGACGTCAAGGCATACACCAGACGTCTGTCACTCCCCTTTGAACTTCGCACCAGGCATCACTGCTGTGCTCCCAGCCTCTGCCAGGAGTCAGCATGCACTGGTGTGCATCCCCACCCTCTCCCAGAGAAGGAGAGCTATCTCTGGATGCTCCATCCTTCTCCCCTCTGCCGGCCCTCTGGCGACCCGAGTCCGTTCCCAAACCCAGGTTGCCAGCGTCGCAGACAGAAATCCAACCGCTGCGCCAATGGGCCAGCCCTCCCAATTGTGGTTTTAAGGGCATTTTGGGTAGCTGCTGAGTTGGCCAGGAAGATGTCTAGCCAACTATATGTAGAATGTACATGAGGAATAAAAGGTATAATCCTGTCCAGAGGGATTATCTCTATGCCAAAGGCCTATTAGACCCCATTCCTCTTGTAGTTCATGAACAGCCAAGCTGGTCTTAGATCTAGCCTGGGGGGTAGGCCTCGACTTGTCTAGGAACACATCTAATACCATATTATAGTCTCCACCAACTATTAGAGGAAGGGCGCCATCAGCACCGGATACCAATGAGATAGCCTGACTAATTGATGGGAAAAATTCTGTATCATCTGTGTTGGAGGCATACAGGTTGCAGATAATCAATTTCTCCCCAGAGGAGGATAGTTTAGCAACAACCCATCTGCCTTGTGGATCGTGTTTGGATTCCTCCACAATCCAACTCAAAGCACGTCGGATAAGGATGGCTACCCCTCTAGTCTTGGAGGTAGCCAAGCTGGCACAGACAGTACCCACCCAATAGTTCTTCAACCATGGAACCACCTTCTTTAAGAGATGGGTTTCTTGGAGCAGGGCAATATCTGTATGTAACGACCGAAGGTGCTGGAGCACCTTAGTTCATTTAGTGGGATGATTCAACCCATTAACATTCCAAGATACCACCACGGTTGGGGAACTAGTGTGATTAATCAAGGCTGTAGTGGGGTGCTAGGACATTCTAATAGTAGAAGGGGTGTACTTACTGAGACTGCAAAATTTGCACCTGGGATATAACTCACCACCCAGACCATCCCGCGAGTCCCTGTATTAACCTTGACTGCCAGATGAGAAGGGGAAGAAGCTCAGGAAATAGAGGGAGATACACACCTCACTGGAGAAGCTGCAGTGGAACAAACACACCACAGAGATATGACCAACTATAAACAGTGTAAACAATAACATTAATTGAAAAGCAGAAGTAAAAATATATCACAGCTAACTATAAAACCACTCTGTGAACCAAATCTACCCAATAATAATATAACCCTGCGCAACAGCACGATTGGATCGAGGCTACCAGTGAAAGAGGCTAGCCTAGAGCTTTAGCCTTGGTTTCACAGACTCTCAGATCCTGATATTTAGGAGGATTGGAACCAAGTAGATTTGAGTCCTCTGAGGTTTTCAGCATACTTGAGGTCAGGAGTCTGACCCACGGGAAGGAAAGGAGCGGGGAACTTAGGAGGGAACCCAAGGGTAAGGGTAGGGTTTAGGAAAAGGGAAGGAAGGAAGCTACCTTGCCTACAATGTATAGGTCCCAAAACCAACCTGGCAGTCATACCCCCAAAATATAGGCGCTACCATGTATTGCCCCCATGTAACCATTTTATAAAGCTGCTAGTGATGGTTTAAACCAACACCATCAAAAGATGTGCAGGCTAAGAGGTGGACATGGCTAATTATGCTACCTGGATTAGGGTAACAGTGACTTTAGAAAAAATGACACCCAGCTACTTTCCTGGGAATAGGCACAGGGGAAAAACTAATTTAAACCACCACATAGCTTAATTATAGCAACCAGCCACCATAACCCAAACCAATACATAGTACAGATTCAGCCAGGAACATTTTCCACATGATCAGCTCTCAGAGAGGGAGAAGGCCCAGCCTCATCAGTATCTTTAATCACTGCAGCAGCATACAAAATCAGCCCCGGCCTAACGGGCGTTGAAATGTCCACTGCTTCAACAAGCGAGTCATCCGAAATATCAGCCCAGTCAGAGCCTGCACAGGTGTCCATCTCCAAAGACTCCGTGTCTGCAGAATGAGCACTGCGAGGAGGGGATGTTCTGTCTTCCCTAGACATTTTCGCTGATGGGGCTGTCACAGATGCATCCTGGGGCATCACGATTCCCACTTCTGGCTCTCTGTCACTGTCTGACATGGGGTGACATGGCCCGTGGAGGCAATGAAGAATTATCTTTAGCTAGGGAGAATGGAGCCACACCGATCACAGCATAGAGCAGTGGGAGGGCCTTTGGTTGCTGGGGAACATTCTGAGGTGCTGGGCGTCCGTCTTCAACACTGCACTCTAGATGTCTGCTCATGCCCTCAAAGTTCCCTTTTGGCATATTGGGTTCCCAGAGCCTCCTGGGATATGTAGTAGGGAGAGGTAGATCTGGCCAGAATTTTGCTACCCATTTTTCCACAGCTGCCGGGTGTTCAGCTAGCAATTCTCTGCCATCCTTAGCCACGAGTAATCTGGTGAGTCCTTTAAATTTAAAATGGAAGTTGAAGTTGCACAAGAATTTCTTGAGTGGGGTGAAAGCCCTTCTCTTATTGGCCGTCTCATGGGCAAAGTCCCTGTGGAAAGAAACCAGGGTCCCCTGCCATCGTATTTCCCCTATGTCTAGTGCAGCTCTTAATATTTTTTCCTTGGTTGAATATCGAAGGAAATAAGTGATGATAGGCCTGGGCTGAGAAAGTTCCTGTCCCTCCTAGTTGTTATCCTGTGTGCCCTCTTCACATCCATCTGCCCCCTCCACCTCTCACCCAACATTACAGGCAGGGAATCATTTAGAAACCTTTCCAAATTCTGTCCCTCAACCTCCTCTGGAAGACCAATAATGCAAAATTTATTGTGTCTAGCTCTGTTTTCCTGGTCTTCTAATCTTTCCCAAAGCAATGCTGATTTTTCTTCCTGTGCTTGCAGCTGGAGTAGTAATTTAGATTGCTGCTGCTCACCGACTCAACCGTTGTTCAGAAACATTCATTCGGTCTTGTAGGTTTGAACCTCAACCACTGTGCCTGATAGGGTAACTGTAATATCGTCAACTTTGTTTAACACGGTCTCCAACATCCAAGTTATATACTGTAATGACTTGTTTACTGGGGGCTCCTTCGTAGGTGGTTGAGACAAGAGGTCTGGCTGAGTGTTGTCGCCTGGAGAAGCCATGAGAAGGTCGGGCAGGCTGGCAAGGTAGGGCAGGTTCCTGACAGCTCCAGTTGATTGATACAGGGGGTGAGGATCGCCGATTCCGTTTACCCATCTGGGTCACTAGCTGTTACTCCGTCACAGTGTTGGTGGGGCCTGCACGGCCTAGTGCTCGTTTCTCCACTCGGGATCAGCGCTCGATCTAGGCACAAAATATACACCTCAAATTGGTTTCTTACGAGCACCGGTAGGCAAGGGGAGGGGTGTTACCGATTCAGAAGCAGCAGTTTTAGACCAGACAGACCTGCGACTCTCAACGCCGGAGCTTCAAATTTGCTGAACCCAGAGCGAGCTCAGAAGTTATGCTACCATCTCATTGGTGGACAAACCACGCCCCCCCTACAACTAATCTTGTGAAGAGGGACAATGTTTGCCCTTCTCTAGTCCTCTGGGACCACTCCAGTGTCTAAGGACTTGCTAAACAGGGCTGCCATACCTCAGCTCCTTTAGGACCCTGGGAAGTATGCCATCTGGACCCATGGCTTTGTCAGCCTTTCACTTTGCCAGTTCTTCTGGGACCCTCTCCTCTGTGAATGGACTGGTGTTTACCTCTCTATCTTTCACTCCTCTGATGTCCAACTGTGGGCTGTGCCCACCCCCTTCCACAGTGAAGACTGAACAGAAACATTGATTCAGGATCACTGCATCTCCTCCTCATCTCCCTCCACTACCTTCCCCTTGGCCCCGCTAAGCTTTGCTGTCTCCCTTTGCCTTCCTTTTCTGCTGATATACCAAAACAATGCCTTGCCCCCCCCTTAACTGACTGAGCTATTCTCACCTCTGTTTGTGCTGTAGCACTCCTTACTGCCTTTCCTGCCTCTCTCAGGCACTTATGGTACCTTTTCTTCTCACTTTGTGTCTCCTTACACTTTTTGAAGGCTGGTCTCTTGGTCCTTATTTTTTATGCCACCCTCCTGAGAACAAAAGAGGCTTTCTTCTCCTTTTACTCTTGTTTGTAGACCTGACACATTGTTCTGTTACCCCCACTATAGCCTCTTTGATGTGTACCCATTTCTCCTCCATGTTTCCACCTACCCCTCTCATTTGCACGGTTTCCTTTAACTGTATTCTCATTCTGGTAAAGTCTGACCTTCTAAAGTCAAAGGCTCTTGTTTTTGTATGGGTTGATTGGATCCTCATGCCCACCTTCAAAAATACCATATTGTGGTCACTGGACCTTAACTGTCCTTCCACCCTAAGATTTGATACCCTGTCCCCATTGGTCAGCACCAGATCCAGGATTGCTCAGTCCCTGGTAGATTCCTGAATGAGCTGTGTAAGGCCAGCCCCCTCAAGTGAGTCCACAAGGTCTTGTGTCCTTGCTGAGGCCCCAGTGGGAACGGACCAGTCCACTCCAGGCATGTTATAGTCACTCATTGGCGGTACCTTCCCCTTTGCTGCCATGTCATGCATGTTTTCCAGCAGTTGCTCATCAATTCAGGAGCCAGTATAGCGCAGTGGTTTAAGGCTTTGAGCTGCAAATCTAAAGACCTGAGTTTGAATCCCACAGCCCCCACTTGCATACTGTGTGACCCTAAGCAAGTCACTTAACTTCTCTGTGCTCCCAGGTCACACATGTCAAAAGCTTTCAGCTTAGTGTGTCACTCCTGGTTAAACAATAGGAAAAAATTTCCTCGGCCTAGCCGGGTTCTGTAAACTACCCCAGTGCATATGGCAGTTCCATTGCCTCGCCGAGGGTTATCCATATTTCCTCTGTTTGCTCATGCTGTTACGCTTAGGGTTATGCCCTCTTGTCCCACATGCACCTCACATACACCTCACGCTGTATTCCTGGTCTATTGTACTGTAATACTGCTATTTTGCACTATATATAGACATGAGTGCTAGGAATGTGCTTTTGCTGCTAAGATATGCTAATATTGTCATGCATGATTTATTATACCTCACTATAATACATTTATATAGATTATGTCTGTCATTTATATATCTTCATATATAATTTATCTAATAACTGATAAGATGACTCAGAGGGGTCATCAGTGATTATTGTACACTTATATTCTCATATAATTATATGTAATATGTTTTACACTCAGATATGCCATGTAATAGGCCTGTCAGCAGTTTTCTTTGTCTAAGCAAGCTGACAGAGAGAGAGACAGCTTTTGTTATGTCTCTATGTTTTATATTGTACGTAAGTAAGAAATGTGCATGTAGTTTGAACTGTTAGTATTTCTTTTGTCTAAGCTATAATGCTAATGGAAGCATACTGTATTTTGTCTCATATGATACTCATTAGTAATTAGTAATCCAAAGGAGAATGACTTAGGACCAATATATATTGTTTATCATATCTGTAACTATGTTGTAATCTCTGTTGCTATGCTGTTATCTGTAGTATTTAGCTGTCTGCAATCCATTGTAGCACGCTCAAGACACTACTGTAGCTGCTCTAGAAGGGTAGAGAGCTGGAGCGCGAGGAGAGATAGAACAAGATCTTAGAGAACCTAAGATCTACAATTCTGGAGATTATGTACATTCTTCAAGAATGGTGAGAAACCCATCTCCCTTGTGATTTTCTCTGTCACATGCTTGGCGTAAGTAGCGTAAAAAACTTTATAAGTACTCCTTGCTTGTTTACAAATGTTTCTTGGCAGACTCCGAGACACAAAAATCTGTGTTATTATTATTACTATTTTTATTGTTTACCCTACACACCTAAAGTGTTTTGACTACAATGCCTGTTTAGAATTTCAGTGCATAGCTTTCTTTGACACAAAGGACAACCCCTCCCTTTTACCTTCCCTATCTTTTCTGAACAGAGCATAATCCGGTACACTTATGTCCTAGCTGTGGTTGCTGGTGTACCATGTTTCGATAATTGCCACTATGTCCAGAACAGCCTCTGTCATTATTGCCACCAGGTCAGAGACCTTGTTCCCCAGACTGCAGGTATTTGTGTACATGATCTTCCATGAAGAAAGGCATTTTTTTGTTCCCTCCTTTCCCATTGTTCCCTGCTTCATCCTACTTTCCCCAAAGTGTTTTATGTTTTGCCTCCTATTTATTATGCAACTGGATGCTTGAGGTCCAGGTCCAATTTTTGGTGGTGATAATATTATGTCCTGAGCATAGCCTATCCCTCCCTGCATATCCGCGCCTGGATTGATATCCTGGTCCTGCTCTTTGTGTGCACTAACCTGAGGGGGAGGTCTGCCTGAATATCCCTGCACCTGACAGCTCCCCCAGTGGCTAGTTTAAATGCTTGTGCAGGAAGCATATAAACCTCTCACTGAGGACAGACATGCCCTACACAGAAGGATGCAGGCCATCCTTCTTGTAGAGGAGTGCATCCTCCCAGGTGGCACCCCAGTCCCCAATGTAGCCAATGTTGTTGCCCTTGCACCAATCCTTCAACCATTTGTTGAAGGTGCTGATGCGGTAGTTCCTTTCCCCCTTCTCTTGACTGGTAGCATCTCTGAGAATGTTACAGAGTTTGCCACCCTACCAAGTTCCTTCCCACTTCTCTAAAATTCTCCTGAACCTCCTCCAGACTCACCCTTTCTTTGGCTAAGTAATTTGTCCCAGATGGACAACGACATCCAGCCCCCCCCCAGCCATGGCCTTTGTGATCCTCTGCTCCCTCTCCCTCTGAGCTGTGCCTCCTAAGAGGTACATGACCTCTCTCTCTCTCTCCTGATGTCTGATCCTATATCCATACCACAAACTATTGAGTCCCCCACTAGGAGAATCTTCCTTCTCCTCTGGGGTTCTCTATCCCCCTTACCTGTGCCCCCCTTACCGTGGGTTTGCCCATCCCCCGGTCACAACCTTTGGTTCCCCTTCAGGAATATTCTCCTCCTTGAGAACACTGTATCTCTTCCTTAGTTGAACCAGGTGGGAGGGTCTGCCTGATCTCCACCTTCCTTAACCTTCCTGAGTACACTGAATTCCATCCAGTCCTCTGTCTGAGTAGCCTCTGTGGCAGTGGCTGGTCCCTGGGTGGGAACAGAGGACCCCAGTACTCCTGCCAACTGTGCTCGGAGCATGGCAATCTCCTCCCTCAGCCCAGAGAGGTGCTTGCAAATGGGGCTGCACCACAGTTCCCAGAAAGTGCTCCTGAACACAGCTGCTTCACACCCATTGCACTGTACCACTCCATACATCATACTTCATACTCTTTAATATGATCATACCCCCTTCTGTTGTTTTTTTTTTGTTTAAACTTACTTTACTCTCTCCCTATCACAGAATTTCTTTATCTAAGTCACTAAAATGTTTATGAGCCCTGGTTACCCTGAGTAGCTCAATCCCCCAGAGAAATCAATGACACACTCAGAAGCCTCTGACTCTCAAATCCTGTCCCTGAGTTGTCAGATAGTTTCCCCAGGGTAGACTACACACTTCTCTGCTGAGGGCTGCCTTAGCCCCTCTTTATACCCCTCCCACTCAGCTGCCCCTGCTATTCACTGTTCCATGTTCCTGTCACTCAGATTCAACAGGGCATTTAACAATGTCTTGAGGTGGAGGTTGGGGTGGGTGGGCAAAAAAGTACCAGCAAACACTTGCTCACTTAATATACCAGCAAACATTAGCTAACTTAAAATACTAGCAAAGCTAACTTTAAATACCATCAATAAAAGAATAGGTCACAAAATATTACCTCAGCCCCCAAAAAGAAAACAGAGCAGTATAATGAATAAAACAGCAAATTAAACAGTAGAAATCAGCACTTCCTATTTCTTCTGTGTTCTTTTCTTCTAAATGATCTTTGTAGATAGTGCACTCTACAGTTCTCAATCATACAATACCTACAATAACAAGTGCTGAAAAGGTAAAGCTGCTGACAGCTCATTGCTTCATATCTTTTAACTGTACTAAACTATGGCCAACTGGTCATGGATTGTGGTGTCTGCAGTAGGGATTGCAAAGCAGTTGTATTATTACCTTCTATCCCCACCCAGCTCTTCATTCTAAGGTTGCTACAGTACTGCTGTACTGTGCTCCTCTCATCCCGTCCACATCAAGCAAAATAATTTCCTTTGGCATGCCACTGCATACATCCAAACTTATAGATGCATCCTTATAAAATGGAGGCAGCAATCCCCTAAGGGCAGCTGAATGGCTGTAGGCCCTTGTTAGTTATGAACACCAAAGTCACAAAGCCACTTACCAATGAGTCTGCTTTGACGTACTGGATACCTATTTATATCAAATCTGTGCCACATTCCTAGCTCCTCCAAACTGCAAAATAAAAATAATTGGCTTCTCACAGCATGCCCCAGGCATAGTCCCAACCCTCCTACCTCCTGGAATACTGTTCCACAACTGAGGTTTGCAACTGTTTATGTTATCTCACACGGTCTACGTTTTTGCTCAGATCAACAGCTGAGACTGTTTTTCACCTTCTTGCTGTGCAGTGGTACATTTTCCTGTGGAGCTTAGAGTACAGGTCTTTCTCTGAAATACTATGGTTTGGAAGTATAGCCTCCAGAAGCTGAATTACTGATGACTGATTACCTAAGTTGGTTACCTTAATCTTCATAGCATGTTACTGTACCTCTAGTTAGTGTCTCCATGTAAGCATTTACACATATTACATTTTTTTTCTCATTTTCATCATCCCTTCTTGGCATAACCACAATGAAGACAGCCAGCATGTACAGCCTCTGCATGACCAGAACACAGCATGTTTGTATTAATATATATTTGCTATGTTGCAAGTATATCATGTTTTAATGAGACAGTTTGAGAGAAAATAACATGTTGAGGAGTAAAAAGAACATGTTGCAGACGTGCCTGGAGTAGGAGCAACAAGGGCCTGATTGTCATTCACAAGCATGGGTGCAAGTTGATTGTAAGGACCACTTGTCAGGCTCTTTAAACTGTAATTTAGAATTTTATACAATAATGTGTTCTAATGAATATTGATGATTGTTACAGATCATGTGTTTACACACCCCCAGCATGCCTCTCACACTGGCTTGTCACAGACCCCACCCTACTTCACCCTGCTATACATACTGATCCCACACTTGTCACTCTGTGTAGTGAGAAAGCCCCAGACACCTGAACCCAAGAGCCCAGTCTCCAATCCCCTTATATCAAGCCAAGGCCAGCTGCTCAAACCTCAGGTGGAGTGCTGTTTACCACTCTTTATCTTATCACCAGTTTTAGGAAGGATTATTTAGCACTGATAAGCTGTAATTGTGTAAACAAACAAAGAGATAAATAATGAAGTACCTTAGCTGGGCTTGGAATCTCAGGATCCAGTTGCCTTGGTGGCACACCTGGTAGCAGAGTGGAACAGTTTGCTGGTGACCTGGGTTTAAATCCCAGCAAGAGGCACTTACAGTGCATTCCACTTGCATGCACATAGGATGTATGCAAATTCTGGTTATTATGTCACAGTCACAGTCCTATGCATAATGATAAAAAAATGCCACTGTATGCGCACCAGCTTTCAGTTGTGTGCACTCTTTTTCTTTCAGGCAGGGGCTCCACAGACATCAATACTCTCAATCATGCCTGTTAAATATATCCTAGCTGTTTTGCCAGTAGTTAAATGCATGTGTGTTTTAATCAGTTTCACCATGTCTGTTTGTCAGAGCCAGCAGCCATGGAGAAAACAAATAGCTTAAATAGTTCACTGCGGGCAAGATTTGATGTATTGATGTGTTTTATATGCATCTGATACATTCAGTAATGGTAAAAGGGAGTAGTAAATGAAAAGAGTGTATTTTGTAGAGTGGCTCCATTAATTTCAAAACATTTCTGGTTTTAAGCAATTTTGGATGTATGCGCAAAGACGGGATGTCCCAATCATGCACATATCAGAAACTGACTGTATTTTTTTCTCTCTTATATTTGCTTAGGTTCCATATACTGTATATGCACATCATATCCTCGTAAGTAAAAATGTGATTATCTTTGCAACATCAGGTTGTGCTTTAGAAAAAGAGTAATGTGCTTCTGGGAGTCTCATTTGTTTCCAGTTGCCTTGGGGCACAGCTGGCAGCACAATGGAATGATGTGTGGCCTGGGTTCAAATCCAAGCTAAGACACTTATTTCTCTTTTTCTCTGTTTTGTTTGTTTTGGTGTCATATCTATACATACCACACCCTTGTAAATAAAAATAACTATGATACCATATCTCTTTAAAAAAGATGGCTACCTCAAAGATCCACAAAAATACCCTTTTCACAATACACCAGCAGTTGCATATATCAATTTTACAAGATATATTTCATAGTAAACAAGGTCAAACAGGCAGTCAAGAAAAACATGAAAATTAAACGGTAAACGCAAGTACATAAATCTAGACTGACTGATGCTCAAACTGAGAGGTAAACATGTTTACATTAGTCAAGCAGGAAACTGGTGGCTAGTTCTCACCCAATAGAGACCTTTTCTCAGGAATTGTGGGTTTGCTGCCTGATTGTATTTTTCTGTTTTGCACTCAATAAAGGAACAAGATATACACTTAAAAGGTATCTGTTCGAGTCCTATCAAGCGCAGTTGAGACGGGGATCAGTGCTTATTTTATTTATTTATTTAGTTTTTGTTTACTGGGTAGGTGTGCTAGCTATAGAGATGACTATTTTCAGGTATGACCCGGGAGGTTACAGACATTAAACAGTATAATACAGGCAGTGGTCAGATATGACTTTAGACAGTAACTGGCATTATACAGTTAAACATAAATACAGTCAGCAGTTGGATTAAGTGCAGCAGGAGACAGATGCAATAAACATAAATACAAATATCAAGTATCAGAGAGTGAATTAACCATAGTTGATAAGAGACTAGAGAAGGCCCAGGGTATGTACCATCAGGCCTGTCAGGCATATAGTTACATAAGTGCTTTAGCTAGTGAACTATTAGAAAACTCATTAGTAACACCAGAAGTGGCCAATGAACAGAGGGAGCAGAGAGGATAAGGAGCCAAGTGGGTAGGGGGAGAAAGAGACGGTAGTAGAGAAATTTGGGAGGATCGAAGCACATGTAAGGGGCAGGTTTACTTAGGTGGGACCAACAGTTTTCTTAAAACAGGGATGGCTGGGCTGTTCTAAACTATAATTTATATTTTGTATTATTGGGAATTTTATATTTTCTCCTCATGTTTTAAATCTTTCTTCATTTTATTAATGTTTGTTAGGTGCCAAGAGCCTCGAATTGGGTGCCATATAAATAAAATTGCCGTGCCTTACCTAGATTTCTTTTCCTCTGATGATGCATAATTTATCCTGAACTAGAAGTGCTGCCCTTTCTTCTCTTTCCATACCTTTATTACAGATAAGGGAATTAAAACTGCCTTGGCCTTTTTCTCTTGTTTCAAAACTCTCTGACATTTGTCACAAGTGTTACAGTACTCAGCCACATCTTTTATAAATATCAGGCTAATAAACATTTTTTGTCAATCTCTGTTTGATCTGTCTCACCCCATGTGTCCTGCAAATGTAATGTTTAGTAGCTGTTTCCTATACTCGTTAGGTACTAACATCTAAGCTGTCTTTCCAGTAACATAGACATAGAAACATAGAAATTGTCAGCAGATAAGGACTGCTAGGCCCATCCAGTCTGCCTGTATGCCATACCTGTACCAGCAGCCATTGACCCCTACCTGGACATTGACTTTAGCCTCTCCTTCCCACTGCTAGGATTCCCCTGTGCCTATTCCCATTTGTGTTTGAAATCCTCCACTGTGTGCTGTCCCACCACCTCCTGGGATAGGCTATTTCATACATCCACCATCCTTTCCATGAAGAACAACTTCCTCATATTCTCCCTTATCCTGCCCCCTCCAATCTCATATTGTGCTCCCTTGTTCTGGTATATTTCCTATACTGGAGGATGTCTCCCACTTGTACCTTGTTTGTGTCTTTCAGATACTTGAAACTTTCTATCATATCTGCCTGTTACTGCCTCTCCTGTCTATACATATTTAGGTCTCTTAATTTGTCATATGTCTTTTGGTGCAAGCCCTGCAAAATCTTAGTCACTCTTCTCTGAACCGCCTCCACCCTTTCTATGTCCTTAAGAATATGCGGCCTCCAGAACTGTACACAGCACTCTAGATGAGGCCTCAACAGTGTTTTGTACAGTGGTACCACCACCTCCCTTCTTCTGCTAGTGATACCCCTTTCAATGCACCCAACATGCCACTGGCCATTCCCAACATCTTTGTACACTGCTTTGCCACCTTTAGGACATCTGAGCTAAGTATCCCCAGATCCCTTTCCTCTCTGGTGACATTCAGCACCTCCCCCCATCCTATAATGCTCAGCAGGGTTTTTGCACCTCAGGTGCATGAGTTAGCATTTTTTTTGCATTGAAGTTTAGTTGACACACTTGGGACCATTTTTCCAGCCTTCTAAGATCCCTCCTTATTCTCTCCATCCCATGCTGAGTGTCTACCCTGTCCCAGATATTTTTGTCATCTTTGTATAGGCAAGCCTTCCCATCAGACCTTCAGCAATGTCACTAATGAAGATATTAAAAGGATCAGCCCCAGGACTTATTCTTGAGGACACCACTGGTCACCACCCTCTCTTCGAATTGGATCCAGTTTACCACCACCCTCTATTTTTTGTCCCTCAACCAGTTTCTAACCAAGCTCTCCACCTTGTGGCCCACCCTGGGCTATTCAACTTGTTTACCAGCCTTTTATGTGGAACGGTGTAGAAGGCCTTGCTGAAATCAAGGTATGCAACATCCACCGCCCCTCCCCAATCCACCTCCTTCATCACCCAATCAAAAAAATCTATCAGATTTGCTTGACATGACCTTCTGCTGTGAATCCATACTGCCTTGGGGCCTGTGCTCCATTGGACTCCAAGTATTCCATTATCCTTTCCTTGAGTAGCTCCTCCATAATCTTGTCCACTACTGAGGTGAGTCTGACTGGCATATAGTTTCCAGTCTCCTTCTTGCTTCCACTTTTTGTGAAGAGGTAGGCAGATATATGGGGCAAGTATTGTTTATATTGTAAATACTGATTTGTATTATTCTGTAAATATTTTTCTTCTTGCTCTATCAATGTTGTATTTGAGTTTTTGAGGTCTACTGTACTATTAGCCACATTGTATGCACTGTTATTTATGCCTAGCTCATTATTTATGCCTAGCTTGTATTTGCTCTACATGGACTATTGTCTCATTGTATTACAGCAACATTTAACATATGTGTTTTGTTATGACCTACACAGCTCCACCTTGCAAATGAGTCTGTCTCAACAGTGTTTCAACTGGTAAAATAAAGATGACTGATTGATTGATTGAAGAGGTACTACATGTGCCCTCCTCCAGTCCTCTGAAACCACTCCTGTATTGAGCAACTCACTAAATAGGGCTGCCATGGTACTCCTAGCTACATCTGAGCTAAAATAATACCAAGAGTAAACTGCTCTGCTTCCCTTCCTGTGGGTCAGGGTCAGCGTAGGCTGCCTGTTCCCTTAACTCACTCAAGAATTCATCCCTCTGTAAGGTTTGTTTCAGTTCTGTACTATTTATACTTCTGGAAGTACTCTCTTTTGGAATATGTTCTGCATAGCTCTTTCCTGCTACTGAAGCTGTAGGATTAAAAATCTCAGTTTCCCTTTCTGCTGACATGTCTGTCGGTGACACAGTATGCTTAGGACAAACTGATAGGATATTAGTAGCCCCTTGCTCCCTACCATCAGCTGCATTAGATTTCATTCTGATGGTCTGGTCTCAGGAAACAGCTCACACTGTGTCACACCTATGTGTCAGATTATTGCCTAAAAGCATTTCCACATCAGATCATCACTTACTCCCACCTTTTTGACTCCTTTACTTCCTTCCAAGCTTTGAATATTCAAGCCAATGATACAGGTGCTTGTGGTCATACAGCACACTATATCAGAGCAAATTAATCAAGCAGGTCTTGTTCAGGCTTAACTACTGTAGATCTTGGTAAACTATGGAGAGAATAGTTCCTAGTTCTTTCTAGCCATGTGTAAGCTTTCCATTAATTTCAGCAGGGAGCATGTATGTAGTAGAATTAGGATCTATTGCTCACCAGTCATAGTTCACATTGTGAGAGCCTGATACAGTATGGTTTCATCTCACTGCCCCTGGTCCCTGTGTATTCTTTTCTGTGCAGTTGCAGGGGAAATGTCCTTCTTGCTGGCACACGTGGCACTTAAGTTCCTCTGTTCCTTTTTACGTTTAGAGGAATGGGTGCACTTTACCTTGGGTTAAGGACCAGCTGAGTACCTTTTAGGCTGCCACATAGGCTTTTCTACCCCTCCGAACGCTGCTGTCCCCCCCCCACACACACAGTTTATACCTATCAGCCATCTTATCTGCTTGCGTGGCTGAAACTGTGGCTCTTTGCCAGTGATCTCCCTTAAAGTCTGGACAGCACCTAAGGAGACAATTAGTGTGAGAAGGTGCTCCAAAGCAAAGTAAAGCAGAAATGAGCCATAGCGAAATTTTACAATAACCAAGGAAAAGAGCCCAGCTACCTGTACCCAGGTGCTCTGTTTGGTGTTTTCATTTGTAAGTATAAGTTGTTTTTACTAAAATCAATGTGGCCCAGACTGGTCCTCTCCTCTAAACATTTGCTTGATGTATGGATAGCCGGGCTCTTTTCCTTGGTTGCAGTACCGAAGAACTGTTTCAGTGACAGTTTCTATACTTTTCTCAGCAGATGCTTGTGCACCCTTTGACCACTTTCTGAGAAAACTGGCTAGTTGCCCCCACATTTCTTTGAAGATCCCTGTGTGATGTTTTATAAATCTATTAAATTACTTTCTGTATAGATCAGCAACGAGTTCATAATGTTTTAACAACATATCTTTAACTTTATTATAGTCCCAATTATTCTGTTCCTTCATTTTGGAAAAAGTATTGAAGGCATTTTCAGATAATAAATGAGATAGACTGGGGTCCCACATTCCCTGGTCCAATTTTGATTCTGTACAAATTGTTTTAAATATACAAAGGAATGCATCTACACCATTTCCTTCTCTAAAGTTAGGAAACAGTCTAGAATTTGGTTTGGAGTCATGTACTGATCCTCCATTTCCATCCTCACTTACCACTCTAGATGGTTACTGATTAAGCAATAAGGCATGACAGGGTGTGTGTTATCGTGTAATAAAGTCACTCCTGGGGTGGGTTGAAGCACGAGGCAAAGCTGAGTGCTTCCACCACCCCAGAAGTGACGTTATTACACGATAACACACATCCCTGGAGTGCCTTATTGCTATTATACAATGGCTCGTTGTTATACAAAATAAAAAAAAAATAAATATAAAAAAATGATTTTAAGGAATCCAAATGGTCATGATAATGGAGGTCAGGATCCATAGAAAATCCATACAGTGATGTTATTGTGTAATAACATCACTGTCTCAGGCACACATTGACCAATCAGAGTCCAGGAAATTTTCTTGCCATTGTATAATACATAATTATTGACTCAAGTTCATGTGTGTGGAATGCTTCTGCCTCTCTCTCAGCTCCTCAACTTCTATTTTGGTTTTGTCCATCTGCATCTTATCTTGCTAGACTTTTGCCTCTTCCTGCATCTTTTCCAGCTCAGACAGTAGCCTTATCTTTTCAAATATCCAGATCTGCTGCTCAACCAAATGAAACTGCTCTTGGTCTGTCTTGCCACTACTGTTAATTCTGCAGTGGTTGCTTCTCCAGCTTAACTGCTGTTGCTTCTGCCTCTGTTGCTGTGGCTACTGCAGTGTCTGCTCCAATTCATCAGATTCCTCATCCTTGCTCAGCTCCCCCTTCTCATGGGCATCATCCACTGGTTAGGGAGACCCTCCCTTGACCACTGATTGTGGCCTGGGACCCCTTAGTCCTCCTGATTCTTCTTTTTCCAAGGACTCTATGAGCTGTTTCTTAGTCAATTACTTAAACATAATGCCTCTACTGCTGCACACATCACACAGCTGCTCCAGTTTCAGTGTGTTGTAATCTATTGGCATTTTTGTCTACACTAAACTGACCACTTTTCCCCTTGAAAATAAAGGTAAAAAGAAACAAAAGAAATTTTTTCTGTGATCTTTGTGTTTTGACTGGTTAAGTATTTTATGCAATCTCTGAGGATTTGCTGTAGGTGTTTATATATTCTACTTAAGTACCTTTCAAGTAACCACCACATGCAGACCTATTGCAGGCTGGTGCTTGTATACTTCACACAGATCCCTGATGCTGCACAGCTAAGAGATATCACAATCTGTGCATTTACAACCTCACTAGTGCACCTCTTGCACCACCTTAACACAAACCTCCACCTCAGGTTGCCCCACTCTGTGTCATGCACCCACACTCAACTTGCTGTGTAGCTGGCCTGCCCCAGACAGCTGAACCTGAGAGTCCAGTCACTAGTCACCATAGATCAAACTAGAGCAACTGATGAAACCTCAGGTGGAGTGGGGTCTTGTTTATCAATCTTTGCCTTATCACTTCCAGTATTAGGAAGGATTATTTAACTCTGATTAGCTTTAATAACATGTCACATTAATAGGATGGATGCCTCGGACATTCACAAAATACCTTTTCATAATGCACCACCAGTCATGTTTCTCTTATTATAGCTGTAGCAATTAACATGATCACCTATTTTCTGGAATTTCTGTTATACCGCTAGAGAAATTCACTGCCAGCCTGCAGTACTGAGGTAAGGCCAGCAGAGACAATCTCTTTAGAAATATCACAAATTAACTGGAAATATTTGACCATGGCAATTGCTGCAATTGTAAAGAGTGCTATTTATTAACAAGACAGTACATCACACAGGTGGGCACTCACCACCTCCTATGAATGAACATCAAACAGCTGTTTGGAATCCTTTCATGGAAGGTGGTGAGTGCTATCTTGTGATGTACTGCCTTTAATGTTTTGTGAGCACTGCCAACCCTTTACGACTTCTCCAGTCTTGCATTATTTACAAGATGTAGTTCAAACTAAACAAAGTCGAACACTGCAATCAGGAAAAAGCATATGAAAATAAAGATTTTAAACAGTCTACTTAGAGACAGAAATGTTACATATGCCAAATACAGGTTAAGTGGCCAGTTCTTACTCAGATCACTGTCAATGGACCGCACTCTATACAGAATGCAGTCATTGAGAGTTCAGTTGGCAGCCATCCATGGTGATGAGTGGTGGGCTGTGCTGGTTGCCGGATATTGGTTGGGCTATGGTGGGAGTGAGGTGATCGGACTCTCTGTTACTGGGTGGGGGGTCCACTAGACTACCAGGGAGTTTCCACTACTTCATGGGGTCAGGATCTGGGAATGGGGTGGGGGGAGGGATCACTACCCTATGGAAAATGTTATTAATATATGGCGATCGGTGATCGGGGAGGAGGTGGACACTACACTATGGAAAAGGGGATATAATATGGTGATCAGTGATCAGGGAGGTGGGACACTACACTATGGAAAAGGGGATATAATATGGTGATCAGTGATCAGGGAGGTGGGACACTACACTATGGAAACAGCAATGTAATACAGTGATCAGTAATTGGGGAAGGGAGCTGGACACTGCACTATGGAAACAGGAATATAATATTGTGATCGGTGATCGTTGAGGGGGTGGGACACTACTCCATGGAAAATTATTATACAACCGGATCAGAGAGATTGGGGAGTGGGGAGGGATGAGGGATTGCTACACTACAAAAAGGATTCAGTTTTATTTAAGCTTAGAGAATGGGAAGGGGGAGGGCACCACTAGACCCCCAGGGAATGTGGCTGTGTGGGACTTGGGCTGCTGGGAGGGCCCACAATCACACACTAATGCCATGAAAAATGAGCCCATAATGGGCATGCTAATGGCCACTAGTGCCTTGCAAGCCTAATGGGCTCATTTGCATAGCTACTTTTGTGAACAGCTGTTTAGTGCCTGAACACTATTGGCAGTGGGGCCATTTTCATGGCTGGCTATGAAGACAGTGCTACTGGGTATTCTACTGATTTTCCTGAGTTAGAGTTGCTCTCGCTGGCCCCTATTCGCAGTTGGATAGCGCACTGTGCTATCTGACTGTGAATAGCACAATTACCCTTGAGTGAAATGGCAAGGTGAAGTGCAAACTTTTGTGTGGCACTTTGCATTTTTTTGGGACTCCTACCCGTGTTGTTTAATTGCCTAGTTGTATAAATAAACTGAGGTTCCCACAACAGGTGACATCTGCTAACATTTAATCTTTCACCTCTTTAGATGCCTCTGGTTGCCATGTCAGGGGATGAATGTTTTTAAACTGATTGCTGTATGACAATTATGCACATTTATGCCACAGCAATATAAATTAGTATTTTTTATGTTTTGTTACTAGAGTTCAGCATTTTCTTTCTTTTTTTTTGTTGAACTCTTGAAGTGGAGGTCTAGGGCAAGATTTTCAAAGACCCTCAGGACGTGCTTGATGACTTGCATCATGGTGTATTGAAATTACACTATTTGTATCAAAAAGGTAGACCACATTCTATCGCAAGTGTTGCAAATGGAGTTTGCCCTTTAAAGGGCAGACCAGGTTGTCCTGGTGCACCCCTTCCCTCTGTCATGGGATGGTTGTGCTCAGGGGGGGAAGGAAGGAAGGGAAGGGGCTAAGGACCAGAATAAAGGACAGGTAACAGGAAAGGGAGGGGTGAAGGGAGGTACATAAAGGACATAACAAGGGGGCCTCAGCCACTTTTTGCTGGAGTTTTTGATTTACCGAAGCTGCAGCATGTCAGATTGGCAGAACTATTGGAGGTTTGTGAACCAGAGAACAGGTAAAAATTTGAAGAAAGAGAATAATGAGTTCGATGTGCTTTAAAAAAAAAGAGAGAGAAGTTTTTCATACAATTTTGGAAAGAGAATAAGAAATTTTACAATGGTTGCTAGTTAAAAAAACTGATTTAACTGCAAAGGTGGTGTTTTATGTTTGAGTTGCATGGCTTGGCAAGTGGTCGTTTAGGATGCAGGGCCAGGAGCAGAGTGAGTGGTGGAGCAAGCGGTGCCTGAGCTTGTCTGAGCAAGGTAGGCAAAGAATGGTTTTAAAAAAAAAAAATATATGTAATTAATAAGGACTTGGATGTAGCTTTCCTGGGGAGAGCAAGTTTGGTGAAAGAAAATGAAAGAGCATTGGTGGTTGTGGCACATGGCTGAGAGTGGGGACAGGTAGTGATCCGGTTTAGCAGATGTTGTAAGAGCTTGTGGTTCAATTGGATAATTAACAACCTCGCAGGCATATGGTTGGGGGTTTTTGAACCCTGCAGAGGGAGATTTGGCCAGAGGGAATCAAAAAAAAAAAGACACGAAACGAGCATTTTTGCAGCACATGGTAGGGACATTGCCGGTAATCTTCTGGAGCACAGTGTTAAAAAAGTGAGTATTTTGGGACGCAGTATCAAGAAGTAGTAAGGGGAGAGAGCAGTTGTGCAAAAGAGAGGAGCGAGTGTTTCTGGGTCCACCATGTGGCTGGCGGTATCGGGAGTGGCCTTTCAGCAGGAGCAAACGGGGAGCAGCAAACTGAGTGGAGAAGGCTGATTCCAAGAGAACGAGTGTGGTGGTGCAGTGCAAGGCTGTTTTTAAGGGTGAGGGCTGAGACCAGAGGACAAGGCATTTTAAATGTGGAATAGTGCAGAGGATAGCACACCAAGTGTGGGAGACAGCAAGGCGTGGGGTCTGTGATTGGCATGGACCTTGCATGGGACCGGGATTGGAGCTGGGGAGGGCCATTGGGGAGGGAACAGAAGCACAGGCCTGGAAGGCCTTGGGATACAAACAGCGGGGTTTTGGATGGCAGGGCCTTGGAGAGAGGCGGAAATGCCCAAAGGGAGGAGGCCTGCCATGGCCAGAAACAAGGAAACAGGCCAGCGCCTGGCTGGAGAGATTGAGGCCAGCACTGGGATAATGGGACATGGGAAATGACAAATGAGGTGACAAACCATGGGGAGGGTGGAAGAGGCCAGGATAAGAAGATGTGGGGGGGAATCAAAACACAGGGTTTGTCTTGTGTGGGGGATTTCTGCATGCGGCCATGTGGCATGAAGGAGCACGCCATGGGTAGGCCGCAACAAAAAATGCTTGTGGGGGGATTATGAGCAAGGTCTCGGTAGACACAAGGCTTTTTGGCACTAACTAGTAAGCAGTACTCAATTGCAATATGTAATAAGTAATATTCAGTAAGTAATAAGCAATAATAACAGCATCAAATGGGGAGTAGGAATAAACAATTAAGGGGAGTGTTTTCTAAGAAAGGGCCAGCAGGGAGAGGCCCATATATATATATATATATATAAAAAATGAGAGTTTTGCCATAGCGACCCGTGGGTAAAGCGGGCAGCAGCAAGTATGGCATTTGGTAGCAGGGGACCTACTTAAAGGGGGGGTGACAGAAGGTCAAAAATAAAAAGAGGCGGGGTGTAGGCCACGAAGAAGTGCTTGGGGGAGCATAGAGGTGGGGGGGTTTACAGACACATGGGCTTACTTTGCAGGGTTTGTTTTCAAAAAAAAAGGGGGGAAGGTGGGCCAATGGAAGGTGTCCCAATACGGTGAGGTCACATGTGGCATGACAAAAAAATATATATAGATATATACAATATATACATAGTAATGCAGGCATGGGATGACTCTTGTTCTCTTCCTATAGTTGTCTTCACAGGGGAAAAAACTGAAGGAGGAAATGGCACCAAAGAAAAACAAGCCATCAAAGGAAGATGCCTACAGGGCCATAATCGAGTTGGCGGAGAAGGCCAACTGAATGTGGGAGCTGGTGGAGGGGGAGGAACCAGGGAGACCCTGGGAGAAAAGGAAAATGGGCCCGGAGAAAGGGGGTAGAGGGAAACAGCCAACTGAAGGGTCTCGTAGCCCCACCAGAGTACCACCGCTTGTGGTGGAACCCCCAAGGGCAGCGGATCCAGTACCTCTGTAGCCCATAGATGCGGGAATGCCAGCACCTTCCCCCGATCAAGGCGGGATCTTCCCTGGGGAACCCAGCCCAGACCCCCAGAACGTGTTTCTCCCTCCACAAACCATAGGAGCTCACCCTCCTCCGCAACCACAAGGAGAGAAAAGGGGGCAAGAGGAAGAGGCCAGGCTGCATGGTCCAGACAAGGTTACAGATAACGCACCCAGCGCAGTGGGCGATAGTATAAAAGAATACATAGGGCAAATTGTAGTGGCGCTGGGGACAGGAGGTTTAGGGCAGATGGAATCAGCCCTGGCGGAGATTAGGGGGGGAAAGAAGGGCCAAAAAGTAATGAAGAGAGTGTGTAAAAAGAGGGAAAAGGTACAAGGGAGATAGGGGCACCCGGGATGAGGATAGGAGAGCATATCCCACTGACTACCAAAGAGAAAATATGGAAAGGGGAGTATGTAGGTTCATTCTCCTTAGTGAGTAGGGAAGCAGCAGCGAAGTAAGAAGAGACCGAGCACATAGGTAAGAGCGAAATGGCAGCGGCAATCGTGCTTTTGGGGAAAAAGGAGGAGGACAAGTTCACGAAGGGAAAGACCTGGGAAGGATGGTTTGTAGGCTTTGCCACTTTCTCAGCCATTATCTTAGTGAAAAAGCTGGAGCTGGGTATCCCGCTCATCACGTACTCCTTGATAATAAGGAGGGCAAAGGTGAAAGGGGGTGGGGTGGCTATATTATGATGAATTCTTTCGACAGAGAATGGCAACATTCGGGGATGTGAGATGGGACACGAAGCAGTTAGATTTGTGGACGGACTATGTTACTGATCAATCCATGCCCGAAGGGGAATGGGAAAAGAAAGGGTCGACACCCCAGAGATGTTGCTGGGCCTACAACAGGGCTTTTTGCTCATGGCCCCAATGTCGTTTTCACCATGCTTGCTCAAAATGCATTGGGGGATACCCAGCGAGCAGATGCGGGATGGCGTGGACCCAGGGGACACAGGGACATGGGGGACAAGGGTCAGGTCATCAGTATTTTCGGGAAGGACAGGGGTTTAAAGGGCAGACATGGAATAAGGGGGGAGAGGTAGAGGGCACACGAGCAGGGGGGTCAGAATCACTGATCAAAATAACCCTGCACAAGATGGGAGGGGGGCCAGGGAGCAGAAAAGGGGGGATAGACAAGGAGCTATTCAGGATAGCCAGAACCCCCATCAACATAGAGGCATGGGCAACTGGTTTGGACAGATATCCGGACAGAGCAGTATGGGGGAGGATTATACAGGGTCTTAAGATGGGGTTTTCACTGCAGTGTGATGGGCCCAGGCAAGCAAGAGAGGCAGGCAACTTGGGATCTGTTAAAGGAAAGGAAGAAATGTTGAGATAGAAGATAGAGAAAGAGAGGGCAACAGGTAGGGTAGAAGGACCATTCGACACCCCTCCTCAGCGAAATATGCGGATCTCGCCTTTGGGTTTGGTACCCAAGAAACAAGAAGGAGAGTTCAGGGTGATTCACCACCTGTCTTATCCAGAAGGGGATTCGGTGAATGATTTCATCAGGGAGGAACACACTAGGGTGACATATGCGACACTGGAGGATGCAGTGCGGATAATCCAGGCTACAGAGGATGCATGAATGGCAAAGACAGATATTGAGTCTGCCTTTAGATTACTACCAGTTATGAGAGAAGACTGGGATCTTTTGGGCTTTAAAATTGGGGAGCAGTATTATTTTGATGAAGCCATGCTAATGGGATGTTCCACAGCATGCGCGACATTCAAAGCTTTCAGCATGTGTTTGCAATGGATGTTCCAAGAAAGGACGGGTTATACAATGGTCATTCACTATCTGGATGACTTCCTTTTCATTGGGAGGGGAAAAAGGGAGACACAGATTATGCTCGGTAAGTTTCAGGAATTATGTAGGGAACTAGGGGTGCCACTGGTACCGGAAAAAACAGAGGGTCCCAGCAGGGTGATGGAATTTCTGGGGATTGAGATAGATGTACCGAAAGAGATATTCAGGCTGTCAGACAATAAAGTAAAGAAACTGAAGGAACTGATTCAATTACACACCAGCAGGAGAAGGGAACAGTTGAAACAAGTCCAGCAAGTATTAGGGCATCTGAAGTTTGCCTGCAGGGCCATTGGACCAGAGAGGGCATTCACGCAGAGTTTTGCTAGGGCTACATCAGGGGTTACCAGACCACATCACTGGGTGGACCTGACAAAAGGTGTCAGAGAAGATTTTGGGATATAGGAGGAATTCCTGAAAGGATATAATGGCTGTTTGTTCTGGCAAGAAGTGTGGGTGTACAACACAGACCTTGATCTCTACACAGATGCAGCCGGGGGGCTGGCATGGCGGGTTACCTGAGGGGCAGATGGTTTGCAGAACCATGGCCTGGTAGTTGGGTAAAGGATGGGGCAATAAGAGATATAACCTTGCTGGAAATCATGCCCATATGGGCATGCGCCCTGGTATAGGGGGAGGAACTAAGGGATCAGAAAGTGACATTCTGGTGTGATAACAGATCAGTGGTAGAGGTACTAAACAACAGGGGATCCAGGTCAGAGACGGTCATGAAGGTATTACGACATTTAGTTTTAAGGGCTTTGCAGCTGAAAATGTCATTCAGAGCAAAACATATAGAAGAGGTACACAATACCCTGGCTGACAGCCTTTCCCGTCTGCAGCTGGACTTTTTCTGGAGGCTGGCACCAGCAGCAGAGGAACAAAAAACACCTATACCAATGAACATCTGGGATGTTGGCAAGAAGAAGCAGAACTGTTGTTTCACAGCTCATGGGCACCTCGGACTCTGAGGGCTTATGATGGGGCCTGGCGGGTGTTTCAGACATTCAGAGCTGAGCACCAGATGGAGGTAAGTGAGCCACTCACAGAGGAACAGTTGGGAATGTTCACCGTGGAGCAGTGGTAGAAAGGGACCTCCCACACCACAATGGGGGTTTATCTGGCAGGGATTAGTGTTATATGCAGCCTAAAAGGGTGGAAGGACCTGACAAAATCACTGCTCTTCAGGAGAATGATGCAGGGATGGAGCAGGTTGGAACGCAGGCCAGGAGACCATAGAAGGCCAATGGGGAGCAGTGGCTAATAAGGCTAAAAGAGGTGCTCCCGGTAATATGCAGATCAAAGGCTGAGGCCCAGCTATTTCACATGATTTATGTGATAATGTTTGCAGGGGCTATGAGAGTGAGTGAGGTGGTAGGCCATGGGAAAGAGGACAAGGAAGGAGGTTTGGAATGGGACGATGTAAGTTGGGGGGGTTAAAGAGATACGGATCAAGCTCAGGAGGTCAAAAACAGACCAAAAAGGGCAAGGTTGCATGGTAACACTGAAAGGGCAGTTAGAGGTTGCACTATGCCCAGTGCAGACTCTGTGGGCTTTCACCACAGAACAGGTGACCAGGATGGGAAAGCTATTTGTACCATGGTGATGGAAAAAGGGTCACCGGCTATCAAGTCACAGCAGTGCTGAAAAAGGGCATGCAATTTATGGGGGAGGACCCATCTAATTACTCATCCCATTCCCTACGGATTGGGGCTGCCTCACAGTGGTCAGCAAAGGGGGAGGCAGTGAAGAACATTTTGGACAAAGGGCGCTGGTGGTCAGCCAGTTATAAGAGATACATCAGAGCACTGAAGTAAAAAAAAAAAGAAAAGAAAAAGGAAAAGTGTGGTATAGAATGTAGTACTCCTACAGGGGGATCTCAGGTAAAGGGAGGGGGAGTTGGGGGCAAAGAAAGGGAAGGGGGGATAGTACAGTGATGGCACTAAGAATATGTGTAAATTAATTAATTTTCCTTGCACTCCATAGGTAGAGGGAGGATCACAGAAGTCTGGATCTGCGGCCATTCCTATATTTATTGGACTGGAAAAAGAGCAGAGAAGAAAGCTGGGGGAAAGCAGCTGTACCAGGATGTAAGAAAGTGTAGGTTGGTATGGCATGGCATACGTGGGATGAGATGGGTGCAGCTTCTTCCCACTTTGAAGGAACTCAAAGGATGGCAGCCCAGTCCAGACCTAATCATTATACATCTAGGGGCAATGACCTGGCGGGCAGACTGTGGGTACAAACATAATTACAGATAAAAAGGGACCTAGTGGCAATATGACAGTAGTGGCCTGAGGTGTGCCTCACCTGGTCAGATATGATACCGAGAAGGGTATGAAGACAGGAACATAGCCACAGGGCAGTGGAGAGGGCCAGGAGAAAGATGGCTAGAAGGGTGGGGACATTGATAAGGCAGATGGGGGAACAGGTGATACTGTGGGGGGTAGAAGAATGGGTAAAGGACTTCTACAGGTCAGATGGCAGACACCTGTTGGATCTAGCCATAGACATGTTCAATACAGAAACAATGGGTTCCATAGAGGAATGGAGAAAACAGGCAATGATCGTCCCTGAGGTAAGGGAGAGTGATACCCTAAGATGGGGGGAATTCAGCCATCCAATGCAAGCTGGAGACTGGCTAGTAGGGAAAAAGGGGGAGGGGGAGGAAAAAAGGAATAACACATGAAGAGGAAGAAGAGGAAGAAGAAAGCGGTCTCGGTTTTCACCGTTACCTAGCGGAAAAGGAGAAACAGAAGGCACCCAGGTTTTCACCTGGGGAGGGATAATCAAAGATTGATATGTGGATGGAAATAAATGAAATTTCTGGAACTATGATAATAAAGAAATGGAAATGGAATATTGGATTATGAATGTAAATAAATTAATTGCCAATCTGAGCACAACAACAAACAATGGTCTCTGTCTTTTGTGAGGAAAAGGGGGGGAAACCGGGACAATGGAGTTTGCCCTTTAAAGGGCAGACCAGGTTGTTCTGGTGCACCCCTTCCCTCTGTCATGGAATGGTTGTGCTCGGGAGGGGAGGGGGGAAGGAAGGGAAGGGGCTAAGGACCAGAACAAAGGACAGGTAACAGGAAAGGGAGGGGTGAAGGGAGGTACATAAGTGACAGCACAAGGAGGCCTCAGCCACTTTTCACTGGAGTTTTTGATTCCTCCCACCCACCCTACTAGACAGAGCAAGTGGGAAAGACAGTCAAAGGTGGACTGTGTGGTGTTTCTGTCAAGGTGGATGACATACGAGTCCGGTTGGACAGTTTGGACTGCTAAAGGTGGATGGCAGATGATGATATGGTTGTGGACTGCAAAAGGTGGATGGCGGGGGGGGGAAGGAATAACACAAGAAGAGGAAGAAGAAAGCAGTCTCGGTTTTCACCGTCACCTAGCGGAAAAGGAGAAACAGAAGGCACCCAGGTTTTCACCTGGGGGAGGGATAATCAAAGATTGATATGTGGATGGAAATAAATGAAATTTCTGGAAATATGATAATAAAGAAAAGGAAATGGAATATTGGATTATGAATATAAAATTAATTGCCAATCTGAGTACAACAAACAGTGGTCTCTGTCTTTTGTGAGGGAAAGGGGGGAATCCGGGACAATAGAGCTGGGCAGAATCTGTGAATTCTGAATTACTGAAAATTTCACAACATTTCACAAATTTTGTAGAATTTTCCAAACTTTTGACTTGGGTGAAATCAGAATCTTCCAAATGTGTTTGGTGAATGTTCAACCCATTCTGTGACCTGTTTTGGCTGAATTGTAGAATAATACACAGGAACTGGGGAATGACAGTTCTGAGTTTTTTCATTCCTCTGTTTAATACATCAGTCTGCAAAACAGTTAATCATTCCACAGAAATAAAAAAGTCAAATGTCTTATGGACTTGAAATGTTTGATTTCAATTGCAAAGAAATTAAAAATAAAATAGTGATGTATTGCCATCTATCATTAATGTCTGTCGTTCCTAATGAATCTTAATACTGAGGAAGAAATATGATTCTTAGTTTGTGTTCTTCAGATAAAAATGCTCCTAAATGCTTGGTGATTTAATATCACCCAGTGCTGTTTCTCGAATCAGCTCAACAGGCTGATATGGTTTTGTATCCAGTGATCACTGTTTAAATGTATGTAATAAGGACAATTTAAATCCCTCAGACATTAAAGGGACTGTTTAAGGTGACATGATCAGGTCTGAAGGACCAACATTTCTCAATAATTTATTTCATTTATGGCAAGTCCCCAAATAAAAATGCCTTACTTTTAACCCTCAACCCCTGATTAATAATTATGGTTGGTCTGTCCAGTGGCTAATGGGAAGCATGTCATGCTTCCATGAAGGCAACATACATTCAGGACTATAATTGGGTCTATGTACTGAAGATGGTACATCTGGTTGAGAAATAGTCTATGCAAGGCAGTTCATCCCATCCCAGAAATGGTCAATGTCTTCATCTACCATGGGGAGACAGCTCTGCTGCAAGGGGAAGGCAGTCCTGCTGACACTGATTTTATGATAGGCATTTCTATAGCAGTACCTGTTGTCTGCAGTCTATCCCTTAAACCATCTCTAGCTGCTCCTACAATTTTCACCAAATGTGATCCAGATGTTAGCAAAATTTACCTGATGCATGAAAATGTTTTCACTATTCAAAGAAGCATTAAAACACATTGCAATGGGAATATCTACAATAAAATGTTTTTTTAACTTAAACTTTGAAGGGGGGAGGGGCAGCAGCAAATGTTTCATTTTTCTGTCAGTTGCTGCTTGTGTAATATTTAAGCCAGACCAGATGAAAAGGCTTCGAAAATGTATTGAATGAACTAGGCAGAGTGACAGTCAATTGAACGGTCAATCTCATTCAGATGTGGCATCAGGCAACAGAACATTGTTGGAATATAAACGTGGGACTGATGCTTCACACCTACAAGACAAATGTAAATCCTTTATAATCTGCCACAAAGGACATAATCAAATTTACTGCATTATTTTCTGTGGATGCAGTTGTCACACATAAACTAAACTGAGACAGAAAAGTTGAATTGTATAAAAAATAAGTAAAATGATAAATTATTCACTGCACCACACAGCAAACAAAGCACAAAATTGGACTGTAGTTTCATTTCTTGGTCTTATATTCATTGCAACTGCACCATCCAAATGGTTAGAAAGCAGCAAATTGATTCATAATTGTTAACTGGTACTGTTTTCTCTTATGGATGTACCACCACTAGTAAACTGTAATAACAACTCCAATAACACTGGGCTGTAAGAGAGAATGACTGTTTTAGTGCATGAGGGACAAATGCAAAAATCAATCCTTACTTAATATTATACACATATGGATTGTATACAATAAACTGATTTGTGTTGGGATATAGGGCTGGGTGGGAATAGTATGTTGCATTACAAGGATTTTAGATGATGTGCATATAAACTATGCAGATGTTTTCTCCACTAATTATAGAATATCAAGTGAGCTGCCCAGAATTTTTTTACCACACTAAAATAGTGTACTGTACATTAGAAATGGATATTTACATAATATATATGGAACCAGTTAGTGTTTGGATGCAGACTTAATAAATAAAAGCATGAGAATACAAGCATAAGAATAAGATGTGATGCAGCATCAAATACATGCCTGGTCAATTTTGGTGATGCCATGCAGAGAAATTTAAAATGTTACAATTACAATTATGGCCCAATATCCCTACTCTGGGGGAAATACTGGAGAAACTTGTTAATGATCAGATAGCAGACGATCTTCAGTTGATTGATCTCAGGTCTCCTGAGCAGCATGGCTTTAGAAAATTTCATGGAACTGGCACTGCCTTTGCCAGGTTCACGGACCACACCAGGGTGACTATGGATGCTGGGCAGCTTACTGGTGCTGTGTTCATGGACCTGTCCAAGGCATTTGACCTGGTTAACTATCACCTGCTGCTCTGGAGACTGAGAGACTTTGGCCTGGGAAACCCAACCTTAGAATGGATGGAAAGCTATCTTTCTGGCAGACCCATAAGGATAGCATATGGTGGCACTTTTTTAATAATCGGGGAGCTAGAACAAGGAGTTCCCCAGGGGTCGATACTTGGGTCATTATTGTTCATGCTGTTCATTGATTTTATTCCCTCTAGGTTGTTCCATTCTAATGTAATATTGTACACGGATGATATTATATTGTTTAGGAGTTCTGACTTGGTGGCAACCATTAACATGGTACTGAAAAGTGATTTTTCTGAATTGTAATTTTGGTTAAAAAAGTCTCGTCTTTCTTTAAACAGTAAAAAAACAAAAAGTATGTTTTTTGGTTCAAAAGCCAGACTTAAAAAAGTAAAATAGTTAATAAATAAAGATCGTTCTGGGGATAGCCTTGAACAGGTGACCCAATTCAAGTACTTGGGCATTCAATTGGATTCTAACAACCTTTTCTAAGCATGTAGGAACCACAACTAGACATGTTAATCAAAAATTAGGAGTGTTATTTAAGCTACAAAATTCTTTAACTACCCCAGCTAGGATAGCAATCGCATAAAGCATTACGTTACCAACTCTAAATTGTAACTCATTTTTGTTTACTGATTTGTTAAAGCAGGATTTACTTACACTGTCTACCACATTTCATAGTATCTCTAGATTTGCCTATAAACTACCTTATCGTACTCATCACTGTCTTCAAAAGTCAGACTTAAAAAAGTAGAAGAGTTAATAATTAAAGATAGTTCTGGGGATAGCCTTGATGTGCATATAAATTCAAGTACTTGGGCATTCAATTGGATTCTAACTTAACCTTTTCTAAGCATGCAGGGACCATAACTAGACAGGTGAATCAAAAATTAGGAGTATTATTTAAGCTACACAATTCTTTAACTACCCCAGCTACGATAGCAATCGCATAAAGCATTACGTTACCAACTCTAAATTAAAACTAATTTTTGTTTACTGATTTGTTAAAGCAGGATTTACTTACATTATCTACCACATTTCATAGTATCTGTAGATTTGCCTATAAACTATCTTATCATACTCATCACTGTCTTCTTTTTCAGACAACTGGTTGGTTGCCACCCAGTCAGAACTCCATTTATAATTTGAACTGTTTGACAGATGTTTTGAGGCAACAAAACCATTCCCCATTATTTTCTGTCTCAATTTTGAAATGTAAGTAGAAACTTAAACACTAGTGAAACCAATGCTTTTATTATTCCTAACACAAAAACTAAGATGGTAGAGTCTGCCTTTTCAATTAAGGCAGCAAAATTCTGGAATGATCTTCCTGTGACTATTCAGAGTGGCTGCAGCCATAATCTTTTTAAAAAAAACTTTTAAGAAAGTATTTGTTTGATCAATTAGAATGTACATTTTACTCTTAGATGTATGTGCCTTATTTATTTAATCAGTGTTGTGTATCTTATTTATTATTGTCTACCTCTGTATGTCTTGTTTCGAGTCACACATGAAAAAGGGCCTCAGCTCATTGTGTTTACCTGGTTAACAAAAGTTCAAAATAAAAATAAATAACCCTTCCCCTCCCCAACCCCCCCAGGCATGGCATTTCCTTTATAGACACAGTTCTGACATCACTTCCTCAACAGTTCTTGGGGCAGAACTGTCATATTCCTAGTAACCCTGCAACGGACATAAAGAGTAGGTACACAAAACAAGTAGTAATACATATATAATTACATATTGTATATAATAAGGGAGCGGGACATGTGGGGAGTGGTGCAATGCACTGGCTGCGGGGCAGCAGTTTTCCGGGAGACATTCTGGAAACTGTGTTGCTGTCCTATTTGTAGGCAACTGTCAGCTCTGAGAGAGGAGGTTGCCCACCTCCAGGCTGAACTAGCAAGGACTAAGGAGGCATCCCTCTCCCAAAGAGCACCACTGCCACAACCACTGAGTCAGAGGGTTCAGAGTATGAAGAGCAGTTGGACCACAGTGGGTTCTGGGAGGGTGCGGGTGGTGGACCAGAGGTGAAGTCCCCCAGTTGTACCTCTACACAAATCATATGCCATTCTGGCAGAGCAAGGTTCCTCTATGATGGCACCCTCAGTGGAGACCCAGAAGAATGCTGAGGACAACCACAAGGGAGACTCACAAAAGGGTGGCAAGGGACACCACAGGGGAAGGAAACAGCTACTGATAGGGGACTCAATTGTTAGGGGGGTAGAACTGGGGAAGGGAGAGAAGGAAGTAAGCTGCCTGCCTGGTGCCATGGCTTGAGGACAAGCAGCAAATCTCACAATTGCAGAAGCAGCATCACAGGAGAGTAAACTAGATATCATTGTCCACCTTGGGACAAATGACCTAGCTTAGGCATGGGACCAGTGCAGTGCAGAATGAATTTGTGGAGTTGGGGAGGGGCCTCAGATGGGTAGCAAGCACAGTAACCTTCTCAGAGGTGCTACCAGTCCATGGCAGGAGTGAGGCTAGGGTACTACACACCATGCAGTTTAATGAATGGTTGCAAAACTGGTGCAGAGCACAGGGCTTTGGCTTCATTGGGGACTGGGGGTCCACCTGGAGAGATAAAGGTCTATACTGGTATGACGGTCTGCATTTGTCCACAAAGGGGACCAAGCTCCTAGGTGACAGGTTTAAATGCTTCCTTGGCAAGCTTTTAAACTAGAAAAGGGGGAGGTACTGATAAAGGCAGGAAAGTCAAGCCTCCCCCCACAAAACATGGCAGGTAGTAGGGTAAACACTGAGGTACAGAGCTCAACACAGGGCAGGACGGGGTAAATGGTAAAATAGATAAGAGCAATAAGAGCAGGGATGGGGAAAAGTATAAAGCCAACATTAAATGGAGGGCAATGACTACCAATGCCCGTAGTCTGGGAAACAAGCTTTCTGAGCTAGTAGCTTTGATGGAAGATGAACAATTGGATATTGTGGCAGTCACAGAAACATGGTACACTGAGAACCATGACTGGGATGTCAACATACCAGGGTACACAATCTACAGAAGGGACAGGGAAGGCAAAAGAGGAGGTGGAGTAGCTATATACATAAGGGAAGAGATCAAAGCTACAGAACTAAAAAGTAAAGGGGGAGGACAAGAGGCACTTTGGGTCACCTTGGAGATGGGGAATGGCATCACAATCTGCACAGGGGTTGTATACAGACCCCCATCTCAAGGGGAGGAAATGGACAAGAGAATGATAGAGGACATTCTCAAAATGGCTGAAAAAGGGGAGATACTGTTGATGGGGGACCTGAATATGCCAGATGTTAACTGGAGGACATGTACTGCAGCCACATCCAAGAGCAGGGTCATTCTTGATGCCCTGCAGGGGGCAGACCTTAGACAGCTAGTGCTGGAACCCACTCAGGAGGGAGCAATACTAGACCTGGTACTCTCAAATGGAGAGGATCACAAATTTAGAAGTCGGTAGACATCTGGGAACAAGCAACCACTGCACAGTGTGCTTCACAATGAGCACAACCATGGAGATAAGCCATACAAAAACAAGGATACTGGACTTTAGAAGAGCTGACTTTGGCAAAATGGGTGAACACCTGAAGAATGCACTAGCAAATGGCCAAATAGGAGGGGTGGAAGAACAATGGAGAAAAATCAAAACTGCCATCATAGAGGCAACAAGTCTTTGTGTAAAACAAATAAAGAAAACAAAGCAGAGGAAAAAACCACTATGGTTCTCAAAAGAGGTGGCAGGGAAGGTCAAGGAGAAAAAGGCTGCATTCAAAAAGTATAAGGAATCACAGAAGGAGCACGACACAGAACTGTATCAATTAAAGCAGAAAGAAGTAGGAAAAGCAGTCAGAATAGCAAAGGCACAAACCTAGGAAAAAATAGCCAACTCAGTCAAAAAGGGGGATAAAACCTTTTATAGGTACATTAGGGAGCATAGAAAGGTTAAGGGAGGGATAGTGAAGATTAATAAAGGAGAGGGGAGGTCGGCAGAGGGAGACAGTGAAAAGGCAGAGATACTGAATGAATACTTTTGCTCATTATTCACCAAAGAAGATGAGGAGCAGTTACCCAAACCAGACAATAGAAGCACTCTGGGTAGGGGTGTTGACACCAGTCCATTCACAGAAGAAAGAGTACTGAAAGAACTCCTAAAACTCAAGGTGGACAAAGCAATGGGGCCTGACGGGATTCACCCCAGAATCCTAAAAGAACTAAGGGGGAACCTAGTGACACCACTGACCACACTTTTTAACAAATCATGGCAGGATGGGGTGGTACCTGAGGAGACTGGAGGAGGGCAGATGTGATTCCCCTTTACAAAAGTGGAAGCAAAGGCAGAAGCAGGAAACTACAGACCTGTAAGTTTGACCTCAGTGGTAGGGAAAATGATGGAATCACTTCTGAAAGAAAAAATTGTTGAGTACCTAGAGGCCAGCGGGGCACAGGACCCAAAGCAGCATGGATTTACAACAGGAAGGTCATGTCAGACTAATTGATTTCTTTGACTGGGTGACCAAAGTAATAGACCAGGGAGGGGCTGTGGATATGGCCTACCTAGACTTTAGCAAGGCATTTGACACAGTCCCACACAAAAGATTAATAATCAAGTTAGCCAGCCTGAGTGGGTCCCAGGGTGGTAGCCTGGGTAGTGAACTGGCTGCACAACAGGACACAGAAGGTAATAGTGAATGGAACACATTCCGAAGAAAGGGGGGTTACTAGTGGAGTACCTCAAGGCTCAGTACTGGGTCCAATCCTCTTTAACATCTTTATAAGTGACATTGAAGAGGGTCTGGAGGGAAAGGTATGCCTCTTTGCAGATGACACAAAGATCTGTAACAGAGTTGATACACAAGAGGGGGTAGAAAAGATGAGAAGGGACTTGGCAAGGTTGGAGGAATGGTCAGACATATGACAACTTAGATTCAATGCAAAGAAGTGCAAAGTAATGCACCTGGGAAACAAAAACCCAGGAGAAGAGTACACATTAGCAGGGGAGGTACTAACAACAACAAAAATGGAAAGGGACCTGGGGGTAGTCATATCAGATGACCTAAGGGTGGGTAAGCAATGTGAAAAGTCGGTAAGGAGAGCCAGGGGGATACTGGGATGCATAGAAAGGGGCATCACAAGTAGAAAAAGGGAAGTGGTTATCCCTCTGTACAGACAGTTGGTGATCTGGAGTACTGTGTGCAGTTTTGGAGACCTCATCTATGCAAGGACATAGACAGGATGGAAGCAGTCCAGAGGAGGGCAACTAAAATGGTGCAGGATCTACATCAGAAACCATATGAGGAGAGACTGAGAGAGCTTAATATGTATACCCTTGATGAAAGGAGGGACAGGGGGGACATGATTGAAGCGTTCAAGTACCTCAAGGAATCAACAAAGTCCAGAAGGGTAGCATCTTTCAGAAAAAGGATGTGTAAGAACAAGGGGCACAGTTTAAAGATAGAGGGATGGCTCAGGGTAATGTGAGGAAATTCTTTTCATGGAGAGAGTGGTGGATACATGGAACAGCCTTCCTGAGGAGGTTGTTGGGTCTAAAACAGTGTGGGAATTCAAACATGCATGGGACAGACACAAAGCAATTATAGTGGGCGGTTGCAGGAAACAGGCTGTTGGTTAACTAGAATCTGCAGCTTATCCAGTAGGTAGGGAAATGGGCAGACTGGGTGGGCCAAGTGGTCCTTATCTGCTGTCAAAGTCTATGTTTCTATGTTTAAAATATAATATGAATATACTCAGATAATAGGGTTTGTATTTAGATGCCTTTATTATGTCATCAATGTAAAATGTAGCTGAACTCTTACTCTGTAACACAACGAACCTTCTTTGAGCCAAAACTAGTTTAAAAAGTTGTCCATCTGTACCGATCAGCATGATCTCTTAAAAAAGTAGACAAGAAATTTTTCAGAGTGCAAACATACATGTAACTGAAGTAATGACATGCTCACTATATACAGAAGCATACATTGACTGAGGTATAGAGAAAATATTGTAAATAATAAAATGTTAAATAGTTCTGAAAAAGTATTTTGGTCAAATGTACGAATTGATAATGTGAGGAGATTATTGGATTGGGGAAGAAACCAACAGTCTAGTTCTTATAAATAGATCATATTCAGAAATAAATTATAAAAAATAACCCATACCATATATATGAATACAACAAGCGTTGGTACATCACATGCATTAATAGATTAGATCACTGGTGAAACTCAGAAGCAACATTTTAGAAAGCAGTGTATTCTTTACATTTACCAATATTCATTGTGATGACAGCTGAAAAACATCATTCAGTTGCTAGTGTTAAATATGTGAGCACAATTTTCACATTAGAAACACAGACCTTCAGTAGAAATTGCTGTACATGGCATATAGTCAACATCTACGATGCTTTGTTTTCAGGCTAAGTTTAACTTATGGAATTTCCAGACAGATGCATCAGACTATGAACGTCATAATTCTAGTGACCTAGCACATAACATAGAATGCAGACCAATATACAGTTTGAATATACATGGGTAAAACAAATACACCAAATGAGACAAATATTTGTTGTAAACATGTTTTTTATTTAATAAAACAACACTCACAGAGCAAACAAATTAATTCCAGTCACCTTTAATGAATTAAACTATGGAAAGAAATTCAATAGAACTGATCACTGCCAGGTAATCTGCAATTCTTGCATTCATTCCACCGTCCTTAGAATTTCCACAAAAGTTGACAAAGTGTCTTTTAAAATTTCACAGAAGTGAAATTCTGAGCTTCCTGCTAATTTCACTGTACGCATTTTATTTTTGCACAGCATTAGTTGCAAATTGCACTCAGAAAATGAGTGAATCAGTTTTGTACCGTAAAGCAGGTAAACTGATGCAAATGTGCCACAGTGTTTGAAAATAACAATGCAACATTTGGGTGCATTTATTTTGATACAGTTGCAGTTGAACATTTGGAACTACATGTACATCAAGACTTTTGAAAATCCAGGTCTTTGAACTGTATTATCATTATCAGAAACAACATTTTATCATTAACAAGTTTACGCTTTTCTCAATGTCACTGTATGGTACCTCAGATAAGTCACACACTTACTTTCATCTCTATCCCTTGAAAAAGACTCAGTCTGCTCCATTATGTCACCCGATTAAGTAAGTTGTGACATCTTCAACCTTTTCTTTTGAATTTTATTTTTGTGAATGGACTTAACATTTTCTTGGAGTAAAATACTCTTTTGTTTTCATGACTGTATTGAGCATCCATGTATACTGTACTGGAGTACGGTGGATGGGTGTAATCCTTGTTTGCAGTTGTGATTTCCATATAAATCATTGCTTGCTCTGGTAGGTATACTGCAACACCCCCTTCCCCACCTCAGGCCTTTTTATGTCACTGCATGTGGAATGCATCTGGATGGCTTCTGTTTGGGCTCAGACAGAATACATTGCTGTTTCAGCAGCACAACAGTGGATTTGCAAAGACAGTGAAATGAACTTAACTGAATGACCATGACAGATAATTTTGACAAACACTCTTAACAAAATGGAGCAATGAACATGTGAAGCAGAGTGTCTTCAAAATACCATTTTGAGCTTTATTGGACATTGAATTGTAATTACACCCAGCCAACATGAAAGTGATCAAAAACACAGTATAGACACTGCAACACTGCAGAGGGACACAACCAGTCTTTTCAGTAAAGGAACTGTAGATTGGAATCATAGAACCAAAGCATTCTGAAATTAGTTGACTGTGGCAAGTAATTCAGAAAAGTTGCTAAGCTAAAAGCACACATTGCCGTGTAAAGCTGAGTATCTTCCCCCCAAAAAATATCATCCCCCAGCTTTATTCAATTTCTAGTTGTCCAAGACAACACACAAGTAATTAACAATATGATTTCAATGATGCTATGCTGCTGAATAAAACCAGCAACACCAGTATGAATACATATGTCTGTCTGTAGATGTGTAGGACCTTGTATTTAAGCCCAATTATTAATGCAAATACAACTGTCTCTACAGTTGAGCTGTATTTTGAACTTTCAAAGCAATAACTAGAAGGAATGTGAGATTTAATGCTACTAAACCTGGAAATAGAAATAGCCACACAGCAATCCGTAGCAAAGAAGACTGGAGCATCTGAGAGTTGCAAGGCTGAAACTGCCCGTAGATTGGGACTGGTTCAAACTTTACCAAAGATGCTTCATAATGGAAACTGATGGTTGTAAAATTAGAAAGGCTTTTATTTAAGGAAATTAAAATTTGTTTTACAACATAGTTTATTGTGAGAAATACATGAAATGTGTATGGGGGCACCTGGATAATTGAGACTAGGACAGCAGGAGGTTTCAAAGAACAAATCTGAAGGGTGGCTATGAAGCTGCATTACAAGAAAGCTCCCGGAAACAGCTGAATATAATTATTAGAGGAAACATTACCACCCACTGTTGTATACCAATGGAAACTGAGGAAAAAAATCAGAACTTAAAAAATTTTAAAGACAGTCTGAATATAATAGATTAATTGAGGAACTGAAAAAGAGACACATGAAAAAGAATTTGTAGAAAAAAAACAACAAGGTATTCTTGAGCAATAAACAGGATTATGGTGTAAGTGGGGTTAATAAGTGGAACCAGAAAGGAAGATCTATAATTAATACTACTAAATCAAGAGGAAAATCGGAAAGAAGAGCAAATGCAGAGAATCAAAATTCAGACTCAAACAGAAGCATTTGCGGAAGCCAGTGACAATCAATTTCTTGTTTAGGGTCAAAGGAAAACAAAAAAGGCAAAAAAACAATGACACAAAAACAATACAAAAGGAAGCTCAGAAGGGGTAAGGTGGGGAGGGCGAACGATCAGAAACAATGAGCAGAGAAAAAAAGGAAGAAAACCAGAGTAACAAAATAACTAATATTTCTGTTATTCTCCCTAACCCACACCAAGAATATTTGCTTCTATCTGGACTCTTTTCATTCCCTGTACCCTACATGATCGGTTTCAAATTGAAAATGAACTATTAAAATTATTTCATAAGATAAACTCCAAAAATGTCTTTACTAAGAAAATACCATTGATAAAAGAAAAAGGGATTTTTGGGTCTGGGTGATGCAAGCCACAATGCTATCTCTTAAATTCAGGAAGATATTGACTACCCATTTAATATCGCCCCAGGCTGGAAAGCAGTGGATGGAGAAGACTGATCAAAGGAAATAACACTCCATTAAAATATTTCAGTGAAGATTTTCAGCTTTAAGAAGGGTGACTAGAGGAGAATTATGAGAAACAGCCAACCAACCAACCAAAGAAATAGTAAATGAAAAATCAGAAAAAAGAAATAAAGACTTTCAAACCATGGCCATTCTTCAATTAAGGACCAAATGATGACCCAGCCATTGTTACATTTTGTACAAAAGTTAGCCAGAATGTAGACCCAATTTTTGCTGAACCAAACAGTCATTTTTTCAGTAATGTCTTAAAAGCTGAAAGGCAGTCGTTGTTTGAATTGTCTACTAATAAGCAGACTGAAATTAAGGGATACGATAAGGGTAAGAACATTGTTATAATGAAAAAGGCTGATTATAAAAGAGTGGTTATGCACCAATTGCACAGCACAGATAATTATGTAAAATAAACAAATATCATCCTACTAATGAGTTTAGTTTTCAACTAGATATCAATATCATTTGGGCCAACAAATGGGTGGATTTTGATACCAAAACACCCTATTACCTCTACCTTTTACAGTACATCATACCCGAAACTCACAAATGCATTACCTCCTCTCTAGGCACCCCATTGTCTCTGACATTGGATCCCTAACAGAAGGTTTTTAACATTTCCTCACCTTCTTTCTGAGATATAGTAGGGACCCTTCCCTCCTAGACCCCCAAACACCATACACGTCTTACACCATTTGAGGATTTCATATGGTAAGAGGGATACTACTGGATGAGCATTGACACATCTTCCATCTACACCTCTATAAAACCCAATGGTGGATTAAATGCTGTAGATTACTTTCTGAAAAAAATGAGACCCTCCCCCTTTCCCTGAGTAGTCATATTAATTGTTTTGGAATTTTTGTTATCCACAACTTATTTTCTTTGGTACTTGTTATTACTTTTGGAAGTGTGGAATGACAATGAGGTTAATAGTATCCCCCACCACATCAACTTATTTCTGGGATAGTAGGAAAAGCTCTTTTTATTGAAAATGAAAACCAGAACCCCCTTGCTGGAAAAATAGTGAAACAACTTGTCTATATTGATGACATCCTGTATTCTTAGAGGGGCACACAGGGTGAGGCTGAAGAGTTCATCAATATGCTAAGTAACAGTGATTTGAATGTTACCTTTCACTACAGCAAAAAAAGACAGAGCATTTTGATATCACCCTGATTGATGATTTTGGGAGAGCAGTTCAGAGCAAAGATTTTAAAAAGACAACAGCTGCCAATTTTTCAGTATATGCCAACAGTGCCCACCCAAGGATCTTTACTGATTTAGAGATCCTTATGTTCAATATGTATGATTTAAATGTTATTGCTCTGAATCTGAGGAATTCAGAAAATAAGCATGTATCGTGACATAGATTATTCGTGATAGAGGGTAGAACCTGAAAAAATTTCATGCAGTGCTAGAAAAGTCCAAAATGATAAATCATTTCAGTCTCTAACCCCCAAAGATGAATTTTTCAGATCAGGTAACATTGGTGACTAGGTTCATCAGTGCTTCAAGCAAGTAGGGGAATATGGTCATGAAAAAATGGCCAATCCTATTGACAAATCCAAAACCAGAAACAGCAGTTGGTCCAAAACTGAGTGTAACCTCCCAGAAGGGTAAAACTCTGAGGGACACACTTACTTACAGCTATTTTGTTTATACAAGGAATTCAAAAACTTGTTTGAGTCTGAGGTCCTCAAGTTTTTACAGTTGTAAGAGATGCAATGTGTGGCAGTAATCTATACCTGGTAGGTCATTCATACCTTTTTTCTGTTCCTGAGCATGAACACCATTCTAAAAACTTTATTAGCTGTGACACAAGTTTTGTCATGTACATGATTTGGTGCACTTGTGGAAACTATTACATTGAAACAACTATCAGAAAGTGTGCATCTAGGAGCATGTCAGGGATCTCCCTCATGGAAGATCTGGCACTCGCCAAAGTGTTCACTTTCCAAAGTACCATGAAGGAAATCCTAGAGCCCTGAGATTTGTGGACTGTAATTTGTTACTCCTAGAGGAGGTGGCACAGTCTGAGTTATCCTTCAGAAAAAAAAAGGGAAAATTGTTTAACCAGGAAAGGCATACTAAGCCAGAGGGAGCACAAGGAAGTTAAGTGAGTTGCTCAGGGTCACAAAGTATGCAAGTGAGGGGTGATAGGATTCAAACCCAGGTCTGCAGATTTTCATATCAGTGCCCGTAACCACTGCACTATATTACCTCTTTTCTGCCTTCAGAAAGAAACAGCAGTGCAGCTAACTTTTTTTACCCGGGGGCACAGTATGGTAAAAGTCCTGGTTTTCATCTGTGAACTTAGAAGAGTAGGTGAGTGGGTCTGGGAGCTGCCTAGGCCCCTATAAGCTAAAGTATTTTAGATGGATGTTGGTGCACTTTGTGGGTAATTTTGCACCTTTTGAAAACTTTTTACAGCTTTTTGTGTACTTTTAGAAAAGTTACAAACAACACGTACAATACCTGAATCTGTATGCTAGCATATGCTAGCACCCCCCTCCTCCCACACACACGCACACTCACACAAGGCTATGGGGATGTCTGAGGACCTTGAGCAGGATCAACAGAAGGGGGAGAAGGACTCACAGCTGTGGGAAAACCTCGGTGCTAGTGGGAAACCACTTGTGATATCGCAGGTTGCCCACAGCTGCAGGCATTCACGTAGGTAGAGCCGGAGTATGACCGGCTCCATGGAATATGGCAGCTTGCAGATGCTGTCACCATGGACAGCACCACAGCTGTGGGAGACTGCTACTGGCAGCGGAACCTGCTGTAGCACCCTTCGCAACTGCTGCAGCTGTGGATTGCCACCGCTGCAGATGCAGACGATTCCAGTCCGCAACGGCAGTTGCGGAGGGAAACTTTAAAAGTTTCTCTTTGTGGATCTTGCCCCTTGTGTCTAACACACACACACACACACACATATACACACACACACTCACTCACACTCAGCCATGACATTGTTCACACGTGTTCACCAACCCAACTGCAGCCAGGCCTGTCTGGGCCCACTGGCTGCCACACCCAAGCCCCAACAACCTCATCCATTTACAGTATGTTACATCCCCCGGGCTATCTGACCTACACAAAGGGAGTTTTTCTTTTAAAAGCACTATAAACAGGCAGCACACAACAGTAGGAAAGACAGCTAACTGCACTGTGTCAGAATCTGACTGCCTAAGTTGTCACACACAGCATGATGCAGCCTACACACTAACTCCCACTATGGCACAGTGCAGCCAGACCAGTCTGAGCCATTGGCCTGAGTCCTGTGAACACAGAAAATCCACAAAGGTGCTCAAAAAAGCTGCATCACCTAAATCAATACAAAGCAGCAAACAGGAGGTGTGCAAAGGGAAAGTAAAAAAGGTAAAAATGTTGTTGAGTGGCTTTATTGTAAAAATGGCAAAAAGGACAGACTGACAAACAGCCACATAACTTCAAGCCCCTGTGGGTTCTTCATCAGAGGAAGGGGTGACTCAGGTGCTCATGCTTATATAAACAGTATTTGCCTGAAAGGTGTAATACATTATAATTTCAGCAGAGCTACCTGTACAATCAAGTGACAAAAAGTGCATAAATCTAAGATATTGATAAATATATCTAAATTAAGTAAAATAAATTAAATGCTGAATACTAAAGAAGATGAGGACAATATTGATGTAATTGGTTACTTTATTCATTCATAAAAAAAGCCACAATGGCCACAGTAAAATTAGTCCAAGAAAAATGTGTCTGTATTTACTGTACATGTAGCAAAACTGAAAAGCAGCACAATTCCAATTCAGATGGCAGGAATAGGAGCACAGAAATGAGGAGAGGAGAGGAGAGGAGAGGAGAGGAGAGGAGAGGATGTTTATTATGGATGGCTGACTCATTGGAGCAAAGAAAGAAAGAAAGAAAGAAAGCTGGGGCTATTTTTTCAGAGGACTTCCAAGCTGTCCCTGAATTGTGTAATAACTGCACAGATCTTTTTAGCAAACTTGAAAGATTAAAACAGGTGAGATTAATGTGTGTTACACTACATCTAGCCAAGAGACTCACATATTGACAAGGGCTGGAGGATTTTATAAGGAGTGCTACAAACAGAGGTGGGAAACAACTTTAAACATATGTTCCATTACCCTGATCAATATTCTTTTGAAAATCCCCAAAGAATGAACATGCTAGAGTGGAGTCCAGGAGAGTGCAGCTATAGGGTGGCTCTTCCAAATAGCAACAAAGGAAGCTGCACTCCAAAAAATGAAGACAATGCTCAGTCGGTTTCTTCAATATTTAAGTGCATTAATTTGTAAATTCCACATAACAAACTGAGTGCCAGCCAGTCACCACAGTAAAATCACACCCCTACACCTTTTGCGTTAGGTGTGTATGTTTCTGGAGTGTATAGAATGGGATAAGTTTTAGAGTTGACAACACCAAGAAAAATTATACCCCTGATTTGTTTTAGGAAATCCTAAAGCCATATTTCTCTACTTTTGTCACTTTAAAATGAACCCTAAATGTTGCATTAATGGAGTTTTTGCAAATAATTCCCTTACTTTTTGAGATAGTATAATCATATCATATCATATCATATCATATCATATCATATCATATCATATCATATCATATATCACTAGTTGCCTCTCTGGGCCCTGCCTTATGCTTCCATCCATCCAAACTTTTTTCAGATAATGTAATCTTATCCTTAATTGCCTGTGTGGGAGCACAGGGCCCTCTGGGCCCTACATTCCCATCCCTCCATAGATGCATATTCGTATGTTGATGTGGAAGTGCAGGGCCCTCTGTAGAACAACAGCAACCAAATTGTCAGCATAGCCTTCTAATTACCCTACCTCATGAACCTAGTACTAACAATTGTCAATTCCTCCTGCCAAAACATCATTCCATGCCTCCGCAACCTCATTATAGCAAAGGGTTGGAAACAGCTGTGAAGAGTAATAGCATGGCACAACTCACTCAATGGCAGCCACAAAAAGAGTATCCCAGTTTCCCCATGCATTTCAATGGGAGAGCTGCAAAATACTTCCTGACTTTGATTCCAATAGGAACTGGTCTGCAGACCAGTCCTAAAAGGGTTAAATCTTTGTGCTGAAAACAGGAATATTTTATAGAAAGGTGGTCTGTGATTGGCAGATTACTCTGAATGGCATGTGCTTTTGTACTTTTTGCCCCAAAATGTTGTGTTTTCTACAAAATATAATGTTAGTAAAGAATCATGAGTAACCAATAAATATTTAACGTATCTCTGATTATCTGTTTATGACTCACATTTAAATTTTCATATAAGCTAACCATATGAACACTAAAAAAGTCAAATCTTTGCAGGCTGAGAACAAGAAAAGTTCCTGGAGGGGTGGTCTGTGCTTTGAGTGGTCAACAGATTACCAAAGGAATGTGCTTTTGTACTTTTGTCCCAGAATGTTGTGTTTTTCATCAGAAAATAAAATTTGTTACAAATAATGAGTGAAGGATGCATGAATATTTCATGGGCCCTGATTATGCATTTGTGACTCTTGTTTTAGAGTTGATATAATTTAGTCATGCAAACACTAAAACAAAGTCATATCTTTGTATGCTGAAAATTAGAAAATTAGCTGGAAGGTTGGTCTGTGGTTTGAGTTAGAGACAGATCACTCTGAATGGAATGCGAGTTTACTCAACTGGTAAAGATGATTATAGAAACAACTTTTACACCACTCTGAGCCATCACAATAGGGTTATAGATATGTCCACTGTTAGCTGATGTACAAACTTTAAGTCTGAATTCCATCAAGTCTCCGCTCCCTCCTGTTGGATGGTTCTCAGGTCAAAACTTCCTATGCTGCTTTTTGTGACTAAAAAACCTTAGACTATACTCATGAGGAGAAAAACATATTAAATAGAGAAATTGTGTAACATCCTTGGATGGTAGAAACTAGTGATATAAATTCAATGGGCTTCATTATTATAGCCAAGAACAAAGAAACCATAAATAAACATCCCTGAAATAAGCTCCTGAAAATAAAAAAGCAGATATGAGTAGAAAAGAGTATACAATCAACATGCTACGAAAGACTGTTGCTATATCAAAATGACAATCATGCCTCATGACATATTCCTCTTCACTGCCAGATGGGAAGTGGAGTGCGGTAAACTGTGCTTCTATCATTACGTTTACCAGGTGATAAACTTCCATTATCTATCTTACCTTTTACAGTACTCCACACCATCACAATAGAGTGGATTAATTAGCAGTGTTTGAACCAGAAAGGACAGGGCAAAGAGGCAGAGGGCCATAAACTGTAACATCATACAATCAAAATTGGCCTTGTCAGTATCCCAGGTATCAAGTCTGTAGTATCTTGAGAAGGTGTGGAAGGAAGACCAGATGGCTGCATTGCAAATGTCTGCAACTGATACAGAATTTTTTTCCACACAGCAGATTGCACCTCCCTGGTGGAATGTGACTTAACATTTGGGGGATTTGGCAGATTGGACACCTTCTAGGCCTTTGCTATAGCTACTTTTAGCCAACAGGCAATAATAGAAGTAGAGGTAGAAGATGCTTGTTCAGGTACCTGGGACAGATTTAACAGCCTCTCTGATTTCCTGAATGAGACAGTCCTGTCCAAACAGATCTTTACTGTTCTGATCACATCTAGATTGCAGAGATCATCCCTGCAGGGATTGGTAGGGCTCAGATCAAACAAGGGAAGTGAGTTCTCTTGGGCCAGATGGAAAAGTGAGGTGACTTTTAGATAAAAAAGATGGGATCATCTTGAGAATAACCCCACCCTTGTGGAAGGAGCCATATGAGGAGAGACTGAAAGAGCTTAATAAGTATAAAAAGAAAGAGATGAACAGCACACTTAAGCCCGTTACAGGATAAATCCAGGTCCAAACATGTAAACGTAGTAAGCAAGGTATTTTATTGTATCTGAAAGACACAAAATGAACCAACAGGCAAAACAAAGAAACAAAGCGCTAACGTGCCCCAGTGCTTCGACTCCTCAATGAGTCTTCATCAGGGGGTAAAGACTGCAGGCTAAGCTTAGTCCTTTTATAATCAAAAAAAACAATTAACCAATTACAGAATACACAGATGTTTCTAACAGTCATTAAAAGTCAGCATGCAGAAACATTTAAACCTAAATAGGCCACTAGATGGTGCTATAACAGCACTAACATCATTTTATTGGTAACAATACAAAAAGCATACATGCAGACTCTAAATGATGGAATGAAACAACATAAACATTTTAAAATTTTTTTACGACAAGGATAGAAGATTAGACCAAACCTCCAGCATATCCTGGAAGAGAGAGAGTGTGTATGCAAGGCAACCAAAATACAGGACCTCCCAGTAATTGAGGACAAGGCAGCTGTTGGGCAGTCAAATGAAATGGTAGTGAAACCTAAAAAAAAGACAAACATGATATAGTTATTAGGTATCTAGGTTACATACACTAATACAATTTCGTGTCAGAGAAATCTATCATATTTTTTATTTACAGTATTTCAAAAATGGTTTTAAATCCCTTTTATCATTGAGTCCCTGTGGTTTTGCATTATGCAGTGCATGGATCCAATACCTCTCGCATTGTAATAGCAAGTTTGGTCTGTCTCCTCCATTTTTCATTTGTGAAACATGTTCTAAACCTATATACATGAAACATGATGGTTTTGAATTATGAACATTTGAAAAATGTAAACCTAAAGGGGTATCTTGTTTGTTATTCAAGATAGAACGAATGTGCTCCTGTATTCTCTGTTTCAAAGGTCTGACAGTCTTGCATACATATACCAAACCACAAGTACACCATAGTGCATACACTACATAAGGGGTGTTACATGTGATGAGTTCTCTAATCTCGACTTTAATATTCATGTTGATGGGATGAATAAATTCCTTTGCAGAAACACCATATTTACAGATGTTACAATTGTTACATCTGTAAAAGCCTCTAGGTCGGTGTGGTAACCACATTCCGGTAGTTTTTTTAGCACAAGGAATTTGACTATGTACTAATCTGTCCCTGAGGTTTTCACTTCTGTTAAAAGTGACTCTTGGCTTCAGGCCTACAGAAACACCCACTGTATTATCTCCTAGTAAAATGGGCCAATTCCTGTGTATGACATTTCCTATCTGGCCTTCCACATGATTGAAATATGTTACAGAAGTACAAGGCATTTTTTCAGTAACCATCATGTTTCCTGTATTATCACCCCTTAAAAGTTCATTCCTATCCATCTTTTGAACCTTATCCCTAGTTTGTACCAAAAGTTTTTTGTCATAACCCCTAGTTTCAAATCTATCGATGAGCTCTTCTGTTTGGGTTACACATTCAGCATTTGAGCTGCAATTTCTTCTTAGCCTCAACATCTGTCCAAAGGGAATAGAATTTTTTAAGATATGGGGATGGGCACTACTAGCCAACAGTAATGAATTTGTGGCTGTGTTTTTTCTGAAGCCTTTAGTCTCTGTCTTATTTTGATTAACATAAAGGTGAAGATCCAGAAATGAAATACTATATGGGTCACTGACATACGTGAATTTTAAATTAAATGTATTAACATTGAGCCATTTAATGAAGTCAGGGATGATTTCTGCAGGTCCCTCCCAAATACATAATACATTGTCAATAAAGCGATGCCAGTGTGTAAGGTGTTTGACAAATGGATTATTGTCAGAAAAGACAATGTCTTTTTCCCATAGTCCCAGGAACAAGTTGGCATAACTTGGTGCCATCGATGCTCCCAAGGCAGTGCCCCATTTCTGTAGAAAAAATTCCCCTATGAATTCAAAGTAGTTATGTGTTAATAGAAACTCAGTTGCATCTACAATTAACTCATCCAGGACATTTTCAATTTTAGATAATTCTTCCATCCAATATTTGATAGTTTCTAAACCTTTTGGGTGTTGGATAGAGGTATATAGGGATTCAACATCAATGCATAACCACTGGTAGACAGATTTCCAATCAATATCCTTCATAATATTAAGTACTGTTGTACTGTCCTTAATATATGAAGGTAATTTAACAATCTGAAACTGAAGAAAAAATCAATGAATTTGCCCAAATTCTGTGTGAGCGAGTTACATCCTGAAACTATGGGTCTACCTGGGGGCTTAGTTATATCTTTATGGATTTTTGGTAAAATATAGAAACTGGGAATAGTAGGGTTATTTTGCCAGATAAAGTTATATTCTTTTTCTGAAATAAGACCACTGTCTATGGTGTATTTAAGAAGTTGAAATAACTATTTTTTGAAAGTTTGTGTAGGGTCAGAGGGCAATCTACAGTAATTATTAGTGTCATTTAATAGTGAATATACTATATCACTGTGCTGTGCAATATCCATTACTACAATATTGCCTCCCTTATCAGCTGGTTTGATGATTATTTCCTGATTTTTTGACAAGTTCTCTAGAGCAATTTTTTTCATTTTTAGTAAGGTTGTAATACCTCGGTTTGTTTTGATTGCTCAGGATCTCCTGTACTTGTTTGTTCACAACTTTCTCAAATGTCTGTATGGTAGGATTAAATATATTTGGACAAAAGGTGGATGTACCTATAAACTTATTTTTCCTTAAAGTTGAGATATGTCCCTTAACATTAAACATGGCATTACCTGTATAATGAGACTGGGTAGTGAACTGTTCAGTCCCAACTTGTTCAGCTGTAAAAAGTCTCTCAAACATGTCCAAATTAAATTCAGCATCACCAGTGAACTCACCACTTGTGAATTCACTTTCTGGATTGATACTCAGTCCACTGTTCAAGATCTGTGTAGAATCTTCTATAGCTGAGATCAGTAGGTCTAGATCTTCGATATTCCTTGGTTCTTCTATCCTTGTCCCGCCCATGGTTTCAGATATATGTTTTTGTTGGAAAAAGGCTTTCAATTAAATTTTTCAGTAGAATTTCTGTAAGCTCACAAAGATTTTAAATTCATTTACTATTGGAGTAGGTGCAAAATTTAAACCTTTCTGAAGAAGTTGAGTTTCAGTTGTGAGTATATATTGCGATAGATTTATAACTTGTAGCTTATTTCTTTGTTCCTTGTTCTCAGGGCTCTTTCTATTCTTATTGATTCTTCGATCTCCTCTTCTCCCTCTTCTGGATTTTTTCTTTCTCCTGATTATTTTGTCAATGTTTTCTCTAAAAAAGGTCTATTATCTCCTGTTTCTCCAGTATTCCATCTTTTATTTTGGTTTTTATTTTTAGACTGGAATTGAACCCGAGAGCGACCCCTACTGACAAACCGCGTTTTAGCCGAGGCAGTGATATGTCCCTTTTCATAATCCGTTTTATCATAGAGAAGTTTAGAGGTTTTCTTCTCAATTATTTCTAACTTATACTTTTGTATCTTGTTTACTAACTTAGATTCTAGATCATTAAAATCTATATGATCACTAAATCCAGTTATTATAGATCTAGCTTCACTTAATTCTTTCACCAGTAGGTCATATTTTCATTTGTCATATTTGATTAAAAATTCCAGAAATGTTTTGGAACATCCACATGCAGCACAAATCCAATCTTCCTTAAATGGGAATGCATCTATCCCACTAGAGGGAGAGATCTGTATATGTAACCCCCTCGGTGTCAACCCTCTCTCAATGTATTCTTCGAGGGTAGAGATATCATATGTATCGTCTATTTCTTTTAATAGTAGTTTTTCAAATGAATTAAATGCTGACCTTATTGTGATTTTACTAGTGGTGTCACTCATAGAGGTTGCTCCTGTAATATTATTATCATTGTTAATTTGTAACCTTTCTCTTGCCTTTTTCTTCTTATATCAGGGTCGTCAAATGCTTGCCACAAATAACTTTCGGCTCCATCAATTTCACTCTGCACCTCTCCACTAGTTCGCTGCATAATACAAAAATTAACTCAAAATACAGAGCAGCCAGAATCTCTTTCTTCACTAGTATTATGCAATTTGGAGACACCGTAAAACAACTTTTATAATGTGTTTATTCTGCTTTATTAAAATTACTGAACTTAAAATTTAACTTTAAGAAGTCAGAGAAGAAAAAAACACTTTCAAAATCATTCAGTTCTAGTCTCTCTTTGATGTCAATATATTCAGATGTTGAAGTTAGTCAAATCCTTCAAAAGTTAATTTTATAAAAAAGAAGGTGTTAATTCGTCAGCAGCATCTATAGTAGTGCAAATAGTTCAACTAGGAACTTGTTAGAAAGGATCCTTTTAATACACAATGTATTGCAATTTTGAAGACCATTCGCCGTTCAAGGAAATCAACCATAAACAACACAGAAGGCAGTGTAAATCACTCCTTTCAATGCGCTTTTGAAAGTAGTAAGTAATTTACTCGAAGTGGATACAGACCTAACTTAATATTTACCAAAAGCATCACTGTCCTTTTTGTAAACACATATTATTAACCAAAAGCAACAATAACTAACTCCAATTATAATAGTCCACTTCAGAGAATTTGAAAAAATGAAGTTTACACTGAAGATGTGCTTACTTGTTAAAGTATTTATATCATCAGAGTTTGTTTATGAATTCGGAGTTTCATTCCTTGGCTGCTCAGCAGGTAATACAAAAGAATCAAAGGACAGGATTATGCTGTTATTGCAGTTGACTTCTGAAAATAAGAGATTCATCCAAATCAAAATGAACTCCACGTCCCAATAACGGCAGTCTACTAGCTCACAGAAGGCGTAATGGGATAATTAAATGCAATTAGCAGATTAAGGCAGAACTCCACATCCCAGAATCATCAGCCTTCTAGCTCATGGAAGGCATAATAGGGTGATTAAATGCAATTAGCAGGTTAAAGGAGAGTGAGCTGTAAACACTGAGACAATATTTTATTTGACATAGTATTTCAAAATCTCCAAATTCATATTAAATAAAGAAAGAATAGTGTGGAAAAATCAAAAATGGGAACTTACTGTACTTGCAGTGAGCTCTTTGGACTTAAAGGAGTTTCATCCAAAATAGTTAGTGAGCTAAGAGTCAAAAAGTGCCAGCCATCGGCATCGCAAAGGGCAATACAAATGAATCCAAATAGCTAGTAAAGGTGGAGTAATTTGCAAGCGTTAAAAAATACATTCACTTGGTAAATGAGTTAAATCCTCCAAGTTCTTTTTGTGAATGTCACATAGCACAAAGCGCAATGTAGTTAAATCAAATAACTTACGGTACTTGCAGAACTCTATTGGAGTTGAAGGAAGTTTATCCAGAACAGTGAATGACCACAAAATCAATTCGCATCTCAAATGAGCTAGTCATCATCAGCACAGAAGGCAGTGACGTTAAATCCAATATATTTTGCACATAGAGGCAGAGTATGCAGCAACTAAATCCATGTAAAAGAAATAGTTTAAAATATCAAAATGTAGAAATGCAGTTTAAGGAATTAAAGAGTCGAAAGTTCACTGAATTTCCACTTGCTTTGTTTAAAGTGTTGAAGGAACCTCACAGTCTATTTGCAAATGCAGAACGCCAGTTGTCAGCAGCACAAAAGGCAGAGCTATTTGATCAGTCCAGGATGTGCTGCGAGCTATGGCTGTATGAGTGAACTCACCACTTGTGAATTCACTTTTTGGATTGATACTCAGTCCACTGTTCAAGATTTGTGTAGAATCTTCTATAGCTGATATCAGTAGATCTAGATCTTCGATATTCCTTGGTTCTTCTATCCTTGTCCCGCCCATGGTTTCAGATATATGTTTTTGTTGGAAAAAGGCTTAGTGTATGTAACCTAGATACCTAATAACTATATCATTATGTCTGTCTTTTTTAGGTTTCACTACCATTTCATTTGACTGCCCTCCAGCTGCCTTGTCCTTAATTACTGGGAGATCCTGTATTTTGGTTGCCTTGCATACACACTCTCTCTCTCTTCCAGGATATGCTGGAGGTTTGGTCTAATCTTCTATCCTTGTCATCAAAAATTTTTCAAACATTTATGTTGTTTCATTCCATCATTTAGAGTCTGCATATATGCTTTTTGTATTGTTACCATTAAAATGATGTTAGTGCTGTTATAGCACCATCTAGTGACCTATTTAGGTTTAAATGTTCCTGCATGTTGACTTTTAATGACTGTTAGAAACATCTGTGTATTTTGTAAGTGGTTAATGGTTTTTTTATTATAAAAGGACTAAGCTTAGCCTGCAGTCTTTACCCCCAATGAAGACTCATTGAGGAGTTGAAGCGCTGAGGCACCTTAGCGCTTTGCTTTTTTGTTTTGCCTGTTGGTTCATTTTGTGTCTTTTAGATACAATAAAATACCTTGCTTATTACGTTTACATGTTTGGACCTGGATTTATCCTGCAACAGGCTTAAGTGTGCTGTTCATCTTTGGTTTTCTGTAGTGTTTGGGCTGGCTGCCCTTTGCAACAGCACCACCTCATACAGCCATAGCGCGCAGCACATCCTGGATTGATCAAATAGCTCTGCCTTCTGGGCTGCTGACGGCTGGTGTTCTGCATTTGCAAATGGACTGTGAGGTTACTTCAACACTTTAAACAAAGCAAGATGAAATTCAGTGAACTTTTGACTCTTTACTTCCTTAAACTGCATTTCTACATTTTGACATTTTAAACTATTTCTTTTACATGGATTTAGTTGCTGCATACTCTGCCTCTATGTGTAAAATACATTGGATTTAAATTAACTGCCTCCTGTGCTGATGATGACTAGCTCATTTGAGATGCAAATGGATTTTGCGTTCATTCACTGTTCTGGATAAACTTCCTTCAACTTCAATAGAGTGCTGCAAGTACTGTAAGTTATTTGATTTAACTACATTGCGCTTTGTGCTATGTGACATTCACAAAAAGAACTTGGAGGATTTAACTCATTTACCAAGTGAATGTATTTTTTAACGCTTGCAAATTACTCCACCTTTACTAGCTATTTGGATTCATTTGTATTGCCCTTTGTGATGCCGATGGCTGGCACTTTCTGACTCTTAGCTCACTAACTATTTTGGATGAAACTCCTTTAAGTCCAAAGAGCTCACTGCAAGTACAGTAAGTTCCCATTTTTGATTTTTCCACACTATTCTTTCTTTATTTAAAATGAATTTGGAGATTTTGAAATACTCTGCCAAATAAAATATTGTCTCAGTGTTTGCAGCTCACTCTACTTTAACCTGCTAATTGCATTTAATCACCTTATTATGCCTTCTATGAGCTAGAAGGCTGATGATTCTGGGATGTGGAGTTCTGCCTTAATCTGCTAATTGCATTTAATTATCCCATTATGCCTTCTGTGAGCTAGTAGACTGGCGTTTTTGGGACATGGAGTTCATTTTGATTTGGATGAATCTCTTATTTTCAGAAGTCAACTGCAATAACAGCATAATCCTGTCCTTTGATTCTTTTGTATTACCTGCTGAGCAGCTGAGGAATGAAACTCCAAATTCATAAACAAACTCTGATGATATAATTACTCTAACAAGTAAGCACATCTTCAGTGTAAACTTCATTTTTTCAAATTCTCTGAAGTGGACTATTATAATTGGAGTTAGTTATTGTTGCTTTTGGTTAATAATATGTGTTTACAAAAAGGACAGTGATGCTTTTGGTAAATACTAAGTTAGGTCTGTATCCACTTCGAGTAAATTACTTACTACTTTCGAAAGCGCATTGAAAGGAGTGATTTACACTGTGTTGTTTATGGTTGATTTTCTGGAACAGCGAATGGTCTTCAAAATTGCAATACATTGTGTATTAAAAGGATCCTTTCTAACAAGTTCCTAGTTGAACTATTTGCACTACTATAGATGCTGCTGACGAATTAACACCTTCTTTTTTTATAAAATTAACTTTTGAAGGATTCGATTAACTTCAACATCTGCATGTATTGACATCAAAGAGAGACTAGAACTGAATGATTTTGGAAGTGTTTTTTTCTTCTCTGACTTCTTAAAGTTAAATTTCAAGTTCAGTAATTTTCATAAAGCAGAGTAAACACATTATAAAGGTTTTTTTAAGGTCTCTCCAAATTGCATAATAATAGTGAAGAAAGAGATTCTGGCTGCTCTGTATTTTGAGTTAATTTTTGTATTATGCAGTGAACTAGTGGAGAGGTGCAGAGTGAAAATAATGGATCCGAACGTTGTTTGTGGCAAGCATTTGACGACCCTGCTATAAGAAAAAAAAAAGCAAGAGAAAGGTTACAAATTAACAATGATAATATTATTACAGGAGCAACCTCTACGAGTGACACCACTAGTAAAATCACGATAAGGTCAGCATTTAATTCATTTGAAAAACTACTATTAAAAGAAATAGACGTTACATATGATATCTCTACCCTCGAAGAATACATTGAGAGAGGGTTGACACCGAGGGGGTTACGTATACAGATCTCTCCCTCTAGTGGGATAGATGCATTCCCATTTAAGAAAGATTGGATTTGTGCTGCATGTGGATGTTCCAAAACATTTCTGGAATTATTAATCAAATATGACAAACAAAAATATGACCTACTGGTGAAAGAATTAAGTGAAGCTAGATTTATAATAACTGGATTGAGTGATCATATAGATTTCAAAGATCTAGAATCTAAATTAGTAAACAAGATACAAAAGTATGAGTTAGAAATAATTGAGAAGAAAACCTCTAAACTTCTCCATGATAAAATGGATTATGGAAAGTGCCATATCACTGCCTGGGCTAAAAAGTGATCTGTCAGTAGGGGTCGCTCTCGGGTTCGATTCCAGTCTAAAAATAAAAACCAAAATAAAAGATGGAATACTGGAGAAACAGGAGATAATAGACCTTTTTTAGAAAAAACATTGATAAAATAATCAGGAGAAAGACAAAATCCAGAAGAGGGAGAAGGAGAGGTCGGAGATGCTAACTGAGGGAGCAGTGGATGTGGCAGCAATCACTGAGACCTGGGCCACTGCAGAACACAACTGGGACCTGAACCTGGAGGGTTACACTATGTTCAGGAAGGACAGTGGGGAGGGAAGGGGAGAAGGGGTAGCAATGATAGTCAAAAACTGCATTGGCATAGGGGGAGTAGAGGAGGCAGAGGGAACCGTGGAGGCGATTTAGGTCACCTTGATAACAAGGGGTGGCAAGAGAGTAAAAATAGGAGTGGTGTATAGACCCCCTGCCCTGGCAGAGGAACTGGAGGAGAGTTTGGTGGCAGATGTTGGGAGACACTGCAGACTGGGCAGAGGAACGGTGGTAGTGTTGGGGGACTTAAACATGCCAGGAACAGACTGGGAGACTATGACATCCTCTGTGACCAGGGAACAGAGGTTGTTGGATGTCTTTCAGGATGCATTCCTAACTCAGAAGGTGGGGGAACCAACCAGGGAGGCACGGGTACTGGATGTGGTTCTGGCAGACAGTGACCAGATTGGGGGCCTGGAGGTAAGGGACCCATTGGCGGGGAGTGACCATGTCACAGTCTGGGTCTGCCTGGACCTAGGAGGACTAGAAGACTGCACAAAGACGGAGGTAACTGACTTCAGGGGGACAGATTTTAAGGAAATGGGAAGGATCCTTAAGGAGCATTTGGATGTGATTGGATCAGACATGGATGCTGATAGTAAGTGGGAAATAATAAGGAGAGGGGTACAGGATGCTACCAGCACCTGTGCAAGAGTAAGATGAAAATGCAGTAGGGCCCGAAAACCCTGCTGGTGGGCCAGGGAGGTCCAGGAGGTGGTGCGGGGAAAGAAGGCAGCCTATAGGCAATTCAAGTGCTCAAGGAGTGAAAGGGATCGAGGGGAGTATGAGCTGATGGCTAGAAGGGCCACTAGGGTGGTGAGGGCGGCTAAGGCAAGGAAGGAGCAGAACCTGGCCAGGGGAATTAGGAGAGGGAACAAGGGGTTCTTTAGATACATTGGGGAAAAACAGAAGGGTGAAGGGGCAGATTAGCAGGATTAAATCAGGGAGATGGGCACAAGACCCAGGGGCAGGCTGAGAGAACTAAATGATGCTTCCTCAGTTTTCACCAGGAAAATGGGATTGCTGCATCATACATGGGAGGAGACAGAGATACTGAGGAGGGGGACCCTCACGATTGGCAGCTCTGGGGAGAGGGGGAGGCATCACTGGCAGGAGGGGGGAGGGCTATGCAGGGAGAAGAGGTACCGGAAGTGGAAATCACAGCAGAGAGAGTGAGGGAAGCCCTCAGCTCCCTTAAGACACAGAAAGCACCGGGACCAGATAAATTACATCCCAGAGTGCTGAAGAAACTTGCGGATGTCCTGGTGAAACCCCTGGCAGAGCTTTTCACCATGTCTCTGAGGACAGGGTGGGTGCCCCAGGACTGGAAGGTGGTGAATATAGTGCCTATCTACAAGGGGGGATCAAGGAAGGTGGCAGGGAACTACAGGTCTGTCAGCCTGACATTGGTGGTGGGCAAGGTGATGGAGGGCATTGTCAAGAAGAGGCTAGGAGGGACCTGTAAAAGTCAGGGTGCCTGGATGATAGACAGCATGGATTCGTCCCAGGGAAATCATGTCAGACAAACCTTGTGGAGTTCTATGACTGGGTGACGAGTGCCTTGGACCTGGGTAGACCAGTGGACGTCCTCTTTCTAGACTTCAGCAAGGCATTTGACTCTGTTCCTCATGTGGGCCTGTTGGATAAGCTGGGAGAAATGGGGGTGGGGAACCAGATGATCAAATGGATAGGCAATTGGCTCCAGGACTGGACCCAGAGGGTCGTAGTTGGCGGCATAGTCTCATCCCCAAGGAGGGTCATTAGTGGGGTCCCACAGGGATCAGTCCTTGGGCCCCTCCTCTTCAATGCCTACATCTCTGACATAAGGACAGGAATCAGGAGTGTGATGAGTCTCTTTGTGGATGACTCAAAACTGGGGTGGTGGTGGATGCGGAGGAGGGAAGGGTGGCTCTACAGGGGGACCTGGAGGCTCTGGAAAGATGGTCTAGAAAGTGGAAGCTGAGGTTCAATGCAGGGAAATGCAAGGTACTCCACCTGGGGGCCAGAAACCCAGGCCAAGTGTACACCCTGGGGGGAAATGCCACAAGTCTCGATGACTGAGAGGGACCTGGGGTGGTGGTGGATGTCAAGATGAACAACTCAGAGACTTGTAGGAGGGCAGCAGCCAAGGCCAACAGGATGCTGGGATGCATCACTAGGGGCATCACCTCCAGAAGGAGGGAAGTGTTACTCCCTCTGTATAACTGCTTGGTGAGGCCACACCTTGAGTACTGCATGCAGTTTTGGAGGCCACACTTAAAGAGGGACATTACTGTCCTGGAGAGGGTCCAGAGGAGGGCAACCAAAATGATTTGGGGCTTGGGGGACAGGACCTATGAGGAGAGGATCGAAGAGCTAAATATGTACACACTGGAAGAGAGAAGGGACCGGGGGGGACATGATAGGGGTCTTCAGGTGCATGAAGAGGGTAAATAGGGAGGAACAGAAGGGTGCTTGAAGGAAGGAGGAGGGGTCACTAGAGGGCATGGGTGGAAGCTGGAGGGGGGAAGATTCAGGGGAGAAAGGAGGAGGTGCTACTTCACTGAGAGGGTGGTGGAGCCATGGAATGCGCTGCCTAGGGGGCTGGTGGAGGCAGAGACAATGGAGGGGTTCAAGAGGGGGTGGGACAGGTACAGGGGAAGAGTTCTGGAAGCAAAATCCAATGCAGCAAGAATATCCAGAACTGGGAAGGGAGAAGCCAGAGGAGGAGAGGGAGGCAGCAAGGTCAGCACCCAGGGTGGAGGCTGACCAAACGAGCAGACACGAAAGACCGTTAGGCCTATTCTGCTGGCATTTTAGTATGTTAGTATGTTAGAATCAGTAAGCATAGAAAGAGTCCTGAGAACAAGGAACAAAGAAATAAGTTACAAGTTATAAATCTATCTCCGTATATACTCACCACAACTGAAACTCAACTTCTTCAGAAAAGTTTAAATTTTGTGCCTACTCCAATAGTAAATGAATTTAAAATCTTTGTGAACTTACAGAAATTCTACCGAAAAATAAAATTGAAAGCCTTTTTCCAACAAAAACATACATCTGAAACCATGGACGGGACAAGGATAGAAGAACCAAGGAATATCGAAGATCTAGACCTACTGATCTCAGCTATAGAAGATTCTACACAGATCTTGAACAGTGGACTGAGTATCAATCCAGAAAGTGAATTCACAAGTGGTGAGTTCACTGGTGATGCTGAATTTAATTTGGACATGTTTGAGAGACTTTTTACAGCTGAATAAGATGAGACTGAACAGTTCACTACCCAGTCTCATTGTACAGGTAATGCCATGTTTAATGTTAAGGGACATATCTCAACTTTAAGGAAAAATAAGTTTATAGGTACATCCACCTTTTGTCCAAATATATTTAATCCTACCATATAGACATTTGAGAAAGTTGTGAACAAACAAGTACAGGAGATCCTGAGCAATCAAAAACAAGCCAAGGTATTACAACCTTACTAAAAATGAAAAAATGCTCTAAAGAACTTGTCAAAAAATCAGGAAATAATCATCAAACCAGCTGATAAGGAAGGCAATATTGTAGTAATGGATATTGCACAGTACAGTGATATAGTATATTCACTATTAAATGACACTAATAATTACTGTAGATTGCCCTCTGACCCTACACAAACTTTCAAAAAATAGTTATTTCAACTTCTTAAATACGCCATAGACAGTGGTCTTATTTCAGAAAAAGAATATAACTTTATCTGGCAAAATAACCCTACTATTCCTAGTTTCTATATTTTACCAAAAATCCATAAAGATATAACTAAGCTCCCAGGTAGACCCATAGTTTCAGGATGTAACTCGCTCACACAGAATTTGGGCAAATTCATTGATTTTTTTTTCTTCAGTTCCCGGTAGTTAAATTACCTTCATATATTAAGGACAATACGACTGTACTTAATATTGTGAAGGATATTGTTTGGAAATCTGGCTACCAGTGGTTAAGCATTGATGTTGAATCCCTATATACTTCCATCCAACACCCAAAAGGTTTAGAAACTATCAAATATTGGATGGAAGAATTATCCAAAATTGAAAATGTCCCAGATGAGTTAATTGTAGACGCAACTGAGTTTCTATTAACACATAACTACTTTGAATTCAAAGGGGAATTTTTTCTACAGAAATGTGGCACTGCCTTGGGAGCATCGATGGCACCAAGTTATGTCAACTTGCTCCTGGGACTATGGGAAAAAGACATTGTCTGTTCTGACAATAATCCATTTGTCAAACACCTTATACACTGGCATCGCTTTATTGACGATGTATTATGTATTTGGGAGGGACCTGCAGAAATCATCCCTGACTTCATTAAATGGCTCAATGTTAATATATTTAATTTAAAATTCACCTATGTCAGTGACCCATATAGTATTTCATTTTTGGATCTTCACTTTTATGTTAATCAAAATAAGATAGAGACTAAAGGCTTCAGAAAAAAAACACAGCCACAAATTCATTACTGTTGGCTAGTAGTGCCGATCCCCATACCTTAAAAAATGCTATTCCCTTTGGGCAGACGTTGAGGCTAAGAAGAAATTGCAGCCCAAATGCTGAATGTGTAACCCAAACAGAAGAACTCATCAATAGATTTGAAACTAGGGGTTATGGCAAAAAACTTTTGGTACAAACCAGGGATAAGGTTCAAAAGATGGATAGGAATGAACTTTTAAGGGGTGATAATACAGGAAACATGATGGTTACTGAAAAAATGCCTTGTACTTCTGTAACATATTTCAGTCATGCGGCAGGCCAGATAGGAAATGTCATACACAGGAATTGTCCCATTTTACTAGGAGATAATACAGTGGGTATTTCTGTAGGCCTGAAGCCAAGAGTCACTTTTAACAGAAGTGAAAACCTCAGGGACAGATTAGTACATAGTCAAATTCCTTGTGCTAAAAAACTACCGGGATGTGGTTACCACACTGCCCTAGAGGCTTTTACAGATGTAACAATTGCAACATCTGTAAATATGGTGTTTCTGCAAAGGAATTTATTCATCCCATTAACATGAATATTAAGGTCGAGATTAGAGAACTCATCACATGTAACACCCCTTATGTAGTGTATGCACTGTAGTGTACTTGTGGTTTGGTATATGTAGGCAAGACTGTCAGACCCTTGAAACAGAGCATACAGGAGCACATTCGTTCTGTCTTGAATAACAAACAAGATACCCCTGTAGGTTTACATCTTTCCAATGTTCATAATTCAAAACCGTCATGTTTCATGTATATAGGTTTAGAACGTGTTTCACAAATGAAAAATGGAGGAGACAGACCAAACTTGCTATTACAACGTGAGAGTTATTGGATTCATGCACTGCATAGTGCAAAACCACAGGGACTCAATGATAAATGGGATTTAAAACCATTTTTGAAATAGATAAAAAAATATGATAGATTTCTCTGACATGAAATTGTATTAGTGTATGTAACCTAGATACCTAATAACTATATCATTATGTTTGTATTTTTTTAGGTTTCACTACCATTTCATTTGATTGCCCTCCAGCTGCCTTGTCCTCAATTACTGGGAGGTCCTGTGTTTTGGTTGCCTTGCATACACACTCTCTCTCTTCCAGGATATGTTGGAGGTTTGGTCTAATCTTCTATCCTTGTCATAAAAAAATTTTAAAATGTTTATGCTGTTTCATTCCATCATTTAGAGTCTGCATATATGCTTTCTGTATTGTTACCATTAAAACGATGTTAGTGCTGTTATAGCACCATCTAGTGACCTATTTAGGTTTAAATGTTTGTGCATGCTGACTTTTAATGACTGTTAGAAACATCTGTGAATTTTGTAATTGGTTAATTGTTTTTTTTGATTATAAAAGGACTAAGCTTAGCCTGCAATCTTTACCCCCTGATGAAGACTCATTGAGGAGTCGAAGCGCTGGGGCACGTTAGCGCTTTGTTTCTTTGTTTTGCCTGTTGGTTCGTTTTGTGTCTTTTAGATACAATAAAATACTTTGCTGACTGCGTTTACATGTTTGGACCTGGATTTATCCTGCAACAGGCTTAAATGTGCTGTTCATCTCTGGTTTTCTGTCGTGTTTGGGCTGCCTGCCCTTTGCTACAGCTCCACCTCAAACAGCCATAGCTCACAGCACGTCCTGGATTGATCAAATGGCTTAATATGTATACCCTTGAGGAAAGGAGGGAGTGGGGGGGACATGATAGAAACATTCACGTACCTCAAGGGAATCAACAAAGTCCAAGACGGGAGCATCTTTGAGAGAAAAAGATGTGCAAGAACCAGGAGGCACAGTTTGAAGATAGAGGGAGGATGGCTCAGGGGCAACGTCAGAAAGTATTTTTTTATGGAGAGGGTGGTGGACGCTTGGAACCACCTTCCTGAGGAGGTCGTGGGGTCAAAAACAGTGATGGAATTCAAGAATGCATGGGACAGAAATAAGGCAATTATAGTGAAGGGTAGGAGGAAGTAGGCTGTTGGTTGACTAGAATCTGCAGCTTATCCAATATGTAGGGAATGGGCAGACAAGGTGGGCAAAGCGGTTCTTATCTGCCATAAAAGTCTACGTTTCTATGTTTCTAATGACAGGATAGTGCCTGAAGTTCACTAGTTCTACAGGCTAAGCAAACTGTAATTAGAAAAACTGTTTTGAGAATTAAAAAATACAGAGAAATAGAGTTTATGGGTTTGAATGGTACTTTGATCAAAGAATCCAAAATAACATTCTGTTGCAATGGAGTTACAGCAGTTTTCTCTTTTGGCCTGATGTTGCCTGTGGCCTTAAGGAATGTGAGCACATGTGGGTGCACCTTGGGAAGTGTGCCTTCAATTTTTCCTTGAATTGCCCCTACTGCCACTGTCTGAACCCTTAGATATGCTTTAGTCCGTCCCTTGTCAAAGCTTTCTTGTAAAGAATCATACACTTGGTGTGCAGAAGTGTTCATGATATGGCATTGATGGAGTGTGAGGAGCACCACGTACTGAAAATAGACCAGTGTCTTTTGTAAGTCTGGTTTGTGAATTGTGTGCAGGACTATAATGCTGTGTCCACCATTTTAGAAGACATGCCTGTCACTAACAGTCTGTCCCATTGAACAGCCATGCTGTCAGTTTGAGGATTTATGGTGCTGAGTGTAGAAATGACCCCTGTGACAGTAGGTCTTATTTGGTCAGCAGTGGCATTGGATCAACAATCAGCTTTAGTATAATCGATGCATACCTTGTTCTCCTGGCCCAATCTGGAGCTACAAGAACCACTGTACTGCTAAAGTCTTGAATCCTGTGGATCACCCAAGCCACCATTGAGACTGGTGAGAACATGTAGGCCCTCATGAATCACCATGAAGTCCATGGTACATCTATCCATGCCATACCTTATTTCTAGTACCTGGAGGAGAAGAAGGTTGGGACTTATGTATTTGTCTCTGTGGCCCTGAGATCAAGTTAAAAAGGGCCCCAACGTGACTGGATTTTCAGAAACACTTGACAATGAAGTTGCCACTCCACTGGGTTGAATGTTTGCCAGCTGAGCCAATCTAGTAAGTAAGTAAGTAAAATGTTATTTAATTAGGCACCCAATCCTAGGGACTCAGGGCACCGTACAGTCAAGACTGTTTAACAGAGTTGTAGAGCAATATAAAAGCAATCAGCAACAGATAACGTTATTTAAGAAATTTTGTGTAAGTTAAAAAATGTTAGCGGCAAAGGCTATGCTAAAAAGATGAGTCTTTAAGCCCCTCCTAAATGCCTCCACCATAAGGGCCTCCCTCAAAGGTCTTGGCAGTGAGTTCCAGAGGACCAGGCCAGCCAACCTGAATGAACGCTCACCTGAGGTTTTCAGCCCAGTCCTCAGAACTGCCAGGAGGTCCTGGGTGGAGGAATGAAGAGAGCGAGCTAGAATGGCAGGAGTAAGGAGGTCTGACAGGTAGCCATGGCCCGATCTGTATAGGGCCTTATAGGTGAGCCAGCCCACCTTGAAGAGAACCTGCCACCTGACCGGCAGCCAGTGCAGATCCCACAAGACTGAGATCACATGACAGGACCTGGACAGTCCTGTCAGCAGCCTGGATGCTGCATTCTGCACCAGCTGCAGCAGGAGGAGGTTCCCTCCACTGACCCAAGGTACAGAGCATTACAGTAATCGAGCCTGGATGTCACAGAGGCGTGTACCAGTGATGGCAGGTCTTTGGGCAGGATTAGGGGTTTAATTCAGGCAATATTCCTCAGATGGTAAAACCCGCTTTTGATGACAGCCAACAACTGTGCTTCAAATGTCAGCTTGTCATCGAGGATTATGCCCAGATGTCTCACCTAGAGGACGCCATCAATGGGGTTGTCCCCAGGACCAAACCTATTGTCCTGGTGGCATCCCCATCACATCTGTGATCTGGCTCACTACCTCCATCTTACCTGGGTTAAGTCTCAACCAGTTAGAGTTCATCCAATCCCGGATCTTGGCAAAACATTTATTCAGCACATCAATGGCACTGTTTGTCCCTGGTGCAAAAGACATGTACTGCTGAGTATCATCTGCATAACAGTGAAAACCCAGACTGTCTAATGATCCTCCCCAGGGGCAGAATGTACACTGCAAACAACATTGGTGATAGGATTGAGTGTTGAGGAACTCCACAGGTCAGGGACATCGGGGAGGAGAAATTCCCCATTACTACCCTCTGCCTTCTGCCCGAGAAAAAGGACTCAAACCAGTTGATGACAGTACAGGTGAGTCCAAAATACTCTCTAAGGTGATCCAACACCACAATGTGGTCCACGGTGTCAAATGCTGATGACGGATTGAGTAGAATGAAAACTGACTGATCCCCTTGATCTCTTGACATGAGGAGGTCATTATGCACCCAGACCAATGCCATCTCTGTGCTGCACCTCATTCTAAACCCAGACTGGAATGGCTTATAGATGTCAAAGGTCTACAGATGTTCCTCAAGCTGCAGAGCCACTATATTCTCAACAACCTTCCCTAAAAATGAGAGGTTGAGGATTGGTCTATAATTCACTGGAACGTCAAGATCAAGGGATGTTTTTTTCAGAAGGGGCTTCACCAGCGCCACCTTCAAGGCATCGGGGAAAACCACTCCAAAAGTTAACAACTGGCTATCCTGACAAACACTGGACTCATAGCCTTGATGCAGCCCACTAGGAGATGCATTGGGCCAGGTTCCAGTTCACAACAAGTGGGCCACAGCTTCAAAATCACCTAATAGACCTCGGCCTCCTCCACTGGCCAAAACTCCACCCAGACAGTAGGAGTGCCCCTGTTCAACCCAGACCCCACCCTGTGGGACTGATCTATACCCACTGGTGAGATTCTGGGCAAATAGAAGATACCCCGTCAGGAAAGAGCAGAACAAAATCTTCACAACGTGCTACCGAAAAAGCTCTTTTCAACTGTAGACAGAGAAGATGGAGAAGCCTGTCCACAGTCCAAAAGAGGTGAGCTGGTCTGTTACTCCCTGAAACAATCTCCCTGGATAGGAACTCCGTCTTCTTATGGTTGATTGCCTTTTGACAAGTAAGCAATAATACCTGACAGGGTGAGTGGTATTGGGCTATACTGGACCACCCTGGGGAGTAATGAGGCCCGATGCTGCAGGCGGAGGGCCTTATAGCCCCTGGAAGGTCCGGTATAGCCCATACCACCCACCCTGGAGGGTATTATTGCACTAGAAAATGGGCACTGTTTTAAAAAAGAAGTTAAACAATTGTTATTAAATTATTTAAGATTAGTTTTGTTATAAAATAGTCCCTACGCCTAAATAAATTGGTTGTGAAGTCACAGTTTCCAATAGTAGTCTGTTACAGTTTATAACCCCCCTTAGCAATGCAGTGTCTTTAATTTAATTTGTTGGTGTCTAGTACCCGTTTTGTCAACCCACCCCCACATACACATAGGTTCTTGAAAAAGAAATTTACTATTTTTAATGGAGACATACTCTGTCCACTGCCAGTTACCTGAAGCCGATGGGGCTCACAGCTTCCCTTTCCTGCCTTCTTTTGAGCTTTTTTTCTGGTTACTGATGAGATCTGGAGTGGAGCAGGAGAGATGTAAAACATTGAATTTTTATGTACAGAAATATTATACTGCAGATTTCTTTCTTTTGACATGCAGCAGCTTTTAAAAAGGGGCACAGAACTGCAGTGGAGCATGTGTCTCCTGATTGAAAATTTACATCGGGAGAGCAGCTGAGGTGGCAGGCAGGCAGCAATGACACTGTACATCAGCCGAGTACAGACATTGCGGAAGGTCCATAGGTTTTGTGGGAGGAAGTCGAGCGAGGTGAAAGAGAAAATAAACCTGCAAAAAGCAGGTACATTCGTGAGCTTTTGGTGGCTGGTGTAAGCCAGTGGGGAGGGAAACTTCACACAATGAAGCCGACAGGACCAACGGCTTTCATTTACTTTTTGTCACTGTGGCAGTGTGAGATCACAGTCAGGAGAGTGGTGCCATAGTAGAGAATATGGCTGTGAGAATTTCTTCACTCTCCTGACCACAGAATCAGTTTACTTACTTTCTTTCTTTCTTTCTTTCTAGAAGCAGACCAGAAGCGGGGAGGGGTCACACAATGAAGCCGATAGGAGCAACGGCTTATGTTTACTTTTTGTTAGCGTGGCAGTGTGAGATCACGGTTGGGAGAGTGGTGCCATAGCAGAGAATATGGCTGTGAGAATTTCTTCACTGTCCTGGCTGCAGAATCAGTGTGCTTTCTTTTTTTTTTTTATGAAGAAGCAAGTAAATAGTGTTGGGGGGGTCTGTAGCTCTTGTTAAGTGAGAGGAACAACATGGTGGACATTTGACATTTTCTGGGGTGCTTTCAGCCAATTACAAAGCAGACTGGGCACCACTGGAGAATGGTACTCGGTGAAGGGGCACTTGGACTGGCTCTTATTTTTAGCTGGGCATCTATTGTCTGATAGATGCCCACCTAAATAAGTGTCTCAGCCAATCGGGAGAGAGAATTGTCTTTGCCCATTTTCTAATCTGCCTAATGATTCCTCAAAGCCAGTCTATCCTCCTCTAGCCGGGTCCTATGCCAGCAAAGCTCCAACCTCTGACCCATGGTCTTCATCACCTTGAGAGCTCCATCAAGACATGGGGGTCTCAGGTGAGAGGACCTAGGTTGTATACGGACTGGTGCGATTGCATCATATGCCCCAGAGACAGCTCTATTGTAGGCTGCTACCATCTCACCCAAGCCAGTCACACAAACAGTACTAACACCGGAAAAATCAACTACTACCATCAGTTCCGCTGGGGACAATCCCTTTAACAGGCAATAGCTGATTATCTCAACAAGGGAAGGACCATTGGGGGGAGCCCCAAATGAGAATTTCACTGTATAGTGATCAGACCAAGCAACCTGATCAATCCTGCGGTCAGTGACCTAGAGACCCAGTGAGAATACCAAGTCCAAGGTGTGGCCATGGTGGTGGGTTTCAGAGGCAACTGCCTGTACAAGGCCCAGCAATGTTATTAGCTGGAGGAGGTCAGAACCAAGTTGTGAGGCTATATCACTGACTCAGGCATTGAATTCCCCCAGAATAAGCCATCTGGGTGACTCCAACACCCTGCTGGTGATGAAGTCCACAGCCTCCTGCAGAAATGTTCTGCCCTACCCCAGAGGGTGGTAAACCAGGAGAATTCTGCATCCTGGACCCCCACACACTGCCACACTTTCAAACAATGAGGTAGGACCTACCAGATGTATGGAGAAATTCAAGTTGGATCTAAAACAGATGGCTACACCCCCACCCCTGCGATCCCTTCTCTGGCAGTGTACCACAGAGTACCCGGCCAGGACCGATGCCTCCAAAATTGGACCCGCATCCTACCTGAACCAGATTTCTGTGATACGCACCAGAAAAATACAAAGAAACATAGAAATTGTTGGCAGATAAGGACTGCCAGGCCCATCCATTCTGCCAGGTCAACCGAAGAAATTAAGTCCCACATAATTACAGTCTTGTTTCTCATTGACCTGGCATTGTATAACACTGCCTGGATGGCATCAGAGAAGGCTGTAGACCCTCTAGCTGCCTACCCACATGGTCCCATGGGAACCCTAGGAACAGAGACCAAACATGTTGGGTCTCTCTCAAGGCTCCGTTTTCTCCTAGGGTGCCTCCTGCTCCATACCAACCCAATCTGCCTCACCTCCATTGAGCCCCCAGTGCTATGCCACACACCCTCATGACCCCTACCAATACCCACCTCCCTGCAACACCTTATAGCAGCAACAGGGAGGGGAAGATCACAAAAGGGGCAGAGGTCATGCAGCACAGCTGCTGGGTAGCTGATTCGGAGGGACCCAAGACTCCTACACATGCCTACACAACTAGGATAGCTAAAATAAATAATACTAAAATAGCTAAACCCACTAAACAAAAACACACAATATGACAAAAATAAAATAAAACTCCTAAACTATCCACTCAGTCACCAGTCATACTATAAATACAATAAAATTTCCTACACAAGCACTATCAAGCAGTCATTCACTATCTAGTCTCAGTTTACACCAACACATCCCACATCCAAACTTATAAAATTATAAAATTCCTAAATAAGTAAATGAATAAGAAGAATCCTCAAATTTGAAGTCCAGCAAGGACCGCTCCAGGAGAAATTTCAGTTACAAATCCATGAGAGAGGAGAATCACTGGGAAAACCCCTTTAAAAGTGCTCCCACCACTGCTAAGAAGGAGATACAGTTCAAATTCAGGTTTCAACAGTTCTTTCACAACAGTCAGATGAAATCCAACCCGAAGCAAAACTTCTGTAAGCGGTCCTGTCACTACCACTCACTATGTACTAGGTACTTGCTGACTGTCCAGGGTCCTAAAAGAGGAGGTGGGGGGGTTGAGTTTGACCCAGCTCCAAATGTAGAGTCCAGCACAATCCAGAAAACAAGGTCATCCAGCAGTCCCAACAACTCCATGGGTACAATGGGGAAAGTCCCCCAAGAGTCAACTACAATCCTAAAATAGCAGCTGAAGCTCTGAGCCTGACACTTGAAGCAGATGCCAGGCCCTCAGTCAGTTCATGGCATCACCGCTCACCGACCGACCACCCATCACTCATCAGGCTTGATGCTTCAAGCCCAACTAAGACCCTCAATATGTACTGGCTCCTTGACAGAAACAATTCAGATAGTTCAACTAACCATATTCATCCTTTATCTGGCCACACAGTTTGGCAGAGATCCTCCTGGCTAGACGCTGAGATAAATGACTTCCAATACTACAGAATGAAGCCTCAGGTCGTTCTGAGCAGAAATTCTTCCACCTTCACAACAACCTCTTCACAGCAATCTTCCAACACTCCTCACAAGAGCACACCTGGCAACAGATCAGGACCCCTTCCAAAACAGGCTCATTTCCCAGTCAAGCTCCTTTTGGTTCCCTCCTTCCAACCAGCCGATGGAAAAGAGCAATGCTGGATAAGCCCAAAATGAGCAACAGAACAGCACTGCAAACAGTCAAATCTCCTGGAATTCACTGGACTTCAGGTAAGGGTTCTATCAAAAAACCAAAAAAAAATTGCCACCTAGTATACGCTCACTGTTTGTTTTCCCTAACTGCTCTAACCCATCCTAACTAAAAACTAACTATACTCTACTAAACTCTCTACTTACTCACAATTAAAATACACTTTGTCGATAATGGTCAAGGTCCCTAGAATTCTGCGGCTGCAGAATTTTGCACAGAACTTGCACTCTACCGCAGAACTTCTGCGGTGCCGCAGAATTCACTTTTCTTTTTGATTTTTTATTAATATTTCTGGTTTTCCATAGAATCTGGTTCCCTTCCCCTCTTTTTATATCCTAAACCCCCTATATGCTCAGAATGTGATGTTATCATTGCTATAACATCATACATTAGCTAATGAAATGGATGCATTCTGCAACAGAAATGAACAGTCACTTATCTACCACAGCTCTCACTGCCAGAGGGTGGCACAGTGCATCAGGCGTGGTGATATTTGCTCAACCTGCACTATAGCCTAATACAATTTTCAGTCTTACATTATTGCACTAGGGCCAACTTAAACAAAACCTTGTCAACAGCACAGACCTGTTAAGTCCACACCTCACTTTGTACAGACCTATTAGTGCCATTAAGGTATAGAGATGCCTTCTGAAATGAATAACTGGTAAAATGAATTTAACTGTCATTTTTAGGAAAAATAAAGTAATTATGCCCAGAAAAGTGGAATATAATAATGTGTAGACCTGTTGAAAGAATAGACCTGTTAAACAAATAATTGCATTGTATGCATTTTTGCCAGGGTTATTGATTACATGTTGTCATTGGTTGATAGAATCATCTAAAAGTTGTGAAGAAATGTTGTGTGCAGGTACAGCTGTTGGGCCAGAGGGAAGCATGCTGTGTTTCTGTGCTGGCAACTCAGGTTCAGAGATTAGCTCTGGGAGCTGGCTGGGCAGCACAAGGATTGGTGGAACACATCACTGCTCGGAGCCTGGGAAAGTATGGTGAAGTGTTCTGTCACATGGTGGACACATTGTGCTGGTCTGGAGAGCTCTATCTCACAATTGGTTCACATGCATGTCTTGGTCTGATGGTTATGCAGTGTGTCAGAGAAAGCAGGTTGACATCAAAAATGAGTTTTGCAATAACTCCTCTATTCCATTTCTAATGGAACCTGTATGAATGAGGAGGCAAGTTCATGGAAATTAAACTGTATATATATATATATATATATATATATATATATATATACACACACACACACAGTATCTCTGTCTCTCTCACCACACACACACACACAGACACACACACACACACACACACACACACACACACACACACATTTATATGTATGTTACAGATTGCATATAAATATATACTGTAAGTGATACACAGTAGGAACCTCATGAGTGGTTTAGAAAGCACATGCAAATATGTAAGTGATAGACAGTGGAAACCTCATTAGTGGGATAGATAGCATGTATATAGAAATACCTTATTTATCACATAAGATCCCTTCTGCATTTGTCATTTATTTAACAGGCTGGGACCTTAAGGGAGAGACATTTGTTTTGCTTTTTCAGGCATACAATTATTTTTATAATTCTGTTACTTTTTGAACTAGTGTTACTGTGCTTTCCACCATCCTAATTGCTATAACCACTACCATGAAAGTGAAGTCAGGATGACAAGCTGTCACTGTGATGTGGTAGTTTGTCAGTGCTGCAGAACTTCCGTAGAAATTACAAACCACCGCCACAGAAGTTCTGCGGCAAATGGTAGTCTTGCCGCAGAACTTGGTCCCACTGTGCTGCAGAAAAGTAGGGGCCCTGATAATGGTAATGATGAGGTGGCTGAATAACTAACTTGCTAAGGATCCTCCTGATAAAGTTTTTTTTCTCTGAAAATTATTATGGAGAGTGAGAAAAAAATCTGCCTGTTTGTTGAGGTTGCCTACCAGCTGGATCGCCAACAGACTTGCCAGGTGGGATTCTGTCTATGTTAAAAGGCCCACAGTCTCTCTAGCCATCTGTTTGCTCCTTGTCCCCCTTGCTTGTTTATGTAAGACACGGTCACATTGTTGTCTGTTCTGATTTTGACATGGCAACCTTAGACCCTATGATAGAAGTGTCTGAGAGCCAACCGGACAGCTCATGTTTCTTGCACATTGATGGGAGGTTTTGCTTACGACTGCTGTGTCCAAAACCATGCCCCAACCTAGTAGACTGGTGTCTGAGTCAGCTAATATCAAGATCTGCTTGTTCAGGGTTGTTCCCTACCATAAGTTGCTTTCTAGAGTCTACCACCAGATGGATCATCTTAACAGTGGTGGAAGTATGAGACACTTCTCTTTCTGTGAGACATGATCCCAGTTGTATAAGAGGAACCTCTCTAGTGGTCTCATGTGTAGGTCTATACAGGATGCTTTTATTTATTTATTGAAATGTTTCACCAGGAGGGCTCATTGAACAACAAGTTGCTCATCTCAAGGTGCGATCTGGAGGGAGGGGTTACATCGGATTGTGAAGGATGATCAGTTACAATAGTATGTGGGTAGTACAAACAATAGAACATTGTAAGATTATGCAGCAGTTGGACACAAGGTATTCTACAATGACCAGTAGTGGAACATTGGGTAAATTACAATGCATGTCCAAAATCATACAAAAGAACACATAAACGTATAAAACAATAATAATGTAACAGAACCATTATAGTGCATGCGTGTACCAGGAGCAGGCTCGAGGTAGTATGCAAGTGCTGCTGAAGTAAAAAGGATGGGATAGGTTGTGCACACGGGTGACCCAGAAGGGCAGGTGGAGAAGAGAGGGGGAGAGGCAAGAACTGAATATGAGGAGAAGGGGTAGCCATTTCCTGATTTCCCCTTCAGGATGTAGAGAACCCTGCCGGGGGGGGGGGGCAGGATAGGAAGGCAGAAACAGTAAGCTGAGCAACTGCATCAGGTCCCAAATCATAGACACATTCTGAGACTGGACTTAGTGAAAATGTCTCTTCAAATTGAGGATGCAATCATTTTATGAGTACACTGTTCCCCTTGGTGTGTCAAACACTGCCCCAAGATATTCTAGAGTTGACGATGAGTCGAGATTGCTCTTGGTCATGTTTGCTATCCAATGGTGCTGGGTCACAATTTCATTTGCTCTTTGTGTTGCCTGATGGGATGCTTCCACTGACCTGGCTCTTATTAACAAGTCACTGAGTTACAGTACCTCTTTTCATAGATTTGCTGCCAGCATTGCCATGACTTTTGTGAACATTGGAGGGGCTGAGGCTAGACCAAACAGAAGGCACTTGTAGTGAAAATGGAGGTACAAAAATTCAGAATCTTAAGAACCTGTGGTGAGCAGATGAAATAGGATGTGTAAGTAGACCTCCTTAAGATCTATAGTAGTCAAGTAGTTCCCTTTTCTGATTGCTGCAATTGCTGACCATAAGGTCTCCTTTCTGAACTTCTTCCATGGGATGAATTGGTTCATGAATTTTAGGTCCAGGATGAAGTGTAAGTCCTCCATCTTTTTTGGTACAAAAAAGAAAGTGGAGTGAATTTTGGATTACGTTTCATGTTATGAAACTGTTACTAGTGCACTGTCTTGCAGGAGTTGATTTAGTAGTGCTCTGACTTTACGTAGTGGAGACCTGGTAGATGAGACACATTAGACTATGAATCTGTCCCTCCTGGGTAGCTGGTTGAATTATATCATATATCCTTTTTCACTTATTTCCAGTACCCATAGATGTGGACAGTGCCCAGATCTGTCCTCGACTGCTTCTGTCCAAGCGTACGAGAAATACTGCATTCTTCCTCTTACAGTGAGTTCTGATCCTGGGCCTTCCTTATCTCATGCTTGGAATCCCTTGTTGCCACAGCTGGAGTGATTAGTACTTCTGTTCATGGATCATCCACCTCATCCTCTGTTATTGGAGAAGTTCACCCTGACTGTTAAAAAAGTTTGACTTGAACCTGAAATTGCAAGACTGTCTTGAAAACAATCATTTTTGTAACCTCTTTGAAAGTTATTATGGAATCTGTTTCTTCTGAAGGTTGGAGGAGCACCTGTCTTGTCTCCAACTAGATCCTTTCCTTCCCCCTTTCATTTGTGGTATTTTTCCAGACCTGGACCGAACACCATGTGTGCTTTGAATTGTAGCTTCATGAGCATATTTTTCTATTCTTGGTTTGCTTGCTGCAGCTTTAGCTACAGGTGTCTCCTTGCTCTATTAATTAAGGTCATTGCGCATGTTGTCATTCTGAAGGTGTCCATGGCTGTATCTATCATGTACCTGAGTACCTGTACAGCATATTCCACCCTTTCCTTGTGTTTGCTAGACTTAGGGAATTCATCCTGAATGACCTCCATCCACTTCAGGATGGCTCAAGTGGTATATGTCAATGTGGTAGAAGCTTTAGTTAACATGCTTAAAATTTCATGTGTCTTCTTTTTTTCACAAAGGTTTTTACCCTCATTGGCAAAGCTGGGTGGCTATCAGCCCTGTGCTTGTGCCTGGTGATCATCCCTACCTCTCTCCTGGTCCAGAAGCTTGTTCCCCTGTGGATTTCTCTAGCAGTCGGGCAGGAGGGGGAGTGCTATCCTCCTCTTAGCAGACATATCCAGATTGGCTCCGGGGCCAGAGTGGCATGGTGGCCCACCAGGATACAGACATGGCTTCACAAAGCCCAGACCCCCCAGATTGTCCACTGTTCTCATTCTTCCCCCATGCTACAGCACCAGTACATTTGCATGGAGGTGCACTTGTCCTATGTCACTTTAGCCCCTCCCTTCAAGTTGCTCGCACCCTCACTACCACCTAACCTTTGCCCAGTTGCAGTCATGGGCCAAGATGGCTTGGCCACCCTCACTGAGAGAGGAGAGCTGTCCCTGGGACACTTGATCCTCTTCCACCCCAGTGACCCCAGCAACTTGTGCTCATTTCTGAACACATGTCTCTGGCATGGCAGGAGGTAATGCATGTGATGCCACAACCCTCCATCCCATCAGCCAGTCTTCATGTGCTTTCTTAATGGCCTCTTCAGTCATCTTGTGTAATGAATGCTTTCACCTTATGGACACTTCACATGGGAGAATGTTGCAGTGAATCAGTGAAGCTATTTCTAGGTCAGTTCTTGGTGGGATGGACCATATGTTCTATCTTTGTTCTTGAAAAGGATATCCACTGTTGAAGGACAGCTTCTCCCTAGTTTTGGCAGAATCTGGGGTGTCCCATTCCTTATTCAATATATTCTCACGTGCCTTACATACTGGGAAAACAGTAAGGTATTCTCTTACTAGAGGGTCCAGCTTCTGTTTGAGTGGGGTTGTTGGTTCCTTGAATTTCAGAGTCTCACAAAGCACTCTGGTAATCTCATGTTGTATTGACAGAGGTGACAGTGAGATCCTCTCTCTGTTTCCCTTCTTCTTCATCTGAAAAATATTCTTTTGTGGAATTATCTTCATCTGGATCCTCTGGGGCATCTTCCTTGAGTATAAATTTCTTGGGCTTAGATCTAGCTTCATGGGGCTCTCCTCTCAGTCATTTGAGGTTAAATAGGGCCTTAATCTTCTCAAGTAGCTTCTGGAACATGTCAGCCATATTGCTATGTGACACTGTAGATGTAAAGTCTTCCATGTTGTCTTCTGCTGATGTAACCAACCCTAGGGTCTTCCCCTGTGGATTGGTGTCCACCATGCAGAGGGAGCATAAATGTCCTCATTGTGAGGATAGGAGGAAGTTGGGACACTTTCTGCAGACTCTACTTGTATGATTCATCTCAGAATTCAGAATGACCAACCTGCAAACCTGATATGAAAACAGGTTCAGTACCCAAGTGCATGCATCTAGAACGTCTATGTACAGAGGCATCTCAATGCCACCACAACAATGGACATATGGAAAACACTAGTATGGATGAGAGGTTACAGCCAGAATGGCCTGCAAACACTAATGTCCATAAACAAGCTGGCAGTCTGGAGAGGAACCAACTTGCAAAATACTACTGGCATCATAGCCTGCACAATCACAAAAGGGCTGTCAGCATCCTAGCCCACAAAATGACAAAATGACCACCAGCATTTGGACCCACACAATAACAAAATGGTCACCGGCATATGGGGGGCCTAGGCAACATGGTGAATGGAATAGCAATGAGTTACAAAAGAACAGAACTCGATCTTGGTAAAGTACAATCCCCACCCAGGACTAAATGTTTGACCAGCCATGCATGTGGAACAGTGTCAGAAAACTAAGCTGTTCCCAGAAAACAAGCCAAAAACGCTCTGGTCACACCATGCCAGATATGGCACACCAAAAGCCTCACTAAAGATAGATGCTGACATCCCACCCTCTTTTGAGATCTCATGGCATGTAGGCAATTCAGCAGCCTAAATATATCCATTTCAAAATGGCCACCGAGATCTGGCTTATCCATGAGATCTCAGTGCCTGGAGAACACCAATAGGAATAGTTGCTCTCTTTCCAAACATGGCTGCCTGTAACTTGAAACTGATTATATGCATCATACTAAACTGATTGTAACCAACATATGTACCTTGTATGTATGATTGTTCCACTGCAATTTTTCTTTTTCTCCTACTCTGTCCTACTACGTATATATTGCACAGTTTCATTCAATGTATGTAATCAGTTCTGGGTCACCCCTGAAAAAGGGCCTTATCTGTCTCTGTGGGCCCACCCAGTTTACAAAATTCAAATATATGATGCTGGTTGTAATCAGCAAAATACTACTATGTGAATACATTTAGCCACGGGGACCTAGAGTGAGGGTAAACACAATATTCTCACTCAAGGCCTGGGGAACCTCAGGATATGGAAAATAGTTACCATTTTTTTGAATCCTTACAAACATTGCCTAAGTGTATCAATTGCAAAAAAACAATGTTAATACAGACATTAGTGTTGAAGTAGGCAAAGCACACTCAATAGGGAAATGAAACACATTAGGATTTTGGGTTTCTGGAGTACTGGTAAATCAGTAATAGGGTCTTCCTTGGGTTATCAACCCTATGCCCATCCCCCAGCCCATAGCCTCATGCTGAAGCACAAGGTGCAGCTCAAAGCCAGTGCCTTATAGTAATACATTATTCAAAGTTTGAGAAGTATGGCTCATCAGATGTTGCCAGCTGAATCTGTCTTAACTTTCTTCACACAGGGCCCTGTATGAAGAAATGAGATCACATTTGACCTCAGGGAATGGACTGGGCATTAGGGCAGACAACCCCAAGGAAGACCCTACCACTGATTCACCAACAGTCCGTCCAGTGACCCAAAACCCTAATGTTTTTAATTTCCCTACTTTGCACTCTTTTGAGTTCTTCAACCCTGATGTCTGCATTAACATATTTTTTTGCATTTAATTTCCCTTTTTACGTTCGCTTGCGCACATGCGCAAGGAACGTCTTGGGAGAATGGGACACTTTGGAGGTGTGCCCCTCCCCTGCAATCCTCTGCTCCATTGAGCAGGCGTGGCAGTCCTGCACCAATGGGATGCGGTGCTGGGTATGACAGCGGTGGTCTTCTGTTCAAAGAAAACCACCGCTGTCATTCAGAGCATCGCGTCACACACCCCCAAATCTTTGCTGCCATGCTGGGAGCCCACCCCAGCATGGCAAACATCCTGCGTCGTCTGCCGACTGGGGTGCCCAATCCCCCGTCAGCTCCATGGCCCCCCAGCCATCCTTCTGCCATGCTGGGAGCCCACCCTAGTGGCAACATCCCATATCGCCTTTTTTTTAAACCTGTAAATCAAAACGGTCCCACGGCGCTTTCTCCCAGCCCCCTTCCCACAACCCGCACTAACCCACTGTGCACCCTGCCTCCCCACACCCCCTCACCCCATACTTACCTCCGGAGCTCGGCGCGACAATCTTCGGTGGACCGGGAACACGTCTGCACTCTTCAAAGCCGACCGCGAACTGAGGAAGTGCCGGTAAGCTGTATAATGGGCTAGATAGGGGTTTTTCAACTTTACTGCATATCTCAGGCATTTGTTGGAATTTTTGCACCAAATTTTCAACATGGGGCTTTTGGGACCCTTCTCATGAATGATGTCACTGTCATGGCGTTATTCGGGCCCAAAGGATGATTTTGCAGTCACTGCGATTCACTGCATGAAATCACCCTTGGGGCCCGCAATACCACCAGGACAGTGATATCATTCATGAGAAGGGGTCCCAAAACCCTATGTTGAAAATTTGGTGCAAGAATTCAAAATGACTGTTTTATTTAGCCGCAGCAAGCAGTTCCTAATGCAGGCTCGTAAGTTCACAAATTTTCAATATTTTCACTCCATATTTTCAACATTGCCATTTTACCACACCACCTCATGAGTAGTACAGCTGTCATTTTTCATATCCTGCCGAAAACGTGTTTCCACCCATGTAGCGCACAATGGCGCAGTTGGTGTGCGAACTCAATGTATGGGACACATTAAGAAAATCACAGTGACACTGTTCATGAGCAGAGGTCTTAAAATGGCTGTGTTGAAAATGTGGTGAAAACATTCCTAAAAATGACTGTTTTACGAGTGTGCGTTGCGCAGTTCCTATGCACGCTCATAAGTTCGCGAATTTTCAATATTTTCACTCCAGATTTTCAACATTGCCATTTTACCACACCTCCTTATGAGCAGTACAGCTGTCATTTTTCACATCCTGCCCAAAATGTGTTTCCTACCATGTAGCACACAATGGCGCAGTCGGTGTGCGAAATCAATGTATGGGACACATTAAGAAAATCACAGTGACACTGTTCATTAGCAGAGGTCTTAAAATGCCTATGTTGAAAATGTGGTGAAAAATTTCCTAAAAATGACTGTTTTACAAGTGTGTGTTGCGCAGTTCCTACGCACGCTTGTATGTTTGTGAATTTTCAATATTTTCACTCCAGATTTTCAAAATTGCACTCCAGATTTTCAACATTGCCATTTTACCATGCCTCCTCATGAGTAGTACAGCTGTCATTTTTCACATCCTGCCCAAAACGTGTTTCCGCCCATATAGCGCACAATGGCGCAGTCGGTGCGCAAAATCAATGTATGGGACACATCAAGAAAATCACAGTGACACTGTTCATTAGCCAAGGTCTTAAAATGGCTATGTTGAAAATTTTGTGAAAAATTCGTAAAATGACTGTTTTACGAGCTGCATATTATGCAGTTCCTCACGCACGTCGAAGTTTATGAATTTTCAATATTTTCACCCAGATTTTCAACATTGCCATTCTACCACACCTCCTTATGAGCAATATAGCTGTCATTTTCATATCCTGCCTAAAACATGCTTCGTACTCATGTAGCACAATTGCGAGTCGGTGCGTAAATCAATGTATGGGACATATGAAGAAAATCACAGTGACACTGTTCATGATCAGAGGTCTTAAAATGGCTATATTGAAAATTTGGTGAAAAAATTCCTAAAAATGACTGTTTTACAAGCGTGCGTTGTGCAGTTCCTACACACACTCGTAAGTTCATGAATTTTCAATATTTGCACTCCAATGACTTCCAAATACCTAAAAAGCACATAGAAGCAAGCAACATTCGGCATTGACAAATGCTTGTACTTCTTTGTCACTGATTTTTTTAAGCCATGTCCAAGTGCCAAATACCACTGCAAATACCTGCAAGCGAACGTTCGGCATTGACAAATGCTTGTTTTCTAATAGTGGAAGCGTATCCTCATTCTATTTCTCCTCCAGGACTTGTGTGAAATGAAACAAACAGAATATTGGAGTTATTTCTAGTCCTGCTTCACCAACCAACTAACAAGTGAAAGACAATAGTATCAAAATACTTGTAGTTGCACCGTTACACCATACAATAGTATGGTATAATGGTGCAATTACAAGTATTATAACTAATAGCTTAGATACAGTACTAATAATAAAGATTTCTTAACTAGGTACTATGGATTGCAGGATGCTTGAGGGAATATCCAGTCATACCTTTGAAATCAGAATAGCAATGGGGTCACAAATGATCTGCAGCTCCTTGGTAACTAACTGGGACAAACAAGGTAATCTAAAAATAAAACAATACTTATCTGATACATGTGGTCAGTGTCCTCCTACACCTGTGCTGACAACCCCGGACCTGTAGACATAAAGTGAAAAATGGGTTAGTATAATCAATAAAAGTTCCGATCAGCTGTGTATGGAGGAAAATGGATTATAGTTTTATTTTGGGATCATGGAGGCCAGTGTGGGGGATATGGACAGGATTCGGCATCCCTGGGCCCACTGTAGTCTTGGGGTGGGGGATGCAAGTTGCTCCACTCACTGACCAGCACCACAGCAGGATGAAGTCCCTACTCTTGCACACCCTCCAATACTGACAGGGTGACAGACTGGTAAAGTGGCTGATAGTCAAGGGGGGGACAGAAGTCTATACCCCTCTTATCCCAATAATGGGGGAATCTGTGGGGGTACCAAGGGTACAAGGTAGGTTATTGAGATGGAGGGTGATTAGGCAGGGCAAATGACAGGAGTAGGAACCTGGTGTTATGGGGCCTACAGTGACCTGACTTTCATTCTGCAGCTACACTTCCCCTATTTTTCTTGCCACCCTACTTGTCCAGATGCAGTGCATGGACCCGTCAGGCCTTAACATGTATGTCAACCCCTTGTGAGAGAAGGCTCCACAGCCCACCACGAAGTGTCATGTGTGTGCCAGAACACTGCTCTGTCCTTCCCTAGGCCTGGGACTGGTGTCGTATATTACATTGCCTTCCATTCAGCCTCAGCCCAATCACCTGGCTCACTGAGCTTACACTGGAACTCAGGTCACTGGCAAGGGAAGGCAATGTGGTCCCCACTGGGACAACTGCCATTCCTATAAAGAACAGTACTTTATCCAATGTTTTTTTGTGACATTTTGATGCTAACATTTCAACATAGTCTTTTAATACCCCCCCTCTTCTGAACATGACAAGTGTCACTTATAAAATACTGGACAAATTGTAATTTCTCACAACAACAGCAAAAGTACATTTGTGCCAAGATTTGAAAAATGACTGCTATTGGGTGTAAAAAATGGCTATGTTAAAAATTTTGGGGAAAAGTATTGAAAATTGCCAAAGTCACGAGCGAACATTGGAATATGTAAATGTACCTTTATAACTTTGATGTTTTTTGACCCCAAATTTTCAGCATAATCTTCTTATGACCCCTCTCCATGAACATGGTATATAAAAATGTTCAAATCCCAGCTGAAATGTCATTTTGCACCACAAGTGTGAAAGCACATTTTGGCCACAATTTGAAAAACAACAGCTGTCACATTCACAAGATGTTGTGAAAAAATGGCTATGTTGAAAATTTGGGGTCAAAATATTGTAAATTACCAGTTATGAGAGAGCATTGAAACATTTCGATGTACGCTCATGACTTCATTGTTTGAAAATGTTCAGATCCCACCCCATAGTTGATTTCCCAGAGTGACTGCAAAAATAATCTGTCAGCTGGATTCAAATCATTTCACCTACCTTTTTCATGAAGTGGGGTCCCAGAAAGACAAAGTTTACAAATTGGGAACAAAATATTAAAAAAATTACCAAGTTATGAGTAAAAGTACAAAATGAATTTAAATGCATTACATGGCATTTATTTGATTTCCTAAGTTCTTGGGCAGGTGTTGAAGCATGAACATGTTTCTCTGGTCCAGAGATGATTATGGTGTGGGACCTTCAGTAGGTAAATAGAGAGTATAGGATAAGGGGATGGGGTTGTGGGTGGTAAAGTGACGGGATTGGAGTGGGGACAAGATGGCGGCAAACAATGAGGGATTGTTTTCTTTATTGTGGATTAAAGCAAAAAAAAAATAAATAGAAAGATGTTGTGGAATATGTTCTTTGTTTTAGGTACCTTTGACAGTGGGGATTAGCCACCCCAGTGTCAGAGTGATAATTAGGGGCACCGAGAGTGGGCTCGTCAGTGTCTCAGACTGCTGAGTTGGGGTTGCAGTATGCCAACACTTGGGATTGGGCACCCTGGTGTCAGCAGATTGATGTGGAGGAGGGTGAGGGATCAATGACAAAATGGAGGGGGAGTGGAGATGAACTGGCACCTGGGGTGGGCATCACAGTGTTGGAAAAATTAAAAAATGCAGGCATTCAGCTGGCACTGAGAACTGGACACACTGGTGTCTAGTTCAAATCTAATAAGTTGCTCAAGCAGCTAATGGTGGCATGCCACTAAACAAAAACAAACTCACACACAGCACTTTCAGCAGGAATGGGGCTACACACTAACATGTAGCCCAATCCCTACTGAATAACAGCAGCACAGTAGCATACATAGATATGAAACTTGCCTTGACACATGATTAACAAAGGCATTTTCAGAATACAACCACATGACATCATGTGATCATAAAAAATCAGTTACCCTTAGAGAGCAGATTTTTTTTAACTGCATATTCAGAAATGGAACTGTATTTCTTAAATATTTTAAAAACTACTTACAGTATGTTTGGGAGATAAAAAAAAAAAACACAAAAACACAAACCTTGAGCCAAAATCTATCAAACCTACAAGTTTCAGTTTTCAAATCCTCCTAGTTTTTTAGTTATAAGTGAGCAAAGAAAGGTCTTGATTTATTTGATTTTTGTGGGGTGTTTTTTGCTCTGTATTTATGCCCCTGTGAACTGATTGGCATGACATTTTCAGGATCCAGAGATCCTGACACCATCTCTGCTCTTTCCACTGTTCAAGTCTATTGGTTAAATGGAGGAAGTTATTATGGTACAAACATTGGGGTTTAACATTAATGTGATTAATCAACCCTATTATTATTAGGCATTACCAACCTGTATAATATTACACAGTTGTGGCAGCACCTGTATATTAGGGTTGAGTAAGCACTTTCATTTTAAACCCCAAATGTTACACCTTAATAACTTTGCCACGTTCAACCAATTTACATGAAATTTGGAAAACACAGTGTTGGTATCAGGATCTCTGGATCCTGACAATTTCTTGACAATCAGTTCACAGGGGAAAAATTACAGAGGTGCAAAACCCCCCCAAATAGCTAAACTTCAGCCTTTTTTGTGCTAAATGATAACTAAAATACTAGGAAGATTTGAAGGCTGAACTTACATGTTTGATAGAGTCTGGCCCTAGGTGTGTTCTTTTGTGGTTTGCATTCCCCAAAGTGAAGTAGTTTTTAAATTATTTAATAAAAAAATGTTCCTTTTGTCAACATGTGTAGTTTTAAAAATGAACAGTCCATGGATAGCTAAATTTTTGCAAAAGAGTGATATGCAACTGTCATATTAAAAAATGTGTTATCAAATGATATAAGTTGTGTGTTCATACGTTACCAATGCAAAAACATGAGCACCGCAAAATGCTCTGCATAATCAAAAAACACAAATGAAGATAAATTGCATTTTGTGCATCTTATTAATGTTGTCATACAGTGACTGTGTTATTGTGTCATCGCACTTTATTGATATTTCTCAGTTTCATGAATATTGCGTGATGTGAAGACATACCCATTATTGAAATGTCTTTGTATGAATGTATGGTGTTGATGTATGGTATGTTATCCTCACTGTTCCTGTGTGATCGGCATTGGAAGACTATATATATTTCATATCTATATATATATATATATATATATATATATATATATATTATATATGTAAGCAATAAAACACAATGAGATGAGGTTTATTGGCTGATAAGAGCATGCCCCAGGTGCATAATGAGTCACCAGGGGTTTGGGCCAAGTGTCTTTAGCACCTGGGAAGTGCTGTTAACAGCCAATAAATCACATCTCAGAGTGTCTTATTCCACTTATAAAATGGGCCCCCCCTGTAAAAACCCTCCCCTGGAAATGGAATTAATATTTAAAAGAAGTCTTATAAGCATAAGTCTTAAACTTTAGGTTAATTGAAAAAGAAAAATGGAAAAAATAGTCTTTGAATTTTCCATTCTGTGTTTGTGTCTGTGTTTGTCTCCCCACCCACACACATTCTGTTTCTCCACTAAATTCTTTTTTTTTTTACATTTTATATATAGCTTTCTTTAGGCATTTTTGGTTTTCATCATCCCATTTTGTGTGGCAGCTGCCTGTAGCTAGGGAGTGGCCGGTATGACTGGTACTGAGGATGTCTGTGATAATTTTACATTCCAGCTCCCCCCCCCACACACACACACACACAGTCAGAAAGAAATACTGTCTATTTTGTTTTATTCTACTTTTTTGCTGTTGAGTTTCTCTTCCTTTTGTATGAGGGAGTAAAATCACGTAGTGCTTCTTGTGTTTACATGCTTGTTGCCTGCTGCATTGGGAGCAAGTGTGTCCCTTAGCAGCCACTGTAGAAAGTGGTTTTCTTCTTTGCATGTTTCAAATTGTAGCGGTATTGCATGACAGGACAAGAAAACAACTTGGTTGGGGTAATGGCAGTATTTTTAAATAAGTTTAATAGTACTGGCAGCAAGGCTGGTTGAGGTGTGGATATCAGTTTTCATTTATTTGCTTTTTCTTGGCAGCACAGAGGAGTAGGTCTATAGCGTGATTTCTAATCCATGTCCTGGAGGCACGCATGTCAGTGGTTTCATTGCAGTCCGCTTTAACAGACCATCATAGGTCAAAACTAATTGTTAAACTGTTTTTGTCTAAACTGATTTAGAGTCTTGTCTGTCAATTTAATTACAGTGACTAAGAGATAATGTGTATGTTGGGGGAGTGTCCTCTAGCTCCAGTAGCCAATTCCACTTCTAAAAGGTAGAGTCTGGCATAGTAATATGTGCTGTTCTCCATCCTGACTGACTGAAGAGGTGTCGGTTGGCACAATATGCCCTGATAAGGACACGACCACAGGTGCCTCTCAGCCAATCAGGACACAGAAAACTCCAGACCCATTTTATAAACAGTGTTGTTGCATGGTGTGTTATTGTAATATGGTAAAATACTGAGACATTATTTTGTTCTGTATATCACTTTGTCATGTATGCATGATGTGGTGAAGACAAAATCATAACAGAAACTGTTATGTTGTCATATCATGTAGTGACATGTTTTTGTATCTTGTGTTTGTGTTGTCATAAGGTGATATTTATGTGTAAAGGTGATTGTGTGTATTTGTTTCTTTTTTTGACAGAGAAAGGTGGCTCTGAAAAGAGCCATTTTGTAGTCATTTTCTGTTTCAGCAAATGATTATCTTTTTCTGAGAATTATAGCTGCTGTAAGGTATGTTTGAAATCAGTAAGACATATTTTGTTGCCTTTATCTGACAAGTGAACCACATCTTTTAAGAAGAGCCAACCATGGCTGTGCCTAATTAAAGGGTGCCTTATCACTCCCATCCCATGCTCTTTCAGGAAATCAGAGACCTGAATGTTCATGTTCTTGTGTTTTTTTTTCTGGTCTAGGTGTATAACTCTCTTCTTTTCAAAACCTGTGCTCTGCAATATCTGAATACAGAATCTTGCAGTCTGGAAACATCTCAGTAATTTTAGATGATCTAACTTCGCATACAAGACCAAATCCAAACTCTTTAGGTTGCCTATGTCGTTTGCACCAACATGTATTATCAGCACATCAGGTGGTGAGTGACAGGAACATAGTCTATATAAAGTAGGCAGCAACTGAGTCCAACTCGTTCCTCCTTTGCCAAACCATTTAATTTGATAGTTATGCAGTCACAAATTAGTTCTGAAACGTGATTGTCTGGCAAATTCAACACACTTTCTCACAAGAGAACTACCAACAATCCTGACTGTTTTCTGCTGGAAAGTCATTTTCACACTGACCAACTGTTCAATGAACACTTCCATCTCTTTACACATGCCTTGCTAATTAGAATCTATTTGTAAAGTATTACAAATTAGCTGGAGAGAGATAATATGGTAATTAGCTCCTTACTGAGTATTGATTGATTGTTGTCATTGCCAGACAGGAAGAAACTGTGATGTATTACATCACTTTGAATGATGTCATAATAGTATTTGTGATTGGATGCTGATTTGTGAGTGTTCATTCGTCGTTGTTATGCTAGGTATGGAAGATGCTGTGATGGTGTGTTGCATCACATTTCTTTGTATGATGTCACAAAATTATGCTATTCTGTGATTGGTCAATGTTCTGGGTAGCAACAAGAGATTTATGATCTCATAGGCTGTTTCAGCTGTGATTATCCATAACCATTTGTGAGAGACTTTGGTCTCTTACTGGCATCTTAGGAGGTAGGTGTGTCTTCTGTGCTGTAGATTACAGAGTTTCTGTCAATGCTAATGAAAGATGTATGTTGACAATGGGTGACTTTTTTTTGATCATCATGTGAGTATGACACAGACTTGTAGTGCTGTAATTATAAAACGTTTTTAATATGCAAGTAAGTTAAGTGATGTGTATATTGATAGTGAATGTAAGCATAACAGTAGCAGAAGTATGAGTTTTTGAATAATAGAATGTGTAGATTGGCATTGTCAAGGTAAAGTCATTTTTTAAAAACGTTTTTGGGTGATTTCACTGTTTATAAGGATTTATGTTTGTTATTTGGGCTCTGGAGGAAATTACAATTTATTTTGGCTACTGCATGTGTAAGAATGTACTAATTGTGTTATAAGTGAGAGCACTGTGACAACTGCATAAGTGTATACATAACTTTTTTGTTGTTTATGGGCAACATATATCTAGTGACACTGTAGGAAACACAACATGACAGTAGTGTATCTTCTTGTGATACTGACATCTGAAACCCATTTCTTTGGTGTTATAGTTATATGTTTTGCAAATTTGTGTGCATACAGCTATGTGTGTGTAACAGTACATTTTTGAATAAGACAATAATCTTCATAGGTATGATTGTGATTGTACAAAAACATACTAAATGATAGTGGTTATGCTATGTTTAGCTGTATTGCATTATTACGGGTTATAAGTCAAGACAAAGTCATGCTGTCATATTACCAGACAGCTGTCATTGTTTGTAAAACAAGATTGTCATGTTGTCATATCACCAGACAGCTGTCATTTGTAAAACAACATGAAGTCATGTTGTCCTATCACCATGCAGCTGTTCTCATTTGTAAAACAACATGAAGACTTGTCCTACCATCAAAAAACTATAGTCGTTTGTAAGACAAGATGAAGTCATGTTGTTGTATCACCAGACAGCTTTAGTCATTTGTAAGACAAGGTGAGGTCATGTTGCCATATCATCACACAGCTGCCATCACTTATAAAACAACATGAAGTCATGTTGTTATGTCATCAGACAGTTGTTGTAATTTGTAAGACAACAAGAAGTGATGTTGTCATAACACCAGACAGCTGTCATTTGTAAGACAAGATGAAGTCATGTTGTCACATCACCAGACAGCTGTCATCGTTTGTAAGACAAGATGAAGTCACGTGGTTGCATCACCAGAAAGCTGTCATCGTTTATAAAACAACATGAAGTCATGTTGTCCTATCGCCAGACAGCTGTCATCATTTGTAAAATAACATGACTTCATGTTGTCCTATCACCAGACAGCTGTTGTCGTTTGT